>CP142456.1:53150921-53750921 GCA_038049695.1 Cinnamomum chago
CGTCCGGAACCCGTTTTAAACCGAAAAGCAGCTCAAAATATCCTAAAGAGCGCATCTCAACCCAGAAACCCAACAAATTGATTTGGAACCGTAGGACAAGTCGGGGACACCCGAAACCCCTTTTAGAGTAAAACGCGTTCTGTGTTTTTCTAGAAGGTGTCTTTCAACTGAGAGTCGCAAGAAACACAGTGCATAGTCAATAGTTTCCTAAAGCCGGAAATTTTGTGTTTTCGTTCAAAACTACCGTACGACCCGCACGAAGTTCGGGTTTTCGCCTCTACAAACACAGAACTCCCCGAAAGTGTTTTCAAAACCCAAGTTTCGTCCGAAATCAGTTTTAAACCGAATAGTAGCTCCAAATATCCTAAAGAGCGCATCTCAACCCAGAAACCCAACAAACTGATTTCGAGGCGCATAGGTTGTGTTTTCGTACAAAACTACCGTACGACCCGCACGAAGTTCGGGGTTTTGCCATTACAAACACTGAACTCCCCGATAGTATTTTTCCAAAACCAATTTTCGTCCGAAACCCGTTCTAAACCGAATAGTAGCTCGAAATATCCTAAGAAGCGCATCTCAACCCAGAATCCCTTCAAATGGATTTCAAGGCTTAGACAAGACAAGGACACCCGAAAACCCTTTTAGAGTAAAACGCGTTTTCCGGGTTTTTCTAGAGGGTGTCTTTGGACCGAGAGTCGCATGAAACACAGTGTATAGTCAATAGTTTTCTAAAGCCGCCTAATTTCTGTTTTTCGTACAAAACTACCGTACGACCCGCACGAAGTTCGGGTTTTCGCCATTGCAAACACTGAACTCCCCGATAGTGTTTTCCAAACCCAATTTTCGTCCGGAATCGGTTTTAAACCGAATAGTAGCTCCAAATATCCAAAAAAGCGCATCTCAACCAAGAATCCCTTGAAATGGATTTCGAGGCGTAAGACAAGACAAGGACACCCGAAACCCCTTTTAGAGTAAAACGCGGTCTCGATTTTTCCAGGGAGTGTCTTTGGACCCAGAGTCGCAAGAAACACGGTGAATAGTCAATAGTTTCCTAAAGCCGCGTAGATTGTGTTTTCGTACAAGAGTACAGTACGTCCCACACGAAGCTCGGGTTTTCGGCTCTACAAACAGTGAACTCCACGAAGTCTATTCAAAATCCAGGATTCGCCCGAAATCCGTTTTAATCCGAAAAGTAGCTCGAAAAAACCTAAATAGTGCATCTCAACCCAGAATCACATCAATTGGACTTCGAGGCGCGAGACAGGACAATGACACCCGAAAACCCCTTTTAGAGTAGACTCAATCCCCGATTTTTCTAGAGGGTGTCTTTGGCTCTGAGTCGCATGAAACACGGTGTACAGTCAACAATTTCCTAGAGCCGCAAAGATTGCGTTTTCGTACAGAACTACCTACGACCCGCACGAAGTTCGGGTTTTCGCCATTAGAAACACTGAGCTCTCCGGAAGTGGTTTCCAAACCCAAGATTCTCCCGAAACCTGTTTAAAACCGAAAAGTAGCTCCAAATATCCTAAAGAGCGCATCTCAACACAGAAACCCAACAAATTGATTTCGAGGCGTAAGACAGGACAGGGACACCCGAAACTCCATTTAGAGTAAAACGCGTTCCGGGTTTTTCTTGAAGGTGTCTTTCGACTGAGAGTCGCATGAAACACAGTGCATGGTCAAGAGCTTCCTAAAGCCGCAAAGTTTGTGTTTTCGTACAAAAATACCGTACGACCCGCACGAAGTTCGGGTTTTCGCCTCTACAGACACAGACTCCCCGGAAGTGTTTTCCAAACCCAAGTTTCGTCCGGAACCCGTTTTAAACCGAAAAGCAGCTCAAAATATCCTAAAGAGCGCATCTCAACCCAGAAACCCAACAAATTGATTTGGAACCGTAGGACAAGTCGGGGACACCCGAAACCCCTTTTAGAGTAAAACGCGTTCTGTGTTTTTCTAGAAGGTGTCTTTCAACTGAGAGTCGCAAGAAACACAGTGCATAGTCAATAGTTTCCTAAAGCCGGAAATTTTGTGTTTTCGTTCAAAACTACCGTACGACCCGCACGAAGTTCGGGTTTTCGCCTCTACAAACACAGAACTCCCCGAAAGTGTTTTCAAAACCCAAGTTTCGTCCGAAATCAGTTTTAAACCGAATAGTAGCTCCAAATATCCTAAAGAGCGCATCTCAACCCAGAAACCCAACAAACTGATTTCGAGGCGCATAGGTTGTGTTTTCGTACAAAACTACCGTACGACCCGCACGAAGTTCGGGGTTTTGCCATTACAAACACTGAACTCCCCGATAGTATTTTTCCAAAACCAATTTTCGTCCGAAACCCGTTCTAAACCGAATAGTAGCTCGAAATATCCTAAGAAGCGCATCTCAACCCAGAATCCCTTCAAATGGATTTCAAGGCTTAGACAAGACAAGGACACCCGAAAACCCTTTTAGAGTAAAACGCGTTTTCCGGGTTTTTCTAGAGGGTGTCTTTGGACCGAGAGTCGCATGAAACACAGTGTATAGTCAATAGTTTTCTAAAGCCGCCTAATTTCTGTTTTCGTACAAAACTACCGTACGACCCGCACGAAGTTCGGGTTTTCGCCATTGCAAACACTGAACTCCCCGATAGTGTTTTCCAAACCCAATTTTCGTCCGGAATCGGTTTTAAACCGAATAGTAGCTCCAAATATCCAAAAAAGCGCATCTCAACCAAGAATCCCTTGAAATGGATTTCGAGGCGTAAGACAAGACAAGGACACCCGAAACCCCTTTTAGAGTAAAACGCGTTCTCGATTTTTCCAGGGAGTGTCTTTGGACCCAGAGTCGCAAGAAACACGGTGAATAGTCAATAGTTTCCTAAAGCCGCGTAGATTGTGTTTTCGTACAAGAGTACAGTACGTCCCACACGAAGCTCGGGTTTTCGGCTCTACAAACAGTGAACTCCACGAAGTCTATTCAAAATCCAGGATTCGCCCGAAATCCGTTTTAATCCGAAAAGTAGCTCGAAAAAACCTAAATAGTGCATCTCAACCCAGAATCACATCAATTGGACTTCGAGGCGCGAGACAGGACAATGACACCCGAAAACCCCTTTTAGAGTAGACTCAATCCCCGATTTTTCTAGAGGGTGTCTTTGGCTCTGAGTCGCATGAAACACGGTGTACAGTCAACAATTTCCTAGAGCCGCAAAGATTGCGTTTTCGTACAGAACTACCTACGACCCGCACGAAGTTCGGGTTTTCGCCATTAGAAACACTGAGCTCTCCGGAAGTGGTTTCCAAACCCAAGATTCTCCCGAAACCTGTTTAAAACCGAAAAGTAGCTCCAAATATCCTAAAGAGCGCATCTCAACACAGAAACCCAACAAATTCATTTCGAGGCGTAAGACAGGACAGGGACACCCGAAACTCCATTTAGAGTAAAACGCGTTCCGGGTTTTTCTTGAAGGTGTCTTTCGACTGAGAGTCGCATGAAACACAGTGCATGGTCAAGAGCTTCCTAAAGCCGCAAAGTTTGTGTTTTCGTACAAAAATACCGTACGACCCGCACGAAGTTCGGGTTTTCGCCTCTACAGACACAGACTCCCCGGAAGTGTTTTCCAAACCCAAGTTTCGTCCGGAACCCGTTTTAAACCGAAAAGCAGCTCAAAATATCCTAAAGAGCGCATCTCAACCCAGAAACCCAACAAATTGATTTGGAACCGTAGGACAAGTCGGGGACACCCGAAACCCCTTTTAGAGTAAAACGCGTTCTGTGTTTTTCTAGAAGGTGTCTTTCAACTGAGAGTCGCAAGAAACACAGTGCATAGTCAATAGTTTCCTAAAGCCGGAAATTTTGTGTTTTCGTTCAAAACTACCGTACGACCCGCACGAAGTTCGGGTTTTCGCCTCTACAAACACAGAACTCCCCGAAAGTGTTTTCAAAACCCAAGTTTCGTCCGAAATCAGTTTTAAACCGAATAGTAGCTCCAAATATCCTAAAGAGCGCATCTCAACCCAGAAACCCAACAAACTGATTTCGAGGCGCATAGGTTGTGTTTTCGTACAAAACTACCGTACGACCCGCACGAAGTTCGGGGTTTTGCCATTACAAACACTGAACTCCCCGATAGTATTTTTCCAAAACCAATTTTCGTCCGAAACCCGTTCTAAACCGAATAGTAGCTCGAAATATCCTAAGAAGCGCATCTCAACCCAGAATCCCTTCAAATGGATTTCAAGGCTTAGACAAGACAAGGACACCCGAAAACCCTTTTAGAGTAAAACGCGTTTTCCGGGTTTTTCTAGAGGGTGTCTTTGGACCGAGAGTCGCATGAAACACAGTGTATAGTCAATAGTTTTCTAAAGCCGCCTAATTTCTGTTTTCGTACAAAACTACCGTACGACCCGCACGAAGTTCGGGTTTTCGCCATTGCAAACACTGAACTCCCCGATAGTGTTTTCCAAACCCAATTTTCGTCCGGAATCGGTTTTAAACCGAATAGTAGCTCCAAATATCCAAAAAAGCGCATCTCAACCAAGAATCCCTTGAAATGGATTTCGAGGCGTAAGACAAGACAAGGACACCCGAAACCCCTTTTAGAGTAAAACGCGGTCTCGATTTTTCCAGGGAGTGTCTTTGGACCCAGAGTCGCAAGAAACACGGTGAATAGTCAATAGTTTCCTAAAGCCGCGTAGATTGTGTTTTCGTACAAGAGTACAGTACGTCCCACACGAAGCTCGGGTTTTCGGCTCTACAAACAGTGAACTCCACGAAGTCTATTCAAAATCCAGGATTCGCCCGAAATCCGTTTTAATCCGAAAAGTAGCTCGAAAAAACCTAAATAGTGCATCTCAACCCAGAATCACATCAATTGGACTTCGAGGCGCGAGACAGGACAATGACACCCGAAAACCCCTTTTAGAGTAGACTCAATCCCCGATTTTTCTAGAGGGTGTCTTTGGCTCTGAGTCGCATGAAACACGGTGTACAGTCAACAATTTCCTAGAGCCGCAAAGATTGCGTTTTCGTACAGAACTACCTACGACCCGCACGAAGTTCGGGTTTTCGCCATTAGAAACACTGAGCTCTCCGGAAGTGGTTTCCAAACCCAAGATTCTCCCGAAACCTGTTTAAAACCGAAAAGTAGCTCCAAATATCCTAAAGAGCGCATCTCAACACAGAAACCCAACAAATTGATTTCGAGGCGTAAGACAGGACAGGGACACCCGAAACTCCATTTAGAGTAAAACGCGTTCCGGGTTTTTCTTGAAGGTGTCTTTCGACTGAGAGTCGCATGAAACACAGTGCATGGTCAAGAGCTTCCTAAAGCCGCAAAGTTTGTGTTTTCGTACAAAAATACCGTACGACCCGCACGAAGTTCGGGTTTTCGCCTCTACAGACACAGACTCCCCGGAAGTGTTTTCCAAACCCAAGTTTCGTCCGGAACCCGTTTTAAACCGAAAAGCAGCTCAAAATATCCTAAAGAGCGCATCTCAACCCAGAAACCCAACAAATTGATTTGGAACCGTAGGACAAGTCGGGGACACCCGAAACCCCTTTTAGAGTAAAACGCGTTCTGTGTTTTTCTAGAAGGTGTCTTTCAACTGAGAGTCGCAAGAAACACAGTGCATAGTCAATAGTTTCCTAAAGCCGGAAATTTTGTGTTTTCGTTCAAAACTACCGTACGACCCGCACGAAGTTCGGGTTTTCGCCTCTACAAACACAGAACTCCCCGAAAGTGTTTTCAAAACCCAAGTTTCGTCCGAAATCAGTTTTAAACCGAATAGTAGCTCCAAATATCCTAAAGAGCGCATCTCAACCCAGAAACCCAACAAACTGATTTCGAGGCGCATAGGTTGTGTTTTCGTACAAAACTACCGTACGACCCGCACGAAGTTCGGGGTTTTGCCATTACAAACACTGAACTCCCCGATAGTATTTTTCCAAAACCAATTTTCGTCCGAAACCCGTTCTAAACCGAATAGTAGCTCGAAATATCCTAAGAAGCGCATCTCAACCCAGAATCCCTTCAAATGGATTTCAAGGCTTAGACAAGACAAGGACACCCGAAAACCCTTTTAGAGTAAAACGCGTTTTCCGGGTTTTTCTAGAGGGTGTCTTTGGACCGAGAGTCGCATGAAACACAGTGTATAGTCAATAGTTTTCTAAAGCCGCCTAATTTCTGTTTTCGTACAAAACTACCGTACGACCCGCACGAAGTTCGGGTTTTCGCCATTGCAAACACTGAACTCCCCGATAGTGTTTTCCAAACCCAATTTTCGTCCGGAATCGGTTTTAAACCGAATAGTAGCTCCAAATATCCAAAAAAGCGCATCTCAACCAAGAATCCCTTGAAATGGATTTCGAGGCGTAAGACAAGACAAGGACACCCGAAACCCCTTTTAGAGTAAAACGCGTTCTCGATTTTTCCAGGGAGTGTCTTTGGACCCAGAGTCGCAAGAAACACGGTGAATAGTCAATAGTTTCCTAAAGCCGCGTAGATTGTGTTTTCGTACAAGAGTACAGTACGTCCCACACGAAGCTCGGGTTTTCGGCTCTACAAACAGTGAACTCCACGAAGTCTATTCAAAATCCAGGATTCGCCCGAAATCCGTTTTAATCCGAAAAGTAGCTCGAAAAAACCTAAATAGTGCATCTCAACCCAGAATCACATCAATTGGACTTCGAGGCGCGAGACAGGACAATGACACCCGAAAACCCCTTTTAGAGTAGACTCAATCCCCGATTTTTCTAGAGGGTGTCTTTGGCTCTGAGTCGCATGAAACACGGTGTACAGTCAACAATTTCCTAGAGCCGCAAAGATTGCGTTTTCGTACAGAACTACCTACGACCCGCACGAAGTTCGGGTTTTCGCCATTAGAAACACTGAGCTCTCCGGAAGTGGTTTCCAAACCCAAGATTCTCCCGAAACCTGTTTAAAACCGAAAAGTAGCTCCAAATATCCTAAAGAGCGCATCTCAACACAGAAACCCAACAAATTCATTTCGAGGCGTAAGACAGGACAGGGACACCCGAAACTCCATTTAGAGTAAAACGCGTTCCGGGTTTTTCTTGAAGGTGTCTTTCGACTGAGAGTCGCATGAAACACAGTGCATGGTCAAGAGCTTCCTAAAGCCGCAAAGTTTGTGTTTTCGTACAAAAATACCGTACGACCCGCACGAAGTTCGGGTTTTCGCCTCTACAGACACAGACTCCCCGGAAGTGTTTTCCAAACCCAAGTTTCGTCCGGAACCCGTTTTAAACCGAAAAGCAGCTCAAAATATCCTAAAGAGCGCATCTCAACCCAGAAACCCAACAAATTGATTTGGAACCGTAGGACAAGTCGGGGACACCCGAAACCCCTTTTAGAGTAAAACGCGTTCTGTGTTTTTCTAGAAGGTGTCTTTCAACTGAGAGTCGCAAGAAACACAGTGCATAGTCAATAGTTTCCTAAAGCCGGAAATTTTGTGTTTTCGTTCAAAACTACCGTACGACCCGCACGAAGTTCGGGTTTTCGCCTCTACAAACACAGAACTCCCCGAAAGTGTTTTCAAAACCCAAGTTTCGTCCGAAATCAGTTTTAAACCGAATAGTAGCTCCAAATATCCTAAAGAGCGCATCTCAACCCAGAAACCCAACAAACTGATTTCGAGGCGCATAGGTTGTGTTTTCGTACAAAACTACCGTACGACCCGCACGAAGTTCGGGGTTTTGCCATTACAAACACTGAACTCCCCGATAGTATTTTTCCAAAACCAATTTTCGTCCGAAACCCGTTCTAAACCGAATAGTAGCTCGAAATATCCTAAGAAGCGCATCTCAACCCAGAATCCCTTCAAATGGATTTCAAGGCTTAGACAAGACAAGGACACCCGAAAACCCTTTTAGAGTAAAACGCGTTTTCCGGGTTTTTCTAGAGGGTGTCTTTGGACCGAGAGTCGCATGAAACACAGTGTATAGTCAATAGTTTTCTAAAGCCGCCTAATTTCTGTTTTCGTACAAAACTACCGTACGACCCGCACGAAGTTCGGGTTTTCGCCATTGCAAACACTGAACTCCCCGATAGTGTTTTCCAAACCCAATTTTCGTCCGGAATCGGTTTTAAACCGAATAGTAGCTCCAAATATCCAAAAAAGCGCATCTCAACCAAGAATCCCTTGAAATGGATTTCGAGGCGTAAGACAAGACAAGGACACCCGAAACCCCTTTTAGAGTAAAACGCGGTCTCGATTTTTCCAGGGAGTGTCTTTGGACCCAGAGTCGCAAGAAACACGGTGAATAGTCAATAGTTTCCTAAAGCCGCGTAGATTGTGTTTTCGTACAAGAGTACAGTACGTCCCACACGAAGCTCGGGTTTTCGGCTCTACAAACAGTGAACTCCACGAAGTCTATTCAAAATCCAGGATTCGCCCGAAATCCGTTTTAATCCGAAAAGTAGCTCGAAAAAACCTAAATAGTGCATCTCAACCCAGAATCACATCAATTGGACTTCGAGGCGCGAGACAGGACAATGACACCCGAAAACCCCTTTTAGAGTAGACTCAATCCCCGATTTTTCTAGAGGGTGTCTTTGGCTCTGAGTCGCATGAAACACGGTGTACAGTCAACAATTTCCTAGAGCCGCAAAGATTGCGTTTTCGTACAGAACTACCTACGACCCGCACGAAGTTCGGGTTTTCGCCATTAGAAACACTGAGCTCTCCGGAAGTGGTTTCCAAACCCAAGATTCTCCCGAAACCTGTTTAAAACCGAAAAGTAGCTCCAAATATCCTAAAGAGCGCATCTCAACACAGAAACCCAACAAATTGATTTCGAGGCGTAAGACAGGACAGGGACACCCGAAACTCCATTTAGAGTAAAACGCGTTCCGGGTTTTTCTTGAAGGTGTCTTTCGACTGAGAGTCGCATGAAACACAGTGCATGGTCAAGAGCTTCCTAAAGCCGCAAAGTTTGTGTTTTCGTACAAAAATACCGTACGACCCGCACGAAGTTCGGGTTTTCGCCTCTACAGACACAGACTCCCCGGAAGTGTTTTCCAAACCCAAGTTTCGTCCGGAACCCGTTTTAAACCGAAAAGCAGCTCAAAATATCCTAAAGAGCGCATCTCAACCCAGAAACCCAACAAATTGATTTGGAACCGTAGGACAAGTCGGGGACACCCGAAACCCCTTTTAGAGTAAAACGCGTTCTGTGTTTTTCTAGAAGGTGTCTTTCAACTGAGAGTCGCAAGAAACACAGTGCATAGTCAATAGTTTCCTAAAGCCGGAAATTTTGTGTTTTCGTTCAAAACTACCGTACGACCCGCACGAAGTTCGGGTTTTCGCCTCTACAAACACAGAACTCCCCGAAAGTGTTTTCAAAACCCAAGTTTCGTCCGAAATCAGTTTTAAACCGAATAGTAGCTCCAAATATCCTAAAGAGCGCATCTCAACCCAGAAACCCAACAAACTGATTTCGAGGCGCATAGGTTGTGTTTTCGTACAAAACTACCGTACGACCCGCACGAAGTTCGGGGTTTTGCCATTACAAACACTGAACTCCCCGATAGTATTTTTCCAAAACCAATTTTCGTCCGAAACCCGTTCTAAACCGAATAGTAGCTCGAAATATCCTAAGAAGCGCATCTCAACCCAGAATCCCTTCAAATGGATTTCAAGGCTTAGACAAGACAAGGACACCCGAAAACCCTTTTAGAGTAAAACGCGTTTTCCGGGTTTTTCTAGAGGGTGTCTTTGGACCGAGAGTCGCATGAAACACAGTGTATAGTCAATAGTTTTCTAAAGCCGCCTAATTTCTGTTTTCGTACAAAACTACCGTACGACCCGCACGAAGTTCGGGTTTTCGCCATTGCAAACACTGAACTCCCCGATAGTGTTTTCCAAACCCAATTTTCGTCCGGAATCGGTTTTAAACCGAATAGTAGCTCCAAATATCCAAAAAAGCGCATCTCAACCAAGAATCCCTTGAAATGGATTTCGAGGCGTAAGACAAGACAAGGACACCCGAAACCCCTTTTAGAGTAAAACGCGTTCTCGATTTTTCCAGGGAGTGTCTTTGGACCCAGAGTCGCAAGAAACACGGTGAATAGTCAATAGTTTCCTAAAGCCGCGTAGATTGTGTTTTCGTACAAGAGTACAGTACGTCCCACACGAAGCTCGGGTTTTCGGCTCTACAAACAGTGAACTCCACGAAGTCTATTCAAAATCCAGGATTCGCCCGAAATCCGTTTTAATCCGAAAAGTAGCTCGAAAAAACCTAAATAGTGCATCTCAACCCAGAATCACATCAATTGGACTTCGAGGCGCGAGACAGGACAATGACACCCGAAAACCCCTTTTAGAGTAGACTCAATCCCCGATTTTTCTAGAGGGTGTCTTTGGCTCTGAGTCGCATGAAACACGGTGTACAGTCAACAATTTCCTAGAGCCGCAAAGATTGCGTTTTCGTACAGAACTACCTACGACCCGCACGAAGTTCGGGTTTTCGCCATTAGAAACACTGAGCTCTCCGGAAGTGGTTTCCAAACCCAAGATTCTCCCGAAACCTGTTTAAAACCGAAAAGTAGCTCCAAATATCCTAAAGAGCGCATCTCAACACAGAAACCCAACAAATTCATTTCGAGGCGTAAGACAGGACAGGGACACCCGAAACTCCATTTAGAGTAAAACGCGTTCCGGGTTTTTCTTGAAGGTGTCTTTCGACTGAGAGTCGCATGAAACACAGTGCATGGTCAAGAGCTTCCTAAAGCCGCAAAGTTTGTGTTTTCGTACAAAAATACCGTACGACCCGCACGAAGTTCGGGTTTTCGCCTCTACAGACACAGACTCCCCGGAAGTGTTTTCCAAACCCAAGTTTCGTCCGGAACCCGTTTTAAACCGAAAAGCAGCTCAAAATATCCTAAAGAGCGCATCTCAACCCAGAAACCCAACAAATTGATTTGGAACCGTAGGACAAGTCGGGGACACCCGAAACCCCTTTTAGAGTAAAACGCGTTCTGTGTTTTTCTAGAAGGTGTCTTTCAACTGAGAGTCGCAAGAAACACAGTGCATAGTCAATAGTTTCCTAAAGCCGGAAATTTTGTGTTTTCGTTCAAAACTACCGTACGACCCGCACGAAGTTCGGGTTTTCGCCTCTACAAACACAGAACTCCCCGAAAGTGTTTTCAAAACCCAAGTTTCGTCCGAAATCAGTTTTAAACCGAATAGTAGCTCCAAATATCCTAAAGAGCGCATCTCAACCCAGAAACCCAACAAACTGATTTCGAGGCGCATAGGTTGTGTTTTCGTACAAAACTACCGTACGACCCGCACGAAGTTCGGGGTTTTGCCATTACAAACACTGAACTCCCCGATAGTATTTTTCCAAAACCAATTTTCGTCCGAAACCCGTTCTAAACCGAATAGTAGCTCGAAATATCCTAAGAAGCGCATCTCAACCCAGAATCCCTTCAAATGGATTTCAAGGCTTAGACAAGACAAGGACACCCGAAAACCCTTTTAGAGTAAAACGCGTTTTCCGGGTTTTTCTAGAGGGTGTCTTTGGACCGAGAGTCGCATGAAACACAGTGTATAGTCAATAGTTTTCTAAAGCCGCCTAATTTCTGTTTTCGTACAAAACTACCGTACGACCCGCACGAAGTTCGGGTTTTCGCCATTGCAAACACTGAACTCCCCGATAGTGTTTTCCAAACCCAATTTTCGTCCGGAATCGGTTTTAAACCGAATAGTAGCTCCAAATATCCAAAAAAGCGCATCTCAACCAAGAATCCCTTGAAATGGATTTCGAGGCGTAAGACAAGACAAGGACACCCGAAACCCCTTTTAGAGTAAAACGCGTTCTCGATTTTTCCAGGGAGTGTCTTTGGACCCAGAGTCGCAAGAAACACGGTGAATAGTCAATAGTTTCCTAAAGCCGCGTAGATTGTGTTTTCGTACAAGAGTACAGTACGTCCCACACGAAGCTCGGGTTTTCGGCTCTACAAACAGTGAACTCCACGAAGTCTATTCAAAATCCAGGATTCGCCCGAAATCCGTTTTAATCCGAAAAGTAGCTCGAAAAAACCTAAATAGTGCATCTCAACCCAGAATCACATCAATTGGACTTCGAGGCGCGAGACAGGACAATGACACCCGAAAACCCCTTTTAGAGTAGACTCAATCCCCGATTTTTCTAGAGGGTGTCTTTGGCTCTGAGTCGCATGAAACACGGTGTACAGTCAACAATTTCCTAGAGCCGCAAAGATTGCGTTTTCGTACAGAACTACCTACGACCCGCACGAAGTTCGGGTTTTCGCCATTAGAAACACTGAGCTCTCCGGAAGTGGTTTCCAAACCCAAGATTCTCCCGAAACCTGTTTAAAACCGAAAAGTAGCTCCAAATATCCTAAAGAGCGCATCTCAACACAGAAACCCAACAAATTGATTTCGAGGCGTAAGACAGGACAGGGACACCCGAAACTCCATTTAGAGTAAAACGCGTTCCGGGTTTTTCTTGAAGGTGTCTTTCGACTGAGAGTCGCATGAAACACAGTGCATGGTCAAGAGCTTCCTAAAGCCGCAAAGTTTGTGTTTTCGTACAAAAATACCGTACGACCCGCACGAAGTTCGGGTTTTCGCCTCTACAGACACAGACTCCCCGGAAGTGTTTTCCAAACCCAAGTTTCGTCCGGAACCCGTTTTAAACCGAAAAGCAGCTCAAAATATCCTAAAGAGCGCATCTCAACCCAGAAACCCAACAAATTGATTTGGAACCGTAGGACAAGTCGGGGACACCCGAAACCCCTTTTAGAGTAAAACGCGTTCTGTGTTTTTCTAGAAGGTGTCTTTCAACTGAGAGTCGCAAGAAACACAGTGCATAGTCAATAGTTTCCTAAAGCCGGAAATTTTGTGTTTTCGTTCAAAACTACCGTACGACCCGCACGAAGTTCGGGTTTTCGCCTCTACAAACACAGAACTCCCCGAAAGTGTTTTCAAAACCCAAGTTTCGTCCGAAATCAGTTTTAAACCGAATAGTAGCTCCAAATATCCTAAAGAGCGCATCTCAACCCAGAAACCCAACAAACTGATTTCGAGGCGCATAGGTTGTGTTTTCGTACAAAACTACCGTACGACCCGCACGAAGTTCGGGGTTTTGCCATTACAAACACTGAACTCCCCGATAGTATTTTTCCAAAACCAATTTTCGTCCGAAACCCGTTCTAAACCGAATAGTAGCTCGAAATATCCTAAGAAGCGCATCTCAACCCAGAATCCCTTCAAATGGATTTCAAGGCTTAGACAAGACAAGGACACCCGAAAACCCTTTTAGAGTAAAACGCGTTTTCCGGGTTTTTCTAGAGGGTGTCTTTGGACCGAGAGTCGCATGAAACACAGTGTATAGTCAATAGTTTTCTAAAGCCGCCTAATTTCTGTTTTCGTACAAAACTACCGTACGACCCGCACGAAGTTCGGGTTTTCGCCATTGCAAACACTGAACTCCCCGATAGTGTTTTCCAAACCCAATTTTCGTCCGGAATCGGTTTTAAACCGAATAGTAGCTCCAAATATCCAAAAAAGCGCATCTCAACCAAGAATCCCTTGAAATGGATTTCGAGGCGTAAGACAAGACAAGGACACCCGAAACCCCTTTTAGAGTAAAACGCGTTCTCGATTTTTCCAGGGAGTGTCTTTGGACCCAGAGTCGCAAGAAACACGGTGAATAGTCAATAGTTTCCTAAAGCCGCGTAGATTGTGTTTTCGTACAAGAGTACAGTACGTCCCACACGAAGCTCGGGTTTTCGGCTCTACAAACAGTGAACTCCACGAAGTCTATTCAAAATCCAGGATTCGCCCGAAATCCGTTTTAATCCGAAAAGTAGCTCGAAAAAACCTAAATAGTGCATCTCAACCCAGAATCACATCAATTGGACTTCGAGGCGCGAGACAGGACAATGACACCCGAAAACCCCTTTTAGAGTAGACTCAATCCCCGATTTTTCTAGAGGGTGTCTTTGGCTCTGAGTCGCATGAAACACGGTGTACAGTCAACAATTTCCTAGAGCCGCAAAGATTGCGTTTTCGTACAGAACTACCTACGACCCGCACGAAGTTCGGGTTTTCGCCATTAGAAACACTGAGCTCTCCGGAAGTGGTTTCCAAACCCAAGATTCTCCCGAAACCTGTTTAAAACCGAAAAGTAGCTCCAAATATCCTAAAGAGCGCATCTCAACACAGAAACCCAACAAATTGATTTCGAGGCGTAAGACAGGACAGGGACACCCGAAACTCCATTTAGAGTAAAACGCGTTCCGGGTTTTTCTTGAAGGTGTCTTTCGACTGAGAGTCGCATGAAACACAGTGCATGGTCAAGAGCTTCCTAAAGCCGCAAAGTTTGTGTTTTCGTACAAAAATACCGTACGACCCGCACGAAGTTCGGGTTTTCGCCTCTACAGACACAGACTCCCCGGAAGTGTTTTCCAAACCCAAGTTTCGTCCGGAACCCGTTTTAAACCGAAAAGCAGCTCAAAATATCCTAAAGAGCGCATCTCAACCCAGAAACCCAACAAATTGATTTGGAACCGTAGGACAAGTCGGGGACACCCGAAACCCCTTTTAGAGTAAAACGCGTTCTGTGTTTTTCTAGAAGGTGTCTTTCAACTGAGAGTCGCAAGAAACACAGTGCATAGTCAATAGTTTCCTAAAGCCGGAAATTTTGTGTTTTCGTTCAAAACTACCGTACGACCCGCACGAAGTTCGGGTTTTCGCCTCTACAAACACAGAACTCCCCGAAAGTGTTTTCAAAACCCAAGTTTCGTCCGAAATCAGTTTTAAACCGAATAGTAGCTCCAAATATCCTAAAGAGCGCATCTCAACCCAGAAACCCAACAAACTGATTTCGAGGCGCATAGGTTGTGTTTTCGTACAAAACTACCGTACGACCCGCACGAAGTTCGGGGTTTTGCCATTACAAACACTGAACTCCCCGATAGTATTTTTCCAAAACCAATTTTCGTCCGAAACCCGTTCTAAACCGAATAGTAGCTCGAAATATCCTAAGAAGCGCATCTCAACCCAGAATCCCTTCAAATGGATTTCAAGGCTTAGACAAGACAAGGACACCCGAAAACCCTTTTAGAGTAAAACGCGTTTTCCGGGTTTTTCTAGAGGGTGTCTTTGGACCGAGAGTCGCATGAAACACAGTGTATAGTCAATAGTTTTCTAAAGCCGCCTAATTTCTGTTTTCGTACAAAACTACCGTACGACCCGCACGAAGTTCGGGTTTTCGCCATTGCAAACACTGAACTCCCCGATAGTGTTTTCCAAACCCAATTTTCGTCCGGAATCGGTTTTAAACCGAATAGTAGCTCCAAATATCCAAAAAAGCGCATCTCAACCAAGAATCCCTTGAAATGGATTTCGAGGCGTAAGACAAGACAAGGACACCCGAAACCCCTTTTAGAGTAAAACGCGTTCTCGATTTTTCCAGGGAGTGTCTTTGGACCCAGAGTCGCAAGAAACACGGTGAATAGTCAATAGTTTCCTAAAGCCGCGTAGATTGTGTTTTCGTACAAGAGTACAGTACGTCCCACACGAAGCTCGGGTTTTCGGCTCTACAAACAGTGAACTCCACGAAGTCTATTCAAAATCCAGGATTCGCCCGAAATCCGTTTTAATCCGAAAAGTAGCTCGAAAAAACCTAAATAGTGCATCTCAACCCAGAATCACATCAATTGGACTTCGAGGCGCGAGACAGGACAATGACACCCGAAAACCCCTTTTAGAGTAGACTCAATCCCCGATTTTTCTAGAGGGTGTCTTTGGCTCTGAGTCGCATGAAACACGGTGTACAGTCAACAATTTCCTAGAGCCGCAAAGATTGCGTTTTCGTACAGAACTACCTACGACCCGCACGAAGTTCGGGTTTTCGCCATTAGAAACACTGAGCTCTCCGGAAGTGGTTTCCAAACCCAAGATTCTCCCGAAACCTGTTTAAAACCGAAAAGTAGCTCCAAATATCCTAAAGAGCGCATCTCAACACAGAAACCCAACAAATTGATTTCGAGGCGTAAGACAGGACAGGGACACCCGAAACTCCATTTAGAGTAAAACGCGTTCCGGGTTTTTCTTGAAGGTGTCTTTCGACTGAGAGTCGCATGAAACACAGTGCATGGTCAAGAGCTTCCTAAAGCCGCAAAGTTTGTGTTTTCGTACAAAAATACCGTACGACCCGCACGAAGTTCGGGTTTTCGCCTCTACAGACACAGACTCCCCGGAAGTGTTTTCCAAACCCAAGTTTCGTCCGGAACCCGTTTTAAACCGAAAAGCAGCTCAAAATATCCTAAAGAGCGCATCTCAACCCAGAAACCCAACAAATTGATTTGGAACCGTAGGACAAGTCGGGGACACCCGAAACCCCTTTTAGAGTAAAACGCGTTCTGTGTTTTTCTAGAAGGTGTCTTTCAACTGAGAGTCGCAAGAAACACAGTGCATAGTCAATAGTTTCCTAAAGCCGGAAATTTTGTGTTTTCGTTCAAAACTACCGTACGACCCGCACGAAGTTCGGGTTTTCGCCTCTACAAACACAGAACTCCCCGAAAGTGTTTTCAAAACCCAAGTTTCGTCCGAAATCAGTTTTAAACCGAATAGTAGCTCCAAATATCCTAAAGAGCGCATCTCAACCCAGAAACCCAACAAACTGATTTCGAGGCGCATAGGTTGTGTTTTCGTACAAAACTACCGTACGACCCGCACGAAGTTCGGGGTTTTGCCATTACAAACACTGAACTCCCCGATAGTATTTTTCCAAAACCAATTTTCGTCCGAAACCCGTTCTAAACCGAATAGTAGCTCGAAATATCCTAAGAAGCGCATCTCAACCCAGAATCCCTTCAAATGGATTTCAAGGCTTAGACAAGACAAGGACACCCGAAAACCCTTTTAGAGTAAAACGCGTTTTCCGGGTTTTTCTAGAGGGTGTCTTTGGACCGAGAGTCGCATGAAACACAGTGTATAGTCAATAGTTTTCTAAAGCCGCCTAATTTCTGTTTTCGTACAAAACTACCGTACGACCCGCACGAAGTTCGGGTTTTCGCCATTGCAAACACTGAACTCCCCGATAGTGTTTTCCAAACCCAATTTTCGTCCGGAATCGGTTTTAAACCGAATAGTAGCTCCAAATATCCAAAAAAGCGCATCTCAACCAAGAATCCCTTGAAATGGATTTCGAGGCGTAAGACAAGACAAGGACACCCGAAACCCCTTTTAGAGTAAAACGCGTTCTCGATTTTTCCAGGGAGTGTCTTTGGACCCAGAGTCGCAAGAAACACGGTGAATAGTCAATAGTTTCCTAAAGCCGCGTAGATTGTGTTTTCGTACAAGAGTACAGTACGTCCCACACGAAGCTCGGGTTTTCGGCTCTACAAACAGTGAACTCCACGAAGTCTATTCAAAATCCAGGATTCGCCCGAAATCCGTTTTAATCCGAAAAGTAGCTCGAAAAAACCTAAATAGTGCATCTCAACCCAGAATCACATCAATTGGACTTCGAGGCGCGAGACAGGACAATGACACCCGAAAACCCCTTTTAGAGTAGACTCAATCCCCGATTTTTCTAGAGGGTGTCTTTGGCTCTGAGTCGCATGAAACACGGTGTACAGTCAACAATTTCCTAGAGCCGCAAAGATTGCGTTTTCGTACAGAACTACCTACGACCCGCACGAAGTTCGGGTTTTCGCCATTAGAAACACTGAGCTCTCCGGAAGTGGTTTCCAAACCCAAGATTCTCCCGAAACCTGTTTAAAACCGAAAAGTAGCTCCAAATATCCTAAAGAGCGCATCTCAACACAGAAACCCAACAAATTGATTTCGAGGCGTAAGACAGGACAGGGACACCCGAAACTCCATTTAGAGTAAAACGCGTTCCGGGTTTTTCTTGAAGGTGTCTTTCGACTGAGAGTCGCATGAAACACAGTGCATGGTCAAGAGCTTCCTAAAGCCGCAAAGTTTGTGTTTTCGTACAAAAATACCGTACGACCCGCACGAAGTTCGGGTTTTCGCCTCTACAGACACAGACTCCCCGGAAGTGTTTTCCAAACCCAAGTTTCGTCCGGAACCCGTTTTAAACCGAAAAGCAGCTCAAAATATCCTAAAGAGCGCATCTCAACCCAGAAACCCAACAAATTGATTTGGAACCGTAGGACAAGTCGGGGACACCCGAAACCCCTTTTAGAGTAAAACGCGTTCTGTGTTTTTCTAGAAGGTGTCTTTCAACTGAGAGTCGCAAGAAACACAGTGCATAGTCAATAGTTTCCTAAAGCCGGAAATTTTGTGTTTTCGTTCAAAACTACCGTACGACCCGCACGAAGTTCGGGTTTTCGCCTCTACAAACACAGAACTCCCCGAAAGTGTTTTCAAAACCCAAGTTTCGTCCGAAATCAGTTTTAAACCGAATAGTAGCTCCAAATATCCTAAAGAGCGCATCTCAACCCAGAAACCCAACAAACTGATTTCGAGGCGCATAGGTTGTGTTTTCGTACAAAACTACCGTACGACCCGCACGAAGTTCGGGGTTTTGCCATTACAAACACTGAACTCCCCGATAGTATTTTTCCAAAACCAATTTTCGTCCGAAACCCGTTCTAAACCGAATAGTAGCTCGAAATATCCTAAGAAGCGCATCTCAACCCAGAATCCCTTCAAATGGATTTCAAGGCTTAGACAAGACAAGGACACCCGAAAACCCTTTTAGAGTAAAACGCGTTTTCCGGGTTTTTCTAGAGGGTGTCTTTGGACCGAGAGTCGCATGAAACACAGTGTATAGTCAATAGTTTTCTAAAGCCGCCTAATTTCTGTTTTCGTACAAAACTACCGTACGACCCGCACGAAGTTCGGGTTTTCGCCATTGCAAACACTGAACTCCCCGATAGTGTTTTCCAAACCCAATTTTCGTCCGGAATCGGTTTTAAACCGAATAGTAGCTCCAAATATCCAAAAAAGCGCATCTCAACCAAGAATCCCTTGAAATGGATTTCGAGGCGTAAGACAAGACAAGGACACCCGAAACCCCTTTTAGAGTAAAACGCGTTCTCGATTTTTCCAGGGAGTGTCTTTGGACCCAGAGTCGCAAGAAACACGGTGAATAGTCAATAGTTTCCTAAAGCCGCGTAGATTGTGTTTTCGTACAAGAGTACAGTACGTCCCACACGAAGCTCGGGTTTTCGGCTCTACAAACAGTGAACTCCACGAAGTCTATTCAAAATCCAGGATTCGCCCGAAATCCGTTTTAATCCGAAAAGTAGCTCGAAAAAACCTAAATAGTGCATCTCAACCCAGAATCACATCAATTGGACTTCGAGGCGCGAGACAGGACAATGACACCCGAAAACCCCTTTTAGAGTAGACTCAATCCCCGATTTTTCTAGAGGGTGTCTTTGGCTCTGAGTCGCATGAAACACGGTGTACAGTCAACAATTTCCTAGAGCCGCAAAGATTGCGTTTTCGTACAGAACTACCTACGACCCGCACGAAGTTCGGGTTTTCGCCATTAGAAACACTGAGCTCTCCGGAAGTGGTTTCCAAACCCAAGATTCTCCCGAAACCTGTTTAAAACCGAAAAGTAGCTCCAAATATCCTAAAGAGCGCATCTCAACACAGAAACCCAACAAATTGATTTCGAGGCGTAAGACAGGACAGGGACACCCGAAACTCCATTTAGAGTAAAACGCGTTCCGGGTTTTTCTTGAAGGTGTCTTTCGACTGAGAGTCGCATGAAACACAGTGCATGGTCAAGAGCTTCCTAAAGCCGCAAAGTTTGTGTTTTCGTACAAAAATACCGTACGACCCGCACGAAGTTCGGGTTTTCGCCTCTACAGACACAGACTCCCCGGAAGTGTTTTCCAAACCCAAGTTTCGTCCGGAACCCGTTTTAAACCGAAAAGCAGCTCAAAATATCCTAAAGAGCGCATCTCAACCCAGAAACCCAACAAATTGATTTGGAACCGTAGGACAAGTCGGGGACACCCGAAACCCCTTTTAGAGTAAAACGCGTTCTGTGTTTTTCTAGAAGGTGTCTTTCAACTGAGAGTCGCAAGAAACACAGTGCATAGTCAATAGTTTCCTAAAGCCGGAAATTTTGTGTTTTCGTTCAAAACTACCGTACGACCCGCACGAAGTTCGGGTTTTCGCCTCTACAAACACAGAACTCCCCGAAAGTGTTTTCAAAACCCAAGTTTCGTCCGAAATCAGTTTTAAACCGAATAGTAGCTCCAAATATCCTAAAGAGCGCATCTCAACCCAGAAACCCAACAAACTGATTTCGAGGCGCATAGGTTGTGTTTTCGTACAAAACTACCGTACGACCCGCACGAAGTTCGGGGTTTTGCCATTACAAACACTGAACTCCCCGATAGTATTTTTCCAAAACCAATTTTCGTCCGAAACCCGTTCTAAACCGAATAGTAGCTCGAAATATCCTAAGAAGCGCATCTCAACCCAGAATCCCTTCAAATGGATTTCAAGGCTTAGACAAGACAAGGACACCCGAAAACCCTTTTAGAGTAAAACGCGTTTTCCGGGTTTTTCTAGAGGGTGTCTTTGGACCGAGAGTCGCATGAAACACAGTGTATAGTCAATAGTTTTCTAAAGCCGCCTAATTTCTGTTTTCGTACAAAACTACCGTACGACCCGCACGAAGTTCGGGTTTTCGCCATTGCAAACACTGAACTCCCCGATAGTGTTTTCCAAACCCAATTTTCGTCCGGAATCGGTTTTAAACCGAATAGTAGCTCCAAATATCCAAAAAAGCGCATCTCAACCAAGAATCCCTTGAAATGGATTTCGAGGCGTAAGACAAGACAAGGACACCCGAAACCCCTTTTAGAGTAAAACGCGTTCTCGATTTTTCCAGGGAGTGTCTTTGGACCCAGAGTCGCAAGACACACGGTGAATAGTCACTAGTTTCCTAAAGCCGCGTAGATTGTGTTTTCGTACAAGAGTACAGTACGTCCCACACGAAGCTCGGGTTTTCGGCTCTACAAACAGTGAACTCCACGAAGTCTATTCAAAATCCAGGATTCGCCCGAAATCCGTTTTAATCCGAAAAGTAGCTCGAAAAAACCTAAATAGTGCATCTCAACCCAGAATCACATCAATTGGACTTCGAGGCGCGAGACAGGACAATGACACCCGAAAACCCCTTTTAGAGTAGACTCAATCCCCGATTTTTCTAGAGGGTGTCTTTGGCTCTGAGTCGCATGAAACACGGTGTACAGTCAACAATTTCCTAGAGCCGCAAAGATTGCGTTTTCGTACAGAACTACCTACGACCCGCACGAAGTTCGGGTTTTCGCCATTAGAAACACTGAGCTCTCCGGAAGTGGTTTCCAAACCCAAGATTCTCCCGAAACCTGTTTAAAACCGAAAAGTAGCTCCAAATATCCTAAAGAGCGCATCTCAACACAGAAACCCAACAAATTCATTTCGAGGCGTAAGACAGGACAGGGACACCCGAAACTCCATTTAGAGTAAAACGCGTTCCGGGTTTTTCTTGAAGGTGTCTTTCGACTGAGAGTCGCATGAAACACAGTGCATGGTCAAGAGCTTCCTAAAGCCGCAAAGTTTGTGTTTTCGTACAAAAATACCGTACGACCCGCACGAAGTTCGGGTTTTCGCCTCTACAGACACAGACTCCCCGGAAGTGTTTTCCAAACCCAAGTTTCGTCCGGAACCCGTTTTAAACCGAAAAGCAGCTCAAAATATCCTAAAGAGCGCATCTCAACCCAGAAACCCAACAAATTGATTTGGAACCGTAGGACAAGTCGGGGACACCCGAAACCCCTTTTAGAGTAAAACGCGTTCTGTGTTTTTCTAGAAGGTGTCTTTCAACTGAGAGTCGCAAGAAACACAGTGCATAGTCAATAGTTTCCTAAAGCCGGAAATTTTGTGTTTTCGTTCAAAACTACCGTACGACCCGCACGAAGTTCGGGTTTTCGCCTCTACAAACACAGAACTCCCCGAAAGTGTTTTCAAAACCCAAGTTTCGTCCGAAATCAGTTTTAAACCGAATAGTAGCTCCAAATATCCTAAAGAGCGCATCTCAACCCAGAAACCCAACAAACTGATTTCGAGGCGCATAGGTTGTGTTTTCGTACAAAACTACCGTACGACCCGCACGAAGTTCGGGGTTTTGCCATTACAAACACTGAACTCCCCGATAGTATTTTTCCAAAACCAATTTTCGTCCGAAACCCGTTCTAAACCGAATAGTAGCTCGAAATATCCTAAGAAGCGCATCTCAACCCAGAATCCCTTCAAATGGATTTCAAGGCTTAGACAAGACAAGGACACCCGAAAACCCTTTTAGAGTAAAACGCGTTTTCCGGGTTTTTCTAGAGGGTGTCTTTGGACCGAGAGTCGCATGAAACACAGTGTATAGTCAATAGTTTTCTAAAGCCGCCTAATTTCTGTTTTCGTACAAAACTACCGTACGACCCGCACGAAGTTCGGGTTTTCGCCATTGCAAACACTGAACTCCCCGATAGTGTTTTCCAAACCCAATTTTCGTCCGGAATCGGTTTTAAACCGAATAGTAGCTCCAAATATCCAAAAAAGCGCATCTCAACCAAGAATCCCTTGAAATGGATTTCGAGGCGTAAGACAAGACAAGGACACCCGAAACCCCTTTTAGAGTAAAACGCGTTCTCGATTTTTCCAGGGAGTGTCTTTGGACCCAGAGTCGCAAGAAACACGGTGAATAGTCAATAGTTTCCTAAAGCCGCGTAGATTGTGTTTTCGTACAAGAGTACAGTACGTCCCACACGAAGCTCGGGTTTTCGGCTCTACAAACAGTGAACTCCACGAAGTCTATTCAAAATCCAGGATTCGCCCGAAATCCGTTTTAATCCGAAAAGTAGCTCGAAAAAACCTAAATAGTGCATCTCAACCCAGAATCACATCAATTGGACTTCGAGGCGCGAGACAGGACAATGACACCCGAAAACCCCTTTTAGAGTAGACTCAATCCCCGATTTTTCTAGAGGGTGTCTTTGGCTCTGAGTCGCATGAAACACGGTGTACAGTCAACAATTTCCTAGAGCCGCAAAGATTGCGTTTTCGTACAGAACTACCTACGACCCGCACGAAGTTCGGGTTTTCGCCATTAGAAACACTGAGCTCTCCGGAAGTGGTTTCCAAACCCAAGATTCTCCCGAAACCTGTTTAAAACCGAAAAGTAGCTCCAAATATCCTAAAGAGCGCATCTCAACACAGAAACCCAACAAATTCATTTCGAGGCGTAAGACAGGACAGGGACACCCGAAACTCCATTTAGAGTAAAACGCGTTCCGGGTTTTTCTTGAAGGTGTCTTTCGACTGAGAGTCGCATGAAACACAGTGCATGGTCAAGAGCTTCCTAAAGCCGCAAAGTTTGTGTTTTCGTACAAAAATACCGTACGACCCGCACGAAGTTCGGGTTTTCGCCTCTACAGACACAGACTCCCCGGAAGTGTTTTCCAAACCCAAGTTTCGTCCGGAACCCGTTTTAAACCGAAAAGCAGCTCAAAATATCCTAAAGAGCGCATCTCAACCCAGAAACCCAACAAATTGATTTGGAACCGTAGGACAAGTCGGGGACACCCGAAACCCCTTTTAGAGTAAAACGCGTTCTGTGTTTTTCTAGAAGGTGTCTTTCAACTGAGAGTCGCAAGAAACACAGTGCATAGTCAATAGTTTCCTAAAGCCGGAAATTTTGTGTTTTCGTTCAAAACTACCGTACGACCCGCACGAAGTTCGGGTTTTCGCCTCTACAAACACAGAACTCCCCGAAAGTGTTTTCAAAACCCAAGTTTCGTCCGAAATCAGTTTTAAACCGAATAGTAGCTCCAAATATCCTAAAGAGCGCATCTCAACCCAGAAACCCAACAAACTGATTTCGAGGCGCATAGGTTGTGTTTTCGTACAAAACTACCGTACGACCCGCACGAAGTTCGGGGTTTTGCCATTACAAACACTGAACTCCCCGATAGTATTTTTCCAAAACCAATTTTCGTCCGAAACCCGTTCTAAACCGAATAGTAGCTCGAAATATCCTAAGAAGCGCATCTCAACCCAGAATCCCTTCAAATGGATTTCAAGGCTTAGACAAGACAAGGACACCCGAAAACCCTTTTAGAGTAAAACGCGTTTTCCGGGTTTTTCTAGAGGGTGTCTTTGGACCGAGAGTCGCATGAAACACAGTGTATAGTCAATAGTTTTCTAAAGCCGCCTAATTTCTGTTTTCGTACAAAACTACCGTACGACCCGCACGAAGTTCGGGTTTTCGCCATTGCAAACACTGAACTCCCCGATAGTGTTTTCCAAACCCAATTTTCGTCCGGAATCGGTTTTAAACCGAATAGTAGCTCCAAATATCCAAAAAAGCGCATCTCAACCAAGAATCCCTTGAAATGGATTTCGAGGCGTAAGACAAGACAAGGACACCCGAAACCCCTTTTAGAGTAAAACGCGGTCTCGATTTTTCCAGGGAGTGTCTTTGGACCCAGAGTCGCAAGAAACACGGTGAATAGTCAATAGTTTCCTAAAGCCGCGTAGATTGTGTTTTCGTACAAGAGTACAGTACGTCCCACACGAAGCTCGGGTTTTCGGCTCTACAAACAGTGAACTCCACGAAGTCTATTCAAAATCCAGGATTCGCCCGAAATCCGTTTTAATCCGAAAAGTAGCTCGAAAAAACCTAAATAGTGCATCTCAACCCAGAATCACATCAATTGGACTTCGAGGCGCGAGACAGGACAATGACACCCGAAAACCCCTTTTAGAGTAGACTCAATCCCCGATTTTTCTAGAGGGTGTCTTTGGCTCTGAGTCGCATGAAACACGGTGTACAGTCAACAATTTCCTAGAGCCGCAAAGATTGCGTTTTCGTACAGAACTACCTACGACCCGCACGAAGTTCGGGTTTTCGCCATTAGAAACACTGAGCTCTCCGGAAGTGGTTTCCAAACCCAAGATTCTCCCGAAACCTGTTTAAAACCGAAAAGTAGCTCCAAATATCCTAAAGAGCGCATCTCAACACAGAAACCCAACAAATTCATTTCGAGGCGTAAGACAGGACAGGGACACCCGAAACTCCATTTAGAGTAAAACGCGTTCCGGGTTTTTCTTGAAGGTGTCTTTCGACTGAGAGTCGCATGAAACACAGTGCATGGTCAAGAGCTTCCTAAAGCCGCAAAGTTTGTGTTTTCGTACAAAAATACCGTACGACCCGCACGAAGTTCGGGTTTTCGCCTCTACAGACACAGACTCCCCGGAAGTGTTTTCCAAACCCAAGTTTCGTCCGGAACCCGTTTTAAACCGAAAAGCAGCTCAAAATATCCTAAAGAGCGCATCTCAACCCAGAAACCCAACAAATTGATTTGGAACCGTAGGACAAGTCGGGGACACCCGAAACCCCTTTTAGAGTAAAACGCGTTCTGTGTTTTTCTAGAAGGTGTCTTTCAACTGAGAGTCGCAAGAAACACAGTGCATAGTCAATAGTTTCCTAAAGCCGGAAATTTTGTGTTTTCGTTCAAAACTACCGTACGACCCGCACGAAGTTCGGGTTTTCGCCTCTACAAACACAGAACTCCCCGAAAGTGTTTTCAAAACCCAAGTTTCGTCCGAAATCAGTTTTAAACCGAATAGTAGCTCCAAATATCCTAAAGAGCGCATCTCAACCCAGAAACCCAACAAACTGATTTCGAGGCGCATAGGTTGTGTTTTCGTACAAAACTACCGTACGACCCGCACGAAGTTCGGGGTTTTGCCATTACAAACACTGAACTCCCCGATAGTATTTTTCCAAAACCAATTTTCGTCCGAAACCCGTTCTAAACCGAATAGTAGCTCGAAATATCCTAAGAAGCGCATCTCAACCCAGAATCCCTTCAAATGGATTTCAAGGCTTAGACAAGACAAGGACACCCGAAAACCCTTTTAGAGTAAAACGCGTTTTCCGGGTTTTTCTAGAGGGTGTCTTTGGACCGAGAGTCGCATGAAACACAGTGTATAGTCAATAGTTTTCTAAAGCCGCCTAATTTCTGTTTTCGTACAAAACTACCGTACGACCCGCACGAAGTTCGGGTTTTCGCCATTGCAAACACTGAACTCCCCGATAGTGTTTTCCAAACCCAATTTTCGTCCGGAATCGGTTTTAAACCGAATAGTAGCTCCAAATATCCAAAAAAGCGCATCTCAACCAAGAATCCCTTGAAATGGATTTCGAGGCGTAAGACAAGACAAGGACACCCGAAACCCCTTTTAGAGTAAAACGCGTTCTCGATTTTTCCAGGGAGTGTCTTTGGACCCAGAGTCGCAAGAAACACGGTGAATAGTCAATAGTTTCCTAAAGCCGCGTAGATTGTGTTTTCGTACAAGAGTACAGTACGTCCCACACGAAGCTCGGGTTTTCGGCTCTACAAACAGTGAACTCCACGAAGTCTATTCAAAATCCAGGATTCGCCCGAAATCCGTTTTAATCCGAAAAGTAGCTCGAAAAAACCTAAATAGTGCATCTCAACCCAGAATCACATCAATTGGACTTCGAGGCGCGAGACAGGACAATGACACCCGAAAACCCCTTTTAGAGTAGACTCAATCCCCGATTTTTCTAGAGGGTGTCTTTGGCTCTGAGTCGCATGAAACACGGTGTACAGTCAACAATTTCCTAGAGCCGCAAAGATTGCGTTTTCGTACAGAACTACCTACGACCCGCACGAAGTTCGGGTTTTCGCCATTAGAAACACTGAGCTCTCCGGAAGTGGTTTCCAAACCCAAGATTCTCCCGAAACCTGTTTAAAACCGAAAAGTAGCTCCAAATATCCTAAAGAGCGCATCTCAACACAGAAACCCAACAAATTCATTTCGAGGCGTAAGACAGGACAGGGACACCCGAAACTCCATTTAGAGTAAAACGCGTTCCGGGTTTTTCTTGAAGGTGTCTTTCGACTGAGAGTCGCATGAAACACAGTGCATGGTCAAGAGCTTCCTAAAGCCGCAAAGTTTGTGTTTTCGTACAAAAATACCGTACGACCCGCACGAAGTTCGGGTTTTCGCCTCTACAGACACAGACTCCCCGGAAGTGTTTTCCAAACCCAAGTTTCGTCCGGAACCCGTTTTAAACCGAAAAGCAGCTCAAAATATCCTAAAGAGCGCATCTCAACCCAGAAACCCAACAAATTGATTTGGAACCGTAGGACAAGTCGGGGACACCCGAAACCCCTTTTAGAGTAAAACGCGTTCTGTGTTTTTCTAGAAGGTGTCTTTCAACTGAGAGTCGCAAGAAACACAGTGCATAGTCAATAGTTTCCTAAAGCCGGAAATTTTGTGTTTTCGTTCAAAACTACCGTACGACCCGCACGAAGTTCGGGTTTTCGCCTCTACAAACACAGAACTCCCCGAAAGTGTTTTCAAAACCCAAGTTTCGTCCGAAATCAGTTTTAAACCGAATAGTAGCTCCAAATATCCTAAAGAGCGCATCTCAACCCAGAAACCCAACAAACTGATTTCGAGGCGCATAGGTTGTGTTTTCGTACAAAACTACCGTACGACCCGCACGAAGTTCGGGGTTTTGCCATTACAAACACTGAACTCCCCGATAGTATTTTTCCAAAACCAATTTTCGTCCGAAACCCGTTCTAAACCGAATAGTAGCTCGAAATATCCTAAGAAGCGCATCTCAACCCAGAATCCCTTCAAATGGATTTCAAGGCTTAGACAAGACAAGGACACCCGAAAACCCTTTTAGAGTAAAACGCGTTTTCCGGGTTTTTCTAGAGGGTGTCTTTGGACCGAGAGTCGCATGAAACACAGTGTATAGTCAATAGTTTTCTAAAGCCGCCTAATTTCTGTTTTCGTACAAAACTACCGTACGACCCGCACGAAGTTCGGGTTTTCGCCATTGCAAACACTGAACTCCCCGATAGTGTTTTCCAAACCCAATTTTCGTCCGGAATCGGTTTTAAACCGAATAGTAGCTCCAAATATCCAAAAAAGCGCATCTCAACCAAGAATCCCTTGAAATGGATTTCGAGGCGTAAGACAAGACAAGGACACCCGAAACCCCTTTTAGAGTAAAACGCGGTCTCGATTTTTCCAGGGAGTGTCTTTGGACCCAGAGTCGCAAGAAACACGGTGAATAGTCAATAGTTTCCTAAAGCCGCGTAGATTGTGTTTTCGTACAAGAGTACAGTACGTCCCACACGAAGCTCGGGTTTTCGGCTCTACAAACAGTGAACTCCACGAAGTCTATTCAAAATCCAGGATTCGCCCGAAATCCGTTTTAATCCGAAAAGTAGCTCGAAAAAACCTAAATAGTGCATCTCAACCCAGAATCACATCAATTGGACTTCGAGGCGCGAGACAGGACAATGACACCCGAAAACCCCTTTTAGAGTAGACTCAATCCCCGATTTTTCTAGAGGGTGTCTTTGGCTCTGAGTCGCATGAAACACGGTGTACAGTCAACAATTTCCTAGAGCCGCAAAGATTGCGTTTTCGTACAGAACTACCTACGACCCGCACGAAGTTCGGGTTTTCGCCATTAGAAACACTGAGCTCTCCGGAAGTGGTTTCCAAACCCAAGATTCTCCCGAAACCTGTTTAAAACCGAAAAGTAGCTCCAAATATCCTAAAGAGCGCATCTCAACACAGAAACCCAACAAATTCATTTCGAGGCGTAAGACAGGACAGGGACACCCGAAACTCCATTTAGAGTAAAACGCGTTCCGGGTTTTTCTTGAAGGTGTCTTTCGACTGAGAGTCGCATGAAACACAGTGCATGGTCAAGAGCTTCCTAAAGCCGCAAAGTTTGTGTTTTCGTACAAAAATACCGTACGACCCGCACGAAGTTCGGGTTTTCGCCTCTACAGACACAGACTCCCCGGAAGTGTTTTCCAAACCCAAGTTTCGTCCGGAACCCGTTTTAAACCGAAAAGCAGCTCAAAATATCCTAAAGAGCGCATCTCAACCCAGAAACCCAACAAATTGATTTGGAACCGTAGGACAAGTCGGGGACACCCGAAACCCCTTTTAGAGTAAAACGCGTTCTGTGTTTTTCTAGAAGGTGTCTTTCAACTGAGAGTCGCAAGAAACACAGTGCATAGTCAATAGTTTCCTAAAGCCGGAAATTTTGTGTTTTCGTTCAAAACTACCGTACGACCCGCACGAAGTTCGGGTTTTCGCCTCTACAAACACAGAACTCCCCGAAAGTGTTTTCAAAACCCAAGTTTCGTCCGAAATCAGTTTTAAACCGAATAGTAGCTCCAAATATCCTAAAGAGCGCATCTCAACCCAGAAACCCAACAAACTGATTTCGAGGCGCATAGGTTGTGTTTTCGTACAAAACTACCGTACGACCCGCACGAAGTTCGGGGTTTTGCCATTACAAACACTGAACTCCCCGATAGTATTTTTCCAAAACCAATTTTCGTCCGAAACCCGTTCTAAACCGAATAGTAGCTCGAAATATCCTAAGAAGCGCATCTCAACCCAGAATCCCTTCAAATGGATTTCAAGGCTTAGACAAGACAAGGACACCCGAAAACCCTTTTAGAGTAAAACGCGTTTTCCGGGTTTTTCTAGAGGGTGTCTTTGGACCGAGAGTCGCATGAAACACAGTGTATAGTCAATAGTTTTCTAAAGCCGCCTAATTTCTGTTTTCGTACAAAACTACCGTACGACCCGCACGAAGTTCGGGTTTTCGCCATTGCAAACACTGAACTCCCCGATAGTGTTTTCCAAACCCAATTTTCGTCCGGAATCGGTTTTAAACCGAATAGTAGCTCCAAATATCCAAAAAAGCGCATCTCAACCAAGAATCCCTTGAAATGGATTTCGAGGCGTAAGACAAGACAAGGACACCCGAAACCCCTTTTAGAGTAAAACGCGGTCTCGATTTTTCCAGGGAGTGTCTTTGGACCCAGAGTCGCAAGAAACACGGTGAATAGTCAATAGTTTCCTAAAGCCGCGTAGATTGTGTTTTCGTACAAGAGTACAGTACGTCCCACACGAAGCTCGGGTTTTCGGCTCTACAAACAGTGAACTCCACGAAGTCTATTCAAAATCCAGGATTCGCCCGAAATCCGTTTTAATCCGAAAAGTAGCTCGAAAAAACCTAAATAGTGCATCTCAACCCAGAATCACATCAATTGGACTTCGAGGCGCGAGACAGGACAATGACACCCGAAAACCCCTTTTAGAGTAGACTCAATCCCCGATTTTTCTAGAGGGTGTCTTTGGCTCTGAGTCGCATGAAACACGGTGTACAGTCAACAATTTCCTAGAGCCGCAAAGATTGCGTTTTCGTACAGAACTACCTACGACCCGCACGAAGTTCGGGTTTTCGCCATTAGAAACACTGAGCTCTCCGGAAGTGGTTTCCAAACCCAAGATTCTCCCGAAACCTGTTTAAAACCGAAAAGTAGCTCCAAATATCCTAAAGAGCGCATCTCAACACAGAAACCCAACAAATTCATTTCGAGGCGTAAGACAGGACAGGGACACCCGAAACTCCATTTAGAGTAAAACGCGTTCCGGGTTTTTCTTGAAGGTGTCTTTCGACTGAGAGTCGCATGAAACACAGTGCATGGTCAAGAGCTTCCTAAAGCCGCAAAGTTTGTGTTTTCGTACAAAAATACCGTACGACCCGCACGAAGTTCGGGTTTTCGCCTCTACAGACACAGACTCCCCGGAAGTGTTTTCCAAACCCAAGTTTCGTCCGGAACCCGTTTTAAACCGAAAAGCAGCTCAAAATATCCTAAAGAGCGCATCTCAACCCAGAAACCCAACAAATTGATTTGGAACCGTAGGACAAGTCGGGGACACCCGAAACCCCTTTTAGAGTAAAACGCGTTCTGTGTTTTTCTAGAAGGTGTCTTTCAACTGAGAGTCGCAAGAAACACAGTGCATAGTCAATAGTTTCCTAAAGCCGGAAATTTTGTGTTTTCGTTCAAAACTACCGTACGACCCGCACGAAGTTCGGGTTTTCGCCTCTACAAACACAGAACTCCCCGAAAGTGTTTTCAAAACCCAAGTTTCGTCCGAAATCAGTTTTAAACCGAATAGTAGCTCCAAATATCCTAAAGAGCGCATCTCAACCCAGAAACCCAACAAACTGATTTCGAGGCGCATAGGTTGTGTTTTCGTACAAAACTACCGTACGACCCGCACGAAGTTCGGGGTTTTGCCATTACAAACACTGAACTCCCCGATAGTATTTTTCCAAAACCAATTTTCGTCCGAAACCCGTTCTAAACCGAATAGTAGCTCGAAATATCCTAAGAAGCGCATCTCAACCCAGAATCCCTTCAAATGGATTTCAAGGCTTAGACAAGACAAGGACACCCGAAAACCCTTTTAGAGTAAAACGCGTTTTCCGGGTTTTTCTAGAGGGTGTCTTTGGACCGAGAGTCGCATGAAACACAGTGTATAGTCAATAGTTTTCTAAAGCCGCCTAATTTCTGTTTTCGTACAAAACTACCGTACGACCCGCACGAAGTTCGGGTTTTCGCCATTGCAAACACTGAACTCCCCGATAGTGTTTTCCAAACCCAATTTTCGTCCGGAATCGGTTTTAAACCGAATAGTAGCTCCAAATATCCAAAAAAGCGCATCTCAACCAAGAATCCCTTGAAATGGATTTCGAGGCGTAAGACAAGACAAGGACACCCGAAACCCCTTTTAGAGTAAAACGCGTTCTCGATTTTTCCAGGGAGTGTCTTTGGACCCAGAGTCGCAAGAAACACGGTGAATAGTCAATAGTTTCCTAAAGCCGCGTAGATTGTGTTTTCGTACAAGAGTACAGTACGTCCCACACGAAGCTCGGGTTTTCGGCTCTACAAACAGTGAACTCCACGAAGTCTATTCAAAATCCAGGATTCGCCCGAAATCCGTTTTAATCCGAAAAGTAGCTCGAAAAAACCTAAATAGTGCATCTCAACCCAGAATCACATCAATTGGACTTCGAGGCGCGAGACAGGACAATGACACCCGAAAACCCCTTTTAGAGTAGACTCAATCCCCGATTTTTCTAGAGGGTGTCTTTGGCTCTGAGTCGCATGAAACACGGTGTACAGTCAACAATTTCCTAGAGCCGCAAAGATTGCGTTTTCGTACAGAACTACCTACGACCCGCACGAAGTTCGGGTTTTCGCCATTAGAAACACTGAGCTCTCCGGAAGTGGTTTCCAAACCCAAGATTCTCCCGAAACCTGTTTAAAACCGAAAAGTAGCTCCAAATATCCTAAAGAGCGCATCTCAACACAGAAACCCAACAAATTCATTTCGAGGCGTAAGACAGGACAGGGACACCCGAAACTCCATTTAGAGTAAAACGCGTTCCGGGTTTTTCTTGAAGGTGTCTTTCGACTGAGAGTCGCATGAAACACAGTGCATGGTCAAGAGCTTCCTAAAGCCGCAAAGTTTGTGTTTTCGTACAAAAATACCGTACGACCCGCACGAAGTTCGGGTTTTCGCCTCTACAGACACAGACTCCCCGGAAGTGTTTTCCAAACCCAAGTTTCGTCCGGAACCCGTTTTAAACCGAAAAGCAGCTCAAAATATCCTAAAGAGCGCATCTCAACCCAGAAACCCAACAAATTGATTTGGAACCGTAGGACAAGTCGGGGACACCCGAAACCCCTTTTAGAGTAAAACGCGTTCTGTGTTTTTCTAGAAGGTGTCTTTCAACTGAGAGTCGCAAGAAACACAGTGCATAGTCAATAGTTTCCTAAAGCCGGAAATTTTGTGTTTTCGTTCAAAACTACCGTACGACCCGCACGAAGTTCGGGTTTTCGCCTCTACAAACACAGAACTCCCCGAAAGTGTTTTCAAAACCCAAGTTTCGTCCGAAATCAGTTTTAAACCGAATAGTAGCTCCAAATATCCTAAAGAGCGCATCTCAACCCAGAAACCCAACAAACTGATTTCGAGGCGCATAGGTTGTGTTTTCGTACAAAACTACCGTACGACCCGCACGAAGTTCGGGGTTTTGCCATTACAAACACTGAACTCCCCGATAGTATTTTTCCAAAACCAATTTTCGTCCGAAACCCGTTCTAAACCGAATAGTAGCTCGAAATATCCTAAGAAGCGCATCTCAACCCAGAATCCCTTCAAATGGATTTCAAGGCTTAGACAAGACAAGGACACCCGAAAACCCTTTTAGAGTAAAACGCGTTTTCCGGGTTTTTCTAGAGGGTGTCTTTGGACCGAGAGTCGCATGAAACACAGTGTATAGTCAATAGTTTTCTAAAGCCGCCTAATTTCTGTTTTCGTACAAAACTACCGTACGACCCGCACGAAGTTCGGGTTTTCGCCATTGCAAACACTGAACTCCCCGATAGTGTTTTCCAAACCCAATTTTCGTCCGGAATCGGTTTTAAACCGAATAGTAGCTCCAAATATCCAAAAAAGCGCATCTCAACCAAGAATCCCTTGAAATGGATTTCGAGGCGTAAGACAAGACAAGGACACCCGAAACCCCTTTTAGAGTAAAACGCGTTCTCGATTTTTCCAGGGAGTGTCTTTGGACCCAGAGTCGCAAGAAACACGGTGAATAGTCAATAGTTTCCTAAAGCCGCGTAGATTGTGTTTTCGTACAAGAGTACAGTACGTCCCACACGAAGCTCGGGTTTTCGGCTCTACAAACAGTGAACTCCACGAAGTCTATTCAAAATCCAGGATTCGCCCGAAATCCGTTTTAATCCGAAAAGTAGCTCGAAAAAACCTAAATAGTGCATCTCAACCCAGAATCACATCAATTGGACTTCGAGGCGCGAGACAGGACAATGACACCCGAAAACCCCTTTTAGAGTAGACTCAATCCCCGATTTTTCTAGAGGGTGTCTTTGGCTCTGAGTCGCATGAAACACGGTGTACAGTCAACAATTTCCTAGAGCCGCAAAGATTGCGTTTTCGTACAGAACTACCTACGACCCGCACGAAGTTCGGGTTTTCGCCATTAGAAACACTGAGCTCTCCGGAAGTGGTTTCCAAACCCAAGATTCTCCCGAAACCTGTTTAAAACCGAAAAGTAGCTCCAAATATCCTAAAGAGCGCATCTCAACACAGAAACCCAACAAATTCATTTCGAGGCGTAAGACAGGACAGGGACACCCGAAACTCCATTTAGAGTAAAACGCGTTCCGGGTTTTTCTTGAAGGTGTCTTTCGACTGAGAGTCGCATGAAACACAGTGCATGGTCAAGAGCTTCCTAAAGCCGCAAAGTTTGTGTTTTCGTACAAAAATACCGTACGACCCGCACGAAGTTCGGGTTTTCGCCTCTACAGACACAGACTCCCCGGAAGTGTTTTCCAAACCCAAGTTTCGTCCGGAACCCGTTTTAAACCGAAAAGCAGCTCAAAATATCCTAAAGAGCGCATCTCAACCCAGAAACCCAACAAATTGATTTGGAACCGTAGGACAAGTCGGGGACACCCGAAACCCCTTTTAGAGTAAAACGCGTTCTGTGTTTTTCTAGAAGGTGTCTTTCGACTGAGAGTCGCAAGAAACACAGTGCATAGTCAATAGTTTCCTAAAGCCGGAAATTTTGTGTTTTCGTTCAAAACTACCGTACGACCCGCACGAAGTTCGGGTTTTCGCCTCTACAAACACAGAACTCCCCGAAAGTGTTTTCAAAACCCAAGTTTCGTCCGAAATCAGTTTTAAACCGAATAGTAGCTCCAAATATCCTAAAGAGCGCATCTCAACCCAGAAACCCAACAAACTGATTTCGAGGCGCATAGGTTGTGTTTTCGTACAAAACTACCGTACGACCCGCACGAAGTTCGGGGTTTTGCCATTACAAACACTGAACTCCCCGATAGTATTTTTCCAAAACCAATTTTCGTCCGAAACCCGTTCTAAACCGAATAGTAGCTCGAAATATCCTAAGAAGCGCATCTCAACCCAGAATCCCTTCAAATGGATTTCAAGGCTTAGACAAGACAAGGACACCCGAAAACCCTTTTAGAGTAAAACGCGTTTTCCGGGTTTTTCTAGAGGGTGTCTTTGGACCGAGAGTCGCATGAAACACAGTGTATAGTCAATAGTTTTCTAAAGCCGCCTAATTTCTGTTTTCGTACAAAACTACCGTACGACCCGCACGAAGTTCGGGTTTTCGCCATTGCAAACACTGAACTCCCCGATAGTGTTTTCCAAACCCAATTTTCGTCCGGAATCGGTTTTAAACCGAATAGTAGCTCCAAATATCCAAAAAAGCGCATCTCAACCAAGAATCCCTTGAAATGGATTTCGAGGCGTAAGACAAGACAAGGACACCCGAAACCCCTTTTAGAGTAAAACGCGTTCTCGATTTTTCCAGGGAGTGTCTTTGGACCCAGAGTCGCAAGAAACACGGTGAATAGTCAATAGTTTCCTAAAGCCGCGTAGATTGTGTTTTCGTACAAGAGTACAGTACGTCCCACACGAAGCTCGGGTTTTCGGCTCTACAAACAGTGAACTCCACGAAGTCTATTCAAAATCCAGGATTCGCCCGAAATCCGTTTTAATCCGAAAAGTAGCTCGAAAAAACCTAAATAGTGCATCTCAACCCAGAATCACATCAATTGGACTTCGAGGCGCGAGACAGGACAATGACACCCGAAAACCCCTTTTAGAGTAGACTCAATCCCCGATTTTTCTAGAGGGTGTCTTTGGCTCTGAGTCGCATGAAACACGGTGTACAGTCAACAATTTCCTAGAGCCGCAAAGATTGCGTTTTCGTACAGAACTACCTACGACCCGCACGAAGTTCGGGTTTTCGCCATTAGAAACACTGAGCTCTCCGGAAGTGGTTTCCAAACCCAAGATTCTCCCGAAACCTGTTTAAAACCGAAAAGTAGCTCCAAATATCCTAAAGAGCGCATCTCAACACAGAAACCCAACAAATTCATTTCGAGGCGTAAGACAGGACAGGGACACCCGAAACTCCATTTAGAGTAAAACGCGTTCCGGGTTTTTCTTGAAGGTGTCTTTCGACTGAGAGTCGCATGAAACACAGTGCATGGTCAAGAGCTTCCTAAAGCCGCAAAGTTTGTGTTTTCGTACAAAAATACCGTACGACCCGCACGAAGTTCGGGTTTTCGCCTCTACAGACACAGACTCCCCGGAAGTGTTTTCCAAACCCAAGTTTCGTCCGGAACCCGTTTTAAACCGAAAAGCAGCTCAAAATATCCTAAAGAGCGCATCTCAACCCAGAAACCCAACAAATTGATTTGGAACCGTAGGACAAGTCGGGGACACCCGAAACCCCTTTTAGAGTAAAACGCGTTCTGTGTTTTTCTAGAAGGTGTCTTTCGACTGAGAGTCGCAAGAAACACAGTGCATAGTCAATAGTTTCCTAAAGCCGGAAATTTTGTGTTTTCGTTCAAAACTACCGTACGACCCGCACGAAGTTCGGGTTTTCGCCTCTACAAACACAGAACTCCCCGAAAGTGTTTTCAAAACCCAAGTTTCGTCCGAAATCAGTTTTAAACCGAATAGTAGCTCCAAATATCCTAAAGAGCGCATCTCAACCCAGAAACCCAACAAACTGATTTCGAGGCGCATAGGTTGTGTTTTCGTACAAAACTACCGTACGACCCGCACGAAGTTCGGGGTTTTGCCATTACAAACACTGAACTCCCCGATAGTATTTTTCCAAAACCAATTTTCGTCCGAAACCCGTTCTAAACCGAATAGTAGCTCGAAATATCCTAAGAAGCGCATCTCAACCCAGAATCCCTTCAAATGGATTTCAAGGCTTAGACAAGACAAGGACACCCGAAAACCCTTTTAGAGTAAAACGCGTTTTCCGGGTTTTTCTAGAGGGTGTCTTTGGACCGAGAGTCGCATGAAACACAGTGTATAGTCAATAGTTTTCTAAAGCCGCCTAATTTCTGTTTTCGTACAAAACTACCGTACGACCCGCACGAAGTTCGGGTTTTCGCCATTGCAAACACTGAACTCCCCGATAGTGTTTTCCAAACCCAATTTTCGTCCGGAATCGGTTTTAAACCGAATAGTAGCTCCAAATATCCAAAAAAGCGCATCTCAACCAAGAATCCCTTGAAATGGATTTCGAGGCGTAAGACAAGACAAGGACACCCGAAACCCCTTTTAGAGTAAAACGCGTTCTCGATTTTTCCAGGGAGTGTCTTTGGACCCAGAGTCGCAAGAAACACGGTGAATAGTCAATAGTTTCCTAAAGCCGCGTAGATTGTGTTTTCGTACAAGAGTACAGTACGTCCCACACGAAGCTCGGGTTTTCGGCTCTACAAACAGTGAACTCCACGAAGTCTATTCAAAATCCAGGATTCGCCCGAAATCCGTTTTAATCCGAAAAGTAGCTCGAAAAAACCTAAATAGTGCATCTCAACCCAGAATCACATCAATTGGACTTCGAGGCGCGAGACAGGACAATGACACCCGAAAACCCCTTTTAGAGTAGACTCAATCCCCGATTTTTCTAGAGGGTGTCTTTGGCTCTGAGTCGCATGAAACACGGTGTACAGTCAACAATTTCCTAGAGCCGCAAAGATTGCGTTTTCGTACAGAACTACCTACGACCCGCACGAAGTTCGGGTTTTCGCCATTAGAAACACTGAGCTCTCCGGAAGTGGTTTCCAAACCCAAGATTCTCCCGAAACCTGTTTAAAACCGAAAAGTAGCTCCAAATATCCTAAAGAGCGCATCTCAACACAGAAACCCAACAAATTCATTTCGAGGCGTAAGACAGGACAGGGACACCCGAAACTCCATTTAGAGTAAAACGCGTTCCGGGTTTTTCTTGAAGGTGTCTTTCGACTGAGAGTCGCATGAAACACAGTGCATGGTCAAGAGCTTCCTAAAGCCGCAAAGTTTGTGTTTTCGTACAAAAATACCGTACGACCCGCACGAAGTTCGGGTTTTCGCCTCTACAGACACAGACTCCCCGGAAGTGTTTTCCAAACCCAAGTTTCGTCCGGAACCCGTTTTAAACCGAAAAGCAGCTCAAAATATCCTAAAGAGCGCATCTCAACCCAGAAACCCAACAAATTGATTTGGAACCGTAGGACAAGTCGGGGACACCCGAAACCCCTTTTAGAGTAAAACGCGTTCTGTGTTTTTCTAGAAGGTGTCTTTCAACTGAGAGTCGCAAGAAACACAGTGCATAGTCAATAGTTTCCTAAAGCCGGAAATTTTGTGTTTTCGTTCAAAACTACCGTACGACCCGCACGAAGTTCGGGTTTTCGCCTCTACAAACACAGAACTCCCCGAAAGTGTTTTCAAAACCCAAGTTTCGTCCGAAATCAGTTTTAAACCGAATAGTAGCTCCAAATATCCTAAAGAGCGCATCTCAACCCAGAAACCCAACAAACTGATTTCGAGGCGCATAGGTTGTGTTTTCGTACAAAACTACCGTATGACCCGCACGAAGTTCGGGGTTTTGCCATTACAAACACTGAACTCCCCGATAGTATTTTTCCAAAACCAATTTTCGTCCGAAACCCGTTCTAAACCGAATAGTAGCTCGAAATATCCTAAGAAGCGCATCTCAACCCAGAATCCCTTCAAATGGATTTCAAGGCTTAGACAAGACAAGGACACCCGAAAACCCTTTTAGAGTAAAACGCGTTTTCCGGGTTTTTCTAGAGGGTGTCTTTGGACCGAGAGTCGCATGAAACACAGTGTATAGTCAATAGTTTTCTAAAGCCGCCTAATTTCTGTTTTCGTACAAAACTACCGTACGACCCGCACGAAGTTCGGGTTTTCGCCATTGCAAACACTGAACTCCCCGATAGTGTTTTCCAAACCCAATTTTCGTCCGGAATCGGTTTTAAACCGAATAGTAGCTCCAAATATCCAAAAAAGCGCATCTCAACCAAGAATCCCTTGAAATGGATTTCGAGGCGTAAGACAAGACAAGGACACCCGAAACCCCTTTTAGAGTAAAACGCGTTCTCGATTTTTCCAGGGAGTGTCTTTGGACCCAGAGTCGCAAGAAACACGGTGAATAGTCAATAGTTTCCTAAAGCCGCGTAGATTGTGTTTTCGTACAAGAGTACAGTACGTCCCACACGAAGCTCGGGTTTTCGGCTCTACAAACAGTGAACTCCACGAAGTCTATTCAAAATCCAGGATTCGCCCGAAATCCGTTTTAATCCGAAAAGTAGCTCGAAAAAACCTAAATAGTGCATCTCAACCCAGAATCACATCAATTGGACTTCGAGGCGCGAGACAGGACAATGACACCCGAAAACCCCTTTTAGAGTAGACTCAATCCCCGATTTTTCTAGAGGGTGTCTTTGGCTCTGAGTCGCATGAAACACGGTGTACAGTCAACAATTTCCTAGAGCCGCAAAGATTGCGTTTTCGTACAGAACTACCTACGACCCGCACGAAGTTCGGGTTTTCGCCATTAGAAACACTGAGCTCTCCGGAAGTGGTTTCCAAACCCAAGATTCTCCCGAAACCTGTTTAAAACCGAAAAGTAGCTCCAAATATCCTAAAGAGCGCATCTCAACACAGAAACCCAACAAATTCATTTCGAGGCGTAAGACAGGACAGGGACACCCGAAACTCCATTTAGAGTAAAACGCGTTCCGGGTTTTTCTTGAAGGTGTCTTTCGACTGAGAGTCGCATGAAACACAGTGCATGGTCAAGAGCTTCCTAAAGCCGCAAAGTTTGTGTTTTCGTACAAAAATACCGTACGACCCGCACGAAGTTCGGGTTTTCGCCTCTACAGACACAGACTCCCCGGAAGTGTTTTCCAAACCCAAGTTTCGTCCGGAACCCGTTTTAAACCGAAAAGCAGCTCAAAATATCCTAAAGAGCGCATCTCAACCCAGAAACCCAACAAATTGATTTGGAACCGTAGGACAAGTCGGGGACACCCGAAACCCCTTTTAGAGTAAAACGCGTTCTGTGTTTTTCTAGAAGGTGTCTTTCGACTGAGAGTCGCAAGAAACACAGTGCATAGTCAATAGTTTCCTAAAGCCGGAAATTTTGTGTTTTCGTTCAAAACTACCGTACGACCCGCACGAAGTTCGGGTTTTCGCCTCTACAAACACAGAACTCCCCGAAAGTGTTTTCAAAACCCAAGTTTCGTCCGAAATCAGTTTTAAACCGAATAGTAGCTCCAAATATCCTAAAGAGCGCATCTCAACCCAGAAACCCAACAAACTGATTTCGAGGCGCATAGGTTGTGTTTTCGTACAAAACTACCGTACGACCCGCACGAAGTTCGGGGTTTTGCCATTACAAACACTGAACTCCCCGATAGTATTTTTCCAAAACCAATTTTCGTCCGAAACCCGTTCTAAACCGAATAGTAGCTCGAAATATCCTAAGAAGCGCATCTCAACCCAGAATCCCTTCAAATGGATTTCAAGGCTTAGACAAGACAAGGACACCCGAAAACCCTTTTAGAGTAAAACGCGTTTTCCGGGTTTTTCTAGAGGGTGTCTTTGGACCGAGAGTCGCATGAAACACAGTGTATAGTCAATAGTTTTCTAAAGCCGCCTAATTTCTGTTTTCGTACAAAACTACCGTACGACCCGCACGAAGTTCGGGTTTTCGCCATTGCAAACACTGAACTCCCCGATAGTGTTTTCCAAACCCAATTTTCGTCCGGAATCGGTTTTAAACCGAATAGTAGCTCCAAATATCCAAAAAAGCGCATCTCAACCAAGAATCCCTTGAAATGGATTTCGAGGCGTAAGACAAGACAAGGACACCCGAAACCCCTTTTAGAGTAAAACGCGGTCTCGATTTTTCCAGGGAGTGAGTCGCAAGAAACACGGTGAATAGTCAATAGTTTCCTAAAGCCGCGTAGATTGTGTTTTCGTACAAGAGTACAGTACGTCCCACACGAAGCTCGGGTTTTCGGCTCTACAAACAGTGAACTCCACGAAGTCTATTCAAAATCCAGGATTCGCCCGAAATCCGTTTTAATCCGAAAAGTAGCTCGAAAAAACCTAAATAGTGCATCTCAACCCAGAATCACATCAATTGGACTTCGAGGCGCGAGACAGGACAATGACACCCGAAAACCCCTTTTAGAGTAGACTCAATCCCCGATTTTTCTAGAGGGTGTCTTTGGCTCTGAGTCGCATGAAACACGGTGTACAGTCAACAATTTCCTAGAGCCGCAAAGATTGCGTTTTCGTACAGAACTACCTACGACCCGCACGAAGTTCGGGTTTTCGCCATTAGAAACACTGAGCTCTCCGGAAGTGGTTTCCAAACCCAAGATTCTCCCGAAACCTGTTTAAAACCGAAAAGTAGCTCCAAATATCCTAAAGAGCGCATCTCAACACAGAAACCCAACAAATTCATTTCGAGGCGTAAGACAGGACAGGGACACCCGAAACTCCATTTAGAGTAAAACGCGTTCCGGGTTTTTCTTGAAGGTGTCTTTCGACTGAGAGTCGCATGAAACACAGTGCATGGTCAAGAGCTTCCTAAAGCCGCAAAGTTTGTGTTTTCGTACAAAAATACCGTACGACCCGCACGAAGTTCGGGTTTTCGCCTCTACAGACACAGACTCCCCGGAAGTGTTTTCCAAACCCAAGTTTCGTCCGGAACCCGTTTTAAACCGAAAAGCAGCTCAAAATATCCTAAAGAGCGCATCTCAACCCAGAAACCCAACAAATTGATTTGGAACCGTAGGACAAGTCGGGGACACCCGAAACCCCTTTTAGAGTAAAACGCGTTCTGTGTTTTTCTAGAAGGTGTCTTTCGACTGAGAGTCGCAAGAAACACAGTGCATAGTCAATAGTTTCCTAAAGCCGGAAATTTTGTGTTTTCGTTCAAAACTACCGTACGACCCGCACGAAGTTCGGGTTTTCGCCTCTACAAACACAGAACTCCCCGAAAGTGTTTTCAAAACCCAAGTTTCGTCCGAAATCAGTTTTAAACCGAATAGTAGCTCCAAATATCCTAAAGAGCGCATCTCAACCCAGAAACCCAACAAACTGATTTCGAGGCGCATAGGTTGTGTTTTCGTACAAAACTACCGTACGACCCGCACGAAGTTCGGGGTTTTGCCATTACAAACACTGAACTCCCCGATAGTATTTTTCCAAAACCAATTTTCGTCCGAAACCCGTTCTAAACCGAATAGTAGCTCGAAATATCCTAAGAAGCGCATCTCAACCCAGAATCCCTTCAAATGGATTTCAAGGCTTAGACAAGACAAGGACACCCGAAAACCCTTTTAGAGTAAAACGCGTTTTCCGGGTTTTTCTAGAGGGTGTCTTTGGACCGAGAGTCGCATGAAACACAGTGTATAGTCAATAGTTTTCTAAAGCCGCCTAATTTCTGTTTTCGTACAAAACTACCGTACGACCCGCACGAAGTTCGGGTTTTCGCCATTGCAAACACTGAACTCCCCGATAGTGTTTTCCAAACCCAATTTTCGTCCGGAATCGGTTTTAAACCGAATAGTAGCTCCAAATATCCAAAAAAGCGCATCTCAACCAAGAATCCCTTGAAATGGATTTCGAGGCGTAAGACAAGACAAGGACACCCGAAACCCCTTTTAGAGTAAAACGCGGTCTCGATTTTTCCAGGGAGTGTCTTTGGACCCAGAGTCGCAAGAAACACGGTGAATAGTCAATAGTTTCCTAAAGCCGCGTAGATTGTGTTTTCGTACAAGAGTACAGTACGTCCCACACGAAGCTCGGGTTTTCGGCTCTACAAACAGTGAACTCCACGAAGTCTATTCAAAATCCAGGATTCGCCCGAAATCCGTTTTAATCCGAAAAGTAGCTCGAAAAAACCTAAATAGTGCATCTCAACCCAGAATCACATCAATTGGACTTCGAGGCGCGAGACAGGACAATGACACCCGAAAACCCCTTTTAGAGTAGACTCAATCCCCGATTTTTCTAGAGGGTGTCTTTGGCTCTGAGTCGCATGAAACACGGTGTACAGTCAACAATTTCCTAGAGCCGCAAAGATTGCGTTTTCGTACAGAACTACCTACGACCCGCACGAAGTTCGGGTTTTCGCCATTAGAAACACTGAGCTCTCCGGAAGTGGTTTCCAAACCCAAGATTCTCCCGAAACCTGTTTAAAACCGAAAAGTAGCTCCAAATATCCTAAAGAGCGCATCTCAACACAGAAAACCAACAAATTCATTTCGAGGCGTAAGACAGGACAGGGACACCCGAAACTCCATTTAGAGTAAAACGCGTTCCGGGTTTTTCTTGAAGGTGTCTTTCGACTGAGAGTCGCATGAAACACAGTGCATGGTCAAGAGCTTCCTAAAGCCGCAAAGTTTGTGTTTTCGTACAAAAATACCGTACGACCCGCACGAAGTTCGGGTTTTCGCCTCTACAGACACAGACTCCCCGGAAGTGTTTTCCAAACCCAAGTTTCGTCCGGAACCCGTTTTAAACCGAAAAGCAGCTCAAAATATCCTAAAGAGCGCATCTCAACCCAGAAACCCAACAAATTGATTTGGAACCGTAGGACAAGTCGGGGACACCCGAAACCCCTTTTAGAGTAAAACGCGTTCTGTGTTTTTCTAGAAGGTGTCTTTCGACTGAGAGTCGCAAGAAACACAGTGCATAGTCAATAGTTTCCTAAAGCCGGAAATTTTGTGTTTTCGTTCAAAACTACCGTACGACCCGCACGAAGTTCGGGTTTTCGCCTCTACAAACACAGAACTCCCCGAAAGTGTTTTCAAAACCCAAGTTTCGTCCGAAATCAGTTTTAAACCGAATAGTAGCTCCAAATATCCTAAAGAGCGCATCTCAACCCAGAAACCCAACAAACTGATTTCGAGGCGCATAGGTTGTGTTTTCGTACAAAACTACCGTACGACCCGCACGAAGTTCGGGGTTTTGCCATTACAAACACTGAACTCCCCGATAGTATTTTTCCAAAACCAATTTTCGTCCGAAACCCGTTCTAAACCGAATAGTAGCTCGAAATATCCTAAGAAGCGCATCTCAACCCAGAATCCCTTCAAATGGATTTCAAGGCTTAGACAAGACAAGGACACCCGAAAACCCTTTTAGAGTAAAACGCGTTTTCCGGGTTTTTCTAGAGGGTGTCTTTGGACCGAGAGTCGCATGAAACACAGTGTATAGTCAATAGTTTTCTAAAGCCGCCTAATTTCTGTTTTCGTACAAAACTACCGTACGACCCGCACGAAGTTCGGGTTTTCGCCATTGCAAACACTGAACTCCCCGATAGTGTTTTCCAAACCCAATTTTCGTCCGGAATCGGTTTTAAACCGAATAGTAGCTCCAAATATCCAAAAAAGCGCATCTCAACCAAGAATCCCTTGAAATGGATTTCGAGGCGTAAGACAAGACAAGGACACCCGAAACCCCTTTTAGAGTAAAACGCGGTCTCGATTTTTCCAGGGAGTGTCTTTGGACCCAGAGTCGCAAGAAACACGGTGAATAGTCAATAGTTTCCTAAAGCCGCGTAGATTGTGTTTTCGTACAAGAGTACAGTACGTCCCACACGAAGCTCGGGTTTTCGGCTCTACAAACAGTGAACTCCACGAAGTCTATTCAAAATCCAGGATTCGCCCGAAATCCGTTTTAATCCGAAAAGTAGCTCGAAAAAACCTAAATAGTGCATCTCAACCCAGAATCACATCAATTGGACTTCGAGGCGCGAGACAGGACAATGACACCCGAAAACCCCTTTTAGAGTAGACTCAATCCCCGATTTTTCTAGAGGGTGTCTTTGGCTCTGAGTCGCATGAAACACGGTGTACAGTCAACAATTTCCTAGAGCCGCAAAGATTGCGTTTTCGTACAGAACTACCTACGACCCGCACGAAGTTCGGGTTTTCGCCATTAGAAACACTGAGCTCTCCGGAAGTGGTTTCCAAACCCAAGATTCTCCCGAAACCTGTTTAAAACCGAAAAGTAGCTCCAAATATCCTAAAGAGCGCATCTCAACACAGAAACCCAACAAATTGATTTCGAGGCGTAAGACAGGACAGGGACACCCGAAACTCCATTTAGAGTAAAACGCGTTCCGGGTTTTTCTTGAAGGTGTCTTTCGACTGAGAGTCGCATGAAACACAGTGCATGGTCAAGAGCTTCCTAAAGCCGCAAAGTTTGTGTTTTCGTACAAAAATACCGTACGACCCGCACGAAGTTCGGGTTTTCGCCTCTACAGACACAGACTCCCCGGAAGTGTTTTCCAAACCCAAGTTTCGTCCGGAACCCGTTTTAAACCGAAAAGCAGCTCAAAATATCCTAAAGAGCGCATCTCAACCCAGAAACCCAACAAATTGATTTGGAACCGTAGGACAAGTCGGGGACACCCGAAACCCCTTTTAGAGTAAAACGCGTTCTGTGTTTTTCTAGAAGGTGTCTTTCGACTGAGAGTCGCAAGAAACACAGTGCATAGTCAATAGTTTCCTAAAGCCGGAAATTTTGTGTTTTCGTTCAAAACTACCGTACGACCCGCACGAAGTTCGGGTTTTCGCCTCTACAAACACAGAACTCCCCGAAAGTGTTTTCAAAACCCAAGTTTCGTCCGAAATCAGTTTTAAACCGAATAGTAGCTCCAAATATCCTAAAGAGCGCATCTCAACCCAGAAACCCAACAAACTGATTTCGAGGCGCATAGGTTGTGTTTTCGTACAAAACTACCGTACGACCCGCACGAAGTTCGGGGTTTTGCCATTACAAACACTGAACTCCCCGATAGTATTTTTCCAAAACCAATTTTCGTCCGAAACCCGTTCTAAACCGAATAGTAGCTCGAAATATCCTAAGAAGCGCATCTCAACCCAGAATCCCTTCAAATGGATTTCAAGGCTTAGACAAGACAAGGACACCCGAAAACCCTTTTAGAGTAAAACGCGTTTTCCGGGTTTTTCTAGAGGGTGTCTTTGGACCGAGAGTCGCATGAAACACAGTGTATAGTCAATAGTTTTCTAAAGCCGCCTAATTTCTGTTTTCGTACAAAACTACCGTACGACCCGCACGAAGTTCGGGTTTTCGCCATTGCAAACACTGAACTCCCCGATAGTGTTTTCCAAACCCAATTTTCGTCCGGAATCGGTTTTAAACCGAATAGTAGCTCCAAATATCCAAAAAAGCGCATCTCAACCAAGAATCCCTTGAAATGGATTTCGAGGCGTAAGACAAGACAAGGACACCCGAAACCCCTTTTAGAGTAAAACGCGGTCTCGATTTTTCCAGGGAGTGTCTTTGGACCCAGAGTCGCAAGAAACACGGTGAATAGTCAATAGTTTCCTAAAGCCGCGTAGATTGTGTTTTCGTACAAGAGTACAGTACGTCCCACACGAAGCTCGGGTTTTCGGCTCTACAAACAGTGAACTCCACGAAGTCTATTCAAAATCCAGGATTCGCCCGAAATCCGTTTTAATCCGAAAAGTAGCTCGAAAAAACCTAAATAGTGCATCTCAACCCAGAATCACATCAATTGGACTTCGAGGCGCGAGACAGGACAATGACACCCGAAAACCCCTTTTAGAGTAGACTCAATCCCCGATTTTTCTAGAGGGTGTCTTTGGCTCTGAGTCGCATGAAACACGGTGTACAGTCAACAATTTCCTAGAGCCGCAAAGATTGCGTTTTCGTACAGAACTACCTACGACCCGCACGAAGTTCGGGTTTTCGCCATTAGAAACACTGAGCTCTCCGGAAGTGGTTTCCAAACCCAAGATTCTCCCGAAACCTGTTTAAAACCGAAAAGTAGCTCCAAATATCCTAAAGAGCGCATCTCAACACAGAAACCCAACAAATTCATTTCGAGGCGTAAGACAGGACAGGGACACCCGAAACTCCATTTAGAGTAAAACGCGTTCCGGGTTTTTCTTGAAGGTGTCTTTCGACTGAGAGTCGCATGAAACACAGTGCATGGTCAAGAGCTTCCTAAAGCCGCAAAGTTTGTGTTTTCGTACAAAAATACCGTACGACCCGCACGAAGTTCGGGTTTTCGCCTCTACAGACACAGACTCCCCGGAAGTGTTTTCCAAACCCAAGTTTCGTCCGGAACCCGTTTTAAACCGAAAAGCAGCTCAAAATATCCTAAAGAGCGCATCTCAACCCAGAAACCCAACAAATTGATTTGGAACCGTAGGACAAGTCGGGGACACCCGAAACCCCTTTTAGAGTAAAACGCGTTCTGTGTTTTTCTAGAAGGTGTCTTTCGACTGAGAGTCGCAAGAAACACAGTGCATAGTCAATAGTTTCCTAAAGCCGGAAATTTTGTGTTTTCGTTCAAAACTACCGTACGACCCGCACGAAGTTCGGGTTTTCGCCTCTACAAACACAGAACTCCCCGAAAGTGTTTTCAAAACCCAAGTTTCGTCCGAAATCAGTTTTAAACCGAATAGTAGCTCCAAATATCCTAAAGAGCGCATCTCAACCCAGAAACCCAACAAACTGATTTCGAGGCGCATAGGTTGTGTTTTCGTACAAAACTACCGTACGACCCGCACGAAGTTCGGGGTTTTGCCATTACAAACACTGAACTCCCCGATAGTATTTTTCCAAAACCAATTTTCGTCCGAAACCCGTTCTAAACCGAATAGTAGCTCGAAATATCCTAAGAAGCGCATCTCAACCCAGAATCCCTTCAAATGGATTTCAAGGCTTAGACAAGACAAGGACACCCGAAAACCCTTTTAGAGTAAAACGCGTTTTCCGGGTTTTTCTAGAGGGTGTCTTTGGACCGAGAGTCGCATGAAACACAGTGTATAGTCAATAGTTTTCTAAAGCCGCCTAATTTCTGTTTTCGTACAAAACTACCGTACGACCCGCACGAAGTTCGGGTTTTCGCCATTGCAAACACTGAACTCCCCGATAGTGTTTTCCAAACCCAATTTTCGTCCGGAATCGGTTTTAAACCGAATAGTAGCTCCAAATATCCAAAAAAGCGCATCTCAACCAAGAATCCCTTGAAATGGATTTCGAGGCGTAAGACAAGACAAGGACACCCGAAACCCCTTTTAGAGTAAAACGCGGTCTCGATTTTTCCAGGGAGTGTCTTTGGACCCAGAGTCGCAAGAAACACGGTGAATAGTCAATAGTTTCCTAAAGCCGCGTAGATTGTGTTTTCGTACAAGAGTACAGTACGTCCCACACGAAGCTCGGGTTTTCGGCTCTACAAACAGTGAACTCCACGAAGTCTATTCAAAATCCAGGATTCGCCCGAAATCCGTTTTAATCCGAAAAGTAGCTCGAAAAAACCTAAATAGTGCATCTCAACCCAGAATCACATCAATTGGACTTCGAGGCGCGAGACAGGACAATGACACCCGAAAACCCCTTTTAGAGTAGACTCAATCCCCGATTTTTCTAGAGGGTGTCTTTGGCTCTGAGTCGCATGAAACACGGTGTACAGTCAACAATTTCCTAGAGCCGCAAAGATTGCGTTTTCGTACAGAACTACCTACGACCCGCACGAAGTTCGGGTTTTCGCCATTAGAAACACTGAGCTCTCCGGAAGTGGTTTCCAAACCCAAGATTCTCCCGAAACCTGTTTAAAACCGAAAAGTAGCTCCAAATATCCTAAAGAGCGCATCTCAACACAGAAACCCAACAAATTCATTTCGAGGCGTAAGACAGGACAGGGACACCCGAAACTCCATTTAGAGTAAAACGCGTTCCGGGTTTTTCTTGAAGGTGTCTTTCGACTGAGAGTCGCATGAAACACAGTGCATGGTCAAGAGCTTCCTAAAGCCGCAAAGTTTGTGTTTTCGTACAAAAATACCGTACGACCCGCACGAAGTTCGGGTTTTCGCCTCTACAGACACAGACTCCCCGGAAGTGTTTTCCAAACCCAAGTTTCGTCCGGAACCCGTTTTAAACCGAAAAGCAGCTCAAAATATCCTAAAGAGCGCATCTCAACCCAGAAACCCAACAAATTGATTTGGAACCGTAGGACAAGTCGGGGACACCCGAAACCCCTTTTAGAGTAAAACGCGTTCTGTGTTTTTCTAGAAGGTGTCTTTCGACTGAGAGTCGCAAGAAACACAGTGCATAGTCAATAGTTTCCTAAAGCCGGAAATTTTGTGTTTTCGTTCAAAACTACCGTACGACCCGCACGAAGTTCGGGTTTTCGCCTCTACAAACACAGAACTCCCCGAAAGTGTTTTCAAAACCCAAGTTTCGTCCGAAATCAGTTTTAAACCGAATAGTAGCTCCAAATATCCTAAAGAGCGCATCTCAACCCAGAAACCCAACAAACTGATTTCGAGGCGCATAGGTTGTGTTTTCGTACAAAACTACCGTACGACCCGCACGAAGTTCGGGGTTTTTCCATTACAAACACTGAACTCCCCGATAGTATTTTTCCAAAACCAATTTTCGTCCGAAACCCGTTCTAAACCGAATAGTAGCTCGAAATATCCTAAGAAGCGCATCTCAACCCAGAATCCCTTCAAATGGATTTCAAGGCTTAGACAAGACAAGGACACCCGAAAACCCTTTTAGAGTAAAACGCGTTTTCCGGGTTTTTCTAGAGGGTGTCTTTGGACCGAGAGTCGCATGAAACACAGTGTATAGTCAATAGTTTTCTAAAGCCGCCTAATTTCTGTTTTCGTACAAAACTACCGTACGACCCGCACGAAGTTCGGGTTTTCGCCATTGCAAACACTGAACTCCCCGATAGTGTTTTCCAAACCCAATTTTCGTCCGGAATCGGTTTTAAACCGAATAGTAGCTCCAAATATCCAAAAAAGCGCATCTCAACCAAGAATCCCTTGAAATGGATTTCGAGGCGTAAGACAAGACAAGGACACCCGAAACCCCTTTTAGAGTAAAACGCGGTCTCGATTTTTCCAGGGAGTGTCTTTGGACCCAGAGTCGCAAGAAACACGGTGAATAGTCAATAGTTTCCTAAAGCCGCGTAGATTGTGTTTTCGTACAAGAGTACAGTACGTCCCACACGAAGCTCGGGTTTTCGGCTCTACAAACAGTGAACTCCACGAAGTCTATTCAAAATCCAGGATTCGCCCGAAATCCGTTTTAATCCGAAAAGTAGCTCGAAAAAACCTAAATAGTGCATCTCAACCCAGAATCACATCAATTGGACTTCGAGGCGCGAGACAGGACAATGACACCCGAAAACCCCTTTTAGAGTAGACTCAATCCCCGATTTTTCTAGAGGGTGTCTTTGGCTCTGAGTCGCATGAAACACGGTGTACAGTCAACAATTTCCTAGAGCCGCAAAGATTGCGTTTTCGTACAGAACTACCTACGACCCGCACGAAGTTCGGGTTTTCGCCATTAGAAACACTGAGCTCTCCGGAAGTGGTTTCCAAACCCAAGATTCTCCCGAAACCTGTTTAAAACCGAAAAGTAGCTCCAAATATCCTAAAGAGCGCATCTCAACACAGAAACCCAACAAATTCATTTCGAGGCGTAAGACAGGACAGGGACACCCGAAACTCCATTTAGAGTAAAACGCGTTCCGGGTTTTTCTTGAAGGTGTCTTTCGACTGAGAGTCGCATGAAACACAGTGCATGGTCAAGAGCTTCCTAAAGCCGCAAAGTTTGTGTTTTCGTACAAAAATACCGTACGACCCGCACGAAGTTCGGGTTTTCGCCTCTACAGACACAGACTCCCCGGAAGTGTTTTCCAAACCCAAGTTTCGTCCGGAACCCGTTTTAAACCGAAAAGCAGCTCAAAATATCCTAAAGAGCGCATCTCAACCCAGAAACCCAACAAATTGATTTGGAACCGTAGGACAAGTCGGGGACACCCGAAACCCCTTTTAGAGTAAAACGCGTTCTGTGTTTTTCTAGAAGGTGTCTTTCAACTGAGAGTCGCAAGAAACACAGTGCATAGTCAATAGTTTCCTAAAGCCGGAAATTTTGTGTTTTCGTTCAAAACTACCGTACGACCCGCACGAAGTTCGGGTTTTCGCCTCTACAAACACAGAACTCCCCGAAAGTGTTTTCAAAACCCAAGTTTCGTCCGAAATCAGTTTTAAACCGAATAGTAGCTCCAAATATCCTAAAGAGCGCATCTCAACCCAGAAACCCAACAAACTGATTTCTAGGCGCATAGGTTGTGTTTTCGTACAAAACTACCGTACGACCCGCACGAAGTTCGGGGTTTTGCCATTACAAACACTGAACTCCCCGATAGTATTTTTCCAAAACCAATTTTCGTCCGAAACCCGTTCTAAACCGAATAGTAGCTCGAAATATCCTAAGAAGCGCATCTCAACCCAGAATCCCTTCAAATGGATTTCAAGGCTTAGACAAGACAAGGACACCCGAAAACCCTTTTAGAGTAAAACGCGTTTTCCGGGTTTTTCTAGAGGGTGTCTTTGGACCGAGAGTCGCATGAAACACAGTGTATAGTCAATAGTTTTCTAAAGCCGCCTAATTTCTGTTTTCGTACAAAACTACCGTACGACCCGCACGAAGTTCGGGTTTTCGCCATTGCAAACACTGAACTCCCCGATAGTGTTTTCCAAACCCAATTTTCGTCCGGAATCGGTTTTAAACCGAATAGTAGCTCCAAATATCCAAAAAAGCGCATCTCAACCAAGAATCCCTTGAAATGGATTTCGAGGCGTAAGACAAGACAAGGACACCCGAAACCCCTTTTAGAGTAAAACGCGGTCTCGATTTTTCCAGGGAGTGTCTTTGGACCCAGAGTCGCAAGAAACACGGTGAATAGTCAATAGTTTCCTAAAGCCGCGTAGATTGTGTTTTCGTACAAGAGTACAGTACGTCCCACACGAAGCTCGGGTTTTCGGCTCTACAAACAGTGAACTCCACGAAGTCTATTCAAAATCCAGGATTCGCCCGAAATCCGTTTTAATCCGAAAAGTAGCTCGAAAAAACCTAAATAGTGCATCTCAACCCAGAATCACATCAATTGGACTTCGAGGCGCGAGACAGGACAATGACACCCGAAAACCCCTTTTAGAGTAGACTCAATCCCCGATTTTTCTAGAGGGTGTCTTTGGCTCTGAGTCGCATGAAACACGGTGTACAGTCAACAATTTCCTAGAGCCGCAAAGATTGCGTTTTCGTACAGAACTACCTACGACCCGCACGAAGTTCGGGTTTTCGCCATTAGAAACACTGAGCTCTCCGGAAGTGGTTTCCAAACCCAAGATTCTCCCGAAACCTGTTTAAAACCGAAAAGTAGCTCCAAATATCCTAAAGAGCGCATCTCAACACAGAAACCCAACAAATTGATTTCGAGGCGTAAGACAGGACAGGGACACCCGAAACTCCATTTAGAGTAAAACGCGTTCCGGGTTTTTCTTGAAGGTGTCTTTCGACTGAGAGTCGCATGAAACACAGTGCATGGTCAAGAGCTTCCTAAAGCCGCAAAGTTTGTGTTTTCGTACAAAAATACCGTACGACCCGCACGAAGTTCGGGTTTTCGCCTCTACAGACACAGACTCCCCGGAAGTGTTTTCCAAACCCAAGTTTCGTCCGGAACCCGTTTTAAACCGAAAAGCAGCTCAAAATATCCTAAAGAGCGCATCTCAACCCAGAAACCCAACAAATTGATTTGGAACCGTAGGACAAGTCGGGGACACCCGAAACCCCTTTTAGAGTAAAACGCGTTCTGTGTTTTTCTAGAAGGTGTCTTTCAACTGAGAGTCGCAAGAAACACAGTGCATAGTCAATAGTTTCCTAAAGCCGGAAATTTTGTGTTTTCGTTCAAAACTACCGTACGACCCGCACGAAGTTCGGGTTTTCGCCTCTACAAACACAGAACTCCCCGAAAGTGTTTTCAAAACCCAAGTTTCGTCCGAAATCAGTTTTAAACCGAATAGTAGCTCCAAATATCCTAAAGAGCGCATCTCAACCCAGAAACCCAACAAACTGATTTCGAGGCGCATAGGTTGTGTTTTCGTACAAAACTACCGTACGACCCGCACGAAGTTCGGGGTTTTGCCATTACAAACACTGAACTCCCCGATAGTATTTTTCCAAAACCAATTTTCGTCCGAAACCCGTTCTAAACCGAATAGTAGCTCGAAATATCCTAAGAAGCGCATCTCAACCCAGAATCCCTTCAAATGGATTTCAAGGCTTAGACAAGACAAGGACACCCGAAAACCCTTTTAGAGTAAAACGCGTTTTCCGGGTTTTTCTAGAGGGTGTCTTTGGACCGAGAGTCGCATGAAACACAGTGTATAGTCAATAGTTTTCTAAAGCCGCCTAATTTCTGTTTTCGTACAAAACTACCGTACGACCCGCACGAAGTTCGGGTTTTCGCCATTGCAAACACTGAACTCCCCGATAGTGTTTTCCAAACCCAATTTTCGTCCGGAATCGGTTTTAAACCGAATAGTAGCTCCAAATATCCAAAAAAGCGCATCTCAACCAAGAATCCCTTGAAATGGATTTCGAGGCGTAAGACAAGACAAGGACACCCGAAACCCCTTTTAGAGTAAAACGCGGTCTCGATTTTTCCAGGGAGTGTCTTTGGACCCAGAGTCGCAAGAAACACGGTGAATAGTCAATAGTTTCCTAAAGCCGCGTAGATTGTGTTTTCGTACAAGAGTACAGTACGTCCCACACGAAGCTCGGGTTTTCGGCTCTACAAACAGTGAACTCCACGAAGTCTATTCAAAATCCAGGATTCGCCCGAAATCCGTTTTAATCCGAAAAGTAGCTCGAAAAAACCTAAATAGTGCATCTCAACCCAGAATCACATCAATTGGACTTCGAGGCGCGAGACAGGACAATGACACCCGAAAACCCCTTTTAGAGTAGACTCAATCCCCGATTTTTCTAGAGGGTGTCTTTGGCTCTGAGTCGCATGAAACACGGTGTACAGTCAACAATTTCCTAGAGCCGCAAAGATTGCGTTTTCGTACAGAACTACCTACGACCCGCACGAAGTTCGGGTTTTCGCCATTAGAAACACTGAGCTCTCCGGAAGTGGTTTCCAAACCCAAGATTCTCCCGAAACCTGTTTAAAACCGAAAAGTAGCTCCAAATATCCTAAAGAGCGCATCTCAACACAGAAACCCAACAAATTCATTTCGAGGCGTAAGACAGGACAGGGACACCCGAAACTCCATTTAGAGTAAAACGCGTTCCGGGTTTTTCTTGAAGGTGTCTTTCGACTGAGAGTCGCATGAAACACAGTGCATGGTCAAGAGCTTCCTAAAGCCGCAAAGTTTGTGTTTTCGTACAAAAATACCGTACGACCCGCACGAAGTTCGGGTTTTCGCCTCTACAGACACAGACTCCCCGGAAGTGTTTTCCAAACCCAAGTTTCGTCCGGAACCCGTTTTAAACCGAAAAGCAGCTCAAAATATCCTAAAGAGCGCATCTCAACCCAGAAACCCAACAAATTGATTTGGAACCGTAGGACAAGTCGGGGACACCCGAAACCCCTTTTAGAGTAAAACGCGTTCTGTGTTTTTCTAGAAGGTGTCTTTCAACTGAGAGTCGCAAGAAACACAGTGCATAGTCAATAGTTTCCTAAAGCCGGAAATTTTGTGTTTTCGTTCAAAACTACCGTACGACCCGCACGAAGTTCGGGTTTTCGCCTCTACAAACACAGAACTCCCCGAAAGTGTTTTCAAAACCCAAGTTTCGTCCGAAATCAGTTTTAAACCGAATAGTAGCTCCAAATATCCTAAAGAGCGCATCTCAACCCAGAAACCCAACAAACTGATTTCGAGGCGCATAGGTTGTGTTTTCGTACAAAACTACCGTACGACCCGCACGAAGTTCGGGGTTTTGCCATTACAAACACTGAACTCCCCGATAGTATTTTTCCAAAACCAATTTTCGTCCGAAACCCGTTCTAAACCGAATAGTAGCTCGAAATATCCTAAGAAGCGCATCTCAACCCAGAATCCCTTCAAATGGATTTCAAGGCTTAGACAAGACAAGGACACCCGAAAACCCTTTTAGAGTAAAACGCGTTTTCCGGGTTTTTCTAGAGGGTGTCTTTGGACCGAGAGTCGCATGAAACACAGTGTATAGTCAATAGTTTTCTAAAGCCGCCTAATTTCTGTTTTCGTACAAAACTACCGTACGACCCGCACGAAGTTCGGGTTTTCGCCATTGCAAACACTGAACTCCCCGATAGTGTTTTCCAAACCCAATTTTCGTCCGGAATCGGTTTTAAACCGAATAGTAGCTCCAAATATCCAAAAAAGCGCATCTCAACCAAGAATCCCTTGAAATGGATTTCGAGGCGTAAGACAAGACAAGGACACCCGAAACCCCTTTTAGAGTAAAACGCGGTCTCGATTTTTCCAGGGAGTGTCTTTGGACCCAGAGTCGCAAGAAACACGGTGAATAGTCAATAGTTTCCTAAAGCCGCGTAGATTGTGTTTTCGTACAAGAGTACAGTACGTCCCACACGAAGCTCGGGTTTTCGGCTCTACAAACAGTGAACTCCACGAAGTCTATTCAAAATCCAGGATTCGCCCGAAATCCGTTTTAATCCGAAAAGTAGCTCGAAAAAACCTAAATAGTGCATCTCAACCCAGAATCACATCAATTGGACTTCGAGGCGCGAGACAGGACAATGACACCCGAAAACCCCTTTTAGAGTAGACTCAATCCCCGATTTTTCTAGAGGGTGTCTTTGGCTCTGAGTCGCATGAAACACGGTGTACAGTCAACAATTTCCTAGAGCCGCAAAGATTGCGTTTTCGTACAGAACTACCTACGACCCGCACGAAGTTCGGGTTTTCGCCATTAGAAACACTGAGCTCTCCGGAAGTGGTTTCCAAACCCAAGATTCTCCCGAAACCTGTTTAAAACCGAAAAGTAGCTCCAAATATCCTAAAGAGCGCATCTCAACACAGAAACCCAACAAATTCATTTCGAGGCGTAAGACAGGACAGGGACACCCGAAACTCCATTTAGAGTAAAACGCGTTCCGGGTTTTTCTTGAAGGTGTCTTTCGACTGAGAGTCGCATGAAACACAGTGCATGGTCAAGAGCTTCCTAAAGCCGCAAAGTTTGTGTTTTCGTACAAAAATACCGTACGACCCGCACGAAGTTCGGGTTTTCGCCTCTACAGACACAGACTCCCCGGAAGTGTTTTCCAAACCCAAGTTTCGTCCGGAACCCGTTTTAAACCGAAAAGCAGCTCAAAATATCCTAAAGAGCGCATCTCAACCCAGAAACCCAACAAATTGATTTGGAACCGTAGGACAAGTCGGGGACACCCGAAACCCCTTTTAGAGTAAAACGCGTTCTGTGTTTTTCTAGAAGGTGTCTTTCAACTGAGAGTCGCAAGAAACACAGTGCATAGTCAATAGTTTCCTAAAGCCGGAAATTTTGTGTTTTCGTTCAAAACTACCGTACGACCCGCACGAAGTTCGGGTTTTCGCCTCTACAAACACAGAACTCCCCGAAAGTGTTTTCAAAACCCAAGTTTCGTCCGAAATCAGTTTTAAACCGAATAGTAGCTCCAAATATCCTAAAGAGCGCATCTCAACCCAGAAACCCAACAAACTGATTTCGAGGCGCATAGGTTGTGTTTTCGTACAAAACTACCGTACGACCCGCACGAAGTTCGGGGTTTTGCCATTACAAACACTGAACTCCCCGATAGTATTTTTCCAAAACCAATTTTCGTCCGAAACCCGTTCTAAACCGAATAGTAGCTCGAAATATCCTAAGAAGCGCATCTCAACCCAGAATCCCTTCAAATGGATTTCAAGGCTTAGACAAGACAAGGACACCCGAAAACCCTTTTAGAGTAAAACGCGTTTTCCGGGTTTTTCTAGAGGGTGTCTTTGGACCGAGAGTCGCATGAAACACAGTGTATAGTCAATAGTTTTCTAAAGCCGCCTAATTTCTGTTTTCGTACAAAACTACCGTACGACCCGCACGAAGTTCGGGTTTTCGCCATTGCAAACACTGAACTCCCCGATAGTGTTTTCCAAACCCAATTTTCGTCCGGAATCGGTTTTAAACCGAATAGTAGCTCCAAATATCCAAAAAAGCGCATCTCAACCAAGAATCCCTTGAAATGGATTTCGAGGCGTAAGACAAGACAAGGACACCCGAAACCCCTTTTAGAGTAAAACGCGGTCTCGATTTTTCCAGGGAGTGTCTTTGGACCCAGAGTCGCAAGAAACACGGTGAATAGTCAATAGTTTCCTAAAGCCGCGTAGATTGTGTTTTCGTACAAGAGTACAGTACGTCCCACACGAAGCTCGGGTTTTCGGCTCTACAAACAGTGAACTCCACGAAGTCTATTCAAAATCCAGGATTCGCCCGAAATCCGTTTTAATCCGAAAAGTAGCTCGAAAAAACCTAAATAGTGCATCTCAACCCAGAATCACATCAATTGGACTTCGAGGCGCGAGACAGGACAATGACACCCGAAAACCCCTTTTAGAGTAGACTCAATCCCCGATTTTTCTAGAGGGTGTCTTTGGCTCTGAGTCGCATGAAACACGGTGTACAGTCAACAATTTCCTAGAGCCGCAAAGATTGCGTTTTCGTACAGAACTACCTACGACCCGCACGAAGTTCGGGTTTTCGCCATTAGAAACACTGAGCTCTCCGGAAGTGGTTTCCAAACCCAAGATTCTCCCGAAACCTGTTTAAAACCGAAAAGTAGCTCCAAATATCCTAAAGAGCGCATCTCAACACAGAAACCCAACAAATTCATTTCGAGGCGTAAGACAGGACAGGGACACCCGAAACTCCATTTAGAGTAAAACGCGTTCCGGGTTTTTCTTGAAGGTGTCTTTCGACTGAGAGTCGCATGAAACACAGTGCATGGTCAAGAGCTTCCTAAAGCCGCAAAGTTTGTGTTTTCGTACAAAAATACCGTACGACCCGCACGAAGTTCGGGTTTTCGCCTCTACAGACACAGACTCCCCGGAAGTGTTTTCCAAACCCAAGTTTCGTCCGGAACCCGTTTTAAACCGAAAAGCAGCTCAAAATATCCTAAAGAGCGCATCTCAACCCAGAAACCCAACAAATTGATTTGGAACCGTAGGACAAGTCGGGGACACCCGAAACCCCTTTTAGAGTAAAACGCGTTCTGTGTTTTTCTAGAAGGTGTCTTTCAACTGAGAGTCGCAAGAAACACAGTGCATAGTCAATAGTTTCCTAAAGCCGGAAATTTTGTGTTTTCGTTCAAAACTACCGTACGACCCGCACGAAGTTCGGGTTTTCGCCTCTACAAACACAGAACTCCCCGAAAGTGTTTTCAAAACCCAAGTTTCGTCCGAAATCAGTTTTAAACCGAATAGTAGCTCCAAATATCCTAAAGAGCGCATCTCAACCCAGAAACCCAACAAACTGATTTCGAGGCGCATAGGTTGTGTTTTCGTACAAAACTACCGTACGACCCGCACGAAGTTCGGGGTTTTGCCATTACAAACACTGAACTCCCCGATAGTATTTTTCCAAAACCAATTTTCGTCCGAAACCCGTTCTAAACCGAATAGTAGCTCGAAATATCCTAAGAAGCGCATCTCAACCCAGAATCCCTTCAAATGGATTTCAAGGCTTAGACAAGACAAGGACACCCGAAAACCCTTTTAGAGTAAAACGCGTTTTCCGGGTTTTTCTAGAGGGTGTCTTTGGACCGAGAGTCGCATGAAACACAGTGTATAGTCAATAGTTTTCTAAAGCCGCCTAATTTCTGTTTTCGTACAAAACTACCGTACGACCCGCACGAAGTTCGGGTTTTCGCCATTGCAAACACTGAACTCCCCGATAGTGTTTTCCAAACCCAATTTTCGTCCGGAATCGGTTTTAAACCGAATAGTAGCTCCAAATATCCAAAAAAGCGCATCTCAACCAAGAATCCCTTGAAATGGATTTCGAGGCGTAAGACAAGACAAGGACACCCGAAACCCCTTTTAGAGTAAAACGCGGTCTCGATTTTTCCAGGGAGTGTCTTTGGACCCAGAGTCGCAAGAAACACGGTGAATAGTCAATAGTTTCCTAAAGCCGCGTAGATTGTGTTTTCGTACAAGAGTACAGTACGTCCCACACGAAGCTCGGGTTTTCGGCTCTACAAACAGTGAACTCCACGAAGTCTATTCAAAATCCAGGATTCGCCCGAAATCCGTTTTAATCCGAAAAGTAGCTCGAAAAAACCTAAATAGTGCATCTCAACCCAGAATCACATCAATTGGACTTCGAGGCGCGAGACAGGACAATGACACCCGAAAACCCCTTTTAGAGTAGACTCAATCCCCGATTTTTCTAGAGGGTGTCTTTGGCTCTGAGTCGCATGAAACACGGTGTACAGTCAACAATTTCCTAGAGCCGCAAAGATTGCGTTTTCGTACAGAACTACCTACGACCCGCACGAAGTTCGGGTTTTCGCCATTAGAAACACTGAGCTCTCCGGAAGTGGTTTCCAAACCCAAGATTCTCCCGAAACCTGTTTAAAACCGAAAAGTAGCTCCAAATATCCTAAAGAGCGCATCTCAACACAGAAACCCAACAAATTGATTTCGAGGCGTAAGACAGGACAGGGACACCCGAAACTCCATTTAGAGTAAAACGCGTTCCGGGTTTTTCTTGAAGGTGTCTTTCGACTGAGAGTCGCATGAAACACAGTGCATGGTCAAGAGCTTCCTAAAGCCGCAAAGTTTGTGTTTTCGTACAAAAATACCGTACGACCCGCACGAAGTTCGGGTTTTCGCCTCTACAGACACAGACTCCCCGGAAGTGTTTTCCAAACCCAAGTTTCGTCCGGAACCCGTTTTAAACCGAAAAGCAGCTCAAAATATCCTAAAGAGCGCATCTCAACCCAGAAACCCAACAAATTGATTTGGAACCGTAGGACAAGTCGGGGACACCCGAAACCCCTTTTAGAGTAAAACGCGTTCTGTGTTTTTCTAGAAGGTGTCTTTCAACTGAGAGTCGCAAGAAACACAGTGCATAGTCAATAGTTTCCTAAAGCCGGAAATTTTGTGTTTTCGTTCAAAACTACCGTACGACCCGCACGAAGTTCGGGTTTTCGCCTCTACAAACACAGAACTCCCCGAAAGTGTTTTCAAAACCCAAGTTTCGTCCGAAATCAGTTTTAAACCGAATAGTAGCTCCAAATATCCTAAAGAGCGCATCTCAACCCAGAAACCCAACAAACTGATTTCGAGGCGCATAGGTTGTGTTTTCGTACAAAACTACCGTACGACCCGCACGAAGTTCGGGGTTTTGCCATTACAAACACTGAACTCCCCGATAGTATTTTTCCAAAACCAATTTTCGTCCGAAACCCGTTCTAAACCGAATAGTAGCTCGAAATATCCTAAGAAGCGCATCTCAACCCAGAATCCCTTCAAATGGATTTCAAGGCTTAGACAAGACAAGGACACCCGAAAACCCTTTTAGAGTAAAACGCGTTTTCCGGGTTTTTCTAGAGGGTGTCTTTGGACCGAGAGTCGCATGAAACACAGTGTATAGTCAATAGTTTTCTAAAGCCGCCTAATTTCTGTTTTCGTACAAAACTACCGTACGACCCGCACGAAGTTCGGGTTTTCGCCATTGCAAACACTGAACTCCCCGATAGTGTTTTCCAAACCCAATTTTCGTCCGGAATCGGTTTTAAACCGAATAGTAGCTCCAAATATCCAAAAAAGCGCATCTCAACCAAGAATCCCTTGAAATGGATTTCGAGGCGTAAGACAAGACAAGGACACCCGAAACCCCTTTTAGAGTAAAACGCGGTCTCGATTTTTCCAGGGAGTGTCTTTGGACCCAGAGTCGCAAGAAACACGGTGAATAGTCAATAGTTTCCTAAAGCCGCGTAGATTGTGTTTTCGTACAAGAGTACAGTACGTCCCACACGAAGCTCGGGTTTTCGGCTCTACAAACAGTGAACTCCACGAAGTCTATTCAAAATCCAGGATTCGCCCGAAATCCGTTTTAATCCGAAAAGTAGCTCGAAAAAACCTAAATAGTGCATCTCAACCCAGAATCACATCAATTGGACTTCGAGGCGCGAGACAGGACAATGACACCCGAAAACCCCTTTTAGAGTAGACTCAATCCCCGATTTTTCTAGAGGGTGTCTTTGGCTCTGAGTCGCATGAAACACGGTGTACAGTCAACAATTTCCTAGAGCCGCAAAGATTGCGTTTTCGTACAGAACTACCTACGACCCGCACGAAGTTCGGGTTTTCGCCATTAGAAACACTGAGCTCTCCGGAAGTGGTTTCCAAACCCAAGATTCTCCCGAAACCTGTTTAAAACCGAAAAGTAGCTCCAAATATCCTAAAGAGCGCATCTCAACACAGAAACCCAACAAATTCATTTCGAGGCGTAAGACAGGACAGGGACACCCGAAACTCCATTTAGAGTAAAACGCGTTCCGGGTTTTTCTTGAAGGTGTCTTTCGACTGAGAGTCGCATGAAACACAGTGCATGGTCAAGAGCTTCCTAAAGCCGCAAAGTTTGTGTTTTCGTACAAAAATACCGTACGACCCGCACGAAGTTCGGGTTTTCGCCTCTACAGACACAGACTCCCCGGAAGTGTTTTCCAAACCCAAGTTTCGTCCGGAACCCGTTTTAAACCGAAAAGCAGCTCAAAATATCCTAAAGAGCGCATCTCAACCCAGAAACCCAACAAATTGATTTGGAACCGTAGGACAAGTCGGGGACACCCGAAACCCCTTTTAGAGTAAAACGCGTTCTGTGTTTTTCTAGAAGGTGTCTTTCAACTGAGAGTCGCAAGAAACACAGTGCATAGTCAATAGTTTCCTAAAGCCGGAAATTTTGTGTTTTCGTTCAAAACTACCGTACGACCCGCACGAAGTTCGGGTTTTCGCCTCTACAAACACAGAACTCCCCGAAAGTGTTTTCAAAACCCAAGTTTCGTCCGAAATCAGTTTTAAACCGAATAGTAGCTCCAAATATCCTAAAGAGCGCATCTCAACCCAGAAACCCAACAAACTGATTTCGAGGCGCATAGGTTGTGTTTTCGTACAAAACTACCGTACGACCCGCACGAAGTTCGGGGTTTTGCCATTACAAACACTGAACTCCCCGATAGTATTTTTCCAAAACCAATTTTCGTCCGAAACCCGTTCTAAACCGAATAGTAGCTCGAAATATCCTAAGAAGCGCATCTCAACCCAGAATCCCTTCAAATGGATTTCAAGGCTTAGACAAGACAAGGACACCCGAAAACCCTTTTAGAGTAAAACGCGTTTTCCGGGTTTTTCTAGAGGGTGTCTTTGGACCGAGAGTCGCATGAAACACAGTGTATAGTCAATAGTTTTCTAAAGCCGCCTAATTTCTGTTTTCGTACAAAACTACCGTACGACCCGCACGAAGTTCGGGTTTTCGCCATTGCAAACACTGAACTCCCCGATAGTGTTTTCCAAACCCAATTTTCGTCCGGAATCGGTTTTAAACCGAATAGTAGCTCCAAATATCCAAAAAAGCGCATCTCAACCAAGAATCCCTTGAAATGGATTTCGAGGCGTAAGACAAGACAAGGACACCCGAAACCCCTTTTAGAGTAAAACGCGGTCTCGATTTTTCCAGGGAGTGTCTTTGGACCCAGAGTCGCAAGAAACACGGTGAATAGTCAATAGTTTCCTAAAGCCGCGTAGATTGTGTTTTCGTACAAGAGTACAGTACGTCCCACACGAAGCTCGGGTTTTCGGCTCTACAAACAGTGAACTCCACGAAGTCTATTCAAAATCCAGGATTCGCCCGAAATCCGTTTTAATCCGAAAAGTAGCTCGAAAAAACCTAAATAGTGCATCTCAACCCAGAATCACATCAATTGGACTTCGAGGCGCGAGACAGGACAATGACACCCGAAAACCCCTTTTAGAGTAGACTCAATCCCCGATTTTTCTAGAGGGTGTCTTTGGCTCTGAGTCGCATGAAACACGGTGTACAGTCAACAATTTCCTAGAGCCGCAAAGATTGCGTTTTCGTACAGAACTACCTACGACCCGCACGAAGTTCGGGTTTTCGCCATTAGAAACACTGAGCTCTCCGGAAGTGGTTTCCAAACCCAAGATTCTCCCGAAACCTGTTTAAAACCGAAAAGTAGCTCCAAATATCCTAAAGAGCGCATCTCAACACAGAAACCCAACAAATTGATTTCGAGGCGTAAGACAGGACAGGGACACCCGAAACTCCATTTAGAGTAAAACGCGTTCCGGGTTTTTCTTGAAGGTGTCTTTCGACTGAGAGTCGCATGAAACACAGTGCATGGTCAAGAGCTTCCTAAAGCCGCAAAGTTTGTGTTTTCGTACAAAAATACCGTACGACCCGCACGAAGTTCGGGTTTTCGCCTCTACAGACACAGACTCCCCGGAAGTGTTTTCCAAACCCAAGTTTCGTCCGGAACCCGTTTTAAACCGAAAAGCAGCTCAAAATATCCTAAAGAGCGCATCTCAACCCAGAAACCCAACAAATTGATTTGGAACCGTAGGACAAGTCGGGGACACCCGAAACCCCTTTTAGAGTAAAACGCGTTCTGTGTTTTTCTAGAAGGTGTCTTTCAACTGAGAGTCGCAAGAAACACAGTGCATAGTCAATAGTTTCCTAAAGCCGGAAATTTTGTGTTTTCGTTCAAAACTACCGTACGACCCGCACGAAGTTCGGGTTTTCGCCTCTACAAACACAGAACTCCCCGAAAGTGTTTTCAAAACCCAAGTTTCGTCCGAAATCAGTTTTAAACCGAATAGTAGCTCCAAATATCCTAAAGAGCGCATCTCAACCCAGAAACCCAACAAACTGATTTCGAGGCGCATAGGTTGTGTTTTCGTACAAAACTACCGTACGACCCGCACGAAGTTCGGGGTTTTGCCATTACAAACACTGAACTCCCCGATAGTATTTTTCCAAAACCAATTTTCGTCCGAAACCCGTTCTAAACCGAATAGTAGCTCGAAATATCCTAAGAAGCGCATCTCAACCCAGAATCCCTTCAAATGGATTTCAAGGCTTAGACAAGACAAGGACACCCGAAAACCCTTTTAGAGTAAAACGCGTTTTCCGGGTTTTTCTAGAGGGTGTCTTTGGACCGAGAGTCGCATGAAACACAGTGTATAGTCAATAGTTTTCTAAAGCCGCCTAATTTCTGTTTTCGTACAAAACTACCGTACGACCCGCACGAAGTTCGGGTTTTCGCCATTGCAAACACTGAACTCCCCGATAGTGTTTTCCAAACCCAATTTTCGTCCGGAATCGGTTTTAAACCGAATAGTAGCTCCAAATATCCAAAAAAGCGCATCTCAACCAAGAATCCCTTGAAATGGATTTCGAGGCGTAAGACAAGACAAGGACACCCGAAACCCCTTTTAGAGTAAAACGCGGTCTCGATTTTTCCAGGGAGTGTCTTTGGACCCAGAGTCGCAAGAAACACGGTGAATAGTCAATAGTTTCCTAAAGCCGCGTAGATTGTGTTTTCGTACAAGAGTACAGTACGTCCCACACGAAGCTCGGGTTTTCGGCTCTACAAACAGTGAACTCCACGAAGTCTATTCAAAATCCAGGATTCGCCCGAAATCCGTTTTAATCCGAAAAGTAGCTCGAAAAAACCTAAATAGTGCATCTCAACCCAGAATCACATCAATTGGACTTCGAGGCGCGAGACAGGACAATGACACCCGAAAACCCCTTTTAGAGTAGACTCAATCCCCGATTTTTCTAGAGGGTGTCTTTGGCTCTGAGTCGCATGAAACACGGTGTACAGTCAACAATTTCCTAGAGCCGCAAAGATTGCGTTTTCGTACAGAACTACCTACGACCCGCACGAAGTTCGGGTTTTCGCCATTAGAAACACTGAGCTCTCCGGAAGTGGTTTCCAAACCCAAGATTCTCCCGAAACCTGTTTAAAACCGAAAAGTAGCTCCAAATATCCTAAAGAGCGCATCTCAACACAGAAACCCAACAAATTGATTTCGAGGCGTAAGACAGGACAGGGACACCCGAAACTCCATTTAGAGTAAAACGCGTTCCGGGTTTTTCTTGAAGGTGTCTTTCGACTGAGAGTCGCATGAAACACAGTGCATGGTCAAGAGCTTCCTAAAGCCGCAAAGTTTGTGTTTTCGTACAAAAATACCGTACGACCCGCACGAAGTTCGGGTTTTCGCCTCTACAGACACAGACTCCCCGGAAGTGTTTTCCAAACCCAAGTTTCGTCCGGAACCCGTTTTAAACCGAAAAGCAGCTCAAAATATCCTAAAGAGCGCATCTCAACCCAGAAACCCAACAAATTGATTTGGAACCGTAGGACAAGTCGGGGACACCCGAAACCCCTTTTAGAGTAAAACGCGTTCTGTGTTTTTCTAGAAGGTGTCTTTCAACTGAGAGTCGCAAGAAACACAGTGCATAGTCAATAGTTTCCTAAAGCCGGAAATTTTGTGTTTTCGTTCAAAACTACCGTACGACCCGCACGAAGTTCGGGTTTTCGCCTCTACAAACACAGAACTCCCCGAAAGTGTTTTCAAAACCCAAGTTTCGTCCGAAATCAGTTTTAAACCGAATAGTAGCTCCAAATATCCTAAAGAGCGCATCTCAACCCAGAAACCCAACAAACTGATTTCGAGGCGCATAGGTTGTGTTTTCGTACAAAACTACCGTACGACCCGCACGAAGTTCGGGGTTTTGCCATTACAAACACTGAACTCCCCGATAGTATTTTTCCAAAACCAATTTTCGTCCGAAACCCGTTCTAAACCGAATAGTAGCTCGAAATATCCTAAGAAGCGCATCTCAACCCAGAATCCCTTCAAATGGATTTCAAGGCTTAGACAAGACAAGGACACCCGAAAACCCTTTTAGAGTAAAACGCGTTTTCCGGGTTTTTCTAGAGGGTGTCTTTGGACCGAGAGTCGCATGAAACACAGTGTATAGTCAATAGTTTTCTAAAGCCGCCCAATTTCTGTTTTCGTACAAAACTACCGTACGACTCGCACGAAGTTCGGGTTTTCGCCATTGCAAACACTGAACTCCCCGATAGTGTTTTCCAAACCCAATTTTCGTCCGGAATCGGTTTTAAACCGAATAGTAGCTCCAAATATCCAAAAAAGCGCGTCTCAACCAAGAATCCCTTGAAATGGATTTCGAGGCGTAAGACAAGACAAGGACACCCGAAACCCCTTTTAGAGTAAAACGCGGTCTCGATTTTTCCAGGGAGTGTCTTTGGACCCAGAGTCGCAAGAAACACGGTGAATAGTCAATAGTTTCCTAAAGCCGCGTAGATTGTGTTTTCGTACAAGAGTACAGTACGTCCCACACGAAGCTCGGGTTTTCGGCTCTACAAACAGTGAACTCCACGAAGTCTATTCAAAATCCAGGATTCGCCCGAAATCCGTTTTAATCCGAAAAGTAGCTCGAAAAAACCTAAATAGTGCATCTCAACCCAGAATCACATCAATTGGACTTCGAGGCGCGAGACAGGACAATGACACCCGAAAACCCCTTTTAGAGTAGACTCAATCCCCGATTTTTCTAGAGGGTGTCTTTGGCTCTGAGTCGCATGAAACACGGTGTACAGTCAACAATTTCCTAGAGCCGCAAAGATTGCGTTTTCGTACAGAACTACCTACGACCCGCACGAAGTTCGGGTTTTCGCCATTAGAAACACTGAGCTCTCCGGAAGTGGTTTCCAAACCCAAGATTCTCCCGAAACCTGTTTAAAACCGAAAAGTAGCTCCAAATATCCTAAAGAGCGCATCTCAACACAGAAACCCAACAAATTGATTTCGAGGCGTAAGACAGGACAGGGACACCCGAAACTCCATTTAGAGTAAAACGCGTTCCGGGTTTTTCTTGAAGGTGTCTTTCGACTGAGAGTCGCATGAAACACAGTGCATGGTCAAGAGCTTCCTAAAGCCGCAAAGTTTGTGTTTTCGTACAAAAATACCGTACGACCCGCACGAAGTTCGGGTTTTCGCCTCTACAGACACAGACTCCCCGGAAGTGTTTTCCAAACCCAAGTTTCGTCCGGAACCCGTTTTAAACCGAAAAGCAGCTCAAAATATCCTAAAGAGCGCATCTCAACCCAGAAACCCAACAAATTGATTTGGAACCGTAGGACAAGTCGGGGACACCCGAAACCCCTTTTAGAGTAAAACGCGTTCTGTGTTTTTCTAGAAGGTGTCTTTCAACTGAGAGTCGCAAGAAACACAGTGCATAGTCAATAGTTTCCTAAAGCCGGAAATTTTGTGTTTTCGTTCAAAACTACCGTACGACCCGCACGAAGTTCGGGTTTTCGCCTCTACAAACACAGAACTCCCCGAAAGTGTTTTCAAAACCCAAGTTTCGTCCGAAATCAGTTTTAAACCGAATAGTAGCTCCAAATATCCTAAAGAGCGCATCTCAACCCAGAAACCCAACAAACTGATTTCGAGGCGCATAGGTTGTGTTTTCGTACAAAACTACCGTACGACCCGCACGAAGTTCGGGGTTTTGCCATTACAAACACTGAACTCCCCGATAGTATTTTTCCAAAACCAATTTTCGTCCGAAACCCGTTCTAAACCGAATAGTAGCTCGAAATATCCTAAGAAGCGCATCTCAACCCAGAATCCCTTCAAATGGATTTCAAGGCTTAGACAAGACAAGGACACCCGAAAACCCTTTTAGAGTAAAACGCGTTTTCCGGGTTTTTCTAGAGGGTGTCTTTGGACCGAGAGTCGCATGAAACACAGTGTATAGTCAATAGTTTTCTAAAGCCGCCCAATTTCTGTTTTCGTACAAAACTACCGTACGACCCGCACGAAGTTCGGGTTTTCGCCATTGCAAACACTGAACTCCCCGATAGTGTTTTCCAAACCCAATTTTCGTCCGGAATCGGTTTTAAACCGAATAGTAGCTCCAAATATCCAAAAAAGCGCGTCTCAACCAAGAATCCCTTGAAATGGATTTCGAGGCGTAAGACAAGACAAGGACACCCGAAACCCCTTTTAGAGTAAAACGCGGTCTCGATTTTTCCAGGGAGTGTCTTTGGACCCAGAGTCGCAAGAAACACGGTGAATAGTCAATAGTTTCCTAAAGCCGCGTAGATTGTGTTTTCGTACAAGAGTACAGTACGTCCCACACGAAGCTCGGGTTTTCGGCTCTACAAACAGTGAACTCCACGAAGTCTATTCAAAATCCAGGATTCGCCCGAAATCCGTTTTAATCCGAAAAGTAGCTCGAAAAAACCTAAATAGTGCATCTCAACCCAGAATCACATCAATTGGACTTCGAGGCGCGAGACAGGACAATGACACCCGAAAACCCCTTTTAGAGTAGACTCAATCCCCGATTTTTCTAGAGGGTGTCTTTGGCTCTGAGTCGCATGAAACACGGTGTACAGTCAACAATTTCCTAGAGCCGCAAAGATTGCGTTTTCGTACAGAACTACCTACGACCCGCACGAAGTTCGGGTTTTCGCCATTAGAAACACTGAGCTCTCCGGAAGTGGTTTCCAAACCCAAGATTCTCCCGAAACCTGTTTAAAACCGAAAAGTAGCTCCAAATATCCTAAAGAGCGCATCTCAACACAGAAACCCAACAAATTGATTTCGAGGCGTAAGACAGGACAGGGACACCCGAAACTCCATTTAGAGTAAAACGCGTTCCGGGTTTTTCTTGAAGGTGTCTTTCGACTGAGAGTCGCATGAAACACAGTGCATGGTCAAGAGCTTCCTAAAGCCGCAAAGTTTGTGTTTTCGTACAAAAATACCGTACGACCCGCACGAAGTTCGGGTTTTCGCCTCTACAGACACAGACTCCCCGGAAGTGTTTTCCAAACCCAAGTTTCGTCCGGAACCCGTTTTAAACCGAAAAGCAGCTCAAAATATCCTAAAGAGCGCATCTCAACCCAGAAACCCAACAAATTGATTTGGAACCGTAGGACAAGTCGGGGACACCCGAAACCCCTTTTAGAGTAAAACGCGTTCTGTGTTTTTCTAGAAGGTGTCTTTCAACTGAGAGTCGCAAGAAACACAGTGCATAGTCAATAGTTTCCTAAAGCCGGAAATTTTGTGTTTTCGTTCAAAACTACCGTACGACCCGCACGAAGTTCGGGTTTTCGCCTCTACAAACACAGAACTCCCCGAAAGTGTTTTCAAAACCCAAGTTTCGTCCGAAATCAGTTTTAAACCGAATAGTAGCTCCAAATATCCTAAAGAGCGCATCTCAACCCAGAAACCCAACAAACTGATTTCGAGGCGCATAGGTTGTGTTTTCGTACAAAACTACCGTACGACCCGCACGAAGTTCGGGGTTTTGCCATTACAAACACTGAACTCCCCGATAGTATTTTTCCAAAACCAATTTTCGTCCGAAACCCGTTCTAAACCGAATAGTAGCTCGAAATATCCTAAGAAGCGCATCTCAACCCAGAATCCCTTCAAATGGATTTCAAGGCTTAGACAAGACAAGGACACCCGAAAACCCTTTTAGAGTAAAACGCGTTTTCCGGGTTTTTCTAGAGGGTGTCTTTGGACCGAGAGTCGCATGAAACACAGTGTATAGTCAATAGTTTTCTAAAGCCGCCCAATTTCTGTTTTCGTACAAAACTACCGTACGACCCGCACGAAGTTCGGGTTTTCGCCATTGCAAACACTGAACTCCCCGATAGTGTTTTCCAAACCCAATTTTCGTCCGGAATCGGTTTTAAACCGAATAGTAGCTCCAAATATCCAAAAAAGCGCGTCTCAACCAAGAATCCCTTGAAATGGATTTCGAGGCGTAAGACAAGACAAGGACACCCGAAACCCCTTTTAGAGTAAAACGCGGTCTCGATTTTTCCAGGGAGTGTCTTTGGACCCAGAGTCGCAAGAAACACGGTGAATAGTCAATAGTTTCCTAAAGCCGCGTAGATTGTGTTTTCGTACAAGAGTACAGTACGTCCCACACGAAGCTCGGGTTTTCGGCTCTACAAACAGTGAACTCCACGAAGTCTATTCAAAATCCAGGATTCGCCCGAAATCCGTTTTAATCCGAAAAGTAGCTCGAAAAAACCTAAATAGTGCATCTCAACCCAGAATCACATCAATTGGACTTCGAGGCGCGAGACAGGACAATGACACCCGAAAACCCCTTTTAGAGTAGACTCAATCCCCGATTTTTCTAGAGGGTGTCTTTGGCTCTGAGTCGCATGAAACACGGTGTACAGTCAACAATTTCCTAGAGCCGCAAAGATTGCGTTTTCGTACAGAACTACCTACGACCCGCACGAAGTTCGGGTTTTCGCCATTAGAAACACTGAGCTCTCCGGAAGTGGTTTCCAAACCCAAGATTCTCCCGAAACCTGTTTAAAACCGAAAAGTAGCTCCAAATATCCTAAAGAGCGCATCTCAACACAGAAACCCAACAAATTGATTTCGAGGCGTAAGACAGGACAGGGACACCCGAAACTCCATTTAGAGTAAAACGCGTTCCGGGTTTTTCTTGAAGGTGTCTTTCGACTGAGAGTCGCATGAAACACAGTGCATGGTCAAGAGCTTCCTAAAGCCGCAAAGTTTGTGTTTTCGTACAAAAATACCGTACGACCCGCACGAAGTTCGGGTTTTCGCCTCTACAGACACAGACTCCCCGGAAGTGTTTTCCAAACCCAAGTTTCGTCCGGAACCCGTTTTAAACCGAAAAGCAGCTCAAAATATCCTAAAGAGCGCATCTCAACCCAGAAACCCAACAAATTGATTTGGAACCGTAGGACAAGTCGGGGACACCCGAAACCCCTTTTAGAGTAAAACGCGTTCTGTGTTTTTCTAGAAGGTGTCTTTCAACTGAGAGTCGCAAGAAACACAGTGCATAGTCAATAGTTTCCTAAAGCCGGAAATTTTGTGTTTTCGTTCAAAACTACCGTACGACCCGCACGAAGTTCGGGTTTTCGCCTCTACAAACACAGAACTCCCCGAAAGTGTTTTCAAAACCCAAGTTTCGTCCGAAATCAGTTTTAAACCGAATAGTAGCTCCAAATATCCTAAAGAGCGCATCTCAACCCAGAAACCCAACAAACTGATTTCGAGGCGCATAGGTTGTGTTTTCGTACAAAACTACCGTACGACCCGCACGAAGTTCGGGGTTTTGCCATTACAAACACTGAACTCCCCGATAGTATTTTTCCAAAACCAATTTTCGTCCGAAACCCGTTCTAAACCGAATAGTAGCTCGAAATATCCTAAGAAGCGCATCTCAACCCAGAATCCCTTCAAATGGATTTCAAGGCTTAGACAAGACAAGGACACCCGAAAACCCTTTTAGAGTAAAACGCGTTTTCCGGGTTTTTCTAGAGGGTGTCTTTGGACCGAGAGTCGCATGAAACACAGTGTATAGTCAATAGTTTTCTAAAGCCGCCCAATTTCTGTTTTCGTACAAAACTACCGTACGACCCGCACGAAGTTCGGGTTTTCGCCATTGCAAACACTGAACTCCCCGATAGTGTTTTCCAAACCCAATTTTCGTCCGGAATCGGTTTTAAACCGAATAGTAGCTCCAAATATCCAAAAAAGCGCGTCTCAACCAAGAATCCCTTGAAATGGATTTCGAGGCGTAAGACAAGACAAGGACACCCGAAACCCCTTTTAGAGTAAAACGCGGTCTCGATTTTTCCAGGGAGTGTCTTTGGACCCAGAGTCGCAAGAAACACGGTGAATAGTCAATAGTTTCCTAAAGCCGCGTAGATTGTGTTTTCGTACAAGAGTACAGTACGTCCCACACGAAGCTCGGGTTTTCGGCTCTACAAACAGTGAACTCCACGAAGTCTATTCAAAATCCAGGATTCGCCCGAAATCCGTTTTAATCCGAAAAGTAGCTCGAAAAAACCTAAATAGTGCATCTCAACCCAGAATCACATCAATTGGACTTCGAGGCGCGAGACAGGACAATGACACCCGAAAACCCCTTTTAGAGTAGACTCAATCCCCGATTTTTCTAGAGGGTGTCTTTGGCTCTGAGTCGCATGAAACACGGTGTACAGTCAACAATTTCCTAGAGCCGCAAAGATTGCGTTTTCGTACAGAACTACCTACGACCCGCACGAAGTTCGGGTTTTCGCCATTAGAAACACTGAGCTCTCCGGAAGTGGTTTCCAAACCCAAGATTCTCCCGAAACCTGTTTAAAACCGAAAAGTAGCTCCAAATATCCTAAAGAGCGCATCTCAACACAGAAACCCAACAAATTGATTTCGAGGCGTAAGACAGGACAGGGACACCCGAAACTCCATTTAGAGTAAAACGCGTTCCGGGTTTTTCTTGAAGGTGTCTTTCGACTGAGAGTCGCATGAAACACAGTGCATGGTCAAGAGCTTCCTAAAGCCGCAAAGTTTGTGTTTTCGTACAAAAATACCGTACGACCCGCACGAAGTTCGGGTTTTCGCCTCTACAGACACAGACTCCCCGGAAGTGTTTTCCAAACCCAAGTTTCGTCCGGAACCCGTTTTAAACCGAAAAGCAGCTCAAAATATCCTAAAGAGCGCATCTCAACCCAGAAACCCAACAAATTGATTTGGAACCGTAGGACAAGTCGGGGACACCCGAAACCCCTTTTAGAGTAAAACGCGTTCTGTGTTTTTCTAGAAGGTGTCTTTCAACTGAGAGTCGCAAGAAACACAGTGCATAGTCAATAGTTTCCTAAAGCCGGAAATTTTGTGTTTTCGTTCAAAACTACCGTACGACCCGCACGAAGTTCGGGTTTTCGCCTCTACAAACACAGAACTCCCCGAAAGTGTTTTCAAAACCCAAGTTTCGTCCGAAATCAGTTTTAAACCGAATAGTAGCTCCAAATATCCTAAAGAGCGCATCTCAACCCAGAAACCCAACAAACTGATTTCGAGGCGCATAGGTTGTGTTTTCGTACAAAACTACCGTACGACCCGCACGAAGTTCGGGGTTTTGCCATTACAAACACTGAACTCCCCGATAGTATTTTTCCAAAACCAATTTTCGTCCGAAACCCGTTCTAAACCGAATAGTAGCTCGAAATATCCTAAGAAGCGCATCTCAACCCAGAATCCCTTCAAATGGATTTCAAGGCTTAGACAAGACAAGGACACCCGAAAACCCTTTTAGAGTAAAACGCGTTTTCCGGGTTTTTCTAGAGGGTGTCTTTGGACCGAGAGTCGCATGAAACACAGTGTATAGTCAATAGTTTTCTAAAGCCGCCCAATTTCTGTTTTCGTACAAAACTACCGTACGACCCGCACGAAGTTCGGGTTTTCGCCATTGCAAACACTGAACTCCCCGATAGTGTTTTCCAAACCCAATTTTCGTCCGGAATCGGTTTTAAACCGAATAGTAGCTCCAAATATCCAAAAAAGCGCGTCTCAACCAAGAATCCCTTGAAATGGATTTCGAGGCGTAAGACAAGACAAGGACACCCGAAACCCCTTTTAGAGTAAAACGCGGTCTCGATTTTTCCAGGGAGTGTCTTTGGACCCAGAGTCGCAAGAAACACGGTGAATAGTCAATAGTTTCCTAAAGCCGCGTAGATTGTGTTTTCGTACAAGAGTACAGTACGTCCCACACGAAGCTCGGGTTTTCGGCTCTACAAACAGTGAACTCCACGAAGTCTATTCAAAATCCAGGATTCGCCCGAAATCCGTTTTAATCCGAAAAGTAGCTCGAAAAAACCTAAATAGTGCATCTCAACCCAGAATCACATCAATTGGACTTCGAGGCGCGAGACAGGACAATGACACCCGAAAACCCCTTTTAGAGTAGACTCAATCCCCGATTTTTCTAGAGGGTGTCTTTGGCTCTGAGTCGCATGAAACACGGTGTACAGTCAACAATTTCCTAGAGCCGCAAAGATTGCGTTTTCGTACAGAACTACCTACGACCCGCACGAAGTTCGGGTTTTCGCCATTAGAAACACTGAGCTCTCCGGAAGTGGTTTCCAAACCCAAGATTCTCCCGAAACCTGTTTAAAACCGAAAAGTAGCTCCAAATATCCTAAAGAGCGCATCTCAACACAGAAACCCAACAAATTCATTTCGAGGCGTAAGACAGGACAGGGACACCCGAAACTCCATTTAGAGTAAAACGCGTTCCGGGTTTTTCTTGAAGGTGTCTTTCGACTGAGAGTCGCATGAAACACAGTGCATGGTCAAGAGCTTCCTAAAGCCGCAAAGTTTGTGTTTTCGTACAAAAATACCGTACGACCCGCACGAAGTTCGGGTTTTCGCCTCTACAGACACAGACTCCCCGGAAGTGTTTTCCAAACCCAAGTTTCGTCCGGAACCCGTTTTAAACCGAAAAGCAGCTCAAAATATCCTAAAGAGCGCATCTCAACCCAGAAACCCAACAAATTGATTTGGAACCGTAGGACAAGTCGGGGACACCCGAAACCCCTTTTAGAGTAAAACGCGTTCTGTGTTTTTCTAGAAGGTGTCTTTCAACTGAGAGTCGCAAGAAACACAGTGCATAGTCAATAGTTTCCTAAAGCCGGAAATTTTGTGTTTTCGTTCAAAACTACCGTACGACCCGCACGAAGTTCGGGTTTTCGCCTCTACAAACACAGAACTCCCCGAAAGTGTTTTCAAAACCCAAGTTTCGTCCGAAATCAGTTTTAAACCGAATAGTAGCTCCAAATATCCTAAAGAGCGCATCTCAACCCAGAAACCCAACAAACTGATTTCGAGGCGCATAGGTTGTGTTTTCGTACAAAACTACCGTACGACCCGCACGAAGTTCGGGGTTTTGCCATTACAAACACTGAACTCCCCGATAGTATTTTTCCAAAACCAATTTTCGTCCGAAACCCGTTCTAAACCGAATAGTAGCTCGAAATATCCTAAGAAGCGCATCTCAACCCAGAATCCCTTCAAATGGATTTCAAGGCTTAGACAAGACAAGGACACCCGAAAACCCTTTTAGAGTAAAACGCGTTTTCCGGGTTTTTCTAGAGGGTGTCTTTGGACCGAGAGTCGCATGAAACACAGTGTATAGTCAATAGTTTTCTAAAGCCGCCTAATTTCTGTTTTCGTACAAAACTACCGTACGACCCGCACGAAGTTCGGGTTTTCGCCATTGCAAACACTGAACTCCCCGATAGTGTTTTCCAAACCCAATTTTCGTCCGGAATCGGTTTTAAACCGAATAGTAGCTCCAAATATCCAAAAAAGCGCATCTCAACCAAGAATCCCTTGAAATGGATTTCGAGGCGTAAGACAAGACAAGGACACCCGAAACCCCTTTTAGAGTAAAACGCGTTCTCGATTTTTCCAGGGAGTGTCTTTGGACCCAGAGTCGCAAGAAACACGGTGAATAGTCAATAGTTTCCTAAAGCCGCGTAGATTGTGTTTTCGTACAAGAGTACAGTACGTCCCACACGAAGCTCGGGTTTTCGGCTCTACAAACAGTGAACTCCACGAAGTCTATTCAAAATCCAGGATTCGCCCGAAATCCGTTTTAATCCGAAAAGTAGCTCGAAAAAACCTAAATAGTGCATCTCAACCCAGAATCACATCAATTGGACTTCGAGGCGCGAGACAGGACAATGACACCCGAAAACCCCTTTTAGAGTAGACTCAATCCCCGATTTTTCTAGAGGGTGTCTTTGGCTCTGAGTCGCATGAAACACGGTGTACAGTCAACAATTTCCTAGAGCCGCAAAGATTGCGTTTTCGTACAGAACTACCTACGACCCGCACGAAGTTCGGGTTTTCGCCATTAGAAACACTGAGCTCTCCGGAAGTGGTTTCCAAACCCAAGATTCTCCCGAAACCTGTTTAAAACCGAAAAGTAGCTCCAAATATCCTAAAGAGCGCATCTCAACACAGAAACCCAACAAATTGATTTCGAGGCGTAAGACAGGACAGGGACACCCGAAACTCCATTTAGAGTAAAACGCGTTCCGGGTTTTTCTTGAAGGTGTCTTTCGACTGAGAGTCGCATGAAACACAGTGCATGGTCAAGAGCTTCCTAAAGCCGCAAAGTTTGTGTTTTCGTACAAAAATACCGTACGACCCGCACGAAGTTCGGGTTTTCGCCTCTACAGACACAGACTCCCCGGAAGTGTTTTCCAAACCCAAGTTTCGTCCGGAACCCGTTTTAAACCGAAAAGCAGCTCAAAATATCCTAAAGAGCGCATCTCAACCCAGAAACCCAACAAATTGATTTGGAACCGTAGGACAAGTCGGGGACACCCGAAACCCCTTTTAGAGTAAAACGCGTTCTGTGTTTTTCTAGAAGGTGTCTTTCAACTGAGAGTCGCAAGAAACACAGTGCATAGTCAATAGTTTCCTAAAGCCGGAAATTTTGTGTTTTCGTTCAAAACTACCGTACGACCCGCACGAAGTTCGGGTTTTCGCCTCTACAAACACAGAACTCCCCGAAAGTGTTTTCAAAACCCAAGTTTCGTCCGAAATCAGTTTTAAACCGAATAGTAGCTCCAAATATCCTAAAGAGCGCATCTCAACCCAGAAACCCAACAAACTGATTTCGAGGCGCATAGGTTGTGTTTTCGTACAAAACTACCGTACGACCCGCACGAAGTTCGGGGTTTTGCCATTACAAACACTGAACTCCCCGATAGTATTTTTCCAAAACCAATTTTCGTCCGAAACCCGTTCTAAACCGAATAGTAGCTCGAAATATCCTAAGAAGCGCATCTCAACCCAGAATCCCTTCAAATGGATTTCAAGGCTTAGACAAGACAAGGACACCCGAAAACCCTTTTAGAGTAAAACGCGTTTTCCGGGTTTTTCTAGAGGGTGTCTTTGGACCGAGAGTCGCATGAAACACAGTGTATAGTCAATAGTTTTCTAAAGCCGCCTAATTTCTGTTTTCGTACAAAACTACCGTACGACCCGCACGAAGTTCGGGTTTTCGCCATTGCAAACACTGAACTCCCCGATAGTGTTTTCCAAACCCAATTTTCGTCCGGAATCGGTTTTAAACCGAATAGTAGCTCCAAATATCCAAAAAAGCGCATCTCAACCAAGAATCCCTTGAAATGGATTTCGAGGCGTAAGACAAGACAAGGACACCCGAAACCCCTTTTAGAGTAAAACGCGTTCTCGATTTTTCCAGGGAGTGTCTTTGGACCCAGAGTCGCAAGAAACACGGTGAATAGTCAATAGTTTCCTAAAGCCGCGTAGATTGTGTTTTCGTACAAGAGTACAGTACGTCCCACACGAAGCTCGGGTTTTCGGCTCTACAAACAGTGAACTCCACGAAGTCTATTCAAAATCCAGGATTCGCCCGAAATCCGTTTTAATCCGAAAAGTAGCTCGAAAAAACCTAAATAGTGCATCTCAACCCAGAATCACATCAATTGGACTTCGAGGCGCGAGACAGGACAATGACACCCGAAAACCCCTTTTAGAGTAGACTCAATCCCCGATTTTTCTAGAGGGTGTCTTTGGCTCTGAGTCGCATGAAACACGGTGTACAGTCAACAATTTCCTAGAGCCGCAAAGATTGCGTTTTCGTACAGAACTACCTACGACCCGCACGAAGTTCGGGTTTTCGCCATTAGAAACACTGAGCTCTCCGGAAGTGGTTTCCAAACCCAAGATTCTCCCGAAACCTGTTTAAAACCGAAAAGTAGCTCCAAATATCCTAAAGAGCGCATCTCAACACAGAAACCCAACAAATTCATTTCGAGGCGTAAGACAGGACAGGGACACCCGAAACTCCATTTAGAGTAAAACGCGTTCCGGGTTTTTCTTGAAGGTGTCTTTCGACTGAGAGTCGCATGAAACACAGTGCATGGTCAAGAGCTTCCTAAAGCCGCAAAGTTTGTGTTTTCGTACAAAAATACCGTACGACCCGCACGAAGTTCGGGTTTTCGCCTCTACAGACACAGACTCCCCGGAAGTGTTTTCCAAACCCAAGTTTCGTCCGGAACCCGTTTTAAACCGAAAAGCAGCTCAAAATATCCTAAAGAGCGCATCTCAACCCAGAAACCCAACAAATTGATTTGGAACCGTAGGACAAGTCGGGGACACCCGAAACCCCTTTTAGAGTAAAACGCGTTCTGTGTTTTTCTAGAAGGTGTCTTTCAACTGAGAGTCGCAAGAAACACAGTGCATAGTCAATAGTTTCCTAAAGCCGGAAATTTTGTGTTTTCGTTCAAAACTACCGTACGACCCGCACGAAGTTCGGGTTTTCGCCTCTACAAACACAGAACTCCCCGAAAGTGTTTTCAAAACCCAAGTTTCGTCCGAAATCAGTTTTAAACCGAATAGTAGCTCCAAATATCCTAAAGAGCGCATCTCAACCCAGAAACCCAACAAACTGATTTCGAGGCGCATAGGTTGTGTTTTCGTACAAAACTACCGTACGACCCGCACGAAGTTCGGGGTTTTGCCATTACAAACACTGAACTCCCCGATAGTATTTTTCCAAAACCAATTTTCGTCCGAAACCCGTTCTAAACCGAATAGTAGCTCGAAATATCCTAAGAAGCGCATCTCAACCCAGAATCCCTTCAAATGGATTTCAAGGCTTAGACAAGACAAGGACACCCGAAAACCCTTTTAGAGTAAAACGCGTTTTCCGGGTTTTTCTAGAGGGTGTCTTTGGACCGAGAGTCGCATGAAACACAGTGTATAGTCAATAGTTTTCTAAAGCCGCCTAATTTCTGTTTTCGTACAAAACTACCGTACGACCCGCACGAAGTTCGGGTTTTCGCCATTGCAAACACTGAACTCCCCGATAGTGTTTTCCAAACCCAATTTTCGTCCGGAATCGGTTTTAAACCGAATAGTAGCTCCAAATATCCAAAAAAGCGCATCTCAACCAAGAATCCCTTGAAATGGATTTCGAGGCGTAAGACAAGACAAGGACACCCGAAACCCCTTTTAGAGTAAAACGCGTTCTCGATTTTTCCAGGGAGTGTCTTTGGACCCAGAGTCGCAAGAAACACGGTGAATAGTCAATAGTTTCCTAAAGCCGCGTAGATTGTGTTTTCGTACAAGAGTACAGTACGTCCCACACGAAGCTCGGGTTTTCGGCTCTACAAACAGTGAACTCCACGAAGTCTATTCAAAATCCAGGATTCGCCCGAAATCCGTTTTAATCCGAAAAGTAGCTCGAAAAAACCTAAATAGTGCATCTCAACCCAGAATCACATCAATTGGACTTCGAGGCGCGAGACAGGACAATGACACCCGAAAACCCCTTTTAGAGTAGACTCAATCCCCGATTTTTCTAGAGGGTGTCTTTGGCTCTGAGTCGCATGAAACACGGTGTACAGTCAACAATTTCCTAGAGCCGCAAAGATTGCGTTTTCGTACAGAACTACCTACGACCCGCACGAAGTTCGGGTTTTCGCCATTAGAAACACTGAGCTCTCCGGAAGTGGTTTCCAAACCCAAGATTCTCCCGAAACCTGTTTAAAACCGAAAAGTAGCTCCAAATATCCTAAAGAGCGCATCTCAACACAGAAACCCAACAAATTCATTTCGAGGCGTAAGACAGGACAGGGACACCCGAAACTCCATTTAGAGTAAAACGCGTTCCGGGTTTTTCTTGAAGGTGTCTTTCGACTGAGAGTCGCATGAAACACAGTGCATGGTCAAGAGCTTCCTAAAGCCGCAAAGTTTGTGTTTTCGTACAAAAATACCGTACGACCCGCACGAAGTTCGGGTTTTCGCCTCTACAGACACAGACTCCCCGGAAGTGTTTTCCAAACCCAAGTTTCGTCCGGAACCCGTTTTAAACCGAAAAGCAGCTCAAAATATCCTAAAGAGCGCATCTCAACCCAGAAACCCAACAAATTGATTTGGAACCGTAGGACAAGTCGGGGACACCCGAAACCCCTTTTAGAGTAAAACGCGTTCTGTGTTTTTCTAGAAGGTGTCTTTCAACTGAGAGTCGCAAGAAACACAGTGCATAGTCAATAGTTTCCTAAAGCCGGAAATTTTGTGTTTTCGTTCAAAACTACCGTACGACCCGCACGAAGTTCGGGTTTTCGCCTCTACAAACACAGAACTCCCCGAAAGTGTTTTCAAAACCCAAGTTTCGTCCGAAATCAGTTTTAAACCGAATAGTAGCTCCAAATATCCTAAAGAGCGCATCTCAACCCAGAAACCCAACAAACTGATTTCGAGGCGCATAGGTTGTGTTTTCGTACAAAACTACCGTACGACCCGCACGAAGTTCGGGGTTTTGCCATTACAAACACTGAACTCCCCGATAGTATTTTTCCAAAACCAATTTTCGTCCGAAACCCGTTCTAAACCGAATAGTAGCTCGAAATATCCTAAGAAGCGCATCTCAACCCAGAATCCCTTCAAATGGATTTCAAGGCTTAGACAAGACAAGGACACCCGAAAACCCTTTTAGAGTAAAACGCGTTTTCCGGGTTTTTCTAGAGGGTGTCTTTGGACCGAGAGTCGCATGAAACACAGTGTATAGTCAATAGTTTTCTAAAGCCGCCTAATTTCTGTTTTCGTACAAAACTACCGTACGACCCGCACGAAGTTCGGGTTTTCGCCATTGCAAACACTGAACTCCCCGATAGTGTTTTCCAAACCCAATTTTCGTCCGGAATCGGTTTTAAACCGAATAGTAGCTCCAAATATCCAAAAAAGCGCATCTCAACCAAGAATCCCTTGAAATGGATTTCGAGGCGTAAGACAAGACAAGGACACCCGAAACCCCTTTTAGAGTAAAACGCGGTCTCGATTTTTCCAGGGAGTGTCTTTGGACCCAGAGTCGCAAGAAACACGGTGAATAGTCAATAGTTTCCTAAAGCCGCGTAGATTGTGTTTTCGTACAAGAGTACAGTACGTCCCACACGAAGCTCGGGTTTTCGGCTCTACAAACAGTGAACTCCACGAAGTCTATTCAAAATCCAGGATTCGCCCGAAATCCGTTTTAATCCGAAAAGTAGCTCGAAAAAACCTAAATAGTGCATCTCAACCCAGAATCACATCAATTGGACTTCGAGGCGCGAGACAGGACAATGACACCCGAAAACCCCTTTTAGAGTAGACTCAATCCCCGATTTTTCTAGAGGGTGTCTTTGGCTCTGAGTCGCATGAAACACGGTGTACAGTCAACAATTTCCTAGAGCCGCAAAGATTGCGTTTTCGTACAGAACTACCTACGACCCGCACGAAGTTCGGGTTTTCGCCATTAGAAACACTGAGCTCTCCGGAAGTGGTTTCCAAACCCAAGATTCTCCCGAAACCTGTTTAAAACCGAAAAGTAGCTCCAAATATCCTAAAGAGCGCATCTCAACACAGAAACCCAACAAATTCATTTCGAGGCGTAAGACAGGACAGGGACACCCGAAACTCCATTTAGAGTAAAACGCGTTCCGGGTTTTTCTTGAAGGTGTCTTTCGACTGAGAGTCGCATGAAACACAGTGCATGGTCAAGAGCTTCCTAAAGCCGCAAAGTTTGTGTTTTCGTACAAAAATACCGTACGACCCGCACGAAGTTCGGGTTTTCGCCTCTACAGACACAGACTCCCCGGAAGTGTTTTCCAAACCCAAGTTTCGTCCGGAACCCGTTTTAAACCGAAAAGCAGCTCAAAATATCCTAAAGAGCGCATCTCAACCCAGAAACCCAACAAATTGATTTGGAACCGTAGGACAAGTCGGGGACACCCGAAACCCCTTTTAGAGTAAAACGCGTTCTGTGTTTTTCTAGAAGGTGTCTTTCAACTGAGAGTCGCAAGAAACACAGTGCATAGTCAATAGTTTCCTAAAGCCGGAAATTTTGTGTTTTCGTTCAAAACTACCGTACGACCCGCACGAAGTTCGGGTTTTCGCCTCTACAAACACAGAACTCCCCGAAAGTGTTTTCAAAACCCAAGTTTCGTCCGAAATCAGTTTTAAACCGAATAGTAGCTCCAAATATCCTAAAGAGCGCATCTCAACCCAGAAACCCAACAAACTGATTTCGAGGCGCATAGGTTGTGTTTTCGTACAAAACTACCGTACGACCCGCACGAAGTTCGGGGTTTTGCCATTACAAACACTGAACTCCCCGATAGTATTTTTCCAAAACCAATTTTCGTCCGAAACCCGTTCTAAACCGAATAGTAGCTCGAAATATCCTAAGAAGCGCATCTCAACCCAGAATCCCTTCAAATGGATTTCAAGGCTTAGACAAGACAAGGACACCCGAAAACCCTTTTAGAGTAAAACGCGTTTTCCGGGTTTTTCTAGAGGGTGTCTTTGGACCGAGAGTCGCATGAAACACAGTGTATAGTCAATAGTTTTCTAAAGCCGCCTAATTTCTGTTTTCGTACAAAACTACCGTACGACCCGCATGAAGTTCGGGTTTTCGCCATTGCAAACACTGAACTCCCCGATAGTGTTTTCCAAACCCAATTTTCGTCCGGAATCGGTTTTAAACCGAATAGTAGCTCCAAATATCCAAAAAAGCGCGTCTCAACCAAGAATCCCTTGAAATGGATTTCGAGGCGTAAGACAAGACAAGGACACCCGAAACCCCTTTTAGAGTAAAACGCGGTCTCGATTTTTCCAGGGAGTGTCTTTGGACCCAGAGTCGCAAGAAACACGGTGAATAGTCAATAGTTTCCTAAAGCCGCGTAGATTGTGTTTTCGTACAAGAGTACAGTACGTCCCACACGAAGCTCGGGTTTTCGGCTCTACAAACAGTGAACTCCACGAAGTCTATTCAAAATCCAGGATTCGCCCGAAATCCGTTTTAATCCGAAAAGTAGCTCGAAAAAACCTAAATAGTGCATCTCAACCCAGAATCACATCAATTGGACTTCGAGGCGCGAGACAGGACAATGACACCCGAAAACCCCTTTTAGAGTAGACTCAATCCCCGATTTTTCTAGAGGGTGTCTTTGGCTCTGAGTCGCATGAAACACGGTGTACAGTCAACAATTTCCTAGAGCCGCAAAGATTGCGTTTTCGTACAGAACTACCTACGACCCGCACGAAGTTCGGGTTTTCGCCATTAGAAACACTGAGCTCTCCGGAAGTGGTTTCCAAACCCAAGATTCTCCCGAAACCTGTTTAAAACCGAAAAGTAGCTCCAAATATCCTAAAGAGCGCATCTCAACACAGAAACCCAACAAATTCATTTCGAGGCGTAAGACAGGACAGGGACACCCGAAACTCCATTTAGAGTAAAACGCGTTCCGGGTTTTTCTTGAAGGTGTCTTTCGACTGAGAGTCGCATGAAACACAGTGCATGGTCAAGAGCTTCCTAAAGCCGCAAAGTTTGTGTTTTCGTACAAAAATACCGTACGACCCGCACGAAGTTCGGGTTTTCGCCTCTACAGACACAGACTCCCCGGAAGTGTTTTCCAAACCCAAGTTTCGTCCGGAACCCGTTTTAAACCGAAAAGCAGCTCAAAATATCCTAAAGAGCGCATCTCAACCCAGAAACCCAACAAATTGATTTGGAACCGTAGGACAAGTCGGGGACACCCGAAACCCCTTTTAGAGTAAAACGCGTTCTGTGTTTTTCTAGAAGGTGTCTTTCGACTGAGAGTCGCAAGAAACACAGTGCATAGTCAATAGTTTCCTAAAGCCGGAAATTTTGTGTTTTCGTTCAAAACTACCGTACGACCCGCACGAAGTTCGGGTTTTCGCCTCTACAAACACAGAACTCCCCGAAAGTGTTTTCAAAACCCAAGTTTCGTCCGAAATCAGTTTTAAACCGAATAGTAGCTCCAAATATCCTAAAGAGCGCATCTCAACCCAGAAACCCAACAAACTGATTTCGAGGCGCATAGGTTGTGTTTTCGTACAAAACTACCGTACGACCCGCACGAAGTTCGGGGTTTTGCCATTACAAACACTGAACTCCCCGATAGTATTTTTCCAAAACCAATTTTCGTCCGAAACCCGTTCTAAACCGAATAGTAGCTCGAAATATCCTAAGAAGCGCATCTCAACCCAGAATCCCTTCAAATGGATTTCAAGGCTTAGACAAGACAAGGACACCCGAAAACCCTTTTAGAGTAAAACGCGTTTTCCGGGTTTTTCTAGAGGGTGTCTTTGGACCGAGAGTCGCATGAAACACAGTGTATAGTCAATAGTTTTCTAAAGCCGCCTAATTTCTGTTTTCGTACAAAACTACCGTACGACCCGCACGAAGTTCGGGTTTTCGCCATTGCAAACACTGAACTCCCCGATAGTGTTTTCCAAACCCAATTTTCGTCCGGAATCGGTTTTAAACCGAATAGTAGCTCCAAATATCCAAAAAAGCGCATCTCAACCAAGAATCCCTTGAAATGGATTTCGAGGCGTAAGACAAGACAAGGACACCCGAAACCCCTTTTAGAGTAAAACGCGTTCTCGATTTTTCCAGGGAGTGTCTTTGGACCCAGAGTCGCAAGAAACACGGTGAATAGTCAATAGTTTCCTAAAGCCGCGTAGATTGTGTTTTCGTACAAGAGTACAGTACGTCCCACACGAAGCTCGGGTTTTCGGCTCTACAAACAGTGAACTCCACGAAGTCTATTCAAAATCCAGGATTCGCCCGAAATCCGTTTTAATCCGAAAAGTAGCTCGAAAAAACCTAAATAGTGCATCTCAACCCAGAATCACATCAATTGGACTTCGAGGCGCGAGACAGGACAATGACACCCGAAAACCCCTTTTAGAGTAGACTCAATCCCCGATTTTTCTAGAGGGTGTCTTTGGCTCTGAGTCGCATGAAACACGGTGTACAGTCAACAATTTCCTAGAGCCGCAAAGATTGCGTTTTCGTACAGAACTACCTACGACCCGCACGAAGTTCGGGTTTTCGCCATTAGAAACACTGAGCTCTCCGGAAGTGGTTTCCAAACCCAAGATTCTCCCGAAACCTGTTTAAAACCGAAAAGTAGCTCCAAATATCCTAAAGAGCGCATCTCAACACAGAAACCCAACAAATTCATTTCGAGGCGTAAGACAGGACAGGGACACCCGAAACTCCATTTAGAGTAAAACGCGTTCCGGGTTTTTCTTGAAGGTGTCTTTCGACTGAGAGTCGCATGAAACACAGTGCATGGTCAAGAGCTTCCTAAAGCCGCAAAGTTTGTGTTTTCGTACAAAAATACCGTACGACCCGCACGAAGTTCGGGTTTTCGCCTCTACAGACACAGACTCCCCGGAAGTGTTTTCCAAACCCAAGTTTCGTCCGGAACCCGTTTTAAACCGAAAAGCAGCTCAAAATATCCTAAAGAGCGCATCTCAACCCAGAAACCCAACAAATTGATTTGGAACCGTAGGACAAGTCGGGGACACCCGAAACCCCTTTTAGAGTAAAACGCGTTCTGTGTTTTTCTAGAAGGTGTCTTTCAACTGAGAGTCGCAAGAAACACAGTGCATAGTCAATAGTTTCCTAAAGCCGGAAATTTTGTGTTTTCGTTCAAAACTACCGTACGACCCGCACGAAGTTCGGGTTTTCGCCTCTACAAACACAGAACTCCCCGAAAGTGTTTTCAAAACCCAAGTTTCGTCCGAAATCAGTTTTAAACCGAATAGTAGCTCCAAATATCCTAAAGAGCGCATCTCAACCCAGAAACCCAACAAACTGATTTCGAGGCGCATAGGTTGTGTTTTCGTACAAAACTACCGTATGACCCGCACGAAGTTCGGGGTTTTGCCATTACAAACACTGAACTCCCCGATAGTATTTTTCCAAAACCAATTTTCGTCCGAAACCCGTTCTAAACCGAATAGTAGCTCGAAATATCCTAAGAAGCGCATCTCAACCCAGAATCCCTTCAAATGGATTTCAAGGCTTAGACAAGACAAGGACACCCGAAAACCCTTTTAGAGTAAAACGCGTTTTCCGGGTTTTTCTAGAGGGTGTCTTTGGACCGAGAGTCGCATGAAACACAGTGTATAGTCAATAGTTTTCTAAAGCCGCCTAATTTCTGTTTTCGTACAAAACTACCGTACGACCCGCACGAAGTTCGGGTTTTCGCCATTGCAAACACTGAACTCCCCGATAGTGTTTTCCAAACCCAATTTTCGTCCGGAATCGGTTTTAAACCGAATAGTAGCTCCAAATATCCAAAAAAGCGCATCTCAACCAAGAATCCCTTGAAATGGATTTCGAGGCGTAAGACAAGACAAGGACACCCGAAACCCCTTTTAGAGTAAAACGCGTTCTCGATTTTTCCAGGGAGTGTCTTTGGACCCAGAGTCGCAAGAAACACGGTGAATAGTCAATAGTTTCCTAAAGCCGCGTAGATTGTGTTTTCGTACAAGAGTACAGTACGTCCCACACGAAGCTCGGGTTTTCGGCTCTACAAACAGTGAACTCCACGAAGTCTATTCAAAATCCAGGATTCGCCCGAAATCCGTTTTAATCCGAAAAGTAGCTCGAAAAAACCTAAATAGTGCATCTCAACCCAGAATCACATCAATTGGACTTCGAGGCGCGAGACAGGACAATGACACCCGAAAACCCCTTTTAGAGTAGACTCAATCCCCGATTTTTCTAGAGGGTGTCTTTGGCTCTGAGTCGCATGAAACACGGTGTACAGTCAACAATTTCCTAGAGCCGCAAAGATTGCGTTTTCGTACAGAACTACCTACGACCCGCACGAAGTTCGGGTTTTCGCCATTAGAAACACTGAGCTCTCCGGAAGTGGTTTCCAAACCCAAGATTCTCCCGAAACCTGTTTAAAACCGAAAAGTAGCTCCAAATATCCTAAAGAGCGCATCTCAACACAGAAACCCAACAAATTCATTTCGAGGCGTAAGACAGGACAGGGACACCCGAAACTCCATTTAGAGTAAAACGCGTTCCGGGTTTTTCTTGAAGGTGTCTTTCGACTGAGAGTCGCATGAAACACAGTGCATGGTCAAGAGCTTCCTAAAGCCGCAAAGTTTGTGTTTTCGTACAAAAATACCGTACGACCCGCACGAAGTTCGGGTTTTCGCCTCTACAGACACAGACTCCCCGGAAGTGTTTTCCAAACCCAAGTTTCGTCCGGAACCCGTTTTAAACCGAAAAGCAGCTCAAAATATCCTAAAGAGCGCATCTCAACCCAGAAACCCAACAAATTGATTTGGAACCGTAGGACAAGTCGGGGACACCCGAAACCCCTTTTAGAGTAAAACGCGTTCTGTGTTTTTCTAGAAGGTGTCTTTCGACTGAGAGTCGCAAGAAACACAGTGCATAGTCAATAGTTTCCTAAAGCCGGAAATTTTGTGTTTTCGTTCAAAACTACCGTACGACCCGCACGAAGTTCGGGTTTTCGCCTCTACAAACACAGAACTCCCCGAAAGTGTTTTCAAAACCCAAGTTTCGTCCGAAATCAGTTTTAAACCGAATAGTAGCTCCAAATATCCTAAAGAGCGCATCTCAACCCAGAAACCCAACAAACTGATTTCGAGGCGCATAGGTTGTGTTTTCGTACAAAACTACCGTACGACCCGCACGAAGTTCGGGGTTTTGCCATTACAAACACTGAACTCCCCGATAGTATTTTTCCAAAACCAATTTTCGTCCGAAACCCGTTCTAAACCGAATAGTAGCTCGAAATATCCTAAGAAGCGCATCTCAACCCAGAATCCCTTCAAATGGATTTCAAGGCTTAGACAAGACAAGGACACCCGAAAACCCTTTTAGAGTAAAACGCGTTTTCCGGGTTTTTCTAGAGGGTGTCTTTGGACCGAGAGTCGCATGAAACACAGTGTATAGTCAATAGTTTTCTAAAGCCGCCTAATTTCTGTTTTCGTACAAAACTACCGTACGACCCGCACGAAGTTCGGGTTTTCGCCATTGCAAACACTGAACTCCCCGATAGTGTTTTCCAAACCCAATTTTCGTCCGGAATCGGTTTTAAACCGAATAGTAGCTCCAAATATCCAAAAAAGCGCATCTCAACCAAGAATCCCTTGAAATGGATTTCGAGGCGTAAGACAAGACAAGGACACCCGAAACCCCTTTTAGAGTAAAACGCGGTCTCGATTTTTCCAGGGAGTGTCTTTGGACCCAGAGTCGCAAGAAACACGGTGAATAGTCAATAGTTTCCTAAAGCCGCGTAGATTGTGTTTTCGTACAAGAGTACAGTACGTCCCACACGAAGCTCGGGTTTTCGGCTCTACAAACAGTGAACTCCACGAAGTCTATTCAAAATCCAGGATTCGCCCGAAATCCGTTTTAATCCGAAAAGTAGCTCGAAAAAACCTAAATAGTGCATCTCAACCCAGAATCACATCAATTGGACTTCGAGGCGCGAGACAGGACAATGACACCCGAAAACCCCTTTTAGAGTAGACTCAATCCCCGATTTTTCTAGAGGGTGTCTTTGGCTCTGAGTCGCATGAAACACGGTGTACAGTCAACAATTTCCTAGAGCCGCAAAGATTGCGTTTTCGTACAGAACTACCTACGACCCGCACGAAGTTCGGGTTTTCGCCATTAGAAACACTGAGCTCTCCGGAAGTGGTTTCCAAACCCAAGATTCTCCCGAAACCTGTTTAAAACCGAAAAGTAGCTCCAAATATCCTAAAGAGCGCATCTCAACACAGAAACCCAACAAATTCATTTCGAGGCGTAAGACAGGACAGGGACACCCGAAACTCCATTTAGAGTAAAACGCGTTCCGGGTTTTTCTTGAAGGTGTCTTTCGACTGAGAGTCGCATGAAACACAGTGCATGGTCAAGAGCTTCCTAAAGCCGCAAAGTTTGTGTTTTCGTACAAAAATACCGTACGACCCGCACGAAGTTCGGGTTTTCGCCTCTACAGACACAGACTCCCCGGAAGTGTTTTCCAAACCCAAGTTTCGTCCGGAACCCGTTTTAAACCGAAAAGCAGCTCAAAATATCCTAAAGAGCGCATCTCAACCCAGAAACCCAACAAATTGATTTGGAACCGTAGGACAAGTCGGGGACACCCGAAACCCCTTTTAGAGTAAAACGCGTTCTGTGTTTTTCTAGAAGGTGTCTTTCGACTGAGAGTCGCAAGAAACACAGTGCATAGTCAATAGTTTCCTAAAGCCGGAAATTTTGTGTTTTCGTTCAAAACTACCGTACGACCCGCACGAAGTTCGGGTTTTCGCCTCTACAAACACAGAACTCCCCGAAAGTGTTTTCAAAACCCAAGTTTCGTCCGAAATCAGTTTTAAACCGAATAGTAGCTCCAAATATCCTAAAGAGCGCATCTCAACCCAGAAACCCAACAAACTGATTTCGAGGCGCATAGGTTGTGTTTTCGTACAAAACTACCGTACGACCCGCACGAAGTTCGGGGTTTTGCCATTACAAACACTGAACTCCCCGATAGTATTTTTCCAAAACCAATTTTCGTCCGAAACCCGTTCTAAACCGAATAGTAGCTCGAAATATCCTAAGAAGCGCATCTCAACCCAGAATCCCTTCAAATGGATTTCAAGGCTTAGACAAGACAAGGACACCCGAAAACCCTTTTAGAGTAAAACGCGTTTTCCGGGTTTTTCTAGAGGGTGTCTTTGGACCGAGAGTCGCATGAAACACAGTGTATAGTCAATAGTTTTCTAAAGCCGCCTAATTTCTGTTTTCGTACAAAACTACCGTACGACCCGCACGAAGTTCGGGTTTTCGCCATTGCAAACACTGAACTCCCCGATAGTGTTTTCCAAACCCAATTTTCGTCCGGAATCGGTTTTAAACCGAATAGTAGCTCCAAATATCCAAAAAAGCGCATCTCAACCAAGAATCCCTTGAAATGGATTTCGAGGCGTAAGACAAGACAAGGACACCCGAAACCCCTTTTAGAGTAAAACGCGGTCTCGATTTTTCCAGGGAGTGAGTCGCAAGAAACACGGTGAATAGTCAATAGTTTCCTAAAGCCGCGTAGATTGTGTTTTCGTACAAGAGTACAGTACGTCCCACACGAAGCTCGGGTTTTCGGCTCTACAAACAGTGAACTCCACGAAGTCTATTCAAAATCCAGGATTCGCCCGAAATCCGTTTTAATCCGAAAAGTAGCTCGAAAAAACCTAAATAGTGCATCTCAACCCAGAATCACATCAATTGGACTTCGAGGCGCGAGACAGGACAATGACACCCGAAAACCCCTTTTAGAGTAGACTCAATCCCCGATTTTTCTAGAGGGTGTCTTTGGCTCTGAGTCGCATGAAACACGGTGTACAGTCAACAATTTCCTAGAGCCGCAAAGATTGCGTTTTCGTACAGAACTACCTACGACCCGCACGAAGTTCGGGTTTTCGCCATTAGAAACACTGAGCTCTCCGGAAGTGGTTTCCAAACCCAAGATTCTCCCGAAACCTGTTTAAAACCGAAAAGTAGCTCCAAATATCCTAAAGAGCGCATCTCAACACAGAAACCCAACAAATTCATTTCGAGGCGTAAGACAGGACAGGGACACCCGAAACTCCATTTAGAGTAAAACGCGTTCCGGGTTTTTCTTGAAGGTGTCTTTCGACTGAGAGTCGCATGAAACACAGTGCATGGTCAAGAGCTTCCTAAAGCCGCAAAGTTTGTGTTTTCGTACAAAAATACCGTACGACCCGCACGAAGTTCGGGTTTTCGCCTCTACAGACACAGACTCCCCGGAAGTGTTTTCCAAACCCAAGTTTCGTCCGGAACCCGTTTTAAACCGAAAAGCAGCTCAAAATATCCTAAAGAGCGCATCTCAACCCAGAAACCCAACAAATTGATTTGGAACCGTAGGACAAGTCGGGGACACCCGAAACCCCTTTTAGAGTAAAACGCGTTCTGTGTTTTTCTAGAAGGTGTCTTTCGACTGAGAGTCGCAAGAAACACAGTGCATAGTCAATAGTTTCCTAAAGCCGGAAATTTTGTGTTTTCGTTCAAAACTACCGTACGACCCGCACGAAGTTCGGGTTTTCGCCTCTACAAACACAGAACTCCCCGAAAGTGTTTTCAAAACCCAAGTTTCGTCCGAAATCAGTTTTAAACCGAATAGTAGCTCCAAATATCCTAAAGAGCGCATCTCAACCCAGAAACCCAACAAACTGATTTCGAGGCGCATAGGTTGTGTTTTCGTACAAAACTACCGTACGACCCGCACGAAGTTCGGGGTTTTGCCATTACAAACACTGAACTCCCCGATAGTATTTTTCCAAAACCAATTTTCGTCCGAAACCCGTTCTAAACCGAATAGTAGCTCGAAATATCCTAAGAAGCGCATCTCAACCCAGAATCCCTTCAAATGGATTTCAAGGCTTAGACAAGACAAGGACACCCGAAAACCCTTTTAGAGTAAAACGCGTTTTCCGGGTTTTTCTAGAGGGTGTCTTTGGACCGAGAGTCGCATGAAACACAGTGTATAGTCAATAGTTTTCTAAAGCCGCCTAATTTCTGTTTTCGTACAAAACTACCGTACGACCCGCACGAAGTTCGGGTTTTCGCCATTGCAAACACTGAACTCCCCGATAGTGTTTTCCAAACCCAATTTTCGTCCGGAATCGGTTTTAAACCGAATAGTAGCTCCAAATATCCAAAAAAGCGCATCTCAACCAAGAATCCCTTGAAATGGATTTCGAGGCGTAAGACAAGACAAGGACACCCGAAACCCCTTTTAGAGTAAAACGCGGTCTCGATTTTTCCAGGGAGTGTCTTTGGACCCAGAGTCGCAAGAAACACGGTGAATAGTCAATAGTTTCCTAAAGCCGCGTAGATTGTGTTTTCGTACAAGAGTACAGTACGTCCCACACGAAGCTCGGGTTTTCGGCTCTACAAACAGTGAACTCCACGAAGTCTATTCAAAATCCAGGATTCGCCCGAAATCCGTTTTAATCCGAAAAGTAGCTCGAAAAAACCTAAATAGTGCATCTCAACCCAGAATCACATCAATTGGACTTCGAGGCGCGAGACAGGACAATGACACCCGAAAACCCCTTTTAGAGTAGACTCAATCCCCGATTTTTCTAGAGGGTGTCTTTGGCTCTGAGTCGCATGAAACACGGTGTACAGTCAACAATTTCCTAGAGCCGCAAAGATTGCGTTTTCGTACAGAACTACCTACGACCCGCACGAAGTTCGGGTTTTCGCCATTAGAAACACTGAGCTCTCCGGAAGTGGTTTCCAAACCCAAGATTCTCCCGAAACCTGTTTAAAACCGAAAAGTAGCTCCAAATATCCTAAAGAGCGCATCTCAACACAGAAAACCAACAAATTCATTTCGAGGCGTAAGACAGGACAGGGACACCCGAAACTCCATTTAGAGTAAAACGCGTTCCGGGTTTTTCTTGAAGGTGTCTTTCGACTGAGAGTCGCATGAAACACAGTGCATGGTCAAGAGCTTCCTAAAGCCGCAAAGTTTGTGTTTTCGTACAAAAATACCGTACGACCCGCACGAAGTTCGGGTTTTCGCCTCTACAGACACAGACTCCCCGGAAGTGTTTTCCAAACCCAAGTTTCGTCCGGAACCCGTTTTAAACCGAAAAGCAGCTCAAAATATCCTAAAGAGCGCATCTCAACCCAGAAACCCAACAAATTGATTTGGAACCGTAGGACAAGTCGGGGACACCCGAAACCCCTTTTAGAGTAAAACGCGTTCTGTGTTTTTCTAGAAGGTGTCTTTCGACTGAGAGTCGCAAGAAACACAGTGCATAGTCAATAGTTTCCTAAAGCCGGAAATTTTGTGTTTTCGTTCAAAACTACCGTACGACCCGCACGAAGTTCGGGTTTTCGCCTCTACAAACACAGAACTCCCCGAAAGTGTTTTCAAAACCCAAGTTTCGTCCGAAATCAGTTTTAAACCGAATAGTAGCTCCAAATATCCTAAAGAGCGCATCTCAACCCAGAAACCCAACAAACTGATTTCGAGGCGCATAGGTTGTGTTTTCGTACAAAACTACCGTACGACCCGCACGAAGTTCGGGGTTTTGCCATTACAAACACTGAACTCCCCGATAGTATTTTTCCAAAACCAATTTTCGTCCGAAACCCGTTCTAAACCGAATAGTAGCTCGAAATATCCTAAGAAGCGCATCTCAACCCAGAATCCCTTCAAATGGATTTCAAGGCTTAGACAAGACAAGGACACCCGAAAACCCTTTTAGAGTAAAACGCGTTTTCCGGGTTTTTCTAGAGGGTGTCTTTGGACCGAGAGTCGCATGAAACACAGTGTATAGTCAATAGTTTTCTAAAGCCGCCTAATTTCTGTTTTCGTACAAAACTACCGTACGACCCGCACGAAGTTCGGGTTTTCGCCATTGCAAACACTGAACTCCCCGATAGTGTTTTCCAAACCCAATTTTCGTCCGGAATCGGTTTTAAACCGAATAGTAGCTCCAAATATCCAAAAAAGCGCATCTCAACCAAGAATCCCTTGAAATGGATTTCGAGGCGTAAGACAAGACAAGGACACCCGAAACCCCTTTTAGAGTAAAACGCGGTCTCGATTTTTCCAGGGAGTGTCTTTGGACCCAGAGTCGCAAGAAACACGGTGAATAGTCAATAGTTTCCTAAAGCCGCGTAGATTGTGTTTTCGTACAAGAGTACAGTACGTCCCACACGAAGCTCGGGTTTTCGGCTCTACAAACAGTGAACTCCACGAAGTCTATTCAAAATCCAGGATTCGCCCGAAATCCGTTTTAATCCGAAAAGTAGCTCGAAAAAACCTAAATAGTGCATCTCAACCCAGAATCACATCAATTGGACTTCGAGGCGCGAGACAGGACAATGACACCCGAAAACCCCTTTTAGAGTAGACTCAATCCCCGATTTTTCTAGAGGGTGTCTTTGGCTCTGAGTCGCATGAAACACGGTGTACAGTCAACAATTTCCTAGAGCCGCAAAGATTGCGTTTTCGTACAGAACTACCTACGACCCGCACGAAGTTCGGGTTTTCGCCATTAGAAACACTGAGCTCTCCGGAAGTGGTTTCCAAACCCAAGATTCTCCCGAAACCTGTTTAAAACCGAAAAGTAGCTCCAAATATCCTAAAGAGCGCATCTCAACACAGAAACCCAACAAATTGATTTCGAGGCGTAAGACAGGACAGGGACACCCGAAACTCCATTTAGAGTAAAACGCGTTCCGGGTTTTTCTTGAAGGTGTCTTTCGACTGAGAGTCGCATGAAACACAGTGCATGGTCAAGAGCTTCCTAAAGCCGCAAAGTTTGTGTTTTCGTACAAAAATACCGTACGACCCGCACGAAGTTCGGGTTTTCGCCTCTACAGACACAGACTCCCCGGAAGTGTTTTCCAAACCCAAGTTTCGTCCGGAACCCGTTTTAAACCGAAAAGCAGCTCAAAATATCCTAAAGAGCGCATCTCAACCCAGAAACCCAACAAATTGATTTGGAACCGTAGGACAAGTCGGGGACACCCGAAACCCCTTTTAGAGTAAAACGCGTTCTGTGTTTTTCTAGAAGGTGTCTTTCGACTGAGAGTCGCAAGAAACACAGTGCATAGTCAATAGTTTCCTAAAGCCGGAAATTTTGTGTTTTCGTTCAAAACTACCGTACGACCCGCACGAAGTTCGGGTTTTCGCCTCTACAAACACAGAACTCCCCGAAAGTGTTTTCAAAACCCAAGTTTCGTCCGAAATCAGTTTTAAACCGAATAGTAGCTCCAAATATCCTAAAGAGCGCATCTCAACCCAGAAACCCAACAAACTGATTTCGAGGCGCATAGGTTGTGTTTTCGTACAAAACTACCGTACGACCCGCACGAAGTTCGGGGTTTTGCCATTACAAACACTGAACTCCCCGATAGTATTTTTCCAAAACCAATTTTCGTCCGAAACCCGTTCTAAACCGAATAGTAGCTCGAAATATCCTAAGAAGCGCATCTCAACCCAGAATCCCTTCAAATGGATTTCAAGGCTTAGACAAGACAAGGACACCCGAAAACCCTTTTAGAGTAAAACGCGTTTTCCGGGTTTTTCTAGAGGGTGTCTTTGGACCGAGAGTCGCATGAAACACAGTGTATAGTCAATAGTTTTCTAAAGCCGCCTAATTTCTGTTTTCGTACAAAACTACCGTACGACCCGCACGAAGTTCGGGTTTTCGCCATTGCAAACACTGAACTCCCCGATAGTGTTTTCCAAACCCAATTTTCGTCCGGAATCGGTTTTAAACCGAATAGTAGCTCCAAATATCCAAAAAAGCGCATCTCAACCAAGAATCCCTTGAAATGGATTTCGAGGCGTAAGACAAGACAAGGACACCCGAAACCCCTTTTAGAGTAAAACGCGGTCTCGATTTTTCCAGGGAGTGTCTTTGGACCCAGAGTCGCAAGAAACACGGTGAATAGTCAATAGTTTCCTAAAGCCGCGTAGATTGTGTTTTCGTACAAGAGTACAGTACGTCCCACACGAAGCTCGGGTTTTCGGCTCTACAAACAGTGAACTCCACGAAGTCTATTCAAAATCCAGGATTCGCCCGAAATCCGTTTTAATCCGAAAAGTAGCTCGAAAAAACCTAAATAGTGCATCTCAACCCAGAATCACATCAATTGGACTTCGAGGCGCGAGACAGGACAATGACACCCGAAAACCCCTTTTAGAGTAGACTCAATCCCCGATTTTTCTAGAGGGTGTCTTTGGCTCTGAGTCGCATGAAACACGGTGTACAGTCAACAATTTCCTAGAGCCGCAAAGATTGCGTTTTCGTACAGAACTACCTACGACCCGCACGAAGTTCGGGTTTTCGCCATTAGAAACACTGAGCTCTCCGGAAGTGGTTTCCAAACCCAAGATTCTCCCGAAACCTGTTTAAAACCGAAAAGTAGCTCCAAATATCCTAAAGAGCGCATCTCAACACAGAAACCCAACAAATTCATTTCGAGGCGTAAGACAGGACAGGGACACCCGAAACTCCATTTAGAGTAAAACGCGTTCCGGGTTTTTCTTGAAGGTGTCTTTCGACTGAGAGTCGCATGAAACACAGTGCATGGTCAAGAGCTTCCTAAAGCCGCAAAGTTTGTGTTTTCGTACAAAAATACCGTACGACCCGCACGAAGTTCGGGTTTTCGCCTCTACAGACACAGACTCCCCGGAAGTGTTTTCCAAACCCAAGTTTCGTCCGGAACCCGTTTTAAACCGAAAAGCAGCTCAAAATATCCTAAAGAGCGCATCTCAACCCAGAAACCCAACAAATTGATTTGGAACCGTAGGACAAGTCGGGGACACCCGAAACCCCTTTTAGAGTAAAACGCGTTCTGTGTTTTTCTAGAAGGTGTCTTTCGACTGAGAGTCGCAAGAAACACAGTGCATAGTCAATAGTTTCCTAAAGCCGGAAATTTTGTGTTTTCGTTCAAAACTACCGTACGACCCGCACGAAGTTCGGGTTTTCGCCTCTACAAACACAGAACTCCCCGAAAGTGTTTTCAAAACCCAAGTTTCGTCCGAAATCAGTTTTAAACCGAATAGTAGCTCCAAATATCCTAAAGAGCGCATCTCAACCCAGAAACCCAACAAACTGATTTCGAGGCGCATAGGTTGTGTTTTCGTACAAAACTACCGTACGACCCGCACGAAGTTCGGGGTTTTTCCATTACAAACACTGAACTCCCCGATAGTATTTTTCCAAAACCAATTTTCGTCCGAAACCCGTTCTAAACCGAATAGTAGCTCGAAATATCCTAAGAAGCGCATCTCAACCCAGAATCCCTTCAAATGGATTTCAAGGCTTAGACAAGACAAGGACACCCGAAAACCCTTTTAGAGTAAAACGCGTTTTCCGGGTTTTTCTAGAGGGTGTCTTTGGACCGAGAGTCGCATGAAACACAGTGTATAGTCAATAGTTTTCTAAAGCCGCCTAATTTCTGTTTTCGTACAAAACTACCGTACGACCCGCACGAAGTTCGGGTTTTCGCCATTGCAAACACTGAACTCCCCGATAGTGTTTTCCAAACCCAATTTTCGTCCGGAATCGGTTTTAAACCGAATAGTAGCTCCAAATATCCAAAAAAGCGCATCTCAACCAAGAATCCCTTGAAATGGATTTCGAGGCGTAAGACAAGACAAGGACACCCGAAACCCCTTTTAGAGTAAAACGCGGTCTCGATTTTTCCAGGGAGTGTCTTTGGACCCAGAGTCGCAAGAAACACGGTGAATAGTCAATAGTTTCCTAAAGCCGCGTAGATTGTGTTTTCGTACAAGAGTACAGTACGTCCCACACGAAGCTCGGGTTTTCGGCTCTACAAACAGTGAACTCCACGAAGTCTATTCAAAATCCAGGATTCGCCCGAAATCCGTTTTAATCCGAAAAGTAGCTCGAAAAAACCTAAATAGTGCATCTCAACCCAGAATCACATCAATTGGACTTCGAGGCGCGAGACAGGACAATGACACCCGAAAACCCCTTTTAGAGTAGACTCAATCCCCGATTTTTCTAGAGGGTGTCTTTGGCTCTGAGTCGCATGAAACACGGTGTACAGTCAACAATTTCCTAGAGCCGCAAAGATTGCGTTTTCGTACAGAACTACCTACGACCCGCACGAAGTTCGGGTTTTCGCCATTAGAAACACTGAGCTCTCCGGAAGTGGTTTCCAAACCCAAGATTCTCCCGAAACCTGTTTAAAACCGAAAAGTAGCTCCAAATATCCTAAAGAGCGCATCTCAACACAGAAACCCAACAAATTCATTTCGAGGCGTAAGACAGGACAGGGACACCCGAAACTCCATTTAGAGTAAAACGCGTTCCGGGTTTTTCTTGAAGGTGTCTTTCGACTGAGAGTCGCATGAAACACAGTGCATGGTCAAGAGCTTCCTAAAGCCGCAAAGTTTGTGTTTTCGTACAAAAATACCGTACGACCCGCACGAAGTTCGGGTTTTCGCCTCTACAGACACAGACTCCCCGGAAGTGTTTTCCAAACCCAAGTTTCGTCCGGAACCCGTTTTAAACCGAAAAGCAGCTCAAAATATCCTAAAGAGCGCATCTCAACCCAGAAACCCAACAAATTGATTTGGAACCGTAGGACAAGTCGGGGACACCCGAAACCCCTTTTAGAGTAAAACGCGTTCTGTGTTTTTCTAGAAGGTGTCTTTCAACTGAGAGTCGCAAGAAACACAGTGCATAGTCAATAGTTTCCTAAAGCCGGAAATTTTGTGTTTTCGTTCAAAACTACCGTACGACCCGCACGAAGTTCGGGTTTTCGCCTCTACAAACACAGAACTCCCCGAAAGTGTTTTCAAAACCCAAGTTTCGTCCGAAATCAGTTTTAAACCGAATAGTAGCTCCAAATATCCTAAAGAGCGCATCTCAACCCAGAAACCCAACAAACTGATTTCTAGGCGCATAGGTTGTGTTTTCGTACAAAACTACCGTACGACCCGCACGAAGTTCGGGGTTTTGCCATTACAAACACTGAACTCCCCGATAGTATTTTTCCAAAACCAATTTTCGTCCGAAACCCGTTCTAAACCGAATAGTAGCTCGAAATATCCTAAGAAGCGCATCTCAACCCAGAATCCCTTCAAATGGATTTCAAGGCTTAGACAAGACAAGGACACCCGAAAACCCTTTTAGAGTAAAACGCGTTTTCCGGGTTTTTCTAGAGGGTGTCTTTGGACCGAGAGTCGCATGAAACACAGTGTATAGTCAATAGTTTTCTAAAGCCGCCTAATTTCTGTTTTCGTACAAAACTACCGTACGACCCGCACGAAGTTCGGGTTTTCGCCATTGCAAACACTGAACTCCCCGATAGTGTTTTCCAAACCCAATTTTCGTCCGGAATCGGTTTTAAACCGAATAGTAGCTCCAAATATCCAAAAAAGCGCATCTCAACCAAGAATCCCTTGAAATGGATTTCGAGGCGTAAGACAAGACAAGGACACCCGAAACCCCTTTTAGAGTAAAACGCGGTCTCGATTTTTCCAGGGAGTGTCTTTGGACCCAGAGTCGCAAGAAACACGGTGAATAGTCAATAGTTTCCTAAAGCCGCGTAGATTGTGTTTTCGTACAAGAGTACAGTACGTCCCACACGAAGCTCGGGTTTTCGGCTCTACAAACAGTGAACTCCACGAAGTCTATTCAAAATCCAGGATTCGCCCGAAATCCGTTTTAATCCGAAAAGTAGCTCGAAAAAACCTAAATAGTGCATCTCAACCCAGAATCACATCAATTGGACTTCGAGGCGCGAGACAGGACAATGACACCCGAAAACCCCTTTTAGAGTAGACTCAATCCCCGATTTTTCTAGAGGGTGTCTTTGGCTCTGAGTCGCATGAAACACGGTGTACAGTCAACAATTTCCTAGAGCCGCAAAGATTGCGTTTTCGTACAGAACTACCTACGACCCGCACGAAGTTCGGGTTTTCGCCATTAGAAACACTGAGCTCTCCGGAAGTGGTTTCCAAACCCAAGATTCTCCCGAAACCTGTTTAAAACCGAAAAGTAGCTCCAAATATCCTAAAGAGCGCATCTCAACACAGAAACCCAACAAATTCATTTCGAGGCGTAAGACAGGACAGGGACACCCGAAACTCCATTTAGAGTAAAACGCGTTCCGGGTTTTTCTTGAAGGTGTCTTTCGACTGAGAGTCGCATGAAACACAGTGCATGGTCAAGAGCTTCCTAAAGCCGCAAAGTTTGTGTTTTCGTACAAAAATACCGTACGACCCGCACGAAGTTCGGGTTTTCGCCTCTACAGACACAGACTCCCCGGAAGTGTTTTCCAAACCCAAGTTTCGTCCGGAACCCGTTTTAAACCGAAAAGCAGCTCAAAATATCCTAAAGAGCGCATCTCAACCCAGAAACCCAACAAATTGATTTGGAACCGTAGGACAAGTCGGGGACACCCGAAACCCCTTTTAGAGTAAAACGCGTTCTGTGTTTTTCTAGAAGGTGTCTTTCAACTGAGAGTCGCAAGAAACACAGTGCATAGTCAATAGTTTCCTAAAGCCGGAAATTTTGTGTTTTCGTTCAAAACTACCGTACGACCCGCACGAAGTTCGGGTTTTCGCCTCTACAAACACAGAACTCCCCGAAAGTGTTTTCAAAACCCAAGTTTCGTCCGAAATCAGTTTTAAACCGAATAGTAGCTCCAAATATCCTAAAGAGCGCATCTCAACCCAGAAACCCAACAAACTGATTTCTAGGCGCATAGGTTGTGTTTTCGTACAAAACTACCGTACGACCCGCACGAAGTTCGGGGTTTTGCCATTACAAACACTGAACTCCCCGATAGTATTTTTCCAAAACCAATTTTCGTCCGAAACCCGTTCTAAACCGAATAGTAGCTCGAAATATCCTAAGAAGCGCATCTCAACCCAGAATCCCTTCAAATGGATTTCAAGGCTTAGACAAGACAAGGACACCCGAAAACCCTTTTAGAGTAAAACGCGTTTTCCGGGTTTTTCTAGAGGGTGTCTTTGGACCGAGAGTCGCATGAAACACAGTGTATAGTCAATAGTTTTCTAAAGCCGCCTAATTTCTGTTTTCGTACAAAACTACCGTACGACCCGCACGAAGTTCGGGTTTTCGCCATTGCAAACACTGAACTCCCCGATAGTGTTTTCCAAACCCAATTTTCGTCCGGAATCGGTTTTAAACCGAATAGTAGCTCCAAATATCCAAAAAAGCGCATCTCAACCAAGAATCCCTTGAAATGGATTTCGAGGCGTAAGACAAGACAAGGACACCCGAAACCCCTTTTAGAGTAAAACGCGGTCTCGATTTTTCCAGGGAGTGTCTTTGGACCCAGAGTCGCAAGAAACACGGTGAATAGTCAATAGTTTCCTAAAGCCGCGTAGATTGTGTTTTCGTACAAGAGTACAGTACGTCCCACACGAAGCTCGGGTTTTCGGCTCTACAAACAGTGAACTCCACGAAGTCTATTCAAAATCCAGGATTCGCCCGAAATCCGTTTTAATCCGAAAAGTAGCTCGAAAAAACCTAAATAGTGCATCTCAACCCAGAATCACATCAATTGGACTTCGAGGCGCGAGACAGGACAATGACACCCGAAAACCCCTTTTAGAGTAGACTCAATCCCCGATTTTTCTAGAGGGTGTCTTTGGCTCTGAGTCGCATGAAACACGGTGTACAGTCAACAATTTCCTAGAGCCGCAAAGATTGCGTTTTCGTACAGAACTACCTACGACCCGCACGAAGTTCGGGTTTTCGCCATTAGAAACACTGAGCTCTCCGGAAGTGGTTTCCAAACCCAAGATTCTCCCGAAACCTGTTTAAAACCGAAAAGTAGCTCCAAATATCCTAAAGAGCGCATCTCAACACAGAAACCCAACAAATTGATTTCGAGGCGTAAGACAGGACAGGGACACCCGAAACTCCATTTAGAGTAAAACGCGTTCCGGGTTTTTCTTGAAGGTGTCTTTCGACTGAGAGTCGCATGAAACACAGTGCATGGTCAAGAGCTTCCTAAAGCCGCAAAGTTTGTGTTTTCGTACAAAAATACCGTACGACCCGCACGAAGTTCGGGTTTTCGCCTCTACAGACACAGACTCCCCGGAAGTGTTTTCCAAACCCAAGTTTCGTCCGGAACCCGTTTTAAACCGAAAAGCAGCTCAAAATATCCTAAAGAGCGCATCTCAACCCAGAAACCCAACAAATTGATTTGGAACCGTAGGACAAGTCGGGGACACCCGAAACCCCTTTTAGAGTAAAACGCGTTCTGTGTTTTTCTAGAAGGTGTCTTTCAACTGAGAGTCGCAAGAAACACAGTGCATAGTCAATAGTTTCCTAAAGCCGGAAATTTTGTGTTTTCGTTCAAAACTACCGTACGACCCGCACGAAGTTCGGGTTTTCGCCTCTACAAACACAGAACTCCCCGAAAGTGTTTTCAAAACCCAAGTTTCGTCCGAAATCAGTTTTAAACCGAATAGTAGCTCCAAATATCCTAAAGAGCGCATCTCAACCCAGAAACCCAACAAACTGATTTCGAGGCGCATAGGTTGTGTTTTCGTACAAAACTACCGTACGACCCGCACGAAGTTCGGGGTTTTGCCATTACAAACACTGAACTCCCCGATAGTATTTTTCCAAAACCAATTTTCGTCCGAAACCCGTTCTAAACCGAATAGTAGCTCGAAATATCCTAAGAAGCGCATCTCAACCCAGAATCCCTTCAAATGGATTTCAAGGCTTAGACAAGACAAGGACACCCGAAAACCCTTTTAGAGTAAAACGCGTTTTCCGGGTTTTTCTAGAGGGTGTCTTTGGACCGAGAGTCGCATGAAACACAGTGTATAGTCAATAGTTTTCTAAAGCCGCCTAATTTCTGTTTTCGTACAAAACTACCGTACGACCCGCACGAAGTTCGGGTTTTCGCCATTGCAAACACTGAACTCCCCGATAGTGTTTTCCAAACCCAATTTTCGTCCGGAATCGGTTTTAAACCGAATAGTAGCTCCAAATATCCAAAAAAGCGCATCTCAACCAAGAATCCCTTGAAATGGATTTCGAGGCGTAAGACAAGACAAGGACACCCGAAACCCCTTTTAGAGTAAAACGCGGTCTCGATTTTTCCAGGGAGTGTCTTTGGACCCAGAGTCGCAAGAAACACGGTGAATAGTCAATAGTTTCCTAAAGCCGCGTAGATTGTGTTTTCGTACAAGAGTACAGTACGTCCCACACGAAGCTCGGGTTTTCGGCTCTACAAACAGTGAACTCCACGAAGTCTATTCAAAATCCAGGATTCGCCCGAAATCCGTTTTAATCCGAAAAGTAGCTCGAAAAAACCTAAATAGTGCATCTCAACCCAGAATCACATCAATTGGACTTCGAGGCGCGAGACAGGACAATGACACCCGAAAACCCCTTTTAGAGTAGACTCAATCCCCGATTTTTCTAGAGGGTGTCTTTGGCTCTGAGTCGCATGAAACACGGTGTACAGTCAACAATTTCCTAGAGCCGCAAAGATTGCGTTTTCGTACAGAACTACCTACGACCCGCACGAAGTTCGGGTTTTCGCCATTAGAAACACTGAGCTCTCCGGAAGTGGTTTCCAAACCCAAGATTCTCCCGAAACCTGTTTAAAACCGAAAAGTAGCTCCAAATATCCTAAAGAGCGCATCTCAACACAGAAACCCAACAAATTCATTTCGAGGCGTAAGACAGGACAGGGACACCCGAAACTCCATTTAGAGTAAAACGCGTTCCGGGTTTTTCTTGAAGGTGTCTTTCGACTGAGAGTCGCATGAAACACAGTGCATGGTCAAGAGCTTCCTAAAGCCGCAAAGTTTGTGTTTTCGTACAAAAATACCGTACGACCCGCACGAAGTTCGGGTTTTCGCCTCTACAGACACAGACTCCCCGGAAGTGTTTTCCAAACCCAAGTTTCGTCCGGAACCCGTTTTAAACCGAAAAGCAGCTCAAAATATCCTAAAGAGCGCATCTCAACCCAGAAACCCAACAAATTGATTTGGAACCGTAGGACAAGTCGGGGACACCCGAAACCCCTTTTAGAGTAAAACGCGTTCTGTGTTTTTCTAGAAGGTGTCTTTCAACTGAGAGTCGCAAGAAACACAGTGCATAGTCAATAGTTTCCTAAAGCCGGAAATTTTGTGTTTTCGTTCAAAACTACCGTACGACCCGCACGAAGTTCGGGTTTTCGCCTCTACAAACACAGAACTCCCCGAAAGTGTTTTCAAAACCCAAGTTTCGTCCGAAATCAGTTTTAAACCGAATAGTAGCTCCAAATATCCTAAAGAGCGCATCTCAACCCAGAAACCCAACAAACTGATTTCGAGGCGCATAGGTTGTGTTTTCGTACAAAACTACCGTACGACCCGCACGAAGTTCGGGGTTTTGCCATTACAAACACTGAACTCCCCGATAGTATTTTTCCAAAACCAATTTTCGTCCGAAACCCGTTCTAAACCGAATAGTAGCTCGAAATATCCTAAGAAGCGCATCTCAACCCAGAATCCCTTCAAATGGATTTCAAGGCTTAGACAAGACAAGGACACCCGAAAACCCTTTTAGAGTAAAACGCGTTTTCCGGGTTTTTCTAGAGGGTGTCTTTGGACCGAGAGTCGCATGAAACACAGTGTATAGTCAATAGTTTTCTAAAGCCGCCTAATTTCTGTTTTCGTACAAAACTACCGTACGACCCGCACGAAGTTCGGGTTTTCGCCATTGCAAACACTGAACTCCCCGATAGTGTTTTCCAAACCCAATTTTCGTCCGGAATCGGTTTTAAACCGAATAGTAGCTCCAAATATCCAAAAAAGCGCATCTCAACCAAGAATCCCTTGAAATGGATTTCGAGGCGTAAGACAAGACAAGGACACCCGAAACCCCTTTTAGAGTAAAACGCGGTCTCGATTTTTCCAGGGAGTGTCTTTGGACCCAGAGTCGCAAGAAACACGGTGAATAGTCAATAGTTTCCTAAAGCCGCGTAGATTGTGTTTTCGTACAAGAGTACAGTACGTCCCACACGAAGCTCGGGTTTTCGGCTCTACAAACAGTGAACTCCACGAAGTCTATTCAAAATCCAGGATTCGCCCGAAATCCGTTTTAATCCGAAAAGTAGCTCGAAAAAACCTAAATAGTGCATCTCAACCCAGAATCACATCAATTGGACTTCGAGGCGCGAGACAGGACAATGACACCCGAAAACCCCTTTTAGAGTAGACTCAATCCCCGATTTTTCTAGAGGGTGTCTTTGGCTCTGAGTCGCATGAAACACGGTGTACAGTCAACAATTTCCTAGAGCCGCAAAGATTGCGTTTTCGTACAGAACTACCTACGACCCGCACGAAGTTCGGGTTTTCGCCATTAGAAACACTGAGCTCTCCGGAAGTGGTTTCCAAACCCAAGATTCTCCCGAAACCTGTTTAAAACCGAAAAGTAGCTCCAAATATCCTAAAGAGCGCATCTCAACACAGAAACCCAACAAATTCATTTCGAGGCGTAAGACAGGACAGGGACACCCGAAACTCCATTTAGAGTAAAACGCGTTCCGGGTTTTTCTTGAAGGTGTCTTTCGACTGAGAGTCGCATGAAACACAGTGCATGGTCAAGAGCTTCCTAAAGCCGCAAAGTTTGTGTTTTCGTACAAAAATACCGTACGACCCGCACGAAGTTCGGGTTTTCGCCTCTACAGACACAGACTCCCCGGAAGTGTTTTCCAAACCCAAGTTTCGTCCGGAACCCGTTTTAAACCGAAAAGCAGCTCAAAATATCCTAAAGAGCGCATCTCAACCCAGAAACCCAACAAATTGATTTGGAACCGTAGGACAAGTCGGGGACACCCGAAACCCCTTTTAGAGTAAAACGCGTTCTGTGTTTTTCTAGAAGGTGTCTTTCAACTGAGAGTCGCAAGAAACACAGTGCATAGTCAATAGTTTCCTAAAGCCGGAAATTTTGTGTTTTCGTTCAAAACTACCGTACGACCCGCACGAAGTTCGGGTTTTCGCCTCTACAAACACAGAACTCCCCGAAAGTGTTTTCAAAACCCAAGTTTCGTCCGAAATCAGTTTTAAACCGAATAGTAGCTCCAAATATCCTAAAGAGCGCATCTCAACCCAGAAACCCAACAAACTGATTTCGAGGCGCATAGGTTGTGTTTTCGTACAAAACTACCGTACGACCCGCACGAAGTTCGGGGTTTTGCCATTACAAACACTGAACTCCCCGATAGTATTTTTCCAAAACCAATTTTCGTCCGAAACCCGTTCTAAACCGAATAGTAGCTCGAAATATCCTAAGAAGCGCATCTCAACCCAGAATCCCTTCAAATGGATTTCAAGGCTTAGACAAGACAAGGACACCCGAAAACCCTTTTAGAGTAAAACGCGTTTTCCGGGTTTTTCTAGAGGGTGTCTTTGGACCGAGAGTCGCATGAAACACAGTGTATAGTCAATAGTTTTCTAAAGCCGCCTAATTTCTGTTTTCGTACAAAACTACCGTACGACCCGCACGAAGTTCGGGTTTTCGCCATTGCAAACACTGAACTCCCCGATAGTGTTTTCCAAACCCAATTTTCGTCCGGAATCGGTTTTAAACCGAATAGTAGCTCCAAATATCCAAAAAAGCGCATCTCAACCAAGAATCCCTTGAAATGGATTTCGAGGCGTAAGACAAGACAAGGACACCCGAAACCCCTTTTAGAGTAAAACGCGGTCTCGATTTTTCCAGGGAGTGTCTTTGGACCCAGAGTCGCAAGAAACACGGTGAATAGTCAATAGTTTCCTAAAGCCGCGTAGATTGTGTTTTCGTACAAGAGTACAGTACGTCCCACACGAAGCTCGGGTTTTCGGCTCTACAAACAGTGAACTCCACGAAGTCTATTCAAAATCCAGGATTCGCCCGAAATCCGTTTTAATCCGAAAAGTAGCTCGAAAAAACCTAAATAGTGCATCTCAACCCAGAATCACATCAATTGGACTTCGAGGCGCGAGACAGGACAATGACACCCGAAAACCCCTTTTAGAGTAGACTCAATCCCCGATTTTTCTAGAGGGTGTCTTTGGCTCTGAGTCGCATGAAACACGGTGTACAGTCAACAATTTCCTAGAGCCGCAAAGATTGCGTTTTCGTACAGAACTACCTACGACCCGCACGAAGTTCGGGTTTTCGCCATTAGAAACACTGAGCTCTCCGGAAGTGGTTTCCAAACCCAAGATTCTCCCGAAACCTGTTTAAAACCGAAAAGTAGCTCCAAATATCCTAAAGAGCGCATCTCAACACAGAAACCCAACAAATTCATTTCGAGGCGTAAGACAGGACAGGGACACCCGAAACTCCATTTAGAGTAAAACGCGTTCCGGGTTTTTCTTGAAGGTGTCTTTCGACTGAGAGTCGCATGAAACACAGTGCATGGTCAAGAGCTTCCTAAAGCCGCAAAGTTTGTGTTTTCGTACAAAAATACCGTACGACCCGCACGAAGTTCGGGTTTTCGCCTCTACAGACACAGACTCCCCGGAAGTGTTTTCCAAACCCAAGTTTCGTCCGGAACCCGTTTTAAACCGAAAAGCAGCTCAAAATATCCTAAAGAGCGCATCTCAACCCAGAAACCCAACAAATTGATTTGGAACCGTAGGACAAGTCGGGGACACCCGAAACCCCTTTTAGAGTAAAACGCGTTCTGTGTTTTTCTAGAAGGTGTCTTTCAACTGAGAGTCGCAAGAAACACAGTGCATAGTCAATAGTTTCCTAAAGCCGGAAATTTTGTGTTTTCGTTCAAAACTACCGTACGACCCGCACGAAGTTCGGGTTTTCGCCTCTACAAACACAGAACTCCCCGAAAGTGTTTTCAAAACCCAAGTTTCGTCCGAAATCAGTTTTAAACCGAATAGTAGCTCCAAATATCCTAAAGAGCGCATCTCAACCCAGAAACCCAACAAACTGATTTCGAGGCGCATAGGTTGTGTTTTCGTACAAAACTACCGTACGACCCGCACGAAGTTCGGGGTTTTGCCATTACAAACACTGAACTCCCCGATAGTATTTTTCCAAAACCAATTTTCGTCCGAAACCCGTTCTAAACCGAATAGTAGCTCGAAATATCCTAAGAAGCGCATCTCAACCCAGAATCCCTTCAAATGGATTTCAAGGCTTAGACAAGACAAGGACACCCGAAAACCCTTTTAGAGTAAAACGCGTTTTCCGGGTTTTTCTAGAGGGTGTCTTTGGACCGAGAGTCGCATGAAACACAGTGTATAGTCAATAGTTTTCTAAAGCCGCCTAATTTCTGTTTTCGTACAAAACTACCGTACGACCCGCACGAAGTTCGGGTTTTCGCCATTGCAAACACTGAACTCCCCGATAGTGTTTTCCAAACCCAATTTTCGTCCGGAATCGGTTTTAAACCGAATAGTAGCTCCAAATATCCAAAAAAGCGCATCTCAACCAAGAATCCCTTGAAATGGATTTCGAGGCGTAAGACAAGACAAGGACACCCGAAACCCCTTTTAGAGTAAAACGCGGTCTCGATTTTTCCAGGGAGTGTCTTTGGACCCAGAGTCGCAAGAAACACGGTGAATAGTCAATAGTTTCCTAAAGCCGCGTAGATTGTGTTTTCGTACAAGAGTACAGTACGTCCCACACGAAGCTCGGGTTTTCGGCTCTACAAACAGTGAACTCCACGAAGTCTATTCAAAATCCAGGATTCGCCCGAAATCCGTTTTAATCCGAAAAGTAGCTCGAAAAAACCTAAATAGTGCATCTCAACCCAGAATCACATCAATTGGACTTCGAGGCGCGAGACAGGACAATGACACCCGAAAACCCCTTTTAGAGTAGACTCAATCCCCGATTTTTCTAGAGGGTGTCTTTGGCTCTGAGTCGCATGAAACACGGTGTACAGTCAACAATTTCCTAGAGCCGCAAAGATTGCGTTTTCGTACAGAACTACCTACGACCCGCACGAAGTTCGGGTTTTCGCCATTAGAAACACTGAGCTCTCCGGAAGTGGTTTCCAAACCCAAGATTCTCCCGAAACCTGTTTAAAACCGAAAAGTAGCTCCAAATATCCTAAAGAGCGCATCTCAACACAGAAACCCAACAAATTGATTTCGAGGCGTAAGACAGGACAGGGACACCCGAAACTCCATTTAGAGTAAAACGCGTTCCGGGTTTTTCTTGAAGGTGTCTTTCGACTGAGAGTCGCATGAAACACAGTGCATGGTCAAGAGCTTCCTAAAGCCGCAAAGTTTGTGTTTTCGTACAAAAATACCGTACGACCCGCACGAAGTTCGGGTTTTCGCCTCTACAGACACAGACTCCCCGGAAGTGTTTTCCAAACCCAAGTTTCGTCCGGAACCCGTTTTAAACCGAAAAGCAGCTCAAAATATCCTAAAGAGCGCATCTCAACCCAGAAACCCAACAAATTGATTTGGAACCGTAGGACAAGTCGGGGACACCCGAAACCCCTTTTAGAGTAAAACGCGTTCTGTGTTTTTCTAGAAGGTGTCTTTCAACTGAGAGTCGCAAGAAACACAGTGCATAGTCAATAGTTTCCTAAAGCCGGAAATTTTGTGTTTTCGTTCAAAACTACCGTACGACCCGCACGAAGTTCGGGTTTTCGCCTCTACAAACACAGAACTCCCCGAAAGTGTTTTCAAAACCCAAGTTTCGTCCGAAATCAGTTTTAAACCGAATAGTAGCTCCAAATATCCTAAAGAGCGCATCTCAACCCAGAAACCCAACAAACTGATTTCGAGGCGCATAGGTTGTGTTTTCGTACAAAACTACCGTACGACCCGCACGAAGTTCGGGGTTTTGCCATTACAAACACTGAACTCCCCGATAGTATTTTTCCAAAACCAATTTTCGTCCGAAACCCGTTCTAAACCGAATAGTAGCTCGAAATATCCTAAGAAGCGCATCTCAACCCAGAATCCCTTCAAATGGATTTCAAGGCTTAGACAAGACAAGGACACCCGAAAACCCTTTTAGAGTAAAACGCGTTTTCCGGGTTTTTCTAGAGGGTGTCTTTGGACCGAGAGTCGCATGAAACACAGTGTATAGTCAATAGTTTTCTAAAGCCGCCTAATTTCTGTTTTCGTACAAAACTACCGTACGACCCGCACGAAGTTCGGGTTTTCGCCATTGCAAACACTGAACTCCCCGATAGTGTTTTCCAAACCCAATTTTCGTCCGGAATCGGTTTTAAACCGAATAGTAGCTCCAAATATCCAAAAAAGCGCATCTCAACCAAGAATCCCTTGAAATGGATTTCGAGGCGTAAGACAAGACAAGGACACCCGAAACCCCTTTTAGAGTAAAACGCGGTCTCGATTTTTCCAGGGAGTGTCTTTGGACCCAGAGTCGCAAGAAACACGGTGAATAGTCAATAGTTTCCTAAAGCCGCGTAGATTGTGTTTTCGTACAAGAGTACAGTACGTCCCACACGAAGCTCGGGTTTTCGGCTCTACAAACAGTGAACTCCACGAAGTCTATTCAAAATCCAGGATTCGCCCGAAATCCGTTTTAATCCGAAAAGTAGCTCGAAAAAACCTAAATAGTGCATCTCAACCCAGAATCACATCAATTGGACTTCGAGGCGCGAGACAGGACAATGACACCCGAAAACCCCTTTTAGAGTAGACTCAATCCCCGATTTTTCTAGAGGGTGTCTTTGGCTCTGAGTCGCATGAAACACGGTGTACAGTCAACAATTTCCTAGAGCCGCAAAGATTGCGTTTTCGTACAGAACTACCTACGACCCGCACGAAGTTCGGGTTTTCGCCATTAGAAACACTGAGCTCTCCGGAAGTGGTTTCCAAACCCAAGATTCTCCCGAAACCTGTTTAAAACCGAAAAGTAGCTCCAAATATCCTAAAGAGCGCATCTCAACACAGAAACCCAACAAATTCATTTCGAGGCGTAAGACAGGACAGGGACACCCGAAACTCCATTTAGAGTAAAACGCGTTCCGGGTTTTTCTTGAAGGTGTCTTTCGACTGAGAGTCGCATGAAACACAGTGCATGGTCAAGAGCTTCCTAAAGCCGCAAAGTTTGTGTTTTCGTACAAAAATACCGTACGACCCGCACGAAGTTCGGGTTTTCGCCTCTACAGACACAGACTCCCCGGAAGTGTTTTCCAAACCCAAGTTTCGTCCGGAACCCGTTTTAAACCGAAAAGCAGCTCAAAATATCCTAAAGAGCGCATCTCAACCCAGAAACCCAACAAATTGATTTGGAACCGTAGGACAAGTCGGGGACACCCGAAACCCCTTTTAGAGTAAAACGCGTTCTGTGTTTTTCTAGAAGGTGTCTTTCAACTGAGAGTCGCAAGAAACACAGTGCATAGTCAATAGTTTCCTAAAGCCGGAAATTTTGTGTTTTCGTTCAAAACTACCGTACGACCCGCACGAAGTTCGGGTTTTCGCCTCTACAAACACAGAACTCCCCGAAAGTGTTTTCAAAACCCAAGTTTCGTCCGAAATCAGTTTTAAACCGAATAGTAGCTCCAAATATCCTAAAGAGCGCATCTCAACCCAGAAACCCAACAAACTGATTTCGAGGCGCATAGGTTGTGTTTTCGTACAAAACTACCGTACGACCCGCACGAAGTTCGGGGTTTTGCCATTACAAACACTGAACTCCCCGATAGTATTTTTCCAAAACCAATTTTCGTCCGAAACCCGTTCTAAACCGAATAGTAGCTCGAAATATCCTAAGAAGCGCATCTCAACCCAGAATCCCTTCAAATGGATTTCAAGGCTTAGACAAGACAAGGACACCCGAAAACCCTTTTAGAGTAAAACGCGTTTTCCGGGTTTTTCTAGAGGGTGTCTTTGGACCGAGAGTCGCATGAAACACAGTGTATAGTCAATAGTTTTCTAAAGCCGCCTAATTTCTGTTTTCGTACAAAACTACCGTACGACCCGCACGAAGTTCGGGTTTTCGCCATTGCAAACACTGAACTCCCCGATAGTGTTTTCCAAACCCAATTTTCGTCCGGAATCGGTTTTAAACCGAATAGTAGCTCCAAATATCCAAAAAAGCGCATCTCAACCAAGAATCCCTTGAAATGGATTTCGAGGCGTAAGACAAGACAAGGACACCCGAAACCCCTTTTAGAGTAAAACGCGGTCTCGATTTTTCCAGGGAGTGTCTTTGGACCCAGAGTCGCAAGAAACACGGTGAATAGTCAATAGTTTCCTAAAGCCGCGTAGATTGTGTTTTCGTACAAGAGTACAGTACGTCCCACACGAAGCTCGGGTTTTCGGCTCTACAAACAGTGAACTCCACGAAGTCTATTCAAAATCCAGGATTCGCCCGAAATCCGTTTTAATCCGAAAAGTAGCTCGAAAAAACCTAAATAGTGCATCTCAACCCAGAATCACATCAATTGGACTTCGAGGCGCGAGACAGGACAATGACACCCGAAAACCCCTTTTAGAGTAGACTCAATCCCCGATTTTTCTAGAGGGTGTCTTTGGCTCTGAGTCGCATGAAACACGGTGTACAGTCAACAATTTCCTAGAGCCGCAAAGATTGCGTTTTCGTACAGAACTACCTACGACCCGCACGAAGTTCGGGTTTTCGCCATTAGAAACACTGAGCTCTCCGGAAGTGGTTTCCAAACCCAAGATTCTCCCGAAACCTGTTTAAAACCGAAAAGTAGCTCCAAATATCCTAAAGAGCGCATCTCAACACAGAAACCCAACAAATTGATTTCGAGGCGTAAGACAGGACAGGGACACCCGAAACTCCATTTAGAGTAAAACGCGTTCCGGGTTTTTCTTGAAGGTGTCTTTCGACTGAGAGTCGCATGAAACACAGTGCATGGTCAAGAGCTTCCTAAAGCCGCAAAGTTTGTGTTTTCGTACAAAAATACCGTACGACCCGCACGAAGTTCGGGTTTTCGCCTCTACAGACACAGACTCCCCGGAAGTGTTTTCCAAACCCAAGTTTCGTCCGGAACCCGTTTTAAACCGAAAAGCAGCTCAAAATATCCTAAAGAGCGCATCTCAACCCAGAAACCCAACAAATTGATTTGGAACCGTAGGACAAGTCGGGGACACCCGAAACCCCTTTTAGAGTAAAACGCGTTCTGTGTTTTTCTAGAAGGTGTCTTTCAACTGAGAGTCGCAAGAAACACAGTGCATAGTCAATAGTTTCCTAAAGCCGGAAATTTTGTGTTTTCGTTCAAAACTACCGTACGACCCGCACGAAGTTCGGGTTTTCGCCTCTACAAACACAGAACTCCCCGAAAGTGTTTTCAAAACCCAAGTTTCGTCCGAAATCAGTTTTAAACCGAATAGTAGCTCCAAATATCCTAAAGAGCGCATCTCAACCCAGAAACCCAACAAACTGATTTCGAGGCGCATAGGTTGTGTTTTCGTACAAAACTACCGTACGACCCGCACGAAGTTCGGGGTTTTGCCATTACAAACACTGAACTCCCCGATAGTATTTTTCCAAAACCAATTTTCGTCCGAAACCCGTTCTAAACCGAATAGTAGCTCGAAATATCCTAAGAAGCGCATCTCAACCCAGAATCCCTTCAAATGGATTTCAAGGCTTAGACAAGACAAGGACACCCGAAAACCCTTTTAGAGTAAAACGCGTTTTCCGGGTTTTTCTAGAGGGTGTCTTTGGACCGAGAGTCGCATGAAACACAGTGTATAGTCAATAGTTTTCTAAAGCCGCCTAATTTCTGTTTTCGTACAAAACTACCGTACGACCCGCACGAAGTTCGGGTTTTCGCCATTGCAAACACTGAACTCCCCGATAGTGTTTTCCAAACCCAATTTTCGTCCGGAATCGGTTTTAAACCGAATAGTAGCTCCAAATATCCAAAAAAGCGCATCTCAACCAAGAATCCCTTGAAATGGATTTCGAGGCGTAAGACAAGACAAGGACACCCGAAACCCCTTTTAGAGTAAAACGCGGTCTCGATTTTTCCAGGGAGTGTCTTTGGACCCAGAGTCGCAAGAAACACGGTGAATAGTCAATAGTTTCCTAAAGCCGCGTAGATTGTGTTTTCGTACAAGAGTACAGTACGTCCCACACGAAGCTCGGGTTTTCGGCTCTACAAACAGTGAACTCCACGAAGTCTATTCAAAATCCAGGATTCGCCCGAAATCCGTTTTAATCCGAAAAGTAGCTCGAAAAAACCTAAATAGTGCATCTCAACCCAGAATCACATCAATTGGACTTCGAGGCGCGAGACAGGACAATGACACCCGAAAACCCCTTTTAGAGTAGACTCAATCCCCGATTTTTCTAGAGGGTGTCTTTGGCTCTGAGTCGCATGAAACACGGTGTACAGTCAACAATTTCCTAGAGCCGCAAAGATTGCGTTTTCGTACAGAACTACCTACGACCCGCACGAAGTTCGGGTTTTCGCCATTAGAAACACTGAGCTCTCCGGAAGTGGTTTCCAAACCCAAGATTCTCCCGAAACCTGTTTAAAACCGAAAAGTAGCTCCAAATATCCTAAAGAGCGCATCTCAACACAGAAACCCAACAAATTGATTTCGAGGCGTAAGACAGGACAGGGACACCCGAAACTCCATTTAGAGTAAAACGCGTTCCGGGTTTTTCTTGAAGGTGTCTTTCGACTGAGAGTCGCATGAAACACAGTGCATGGTCAAGAGCTTCCTAAAGCCGCAAAGTTTGTGTTTTCGTACAAAAATACCGTACGACCCGCACGAAGTTCGGGTTTTCGCCTCTACAGACACAGACTCCCCGGAAGTGTTTTCCAAACCCAAGTTTCGTCCGGAACCCGTTTTAAACCGAAAAGCAGCTCAAAATATCCTAAAGAGCGCATCTCAACCCAGAAACCCAACAAATTGATTTGGAACCGTAGGACAAGTCGGGGACACCCGAAACCCCTTTTAGAGTAAAACGCGTTCTGTGTTTTTCTAGAAGGTGTCTTTCAACTGAGAGTCGCAAGAAACACAGTGCATAGTCAATAGTTTCCTAAAGCCGGAAATTTTGTGTTTTCGTTCAAAACTACCGTACGACCCGCACGAAGTTCGGGTTTTCGCCTCTACAAACACAGAACTCCCCGAAAGTGTTTTCAAAACCCAAGTTTCGTCCGAAATCAGTTTTAAACCGAATAGTAGCTCCAAATATCCTAAAGAGCGCATCTCAACCCAGAAACCCAACAAACTGATTTCGAGGCGCATAGGTTGTGTTTTCGTACAAAACTACCGTACGACCCGCACGAAGTTCGGGGTTTTGCCATTACAAACACTGAACTCCCCGATAGTATTTTTCCAAAACCAATTTTCGTCCGAAACCCGTTCTAAACCGAATAGTAGCTCGAAATATCCTAAGAAGCGCATCTCAACCCAGAATCCCTTCAAATGGATTTCAAGGCTTAGACAAGACAAGGACACCCGAAAACCCTTTTAGAGTAAAACGCGTTTTCCGGGTTTTTCTAGAGGGTGTCTTTGGACCGAGAGTCGCATGAAACACAGTGTATAGTCAATAGTTTTCTAAAGCCGCCCAATTTCTGTTTTCGTACAAAACTACCGTACGACTCGCACGAAGTTCGGGTTTTCGCCATTGCAAACACTGAACTCCCCGATAGTGTTTTCCAAACCCAATTTTCGTCCGGAATCGGTTTTAAACCGAATAGTAGCTCCAAATATCCAAAAAAGCGCGTCTCAACCAAGAATCCCTTGAAATGGATTTCGAGGCGTAAGACAAGACAAGGACACCCGAAACCCCTTTTAGAGTAAAACGCGGTCTCGATTTTTCCAGGGAGTGTCTTTGGACCCAGAGTCGCAAGAAACACGGTGAATAGTCAATAGTTTCCTAAAGCCGCGTAGATTGTGTTTTCGTACAAGAGTACAGTACGTCCCACACGAAGCTCGGGTTTTCGGCTCTACAAACAGTGAACTCCACGAAGTCTATTCAAAATCCAGGATTCGCCCGAAATCCGTTTTAATCCGAAAAGTAGCTCGAAAAAACCTAAATAGTGCATCTCAACCCAGAATCACATCAATTGGACTTCGAGGCGCGAGACAGGACAATGACACCCGAAAACCCCTTTTAGAGTAGACTCAATCCCCGATTTTTCTAGAGGGTGTCTTTGGCTCTGAGTCGCATGAAACACGGTGTACAGTCAACAATTTCCTAGAGCCGCAAAGATTGCGTTTTCGTACAGAACTACCTACGACCCGCACGAAGTTCGGGTTTTCGCCATTAGAAACACTGAGCTCTCCGGAAGTGGTTTCCAAACCCAAGATTCTCCCGAAACCTGTTTAAAACCGAAAAGTAGCTCCAAATATCCTAAAGAGCGCATCTCAACACAGAAACCCAACAAATTGATTTCGAGGCGTAAGACAGGACAGGGACACCCGAAACTCCATTTAGAGTAAAACGCGTTCCGGGTTTTTCTTGAAGGTGTCTTTCGACTGAGAGTCGCATGAAACACAGTGCATGGTCAAGAGCTTCCTAAAGCCGCAAAGTTTGTGTTTTCGTACAAAAATACCGTACGACCCGCACGAAGTTCGGGTTTTCGCCTCTACAGACACAGACTCCCCGGAAGTGTTTTCCAAACCCAAGTTTCGTCCGGAACCCGTTTTAAACCGAAAAGCAGCTCAAAATATCCTAAAGAGCGCATCTCAACCCAGAAACCCAACAAATTGATTTGGAACCGTAGGACAAGTCGGGGACACCCGAAACCCCTTTTAGAGTAAAACGCGTTCTGTGTTTTTCTAGAAGGTGTCTTTCAACTGAGAGTCGCAAGAAACACAGTGCATAGTCAATAGTTTCCTAAAGCCGGAAATTTTGTGTTTTCGTTCAAAACTACCGTACGACCCGCACGAAGTTCGGGTTTTCGCCTCTACAAACACAGAACTCCCCGAAAGTGTTTTCAAAACCCAAGTTTCGTCCGAAATCAGTTTTAAACCGAATAGTAGCTCCAAATATCCTAAAGAGCGCATCTCAACCCAGAAACCCAACAAACTGATTTCGAGGCGCATAGGTTGTGTTTTCGTACAAAACTACCGTACGACCCGCACGAAGTTCGGGGTTTTGCCATTACAAACACTGAACTCCCCGATAGTATTTTTCCAAAACCAATTTTCGTCCGAAACCCGTTCTAAACCGAATAGTAGCTCGAAATATCCTAAGAAGCGCATCTCAACCCAGAATCCCTTCAAATGGATTTCAAGGCTTAGACAAGACAAGGACACCCGAAAACCCTTTTAGAGTAAAACGCGTTTTCCGGGTTTTTCTAGAGGGTGTCTTTGGACCGAGAGTCGCATGAAACACAGTGTATAGTCAATAGTTTTCTAAAGCCGCCTAATTTCTGTTTTCGTACAAAACTACCGTACGACCCGCATGAAGTTCGGGTTTTCGCCATTGCAAACACTGAACTCCCCGATAGTGTTTTCCAAACCCAATTTTCGTCCGGAATCGGTTTTAAACCGAATAGTAGCTCCAAATATCCAAAAAAGCGCGTCTCAACCAAGAATCCCTTGAAATGGATTTCGAGGCGTAAGACAAGACAAGGACACCCGAAACCCCTTTTAGAGTAAAACGCGGTCTCGATTTTTCCAGGGAGTGTCTTTGGACCCAGAGTCGCAAGAAACACGGTGAATAGTCAATAGTTTCCTAAAGCCGCGTAGATTGTGTTTTCGTACAAGAGTACAGTACGTCCCACACGAAGCTCGGGTTTTCGGCTCTACAAACAGTGAACTCCACGAAGTCTATTCAAAATCCAGGATTCGCCCGAAATCCGTTTTAATCCGAAAAGTAGCTCGAAAAAACCTAAATAGTGCATCTCAACCCAGAATCACATCAATTGGACTTCGAGGCGCGAGACAGGACAATGACACCCGAAAACCCCTTTTAGAGTAGACTCAATCCCCGATTTTTCTAGAGGGTGTCTTTGGCTCTGAGTCGCATGAAACACGGTGTACAGTCAACAATTTCCTAGAGCCGCAAAGATTGCGTTTTCGTACAGAACTACCTACGACCCGCACGAAGTTCGGGTTTTCGCCATTAGAAACACTGAGCTCTCCGGAAGTGGTTTCCAAACCCAAGATTCTCCCGAAACCTGTTTAAAACCGAAAAGTAGCTCCAAATATCCTAAAGAGCGCATCTCAACACAGAAACCCAACAAATTGATTTCGAGGCGTAAGACAGGACAGGGACACCCGAAACTCCATTTAGAGTAAAACGCGTTCCGGGTTTTTCTTGAAGGTGTCTTTCGACTGAGAGTCGCATGAAACACAGTGCATGGTCAAGAGCTTCCTAAAGCCGCAAAGTTTGTGTTTTCGTACAAAAATACCGTACGACCCGCACGAAGTTCGGGTTTTCGCCTCTACAGACACAGACTCCCCGGAAGTGTTTTCCAAACCCAAGTTTCGTCCGGAACCCGTTTTAAACCGAAAAGCAGCTCAAAATATCCTAAAGAGCGCATCTCAACCCAGAAACCCAACAAATTGATTTGGAACCGTAGGACAAGTCGGGGACACCCGAAACCCCTTTTAGAGTAAAACGCGTTCTGTGTTTTTCTAGAAGGTGTCTTTCAACTGAGAGTCGCAAGAAACACAGTGCATAGTCAATAGTTTCCTAAAGCCGGAAATTTTGTGTTTTCGTTCAAAACTACCGTACGACCCGCACGAAGTTCGGGTTTTCGCCTCTACAAACACAGAACTCCCCGAAAGTGTTTTCAAAACCCAAGTTTCGTCCGAAATCAGTTTTAAACCGAATAGTAGCTCCAAATATCCTAAAGAGCGCATCTCAACCCAGAAACCCAACAAACTGATTTCGAGGCGCATAGGTTGTGTTTTCGTACAAAACTACCGTACGACCCGCACGAAGTTCGGGGTTTTGCCATTACAAACACTGAACTCCCCGATAGTATTTTTCCAAAACCAATTTTCGTCCGAAACCCGTTCTAAACCGAATAGTAGCTCGAAATATCCTAAGAAGCGCATCTCAACCCAGAATCCCTTCAAATGGATTTCAAGGCTTAGACAAGACAAGGACACCCGAAAACCCTTTTAGAGTAAAACGCGTTTTCCGGGTTTTTCTAGAGGGTGTCTTTGGACCGAGAGTCGCATGAAACACAGTGTATAGTCAATAGTTTTCTAAAGCCGCCCAATTTCTGTTTTCGTACAAAACTACCGTACGACCCGCACGAAGTTCGGGTTTTCGCCATTGCAAACACTGAACTCCCCGATAGTGTTTTCCAAACCCAATTTTCGTCCGGAATCGGTTTTAAACCGAATAGTAGCTCCAAATATCCAAAAAAGCGCGTCTCAACCAAGAATCCCTTGAAATGGATTTCGAGGCGTAAGACAAGACAAGGACACCCGAAACCCCTTTTAGAGTAAAACGCGGTCTCGATTTTTCCAGGGAGTGTCTTTGGACCCAGAGTCGCAAGAAACACGGTGAATAGTCAATAGTTTCCTAAAGCCGCGTAGATTGTGTTTTCGTACAAGAGTACAGTACGTCCCACACGAAGCTCGGGTTTTCGGCTCTACAAACAGTGAACTCCACGAAGTCTATTCAAAATCCAGGATTCGCCCGAAATCCGTTTTAATCCGAAAAGTAGCTCGAAAAAACCTAAATAGTGCATCTCAACCCAGAATCACATCAATTGGACTTCGAGGCGCGAGACAGGACAATGACACCCGAAAACCCCTTTTAGAGTAGACTCAATCCCCGATTTTTCTAGAGGGTGTCTTTGGCTCTGAGTCGCATGAAACACGGTGTACAGTCAACAATTTCCTAGAGCCGCAAAGATTGCGTTTTCGTACAGAACTACCTACGACCCGCACGAAGTTCGGGTTTTCGCCATTAGAAACACTGAGCTCTCCGGAAGTGGTTTCCAAACCCAAGATTCTCCCGAAACCTGTTTAAAACCGAAAAGTAGCTCCAAATATCCTAAAGAGCGCATCTCAACACAGAAACCCAACAAATTGATTTCGAGGCGTAAGACAGGACAGGGACACCCGAAACTCCATTTAGAGTAAAACGCGTTCCGGGTTTTTCTTGAAGGTGTCTTTCGACTGAGAGTCGCATGAAACACAGTGCATGGTCAAGAGCTTCCTAAAGCCGCAAAGTTTGTGTTTTCGTACAAAAATACCGTACGACCCGCACGAAGTTCGGGTTTTCGCCTCTACAGACACAGACTCCCCGGAAGTGTTTTCCAAACCCAAGTTTCGTCCGGAACCCGTTTTAAACCGAAAAGCAGCTCAAAATATCCTAAAGAGCGCATCTCAACCCAGAAACCCAACAAATTGATTTGGAACCGTAGGACAAGTCGGGGACACCCGAAACCCCTTTTAGAGTAAAACGCGTTCTGTGTTTTTCTAGAAGGTGTCTTTCAACTGAGAGTCGCAAGAAACACAGTGCATAGTCAATAGTTTCCTAAAGCCGGAAATTTTGTGTTTTCGTTCAAAACTACCGTACGACCCGCACGAAGTTCGGGTTTTCGCCTCTACAAACACAGAACTCCCCGAAAGTGTTTTCAAAACCCAAGTTTCGTCCGAAATCAGTTTTAAACCGAATAGTAGCTCCAAATATCCTAAAGAGCGCATCTCAACCCAGAAACCCAACAAACTGATTTCGAGGCGCATAGGTTGTGTTTTCGTACAAAACTACCGTACGACCCGCACGAAGTTCGGGGTTTTGCCATTACAAACACTGAACTCCCCGATAGTATTTTTCCAAAACCAATTTTCGTCCGAAACCCGTTCTAAACCGAATAGTAGCTCGAAATATCCTAAGAAGCGCATCTCAACCCAGAATCCCTTCAAATGGATTTCAAGGCTTAGACAAGACAAGGACACCCGAAAACCCTTTTAGAGTAAAACGCGTTTTCCGGGTTTTTCTAGAGGGTGTCTTTGGACCGAGAGTCGCATGAAACACAGTGTATAGTCAATAGTTTTCTAAAGCCGCCCAATTTCTGTTTTCGTACAAAACTACCGTACGACCCGCACGAAGTTCGGGTTTTCGCCATTGCAAACACTGAACTCCCCGATAGTGTTTTCCAAACCCAATTTTCGTCCGGAATCGGTTTTAAACCGAATAGTAGCTCCAAATATCCAAAAAAGCGCGTCTCAACCAAGAATCCCTTGAAATGGATTTCGAGGCGTAAGACAAGACAAGGACACCCGAAACCCCTTTTAGAGTAAAACGCGGTCTCGATTTTTCCAGGGAGTGTCTTTGGACCCAGAGTCGCAAGAAACACGGTGAATAGTCAATAGTTTCCTAAAGCCGCGTAGATTGTGTTTTCGTACAAGAGTACAGTACGTCCCACACGAAGCTCGGGTTTTCGGCTCTACAAACAGTGAACTCCACGAAGTCTATTCAAAATCCAGGATTCGCCCGAAATCCGTTTTAATCCGAAAAGTAGCTCGAAAAAACCTAAATAGTGCATCTCAACCCAGAATCACATCAATTGGACTTCGAGGCGCGAGACAGGACAATGACACCCGAAAACCCCTTTTAGAGTAGACTCAATCCCCGATTTTTCTAGAGGGTGTCTTTGGCTCTGAGTCGCATGAAACACGGTGTACAGTCAACAATTTCCTAGAGCCGCAAAGATTGCGTTTTCGTACAGAACTACCTACGACCCGCACGAAGTTCGGGTTTTCGCCATTAGAAACACTGAGCTCTCCGGAAGTGGTTTCCAAACCCAAGATTCTCCCGAAACCTGTTTAAAACCGAAAAGTAGCTCCAAATATCCTAAAGAGCGCATCTCAACACAGAAACCCAACAAATTGATTTCGAGGCGTAAGACAGGACAGGGACACCCGAAACTCCATTTAGAGTAAAACGCGTTCCGGGTTTTTCTTGAAGGTGTCTTTCGACTGAGAGTCGCATGAAACACAGTGCATGGTCAAGAGCTTCCTAAAGCCGCAAAGTTTGTGTTTTCGTACAAAAATACCGTACGACCCGCACGAAGTTCGGGTTTTCGCCTCTACAGACACAGACTCCCCGGAAGTGTTTTCCAAACCCAAGTTTCGTCCGGAACCCGTTTTAAACCGAAAAGCAGCTCAAAATATCCTAAAGAGCGCATCTCAACCCAGAAACCCAACAAATTGATTTGGAACCGTAGGACAAGTCGGGGACACCCGAAACCCCTTTTAGAGTAAAACGCGTTCTGTGTTTTTCTAGAAGGTGTCTTTCAACTGAGAGTCGCAAGAAACACAGTGCATAGTCAATAGTTTCCTAAAGCCGGAAATTTTGTGTTTTCGTTCAAAACTACCGTACGACCCGCACGAAGTTCGGGTTTTCGCCTCTACAAACACAGAACTCCCCGAAAGTGTTTTCAAAACCCAAGTTTCGTCCGAAATCAGTTTTAAACCGAATAGTAGCTCCAAATATCCTAAAGAGCGCATCTCAACCCAGAAACCCAACAAACTGATTTCGAGGCGCATAGGTTGTGTTTTCGTACAAAACTACCGTACGACCCGCACGAAGTTCGGGGTTTTGCCATTACAAACACTGAACTCCCCGATAGTATTTTTCCAAAACCAATTTTCGTCCGAAACCCGTTCTAAACCGAATAGTAGCTCGAAATATCCTAAGAAGCGCATCTCAACCCAGAATCCCTTCAAATGGATTTCAAGGCTTAGACAAGACAAGGACACCCGAAAACCCTTTTAGAGTAAAACGCGTTTTCCGGGTTTTTCTAGAGGGTGTCTTTGGACCGAGAGTCGCATGAAACACAGTGTATAGTCAATAGTTTTCTAAAGCCGCCCAATTTCTGTTTTCGTACAAAACTACCGTACGACCCGCACGAAGTTCGGGTTTTCGCCATTGCAAACACTGAACTCCCCGATAGTGTTTTCCAAACCCAATTTTCGTCCGGAATCGGTTTTAAACCGAATAGTAGCTCCAAATATCCAAAAAAGCGCGTCTCAACCAAGAATCCCTTGAAATGGATTTCGAGGCGTAAGACAAGACAAGGACACCCGAAACCCCTTTTAGAGTAAAACGCGGTCTCGATTTTTCCAGGGAGTGTCTTTGGACCCAGAGTCGCAAGAAACACGGTGAATAGTCAATAGTTTCCTAAAGCCGCGTAGATTGTGTTTTCGTACAAGAGTACAGTACGTCCCACACGAAGCTCGGGTTTTCGGCTCTACAAACAGTGAACTCCACGAAGTCTATTCAAAATCCAGGATTCGCCCGAAATCCGTTTTAATCCGAAAAGTAGCTCGAAAAAACCTAAATAGTGCATCTCAACCCAGAATCACATCAATTGGACTTCGAGGCGCGAGACAGGACAATGACACCCGAAAACCCCTTTTAGAGTAGACTCAATCCCCGATTTTTCTAGAGGGTGTCTTTGGCTCTGAGTCGCATGAAACACGGTGTACAGTCAACAATTTCCTAGAGCCGCAAAGATTGCGTTTTCGTACAGAACTACCTACGACCCGCACGAAGTTCGGGTTTTCGCCATTAGAAACACTGAGCTCTCCGGAAGTGGTTTCCAAACCCAAGATTCTCCCGAAACCTGTTTAAAACCGAAAAGTAGCTCCAAATATCCTAAAGAGCGCATCTCAACACAGAAACCCAACAAATTGATTTCGAGGCGTAAGACAGGACAGGGACACCCGAAACTCCATTTAGAGTAAAACGCGTTCCGGGTTTTTCTTGAAGGTGTCTTTCGACTGAGAGTCGCATGAAACACAGTGCATGGTCAAGAGCTTCCTAAAGCCGCAAAGTTTGTGTTTTCGTACAAAAATACCGTACGACCCGCACGAAGTTCGGGTTTTCGCCTCTACAGACACAGACTCCCCGGAAGTGTTTTCCAAACCCAAGTTTCGTCCGGAACCCGTTTTAAACCGAAAAGCAGCTCAAAATATCCTAAAGAGCGCATCTCAACCCAGAAACCCAACAAATTGATTTGGAACCGTAGGACAAGTCGGGGACACCCGAAACCCCTTTTAGAGTAAAACGCGTTCTGTGTTTTTCTAGAAGGTGTCTTTCAACTGAGAGTCGCAAGAAACACAGTGCATAGTCAATAGTTTCCTAAAGCCGGAAATTTTGTGTTTTCGTTCAAAACTACCGTACGACCCGCACGAAGTTCGGGTTTTCGCCTCTACAAACACAGAACTCCCCGAAAGTGTTTTCAAAACCCAAGTTTCGTCCGAAATCAGTTTTAAACCGAATAGTAGCTCCAAATATCCTAAAGAGCGCATCTCAACCCAGAAACCCAACAAACTGATTTCGAGGCGCATAGGTTGTGTTTTCGTACAAAACTACCGTACGACCCGCACGAAGTTCGGGGTTTTGCCATTACAAACACTGAACTCCCCGATAGTATTTTTCCAAAACCAATTTTCGTCCGAAACCCGTTCTAAACCGAATAGTAGCTCGAAATATCCTAAGAAGCGCATCTCAACCCAGAATCCCTTCAAATGGATTTCAAGGCTTAGACAAGACAAGGACACCCGAAAACCCTTTTAGAGTAAAACGCGTTTTCCGGGTTTTTCTAGAGGGTGTCTTTGGACCGAGAGTCGCATGAAACACAGTGTATAGTCAATAGTTTTCTAAAGCCGCCCAATTTCTGTTTTCGTACAAAACTACCGTACGACCCGCACGAAGTTCGGGTTTTCGCCATTGCAAACACTGAACTCCCCGATAGTGTTTTCCAAACCCAATTTTCGTCCGGAATCGGTTTTAAACCGAATAGTAGCTCCAAATATCCAAAAAAGCGCGTCTCAACCAAGAATCCCTTGAAATGGATTTCGAGGCGTAAGACAAGACAAGGACACCCGAAACCCCTTTTAGAGTAAAACGCGGTCTCGATTTTTCCAGGGAGTGTCTTTGGACCCAGAGTCGCAAGAAACACGGTGAATAGTCAATAGTTTCCTAAAGCCGCGTAGATTGTGTTTTCGTACAAGAGTACAGTACGTCCCACACGAAGCTCGGGTTTTCGGCTCTACAAACAGTGAACTCCACGAAGTCTATTCAAAATCCAGGATTCGCCCGAAATCCGTTTTAATCCGAAAAGTAGCTCGAAAAAACCTAAATAGTGCATCTCAACCCAGAATCACATCAATTGGACTTCGAGGCGCGAGACAGGACAATGACACCCGAAAACCCCTTTTAGAGTAGACTCAATCCCCGATTTTTCTAGAGGGTGTCTTTGGCTCTGAGTCGCATGAAACACGGTGTACAGTCAACAATTTCCTAGAGCCGCAAAGATTGCGTTTTCGTACAGAACTACCTACGACCCGCACGAAGTTCGGGTTTTCGCCATTAGAAACACTGAGCTCTCCGGAAGTGGTTTCCAAACCCAAGATTCTCCCGAAACCTGTTTAAAACCGAAAAGTAGCTCCAAATATCCTAAAGAGCGCATCTCAACACAGAAACCCAACAAATTGATTTCGAGGCGTAAGACAGGACAGGGACACCCGAAACTCCATTTAGAGTAAAACGCGTTCCGGGTTTTTCTTGAAGGTGTCTTTCGACTGAGAGTCGCATGAAACACAGTGCATGGTCAAGAGCTTCCTAAAGCCGCAAAGTTTGTGTTTTCGTACAAAAATACCGTACGACCCGCACGAAGTTCGGGTTTTCGCCTCTACAGACACAGACTCCCCGGAAGTGTTTTCCAAACCCAAGTTTCGTCCGGAACCCGTTTTAAACCGAAAAGCAGCTCAAAATATCCTAAAGAGCGCATCTCAACCCAGAAACCCAACAAATTGATTTGGAACCGTAGGACAAGTCGGGGACACCCGAAACCCCTTTTAGAGTAAAACGCGTTCTGTGTTTTTCTAGAAGGTGTCTTTCAACTGAGAGTCGCAAGAAACACAGTGCATAGTCAATAGTTTCCTAAAGCCGGAAATTTTGTGTTTTCGTTCAAAACTACCGTACGACCCGCACGAAGTTCGGGTTTTCGCCTCTACAAACACAGAACTCCCCGAAAGTGTTTTCAAAACCCAAGTTTCGTCCGAAATCAGTTTTAAACCGAATAGTAGCTCCAAATATCCTAAAGAGCGCATCTCAACCCAGAAACCCAACAAACTGATTTCGAGGCGCATAGGTTGTGTTTTCGTACAAAACTACCGTACGACCCGCACGAAGTTCGGGGTTTTGCCATTACAAACACTGAACTCCCCGATAGTATTTTTCCAAAACCAATTTTCGTCCGAAACCCGTTCTAAACCGAATAGTAGCTCGAAATATCCTAAGAAGCGCATCTCAACCCAGAATCCCTTCAAATGGATTTCAAGGCTTAGACAAGACAAGGACACCCGAAAACCCTTTTAGAGTAAAACGCGTTTTCCGGGTTTTTCTACAGGGTGTCTTTGGACCGAGAGTCGCATGAAACACAGTGTATAGTCAATAGTTTTCTAAAGCCGCCCAATTTCTGTTTTCGTACAAAACTACCGTACGACCCGCACGAAGTTCGGGTTTTCGCCATTGCAAACACTGAACTCCCCGATAGTGTTTTCCAAACCCAATTTTCGTCCGGAATCGGTTTTAAACCGAATAGTAGCTCCAAATATCCAAAAAAGCGCGTCTCAACCAAGAATCCCTTGAAATGGATTTCGAGGCGTAAGACAAGACAAGGACACCCGAAACCCCTTTTAGAGTAAAACGCGGTCTCGATTTTTCCAGGGAGTGTCTTTGGACCCAGAGTCGCAAGAAACACGGTGAATAGTCAATAGTTTCCTAAAGCCGCGTAGATTGTGTTTTCGTACAAGAGTACAGTACGTCCCACACGAAGCTCGGGTTTTCGGCTCTACAAACAGTGAACTCCACGAAGTCTATTCAAAATCCAGGATTCGCCCGAAATCCGTTTTAATCCGAAAAGTAGCTCGAAAAAACCTAAATAGTGCATCTCAACCCAGAATCACATCAATTGGACTTCGAGGCGCGAGACAGGACAATGACACCCGAAAACCCCTTTTAGAGTAGACTCAATCCCCGATTTTTCTAGAGGGTGTCTTTGGCTCTGAGTCGCATGAAACACGGTGTACAGTCAACAATTTCCTAGAGCCGCAAAGATTGCGTTTTCGTACAGAACTACCTACGACCCGCACGAAGTTCGGGTTTTCGCCATTAGAAACACTGAGCTCTCCGGAAGTGGTTTCCAAACCCAAGATTCTCCCGAAACCTGTTTAAAACCGAAAAGTAGCTCCAAATATCCTAAAGAGCGCATCTCAACACAGAAACCCAACAAATTGATTTCGAGGCGTAAGACAGGACAGGGACACCCGAAACTCCATTTAGAGTAAAACGCGTTCCGGGTTTTTCTTGAAGGTGTCTTTCGACTGAGAGTCGCATGAAACACAGTGCATGGTCAAGAGCTTCCTAAAGCCGCAAAGTTTGTGTTTTCGTACAAAAATACCGTACGACCCGCACGAAGTTCGGGTTTTCGCCTCTACAGACACAGACTCCCCGGAAGTGTTTTCCAAACCCAAGTTTCGTCCGGAACCCGTTTTAAACCGAAAAGCAGCTCAAAATATCCTAAAGAGCGCATCTCAACCCAGAAACCCAACAAATTGATTTGGAACCGTAGGACAAGTCGGGGACACCCGAAACCCCTTTTAGAGTAAAACGCGTTCTGTGTTTTTCTAGAAGGTGTCTTTCAACTGAGAGTCGCAAGAAACACAGTGCATAGTCAATAGTTTCCTAAAGCCGGAAATTTTGTGTTTTCGTTCAAAACTACCGTACGACCCGCACGAAGTTCGGGTTTTCGCCTCTACAAACACAGAACTCCCCGAAAGTGTTTTCAAAACCCAAGTTTCGTCCGAAATCAGTTTTAAACCGAATAGTAGCTCCAAATATCCTAAAGAGCGCATCTCAACCCAGAAACCCAACAAACTGATTTCGAGGCGCATAGGTTGTGTTTTCGTACAAAACTACCGTACGACCCGCACGAAGTTCGGGGTTTTGCCATTACAAACACTGAACTCCCCGATAGTATTTTTCCAAAACCAATTTTCGTCCGAAACCCGTTCTAAACCGAATAGTAGCTCGAAATATCCTAAGAAGCGCATCTCAACCCAGAATCCCTTCAAATGGATTTCAAGGCTTAGACAAGACAAGGACACCCGAAAACCCTTTTAGAGTAAAACGCGTTTTCCGGGTTTTTCTAGAGGGTGTCTTTGGACCGAGAGTCGCATGAAACACAGTGTATAGTCAATAGTTTTCTAAAGCCGCCCAATTTCTGTTTTCGTACAAAACTACCGTACGACCCGCACGAAGTTCGGGTTTTCGCCATTGCAAACACTGAACTCCCCGATAGTGTTTTCCAAACCCAATTTTCGTCCGGAATCGGTTTTAAACCGAATAGTAGCTCCAAATATCCAAAAAAGCGCGTCTCAACCAAGAATCCCTTGAAATGGATTTCGAGGCGTAAGACAAGACAAGGACACCCGAAACCCCTTTTAGAGTAAAACGCGGTCTCGATTTTTCCAGGGAGTGTCTTTGGACCCAGAGTCGCAAGAAACACGGTGAATAGTCAATAGTTTCCTAAAGCCGCGTAGATTGTGTTTTCGTACAAGAGTACAGTACGTCCCACACGAAGCTCGGGTTTTCGGCTCTACAAACAGTGAACTCCACGAAGTCTATTCAAAATCCAGGATTCGCCCGAAATCCGTTTTAATCCGAAAAGTAGCTCGAAAAAACCTAAATAGTGCATCTCAACCCAGAATCACATCAATTGGACTTCGAGGCGCGAGACAGGACAATGACACCCGAAAACCCCTTTTAGAGTAGACTCAATCCCCGATTTTTCTAGAGGGTGTCTTTGGCTCTGAGTCGCATGAAACACGGTGTACAGTCAACAATTTCCTAGAGCCGCAAAGATTGCGTTTTCGTACAGAACTACCTACGACCCGCACGAAGTTCGGGTTTTCGCCATTAGAAACACTGAGCTCTCCGGAAGTGGTTTCCAAACCCAAGATTCTCCCGAAACCTGTTTAAAACCGAAAAGTAGCTCCAAATATCCTAAAGAGCGCATCTCAACACAGAAACCCAACAAATTGATTTCGAGGCGTAAGACAGGACAGGGACACCCGAAACTCCATTTAGAGTAAAACGCGTTCCGGGTTTTTCTTGAAGGTGTCTTTCGACTGAGAGTCGCATGAAACACAGTGCATGGTCAAGAGCTTCCTAAAGCCGCAAAGTTTGTGTTTTCGTACAAAAATACCGTACGACCCGCACGAAGTTCGGGTTTTCGCCTCTACAGACACAGACTCCCCGGAAGTGTTTTCCAAACCCAAGTTTCGTCCGGAACCCGTTTTAAACCGAAAAGCAGCTCAAAATATCCTAAAGAGCGCATCTCAACCCAGAAACCCAACAAATTGATTTGGAACCGTAGGACAAGTCGGGGACACCCGAAACCCCTTTTAGAGTAAAACGCGTTCTGTGTTTTTCTAGAAGGTGTCTTTCAACTGAGAGTCGCAAGAAACACAGTGCATAGTCAATAGTTTCCTAAAGCCGGAAATTTTGTGTTTTCGTTCAAAACTACCGTACGACCCGCACGAAGTTCGGGTTTTCGCCTCTACAAACACAGAACTCCCCGAAAGTGTTTTCAAAACCCAAGTTTCGTCCGAAATCAGTTTTAAACCGAATAGTAGCTCCAAATATCCTAAAGAGCGCATCTCAACCCAGAAACCCAACAAACTGATTTCGAGGCGCATAGGTTGTGTTTTCGTACAAAACTACCGTACGACCCGCACGAAGTTCGGGGTTTTGCCATTACAAACACTGAACTCCCCGATAGTATTTTTCCAAAACCAATTTTCGTCCGAAACCCGTTCTAAACCGAATAGTAGCTCGAAATATCCTAAGAAGCGCATCTCAACCCAGAATCCCTTCAAATGGATTTCAAGGCTTAGACAAGACAAGGACACCCGAAAACCCTTTTAGAGTAAAACGCGTTTTCCGGGTTTTTCTAGAGGGTGTCTTTGGACCGAGAGTCGCATGAAACACAGTGTATAGTCAATAGTTTTCTAAAGCCGCCCAATTTCTGTTTTCGTACAAAACTACCGTACGACCCGCACGAAGTTCGGGTTTTCGCCATTGCAAACACTGAACTCCCCGATAGTGTTTTCCAAACCCAATTTTCGTCCGGAATCGGTTTTAAACCGAATAGTAGCTCCAAATATCCAAAAAAGCGCGTCTCAACCAAGAATCCCTTGAAATGGATTTCGAGGCGTAAGACAAGACAAGGACACCCGAAACCCCTTTTAGAGTAAAACGCGGTCTCGATTTTTCCAGGGAGTGTCTTTGGACCCAGAGTCGCAAGAAACACGGTGAATAGTCAATAGTTTCCTAAAGCCGCGTAGATTGTGTTTTCGTACAAGAGTACAGTACGTCCCACACGAAGCTCGGGTTTTCGGCTCTACAAACAGTGAACTCCACGAAGTCTATTCAAAATCCAGGATTCGCCCGAAATCCGTTTTAATCCGAAAAGTAGCTCGAAAAAACCTAAATAGTGCATCTCAACCCAGAATCACATCAATTGGACTTCGAGGCGCGAGACAGGACAATGACACCCGAAAACCCCTTTTAGAGTAGACTCAATCCCCGATTTTTCTAGAGGGTGTCTTTGGCTCTGAGTCGCATGAAACACGGTGTACAGTCAACAATTTCCTAGAGCCGCAAAGATTGCGTTTTCGTACAGAACTACCTACGACCCGCACGAAGTTCGGGTTTTCGCCATTAGAAACACTGAGCTCTCCGGAAGTGGTTTCCAAACCCAAGATTCTCCCGAAACCTGTTTAAAACCGAAAAGTAGCTCCAAATATCCTAAAGAGCGCATCTCAACACAGAAACCCAACAAATTGATTTCGAGGCGTAAGACAGGACAGGGACACCCGAAACTCCATTTAGAGTAAAACGCGTTCCGGGTTTTTCTTGAAGGTGTCTTTCGACTGAGAGTCGCATGAAACACAGTGCATGGTCAAGAGCTTCCTAAAGCCGCAAAGTTTGTGTTTTCGTACAAAAATACCGTACGACCCGCACGAAGTTCGGGTTTTCGCCTCTACAGACACAGACTCCCCGGAAGTGTTTTCCAAACCCAAGTTTCGTCCGGAACCCGTTTTAAACCGAAAAGCAGCTCAAAATATCCTAAAGAGCGCATCTCAACCCAGAAACCCAACAAATTGATTTGGAACCGTAGGACAAGTCGGGGACACCCGAAACCCCTTTTAGAGTAAAACGCGTTCTGTGTTTTTCTAGAAGGTGTCTTTCAACTGAGAGTCGCAAGAAACACAGTGCATAGTCAATAGTTTCCTAAAGCCGGAAATTTTGTGTTTTCGTTCAAAACTACCGTACGACCCGCACGAAGTTCGGGTTTTCGCCTCTACAAACACAGAACTCCCCGAAAGTGTTTTCAAAACCCAAGTTTCGTCCGAAATCAGTTTTAAACCGAATAGTAGCTCCAAATATCCTAAAGAGCGCATCTCAACCCAGAAACCCAACAAACTGATTTCGAGGCGCATAGGTTGTGTTTTCGTACAAAACTACCGTACGACCCGCACGAAGTTCGGGGTTTTGCCATTACAAACACTGAACTCCCCGATAGTATTTTTCCAAAACCAATTTTCGTCCGAAACCCGTTCTAAACCGAATAGTAGCTCGAAATATCCTAAGAAGCGCATCTCAACCCAGAATCCCTTCAAATGGATTTCAAGGCTTAGACAAGACAAGGACACCCGAAAACCCTTTTAGAGTAAAACGCGTTTTCCGGGTTTTTCTAGAGGGTGTCTTTGGACCGAGAGTCGCATGAAACACAGTGTATAGTCAATAGTTTTCTAAAGCCGCCCAATTTCTGTTTTCGTACAAAACTACCGTACGACCCGCACGAAGTTCGGGTTTTCGCCATTGCAAACACTGAACTCCCCGATAGTGTTTTCCAAACCCAATTTTCGTCCGGAATCGGTTTTAAACCGAATAGTAGCTCCAAATATCCAAAAAAGCGCGTCTCAACCAAGAATCCCTTGAAATGGATTTCGAGGCGTAAGACAAGACAAGGACACCCGAAACCCCTTTTAGAGTAAAACGCGGTCTCGATTTTTCCAGGGAGTGTCTTTGGACCCAGAGTCGCAAGAAACACGGTGAATAGTCAATAGTTTCCTAAAGCCGCGTAGATTGTGTTTTCGTACAAGAGTACAGTACGTCCCACACGAAGCTCGGGTTTTCGGCTCTACAAACAGTGAACTCCACGAAGTCTATTCAAAATCCAGGATTCGCCCGAAATCCGTTTTAATCCGAAAAGTAGCTCGAAAAAACCTAAATAGTGCATCTCAACCCAGAATCACATCAATTGGACTTCGAGGCGCGAGACAGGACAATGACACCCGAAAACCCCTTTTAGAGTAGACTCAATCCCCGATTTTTCTAGAGGGTGTCTTTGGCTCTGAGTCGCATGAAACACGGTGTACAGTCAACAATTTCCTAGAGCCGCAAAGATTGCGTTTTCGTACAGAACTACCTACGACCCGCACGAAGTTCGGGTTTTCGCCATTAGAAACACTGAGCTCTCCGGAAGTGGTTTCCAAACCCAAGATTCTCCCGAAACCTGTTTAAAACCGAAAAGTAGCTCCAAATATCCTAAAGAGCGCATCTCAACACAGAAACCCAACAAATTGATTTCGAGGCGTAAGACAGGACAGGGACACCCGAAACTCCATTTAGAGTAAAACGCGTTCCGGGTTTTTCTTGAAGGTGTCTTTCGACTGAGAGTCGCATGAAACACAGTGCATGGTCAAGAGCTTCCTAAAGCCGCAAAGTTTGTGTTTTCGTACAAAAATACCGTACGACCCGCACGAAGTTCGGGTTTTCGCCTCTACAGACACAGACTCCCCGGAAGTGTTTTCCAAACCCAAGTTTCGTCCGGAACCCGTTTTAAACCGAAAAGCAGCTCAAAATATCCTAAAGAGCGCATCTCAACCCAGAAACCCAACAAATTGATTTGGAACCGTAGGACAAGTCGGGGACACCCGAAACCCCTTTTAGAGTAAAACGCGTTCTGTGTTTTTCTAGAAGGTGTCTTTCAACTGAGAGTCGCAAGAAACACAGTGCATAGTCAATAGTTTCCTAAAGCCGGAAATTTTGTGTTTTCGTTCAAAACTACCGTACGACCCGCACGAAGTTCGGGTTTTCGCCTCTACAAACACAGAACTCCCCGAAAGTGTTTTCAAAACCCAAGTTTCGTCCGAAATCAGTTTTAAACCGAATAGTAGCTCCAAATATCCTAAAGAGCGCATCTCAACCCAGAAACCCAACAAACTGATTTCGAGGCGCATAGGTTGTGTTTTCGTACAAAACTACCGTACGACCCGCACGAAGTTCGGGGTTTTGCCATTACAAACACTGAACTCCCCGATAGTATTTTTCCAAAACCAATTTTCGTCCGAAACCCGTTCTAAACCGAATAGTAGCTCGAAATATCCTAAGAAGCGCATCTCAACCCAGAATCCCTTCAAATGGATTTCAAGGCTTAGACAAGACAAGGACACCCGAAAACCCTTTTAGAGTAAAACGCGTTTTCCGGGTTTTTCTAGAGGGTGTCTTTGGACCGAGAGTCGCATGAAACACAGTGTATAGTCAATAGTTTTCTAAAGCCGCCCAATTTCTGTTTTCGTACAAAACTACCGTACGACCCGCACGAAGTTCGGGTTTTCGCCATTGCAAACACTGAACTCCCCGATAGTGTTTTCCAAACCCAATTTTCGTCCGGAATCGGTTTTAAACCGAATAGTAGCTCCAAATATCCAAAAAAGCGCGTCTCAACCAAGAATCCCTTGAAATGGATTTCGAGGCGTAAGACAAGACAAGGACACCCGAAACCCCTTTTAGAGTAAAACGCGGTCTCGATTTTTCCAGGGAGTGTCTTTGGACCCAGAGTCGCAAGAAACACGGTGAATAGTCAATAGTTTCCTAAAGCCGCGTAGATTGTGTTTTCGTACAAGAGTACAGTACGTCCCACACGAAGCTCGGGTTTTCGGCTCTACAAACAGTGAACTCCACGAAGTCTATTCAAAATCCAGGATTCGCCCGAAATCCGTTTTAATCCGAAAAGTAGCTCGAAAAAACCTAAATAGTGCATCTCAACCCAGAATCACATCAATTGGACTTCGAGGCGCGAGACAGGACAATGACACCCGAAAACCCCTTTTAGAGTAGACTCAATCCCCGATTTTTCTAGAGGGTGTCTTTGGCTCTGAGTCGCATGAAACACGGTGTACAGTCAACAATTTCCTAGAGCCGCAAAGATTGCGTTTTCGTACAGAACTACCTACGACCCGCACGAAGTTCGGGTTTTCGCCATTAGAAACACTGAGCTCTCCGGAAGTGGTTTCCAAACCCAAGATTCTCCCGAAACCTGTTTAAAACCGAAAAGTAGCTCCAAATATCCTAAAGAGCGCATCTCAACACAGAAACCCAACAAATTGATTTCGAGGCGTAAGACAGGACAGGGACACCCGAAACTCCATTTAGAGTAAAACGCGTTCCGGGTTTTTCTTGAAGGTGTCTTTCGACTGAGAGTCGCATGAAACACAGTGCATGGTCAAGAGCTTCCTAAAGCCGCAAAGTTTGTGTTTTCGTACAAAAATACCGTACGACCCGCACGAAGTTCGGGTTTTCGCCTCTACAGACACAGACTCCCCGGAAGTGTTTTCCAAACCCAAGTTTCGTCCGGAACCCGTTTTAAACCGAAAAGCAGCTCAAAATATCCTAAAGAGCGCATCTCAACCCAGAAACCCAACAAATTGATTTGGAACCGTAGGACAAGTCGGGGACACCCGAAACCCCTTTTAGAGTAAAACGCGTTCTGTGTTTTTCTAGAAGGTGTCTTTCAACTGAGAGTCGCAAGAAACACAGTGCATAGTCAATAGTTTCCTAAAGCCGGAAATTTTGTGTTTTCGTTCAAAACTACCGTACGACCCGCACGAAGTTCGGGTTTTCGCCTCTACAAACACAGAACTCCCCGAAAGTGTTTTCAAAACCCAAGTTTCGTCCGAAATCAGTTTTAAACCGAATAGTAGCTCCAAATATCCTAAAGAGCGCATCTCAACCCAGAAACCCAACAAACTGATTTCGAGGCGCATAGGTTGTGTTTTCGTACAAAACTACCGTACGACCCGCACGAAGTTCGGGGTTTTGCCATTACAAACACTGAACTCCCCGATAGTATTTTTCCAAAACCAATTTTCGTCCGAAACCCGTTCTAAACCGAATAGTAGCTCGAAATATCCTAAGAAGCGCATCTCAACCCAGAATCCCTTCAAATGGATTTCAAGGCTTAGACAAGACAAGGACACCCGAAAACCCTTTTAGAGTAAAACGCGTTTTCCGGGTTTTTCTACAGGGTGTCTTTGGACCGAGAGTCGCATGAAACACAGTGTATAGTCAATAGTTTTCTAAAGCCGCCCAATTTCTGTTTTCGTACAAAACTACCGTACGACCCGCACGAAGTTCGGGTTTTCGCCATTGCAAACACTGAACTCCCCGATAGTGTTTTCCAAACCCAATTTTCGTCCGGAATCGGTTTTAAACCGAATAGTAGCTCCAAATATCCAAAAAAGCGCGTCTCAACCAAGAATCCCTTGAAATGGATTTCGAGGCGTAAGACAAGACAAGGACACCCGAAACCCCTTTTAGAGTAAAACGCGGTCTCGATTTTTCCAGGGAGTGTCTTTGGACCCAGAGTCGCAAGAAACACGGTGAATAGTCAATAGTTTCCTAAAGCCGCGTAGATTGTGTTTTCGTACAAGAGTACAGTACGTCCCACACGAAGCTCGGGTTTTCGGCTCTACAAACAGTGAACTCCACGAAGTCTATTCAAAATCCAGGATTCGCCCGAAATCCGTTTTAATCCGAAAAGTAGCTCGAAAAAACCTAAATAGTGCATCTCAACCCAGAATCACATCAATTGGACTTCGAGGCGCGAGACAGGACAATGACACCCGAAAACCCCTTTTAGAGTAGACTCAATCCCCGATTTTTCTAGAGGGTGTCTTTGGCTCTGAGTCGCATGAAACACGGTGTACAGTCAACAATTTCCTAGAGCCGCAAAGATTGCGTTTTCGTACAGAACTACCTACGACCCGCACGAAGTTCGGGTTTTCGCCATTAGAAACACTGAGCTCTCCGGAAGTGGTTTCCAAACCCAAGATTCTCCCGAAACCTGTTTAAAACCGAAAAGTAGCTCCAAATATCCTAAAGAGCGCATCTCAACACAGAAACCCAACAAATTGATTTCGAGGCGTAAGACAGGACAGGGACACCCGAAACTCCATTTAGAGTAAAACGCGTTCCGGGTTTTTCTTGAAGGTGTCTTTCGACTGAGAGTCGCATGAAACACAGTGCATGGTCAAGAGCTTCCTAAAGCCGCAAAGTTTGTGTTTTCGTACAAAAATACCGTACGACCCGCACGAAGTTCGGGTTTTCGCCTCTACAGACACAGACTCCCCGGAAGTGTTTTCCAAACCCAAGTTTCGTCCGGAACCCGTTTTAAACCGAAAAGCAGCTCAAAATATCCTAAAGAGCGCATCTCAACCCAGAAACCCAACAAATTGATTTGGAACCGTAGGACAAGTCGGGGACACCCGAAACCCCTTTTAGAGTAAAACGCGTTCTGTGTTTTTCTAGAAGGTGTCTTTCAACTGAGAGTCGCAAGAAACACAGTGCATAGTCAATAGTTTCCTAAAGCCGGAAATTTTGTGTTTTCGTTCAAAACTACCGTACGACCCGCACGAAGTTCGGGTTTTCGCCTCTACAAACACAGAACTCCCCGAAAGTGTTTTCAAAACCCAAGTTTCGTCCGAAATCAGTTTTAAACCGAATAGTAGCTCCAAATATCCTAAAGAGCGCATCTCAACCCAGAAACCCAACAAAACTGATTTCGAGGCGCATAGGTTGTGTTTTCGTACAAAACTACCGTACGACCCGCACGAAGTTCGGGGTTTTGCCATTACAAACACTGAACTCCCCGATAGTATTTTTCCAAAACCAATTTTCGTCCGAAACCCGTTCTAAACCGAATAGTAGCTCGAAATATCCTAAGAAGCGCATCTCAACCCAGAATCCCTTCAAATGGATTTCAAGGCTTAGACAAGACAAGGACACCCGAAAACCCTTTTAGAGTAAAACGCGTTTTCCGGGTTTTTCTAGAGGGTGTCTTTGGACCGAGAGTCGCATGAAACACAGTGTATAGTCAATAGTTTTCTAAAGCCGCCCAATTTCTGTTTTCGTACAAAACTACCGTACGACCCGCACGAAGTTCGGGTTTTCGCCATTGCAAACACTGAACTCCCCGATAGTGTTTTCCAAACCCAATTTTCGTCCGGAATCGGTTTTAAACCGAATAGTAGCTCCAAATATCCAAAAAAGCGCGTCTCAACCAAGAATCCCTTGAAATGGATTTCGAGGCGTAAGACAAGACAAGGACACCCGAAACCCCTTTTAGAGTAAAACGCGGTCTCGATTTTTCCAGGGAGTGTCTTTGGACCCAGAGTCGCAAGAAACACGGTGAATAGTCAATAGTTTCCTAAAGCCGCGTAGATTGTGTTTTCGTACAAGAGTACAGTACGTCCCACACGAAGCTCGGGTTTTCGGCTCTACAAACAGTGAACTCCACGAAGTCTATTCAAAATCCAGGATTCGCCCGAAATCCGTTTTAATCCGAAAAGTAGCTCGAAAAAACCTAAATAGTGCATCTCAACCCAGAATCACATCAATTGGACTTCGAGGCGCGAGACAGGACAATGACACCCGAAAACCCCTTTTAGAGTAGACTCAATCCCCGATTTTTCTAGAGGGTGTCTTTGGCTCTGAGTCGCATGAAACACGGTGTACAGTCAACAATTTCCTAGAGCCGCAAAGATTGCGTTTTCGTACAGAACTACCTACGACCCGCACGAAGTTCGGGTTTTCGCCATTAGAAACACTGAGCTCTCCGGAAGTGGTTTCCAAACCCAAGATTCTCCCGAAACCTGTTTAAAACCGAAAAGTAGCTCCAAATATCCTAAAGAGCGCATCTCAACACAGAAACCCAACAAATTGATTTCGAGGCGTAAGACAGGACAGGGACACCCGAAACTCCATTTAGAGTAAAACGCGTTCCGGGTTTTTCTTGAAGGTGTCTTTCGACTGAGAGTCGCATGAAACACAGTGCATGGTCAAGAGCTTCCTAAAGCCGCAAAGTTTGTGTTTTCGTACAAAAATACCGTACGACCCGCACGAAGTTCGGGTTTTCGCCTCTACAGACACAGACTCCCCGGAAGTGTTTTCCAAACCCAAGTTTCGTCCGGAACCCGTTTTAAACCGAAAAGCAGCTCAAAATATCCTAAAGAGCGCATCTCAACCCAGAAACCCAACAAATTGATTTGGAACCGTAGGACAAGTCGGGGACACCCGAAACCCCTTTTAGAGTAAAACGCGTTCTGTGTTTTTCTAGAAGGTGTCTTTCAACTGAGAGTCGCAAGAAACACAGTGCATAGTCAATAGTTTCCTAAAGCCGGAAATTTTGTGTTTTCGTTCAAAACTACCGTACGACCCGCACGAAGTTCGGGTTTTCGCCTCTACAAACACAGAACTCCCCGAAAGTGTTTTCAAAACCCAAGTTTCGTCCGAAATCAGTTTTAAACCGAATAGTAGCTCCAAATATCCTAAAGAGCGCATCTCAACCCAGAAACCCAACAAACTGATTTCGAGGCGCATAGGTTGTGTTTTCGTACAAAACTACCGTACGACCCGCACGAAGTTCGGGGTTTTGCCATTACAAACACTGAACTCCCCGATAGTATTTTTCCAAAACCAATTTTCGTCCGAAACCCGTTCTAAACCGAATAGTAGCTCGAAATATCCTAAGAAGCGCATCTCAACCCAGAATCCCTTCAAATGGATTTCAAGGCTTAGACAAGACAAGGACACCCGAAAACCCTTTTAGAGTAAAACGCGTTTTCCGGGTTTTTCTAGAGGGTGTCTTTGGACCGAGAGTCGCATGAAACACAGTGTATAGTCAATAGTTTTCTAAAGCCGCCCAATTTCTGTTTTCGTACAAAACTACCGTACGACCCGCACGAAGTTCGGGTTTTCGCCATTGCAAACACTGAACTCCCCGATAGTGTTTTCCAAACCCAATTTTCGTCCGGAATCGGTTTTAAACCGAATAGTAGCTCCAAATATCCAAAAAAGCGCGTCTCAACCAAGAATCCCTTGAAATGGATTTCGAGGCGTAAGACAAGACAAGGACACCCGAAACCCCTTTTAGAGTAAAACGCGGTCTCGATTTTTCCAGGGAGTGTCTTTGGACCCAGAGTCGCAAGAAACACGGTGAATAGTCAATAGTTTCCTAAAGCCGCGTAGATTGTGTTTTCGTACAAGAGTACAGTACGTCCCACACGAAGCTCGGGTTTTCGGCTCTACAAACAGTGAACTCCACGAAGTCTATTCAAAATCCAGGATTCGCCCGAAATCCGTTTTAATCCGAAAAGTAGCTCGAAAAAACCTAAATAGTGCATCTCAACCCAGAATCACATCAATTGGACTTCGAGGCGCGAGACAGGACAATGACACCCGAAAACCCCTTTTAGAGTAGACTCAATCCCCGATTTTTCTAGAGGGTGTCTTTGGCTCTGAGTCGCATGAAACACGGTGTACAGTCAACAATTTCCTAGAGCCGCAAAGATTGCGTTTTCGTACAGAACTACCTACGACCCGCACGAAGTTCGGGTTTTCGCCATTAGAAACACTGAGCTCTCCGGAAGTGGTTTCCAAACCCAAGATTCTCCCGAAACCTGTTTAAAACCGAAAAGTAGCTCCAAATATCCTAAAGAGCGCATCTCAACACAGAAACCCAACAAATTGATTTCGAGGCGTAAGACAGGACAGGGACACCCGAAACTCCATTTAGAGTAAAACGCGTTCCGGGTTTTTCTTGAAGGTGTCTTTCGACTGAGAGTCGCATGAAACACAGTGCATGGTCAAGAGCTTCCTAAAGCCGCAAAGTTTGTGTTTTCGTACAAAAATACCGTACGACCCGCACGAAGTTCGGGTTTTCGCCTCTACAGACACAGACTCCCCGGAAGTGTTTTCCAAACCCAAGTTTCGTCCGGAACCCGTTTTAAACCGAAAAGCAGCTCAAAATATCCTAAAGAGCGCATCTCAACCCAGAAACCCAACAAATTGATTTGGAACCGTAGGACAAGTCGGGGACACCCGAAACCCCTTTTAGAGTAAAACGCGTTCTGTGTTTTTCTAGAAGGTGTCTTTCAACTGAGAGTCGCAAGAAACACAGTGCATAGTCAATAGTTTCCTAAAGCCGGAAATTTTGTGTTTTCGTTCAAAACTACCGTACGACCCGCACGAAGTTCGGGTTTTCGCCTCTACAAACACAGAACTCCCCGAAAGTGTTTTCAAAACCCAAGTTTCGTCCGAAATCAGTTTTAAACCGAATAGTAGCTCCAAATATCCTAAAGAGCGCATCTCAACCCAGAAACCCAACAAACTGATTTCGAGGCGCATAGGTTGTGTTTTCGTACAAAACTACCGTACGACCCGCACGAAGTTCGGGGTTTTGCCATTACAAACACTGAACTCCCCGATAGTATTTTTCCAAAACCAATTTTCGTCCGAAACCCGTTCTAAACCGAATAGTAGCTCGAAATATCCTAAGAAGCGCATCTCAACCCAGAATCCCTTCAAATGGATTTCAAGGCTTAGACAAGACAAGGACACCCGAAAACCCTTTTAGAGTAAAACGCGTTTTCCGGGTTTTTCTAGAGGGTGTCTTTGGACCGAGAGTCGCATGAAACACAGTGTATAGTCAATAGTTTTCTAAAGCCGCCCAATTTCTGTTTTCGTACAAAACTACCGTACGACCCGCACGAAGTTCGGGTTTTCGCCATTGCAAACACTGAACTCCCCGATAGTGTTTTCCAAACCCAATTTTCGTCCGGAATCGGTTTTAAACCGAATAGTAGCTCCAAATATCCAAAAAAGCGCGTCTCAACCAAGAATCCCTTGAAATGGATTTCGAGGCGTAAGACAAGACAAGGACACCCGAAACCCCTTTTAGAGTAAAACGCGGTCTCGATTTTTCCAGGGAGTGTCTTTGGACCCAGAGTCGCAAGAAACACGGTGAATAGTCAATAGTTTCCTAAAGCCGCGTAGATTGTGTTTTCGTACAAGAGTACAGTACGTCCCACACGAAGCTCGGGTTTTCGGCTCTACAAACAGTGAACTCCACGAAGTCTATTCAAAATCCAGGATTCGCCCGAAATCCGTTTTAATCCGAAAAGTAGCTCGAAAAAACCTAAATAGTGCATCTCAACCCAGAATCACATCAATTGGACTTCGAGGCGCGAGACAGGACAATGACACCCGAAAACCCCTTTTAGAGTAGACTCAATCCCCGATTTTTCTAGAGGGTGTCTTTGGCTCTGAGTCGCATGAAACACGGTGTACAGTCAACAATTTCCTAGAGCCGCAAAGATTGCGTTTTCGTACAGAACTACCTACGACCCGCACGAAGTTCGGGTTTTCGCCATTAGAAACACTGAGCTCTCCGGAAGTGGTTTCCAAACCCAAGATTCTCCCGAAACCTGTTTAAAACCGAAAAGTAGCTCCAAATATCCTAAAGAGCGCATCTCAACACAGAAACCCAACAAATTGATTTCGAGGCGTAAGACAGGACAGGGACACCCGAAACTCCATTTAGAGTAAAACGCGTTCCGGGTTTTTCTTGAAGGTGTCTTTCGACTGAGAGTCGCATGAAACACAGTGCATGGTCAAGAGCTTCCTAAAGCCGCAAAGTTTGTGTTTTCGTACAAAAATACCGTACGACCCGCACGAAGTTCGGGTTTTCGCCTCTACAGACACAGACTCCCCGGAAGTGTTTTCCAAACCCAAGTTTCGTCCGGAACCCGTTTTAAACCGAAAAGCAGCTCAAAATATCCTAAAGAGCGCATCTCAACCCAGAAACCCAACAAATTGATTTGGAACCGTAGGACAAGTCGGGGACACCCGAAACCCCTTTTAGAGTAAAACGCGTTCTGTGTTTTTCTAGAAGGTGTCTTTCAACTGAGAGTCGCAAGAAACACAGTGCATAGTCAATAGTTTCCTAAAGCCGGAAATTTTGTGTTTTCGTTCAAAACTACCGTACGACCCGCACGAAGTTCGGGTTTTCGCCTCTACAAACACAGAACTCCCCGAAAGTGTTTTCAAAACCCAAGTTTCGTCCGAAATCAGTTTTAAACCGAATAGTAGCTCCAAATATCCTAAAGAGCGCATCTCAACCCAGAAACCCAACAAAACTGATTTCGAGGCGCATAGGTTGTGTTTTCGTACAAAACTACCGTACGACCCGCACGAAGTTCGGGGTTTTGCCATTACAAACACTGAACTCCCCGATAGTATTTTTCCAAAACCAATTTTCGTCCGAAACCCGTTCTAAACCGAATAGTAGCTCGAAATATCCTAAGAAGCGCATCTCAACCCAGAATCCCTTCAAATGGATTTCAAGGCTTAGACAAGACAAGGACACCCGAAAACCCTTTTAGAGTAAAACGCGTTTTCCGGGTTTTTCTAGAGGGTGTCTTTGGACCGAGAGTCGCATGAAACACAGTGTATAGTCAATAGTTTTCTAAAGCCGCCCAATTTCTGTTTTCGTACAAAACTACCGTACGACCCGCACGAAGTTCGGGTTTTCGCCATTGCAAACACTGAACTCCCCGATAGTGTTTTCCAAACCCAATTTTCGTCCGGAATCGGTTTTAAACCGAATAGTAGCTCCAAATATCCAAAAAAGCGCGTCTCAACCAAGAATCCCTTGAAATGGATTTCGAGGCGTAAGACAAGACAAGGACACCCGAAACCCCTTTTAGAGTAAAACGCGGTCTCGATTTTTCCAGGGAGTGTCTTTGGACCCAGAGTCGCAAGAAACACGGTGAATAGTCAATAGTTTCCTAAAGCCGCGTAGATTGTGTTTTCGTACAAGAGTACAGTACGTCCCACACGAAGCTCGGGTTTTCGGCTCTACAAACAGTGAACTCCACGAAGTCTATTCGAAATCCAGGATTCGCCCGAAATCCGTTTTAATCCGAAAAGTAGCTCGAAAAAACCTAAATAGTGCATCTCAACCCAGAATCACATCAATTGGACTTCGAGGCGCGAGACAGGACAATGACACCCGAAAACCCCTTTTAGAGTAGACTCAATCCCCGATTTTTCTAGAGGGTGTCTTTGGCTCTGAGTCGCATGAAACACGGTGTACAGTCAACAATTTCCTAGAGCCGCAAAGATTGCGTTTTCGTACAGAACTACCTACGACCCGCACGAAGTTCGGGTTTTCGCCATTAGAAACACTGAGCTCTCCGGAAGTGGTTTCCAAACCCAAGATTCTCCCGAAACCTGTTTAAAACCGAAAAGTAGCTCCAAATATCCTAAAGAGCGCATCTCAACACAGAAACCCAACAAATTCATTTCGAGGCGTAAGACAGGACAGGGACACCCGAAACTCCATTTAGAGTAAAACGCGTTCCGGGTTTTTCTTGAAGGTGTCTTTCGACTGAGAGTCGCATGAAACACAGTGCATGGTCAAGAGCTTCCTAAAGCCGCAAAGTTTGTGTTTTCGTACAAAAATACCGTACGACCCGCACGAAGTTCGGGTTTTCGCCTCTACAGACACAGACTCCCCGGAAGTGTTTTCCAAACCCAAGTTTCGTCCGGAACCCGTTTTAAACCGAAAAGCAGCTCAAAATATCCTAAAGAGCGCATCTCAACCCAGAAACCCAACAAATTGATTTGGAACCGTAGGACAAGTCGGGGACACCCGAAACCCCTTTTAGAGTAAAACGCGTTCTGTGTTTTTCTAGAAGGTGTCTTTCGACTGAGAGTCGCAAGAAACACAGTGCATAGTCAATAGTTTCCTAAAGCCGGAAATTTTGTGTTTTCGTTCAAAACTACCGTACGACCCGCACGAAGTTCGGGTTTTCGCCTCTACAAACACAGAACTCCCCGAAAGTGTTTTCAAAACCCAAGTTTCGTCCGAAATCAGTTTTAAACCGAATAGTAGCTCCAAATATCCTAAAGAGCGCATCTCAACCCAGAAACCCAACAAACTGATTTCGAGGCGCATAGGTTGTGTTTTCGTACAAAACTACCGTACGACCCGCACGAAGTTCGGGGTTTTGCCATTACAAACACTGAACTCCCCGATAGTATTTTTCCAAAACCAATTTTCGTCCGAAACCCGTTCTAAACCGAATAGTAGCTCGAAATATCCTAAGAAGCGCATCTCAACCCAGAATCCCTTCAAATGGATTTCAAGGCTTAGACAAGACAAGGACACCCGAAAACCCTTTTAGAGTAAAACGCGTTTTCCGGGTTTTTCTAGAGGGTGTCTTTGGACCGAGAGTCGCATGAAACACAGTGTATAGTCAATAGTTTTCTAAAGCCGCCCAATTTCTGTTTTCGTACAAAACTACCGTACGACCCGCACGAAGTTCGGGTTTTCGCCATTGCAAACACTGAACTCCCCGATAGTGTTTTCCAAACCCAATTTTCGTCCGGAATCGGTTTTAAACCGAATAGTAGCTCCAAATATCCAAAAAAGCGCGTCTCAACCAAGAATCCCTTGAAATGGATTTCGAGGCGTAAGACAAGACAAGGACACCCGAAACCCCTTTTAGAGTAAAACGCGGTCTCGATTTTTCCAGGGAGTGTCTTTGGACCCAGAGTCGCAAGAAACACGGTGAATAGTCAATAGTTTCCTAAAGCCGCGTAGATTGTGTTTTCGTACAAGAGTACAGTACGTCCCACACGAAGCTCGGGTTTTCGGCTCTACAAACAGTGAACTCCACGAAGTCTATTCGAAATCCAGGATTCGCCCGAAATCCGTTTTAATCCGAAAAGTAGCTCGAAAAAACCTAAATAGTGCATCTCAACCCAGAATCACATCAATTGGACTTCGAGGCGCGAGACAGGACAATGACACCCGAAAACCCCTTTTAGAGTAGACTCAATCCCCGATTTTTCTAGAGGGTGTCTTTGGCTCTGAGTCGCATGAAACACGGTGTACAGTCAACAATTTCCTAGAGCCGCAAAGATTGCGTTTTCGTACAGAACTACCTACGACCCGCACGAAGTTCGGGTTTTCGCCATTAGAAACACTGAGCTCTCCGGAAGTGGTTTCCAAACCCAAGATTCTCCCGAAACCTGTTTAAAACCGAAAAGTAGCTCCAAATATCCTAAAGAGCGCATCTCAACACAGAAACCCAACAAATTCATTTCGAGGCGTAAGACAGGACAGGGACACCCGAAACTCCATTTAGAGTAAAACGCGTTCCGGGTTTTTCTTGAAGGTGTCTTTCGACTGAGAGTCGCATGAAACACAGTGCATGGTCAAGAGCTTCCTAAAGCCGCAAAGTTTGTGTTTTCGTACAAAAATACCGTACGACCCGCACGAAGTTCGGGTTTTCGCCTCTACAGACACAGACTCCCCGGAAGTGTTTTCCAAACCCAAGTTTCGTCCGGAACCCGTTTTAAACCGAAAAGCAGCTCAAAATATCCTAAAGAGCGCATCTCAACCCAGAAACCCAACAAATTGATTTGGAACCGTAGGACAAGTCGGGGACACCCGAAACCCCTTTTAGAGTAAAACGCGTTCTGTGTTTTTCTAGAAGGTGTCTTTCAACTGAGAGTCGCAAGAAACACAGTGCATAGTCAATAGTTTCCTAAAGCCGGAAATTTTGTGTTTTCGTTCAAAACTACCGTACGACCCGCACGAAGTTCGGGTTTTCGCCTCTACAAACACAGAACTCCCCGAAAGTGTTTTCAAAACCCAAGTTTCGTCCGAAATCAGTTTTAAACCGAATAGTAGCTCCAAATATCCTAAAGAGCGCATCTCAACCCAGAAACCCAACAAACTGATTTCGAGGCGCATAGGTTGTGTTTTCGTACAAAACTACCGTACGACCCGCACGAAGTTCGGGGTTTTGCCATTACAAACACTGAACTCCCCGATAGTATTTTTCCAAAACCAATTTTCGTCCGAAACCCGTTCTAAACCGAATAGTAGCTCGAAATATCCTAAGAAGCGCATCTCAACCCAGAATCCCTTCAAATGGATTTCAAGGCTTAGACAAGACAAGGACACCCGAAAACCCTTTTAGAGTAAAACGCGTTTTCCGGGTTTTTCTAGAGGGTGTCTTTGGACCGAGAGTCGCATGAAACACAGTGTATAGTCAATATTTTTCTAAAGCCGCCCAATTTCTGTTTTCGTACAAAACTACCGTACGACCCGCACGAAGTTCGGGTTTTCGCCATTGCAAACACTGAACTCCCCGATAGTGTTTTCCAAACCCAATTTTCGTCCGGAATCGGTTTTAAACCGAATAGTAGCTCCAAATATCCAAAAAAGCGCGTCTCAACCAAGAATCCCTTGAAATGGATTTCGAGGCGTAAGACAAGACAAGGACACCCGAAACCCCTTTTAGAGTAAAACGCGGTCTCGATTTTTCCAGGGAGTGTCTTTGGACCCAGAGTCGCAAGAAACACGGTGAATAGTCAATAGTTTCCTAAAGCCGCGTAGATTGTGTTTTCGTACAAGAGTACAGTACGTCCCACACGAAGCTCGGGTTTTCGGCTCTACAAACAGTGAACTCCACGAAGTCTATTCGAAATCCAGGATTCGCCCGAAATCCGTTTTAATCCGAAAAGTAGCTCGAAAAAACCTAAATAGTGCATCTCAACCCAGAATCACATCAATTGGACTTCGAGGCGCGAGACAGGACAATGACACCCGAAAACCCCTTTTAGAGTAGACTCAATCCCCGATTTTTCTAGAGGGTGTCTTTGGCTCTGAGTCGCATGAAACACGGTGTACAGTCAACAATTTCCTAGAGCCGCAAAGATTGCGTTTTCGTACAGAACTACCTACGACCCGCACGAAGTTCGGGTTTTCGCCATTAGAAACACTGAGCTCTCCGGAAGTGGTTTCCAAACCCAAGATTCTCCCGAAACCTGTTTAAAACCGAAAAGTAGCTCCAAATATCCTAAAGAGCGCATCTCAACACAGAAACCCAACAAATTCATTTCGAGGCGTAAGACAGGACAGGGACACCCGAAACTCCATTTAGAGTAAAACGCGTTCCGGGTTTTTCTTGAAGGTGTCTTTCGACTGAGAGTCGCATGAAACACAGTGCATGGTCAAGAGCTTCCTAAAGCCGCAAAGTTTGTGTTTTCGTACAAAAATACCGTACGACCCGCACGAAGTTCGGGTTTTCGCCTCTACAGACACAGACTCCCCGGAAGTGTTTTCCAAACCCAAGTTTCGTCCGGAACCCGTTTTAAACCGAAAAGCAGCTCAAAATATCCTAAAGAGCGCATCTCAACCCAGAAACCCAACAAATTGATTTGGAACCGTAGGACAAGTCGGGGACACCCGAAACCCCTTTTAGAGTAAAACGCGTTCTGTGTTTTTCTAGAAGGTGTCTTTCAACTGAGAGTCGCAAGAAACACAGTGCATAGTCAATAGTTTCCTAAAGCCGGAAATTTTGTGTTTTCGTTCAAAACTACCGTACGACCCGCACGAAGTTCGGGTTTTCGCCTCTACAAACACAGAACTCCCCGAAAGTGTTTTCAAAACCCAAGTTTCGTCCGAAATCAGTTTTAAACCGAATAGTAGCTCCAAATATCCTAAAGAGCGCATCTCAACCCAGAAACCCAACAAACTGATTTCGAGGCGCATAGGTTGTGTTTTCGTACAAAACTACCGTACGACCCGCACGAAGTTCGGGGTTTTGCCATTACAAACACTGAACTCCCCGATAGTATTTTTCCAAAACCAATTTTCGTCCGAAACCCGTTCTAAACCGAATAGTAGCTCGAAATATCCTAAGAAGCGCATCTCAACCCAGAATCCCTTCAAATGGATTTCAAGGCTTAGACAAGACAAGGACACCCGAAAACCCTTTTAGAGTAAAACGCGTTTTCCGGGTTTTTCTAGAGGGTGTCTTTGGACCGAGAGTCGCATGAAACACAGTGTATAGTCAATAGTTTTCTAAAGACGCCCAATTTCTGTTTTCGTACAAAACTACCGTACGACCCGCACGAAGTTCGGGTTTTCGCCATTGCAAACACTGAACTCCCCGATAGTGTTTTCCAAACCCAATTTTCGTCCGGAATCGGTTTTAAACCGAATAGTAGCTCCAAATATCCAAAAAAGCGCGTCTCAACCAAGAATCCCTTGAAATGGATTTCGAGGCGTAAGACAAGACAAGGACACCCGAAACCCCATTTAGAGTAAAACGCGGTCTCGATTTTTCCAGGGAGTGTCTTTGGACCCAGAGTCGCAAGAAACACGGTGAATAGTCAATAGTTTCCTAAAGCCGCGTAGATTGTGTTTTCGTACAAGAGTACAGTACGTCCCACACGAAGCTCGGGTTTTCGGCTCTACAAACAGTGAACTCCACGAAGTCTATTCAAAATCCAGGATTCGCCCGAAATCCGTTTTAATCCGAAAAGTAGCTCGAAAAAACCTAAATAGTGCATCTCAACCCAGAATCACATCAATTGGACTTCGAGGCGCGAGACAGGACAATGACACCCGAAAACCCCTTTTAGAGTAGACTCAATCCCCGATTTTTCTAGAGGGTGTCTTTGGCTCTGAGTCGCATGAAACACGGTGTACAGTCAACAATTTCCTAGAGCCGCAAAGATTGCGTTTTCGTACAGAACTACCTACGACCCGCACGAAGTTCGGGTTTTCGCCATTAGAAACACTGAGCTCTCCGGAAGTGGTTTCCAAACCCAAGATTCTCCCGAAACCTGTTTAAAACCGAAAAGTAGCTCCAAATATCCTAAAGAGCGCATCTCAACACAGAAACCCAACAAATTGATTTCGAGGCGTAAGACAGGACAGGGACACCCGAAACTCCATTTAGAGTAAAACGCGTTCCGGGTTTTTCTTGAAGGTGTCTTTCGACTGAGAGTCGCATGAAACACAGTGCATGGTCAAGAGCTTCCTAAAGCCGCAAAGTTTGTGTTTTCGTACAAAAATACCGTACGACCCGCACGAAGTTCGGGTTTTCGCCTCTACAGACACAGACTCCCCGGAAGTGTTTTCCAAACCCAAGTTTCGTCCGGAACCCGTTTTAAACCGAAAAGCAGCTCAAAATATCCTAAAGAGCGCATCTCAACCCAGAAACCCAACAAATTGATTTGGAACCGTAGGACAAGTCGGGGACACCCGAAACCCCTTTTAGAGTAAAACGCGTTCTGTGTTTTTCTAGAAGGTGTCTTTCAACTGAGAGTCGCAAGAAACACAGTGCATAGTCAATAGTTTCCTAAAGCCGGAAATTTTGTGTTTTCGTTCAAAACTACCGTACGACCCGCACGAAGTTCGGGTTTTCGCCTCTACAAACACAGAACTCCCCGAAAGTGTTTTCAAAACCCAAGTTTCGTCCGAAATCAGTTTTAAACCGAATAGTAGCTCCAAATATCCTAAAGAGCGCATCTCAACCCAGAAACCCAACAAACTGATTTCGAGGCGCATAGGTTGTGTTTTCGTACAAAACTACCGTACGACCCGCACGAAGTTCGGGGTTTTGCCATTACAAACACTGAACTCCCCGATAGTATTTTTCCAAAACCAATTTTCGTCCGAAACCCGTTCTAAACCGAATAGTAGCTCGAAATATCCTAAGAAGCGCATCTCAACCCAGAATCCCTTCAAATGGATTTCAAGGCTTAGACAAGACAAGGACACCCGAAAACCCTTTTAGAGTAAAACGCGTTTTCCGGGTTTTTCTAGAGGGTGTCTTTGGACCGAGAGTCGCATGAAACACAGTGTATAGTCAATAGTTTTCTAAAGCCGCCCAATTTCTGTTTTCGTACAAAACTACCGTACGACCCGCACGAAGTTCGGGTTTTCGCCATTGCAAACACTGAACTCCCCGATAGTGTTTTCCAAACCCAATTTTCGTCCGGAATCGGTTTTAAACCGAATAGTAGCTCCAAATATCCAAAAAAGCGCGTCTCAACCAAGAATCCCTTGAAATGGATTTCGAGGCGTAAGACAAGACAAGGACACCCGAAACCCCTTTTAGAGTAAAACGCGGTCTCGATTTTTCCAGGGAGTGTCTTTGGACCCAGAGTCGCAAGAAACACGGTGAATAGTCAATAGTTTCCTAAAGCCGCGTAGATTGTGTTTTCGTACAAGAGTACAGTACGTCCCACACGAAGCTCGGGTTTTCGGCTCTACAAACAGTGAACTCCACGAAGTCTATTCAAAATCCAGGATTCGCCCGAAATCCGTTTTAATCCGAAAAGTAGCTCGAAAAAACCTAAATAGTGCATCTCAACCCAGAATCACATCAATTGGACTTCGAGGCGCGAGACAGGACAATGACACCCGAAAACCCCTTTTAGAGTAGACTCAATCCCCGATTTTTCTAGAGGGTGTCTTTGGCTCTGAGTCGCATGAAACACGGTGTACAGTCAACAATTTCCTAGAGCCGCAAAGATTGCGTTTTCGTACAGAACTACCTACGACCCGCACGAAGTTCGGGTTTTCGCCATTAGAAACACTGAGCTCTCCGGAAGTGGTTTCCAAACCCAAGATTCTCCCGAAACCTGTTTAAAACCGAAAAGTAGCTCCAAATATCCTAAAGAGCGCATCTCAACACAGAAACCCAACAAATTGATTTCGAGGCGTAAGACAGGACAGGGACACCCGAAACTCCATTTAGAGTAAAACGCGTTCCGGGTTTTTCTTGAAGGTGTCTTTCGACTGAGAGTCGCATGAAACACAGTGCATGGTCAAGAGCTTCCTAAAGCCGCAAAGTTTGTGTTTTCGTACAAAAATACCGTACGACCCGCACGAAGTTCGGGTTTTCGCCTCTACAGACACAGACTCCCCGGAAGTGTTTTCCAAACCCAAGTTTCGTCCGGAACCCGTTTTAAACCGAAAAGCAGCTCAAAATATCCTAAAGAGCGCATCTCAACCCAGAAACCCAACAAATTGATTTGGAACCGTAGGACAAGTCGGGGACACCCGAAACCCCTTTTAGAGTAAAACGCGTTCTGTGTTTTTCTAGAAGGTGTCTTTCAACTGAGAGTCGCAAGAAACACAGTGCATAGTCAATAGTTTCCTAAAGCCGGAAATTTTGTGTTTTCGTTCAAAACTACCGTACGACCCGCACGAAGTTCGGGTTTTCGCCTCTACAAACACAGAACTCCCCGAAAGTGTTTTCAAAACCCAAGTTTCGTCCGAAATCAGTTTTAAACCGAATAGTAGCTCCAAATATCCTAAAGAGCGCATCTCAACCCAGAAACCCAACAAACTGATTTCGAGGCGCATAGGTTGTGTTTTCGTACAAAACTACCGTACGACCCGCACGAAGTTCGGGGTTTTGCCATTACAAACACTGAACTCCCCGATAGTATTTTTCCAAAACCAATTTTCGTCCGAAACCCGTTCTAAACCGAATAGTAGCTCGAAATATCCTAAGAAGCGCATCTCAACCCAGAATCCCTTCAAATGGATTTCAAGGCTTAGACAAGACAAGGACACCCGAAAACCCTTTTAGAGTAAAACGCGTTTTCCGGGTTTTTCTAGAGGGTGTCTTTGGACCGAGAGTCGCATGAAACACAGTGTATAGTCAATAGTTTTCTAAAGCCGCCCAATTTCTGTTTTCGTACAAAACTACCGTACGACCCGCACGAAGTTCGGGTTTTCGCCATTGCAAACACTGAACTCCCCGATAGTGTTTTCCAAACCCAATTTTCGTCCGGAATCGGTTTTAAACCGAATAGTAGCTCCAAATATCCAAAAAAGCGCGTCTCAACCAAGAATCCCTTGAAATGGATTTCGAGGCGTAAGACAAGACAAGGACACCCGAAACCCCTTTTAGAGTAAAACGCGGTCTCGATTTTTCCAGGGAGTGTCTTTGGACCCAGAGTCGCAAGAAACACGGTGAATAGTCAATAGTTTCCTAAAGCCGCGTAGATTGTGTTTTCGTACAAGAGTACAGTACGTCCCACACGAAGCTCGGGTTTTCGGCTCTACAAACAGTGAACTCCACGAAGTCTATTCGAAATCCAGGATTCGCCCGAAATCCGTTTTAATCCGAAAAGTAGCTCGAAAAAACCTAAATAGTGCATCTCAACCCAGAATCACATCAATTGGACTTCGAGGCGCGAGACAGGACAATGACACCCGAAAACCCCTTTTAGAGTAGACTCAATCCCCGATTTTTCTAGAGGGTGTCTTTGGCTCTGAGTCGCATGAAACACGGTGTACAGTCAACAATTTCCTAGAGCCGCAAAGATTGCGTTTTCGTACAGAACTACCTACGACCCGCACGAAGTTCGGGTTTTCGCCATTAGAAACACTGAGCTCTCCGGAAGTGGTTTCCAAACCCAAGATTCTCCCGAAACCTGTTTAAAACCGAAAAGTAGCTCCAAATATCCTAAAGAGCGCATCTCAACACAGAAACCCAACAAATTCATTTCGAGGCGTAAGACAGGACAGGGACACCCGAAACTCCATTTAGAGTAAAACGCGTTCCGGGTTTTTCTTGAAGGTGTCTTTCGACTGAGAGTCGCATGAAACACAGTGCATGGTCAAGAGCTTCCTAAAGCCGCAAAGTTTGTGTTTTCGTACAAAAATACCGTACGACCCGCACGAAGTTCGGGTTTTCGCCTCTACAGACACAGACTCCCCGGAAGTGTTTTCCAAACCCAAGTTTCGTCCGGAACCCGTTTTAAACCGAAAAGCAGCTCAAAATATCCTAAAGAGCGCATCTCAACCCAGAAACCCAACAAATTGATTTGGAACCGTAGGACAAGTCGGGGACACCCGAAACCCCTTTTAGAGTAAAACGCGTTCTGTGTTTTTCTAGAAGGTGTCTTTCAACTGAGAGTCGCAAGAAACACAGTGCATAGTCAATAGTTTCCTAAAGCCGGAAATTTTGTGTTTTCGTTCAAAACTACCGTACGACCCGCACGAAGTTCGGGTTTTCGCCTCTACAAACACAGAACTCCCCGAAAGTGTTTTCAAAACCCAAGTTTCGTCCGAAATCAGTTTTAAACCGAATAGTAGCTCCAAATATCCTAAAGAGCGCATCTCAACCCAGAAACCCAACAAACTGATTTCGAGGCGCATAGGTTGTGTTTTCGTACAAAACTACCGTACGACCCGCACGAAGTTCGGGGTTTTGCCATTACAAACACTGAACTCCCCGATAGTATTTTTCCAAAACCAATTTTCGTCCGAAACCCGTTCTAAACCGAATAGTAGCTCGAAATATCCTAAGAAGCGCATCTCAACCCAGAATCCCTTCAAATGGATTTCAAGGCTTAGACAAGACAAGGACACCCGAAAACCCTTTTAGAGTAAAACGCGTTTTCCGGGTTTTTCTAGAGGGTGTCTTTGGACCGAGAGTCGCATGAAACACAGTGTATAGTCAATAGTTTTCTAAAGCCGCCCAATTTCTGTTTTCGTACAAAACTACCGTACGACCCGCACGAAGTTCGGGTTTTCGCCATTGCAAACACTGAACTCCCCGATAGTGTTTTCCAAACCCAATTTTCGTCCGGAATCGGTTTTAAACCGAATAGTAGCTCCAAATATCCAAAAAAGCGCGTCTCAACCAAGAATCCCTTGAAATGGATTTCGAGGCGTAAGACAAGACAAGGACACCCGAAACCCCTTTTAGAGTAAAACGCGGTCTCGATTTTTCCAGGGAGTGTCTTTGGACCCAGAGTCGCAAGAAACACGGTGAATAGTCAATAGTTTCCTAAAGCCGCGTAGATTGTGTTTTCGTACAAGAGTACAGTACGTCCCACACGAAGCTCGGGTTTTCGGCTCTACAAACAGTGAACTCCACGAAGTCTATTCGAAATCCAGGATTCGCCCGAAATCCGTTTTAATCCGAAAAGTAGCTCGAAAAAACCTAAATAGTGCATCTCAACCCAGAATCACATCAATTGGACTTCGAGGCGCGAGACAGGACAATGACACCCGAAAACCCCTTTTAGAGTAGACTCAATCCCCGATTTTTCTAGAGGGTGTCTTTGGCTCTGAGTCGCATGAAACACGGTGTACAGTCAACAATTTCCTAGAGCCGCAAAGATTGCGTTTTCGTACAGAACTACCTACGACCCGCACGAAGTTCGGGTTTTCGCCATTAGAAACACTGAGCTCTCCGGAAGTGGTTTCCAAACCCAAGATTCTCCCGAAACCTGTTTAAAACCGAAAAGTAGCTCCAAATATCCTAAAGAGCGCATCTCAACACAGAAACCCAACAAATTCATTTCGAGGCGTAAGACAGGACAGGGACACCCGAAACTCCATTTAGAGTAAAACGCGTTCCGGGTTTTTCTTGAAGGTGTCTTTCGACTGAGAGTCGCATGAAACACAGTGCATGGTCAAGAGCTTCCTAAAGCCGCAAAGTTTGTGTTTTCGTACAAAAATACCGTACGACCCGCACGAAGTTCGGGTTTTCGCCTCTACAGACACAGACTCCCCGGAAGTGTTTTCCAAACCCAAGTTTCGTCCGGAACCCGTTTTAAACCGAAAAGCAGCTCAAAATATCCTAAAGAGCGCATCTCAACCCAGAAACCCAACAAATTGATTTGGAACCGTAGGACAAGTCGGGGACACCCGAAACCCCTTTTAGAGTAAAACGCGTTCTGTGTTTTTCTAGAAGGTGTCTTTCAACTGAGAGTCGCAAGAAACACAGTGCATAGTCAATAGTTTCCTAAAGCCGGAAATTTTGTGTTTTCGTTCAAAACTACCGTACGACCCGCACGAAGTTCGGGTTTTCGCCTCTACAAACACAGAACTCCCCGAAAGTGTTTTCAAAACCCAAGTTTCGTCCGAAATCAGTTTTAAACCGAATAGTAGCTCCAAATATCCTAAAGAGCGCATCTCAACCCAGAAACCCAACAAACTGATTTCGAGGCGCATAGGTTGTGTTTTCGTACAAAACTACCGTACGACCCGCACGAAGTTCGGGGTTTTGCCATTACAAACACTGAACTCCCCGATAGTATTTTTCCAAAACCAATTTTCGTCCGAAACCCGTTCTAAACCGAATAGTAGCTCGAAATATCCTAAGAAGCGCATCTCAACCCAGAATCCCTTCAAATGGATTTCAAGGCTTAGACAAGACAAGGACACCCGAAAACCCTTTTAGAGTAAAACGCGTTTTCCGGGTTTTTCTAGAGGGTGTCTTTGGACCGAGAGTCGCATGAAACACAGTGTATAGTCAATAGTTTTCTAAAGCCGCCCAATTTCTGTTTTCGTACAAAACTACCGTACGACCCGCACGAAGTTCGGGTTTTCGCCATTGCAAACACTGAACTCCCCGATAGTGTTTTCCAAACCCAATTTTCGTCCGGAATCGGTTTTAAACCGAATAGTAGCTCCAAATATCCAAAAAAGCGCGTCTCAACCAAGAATCCCTTGAAATGGATTTCGAGGCGTAAGACAAGACAAGGACACCCGAAACCCCTTTTAGAGTAAAACGCGGTCTCGATTTTTCCAGGGAGTGTCTTTGGACCCAGAGTCGCAAGAAACACGGTGAATAGTCAATAGTTTCCTAAAGCCGCGTAGATTGTGTTTTCGTACAAGAGTACAGTACGTCCCACACGAAGCTCGGGTTTTCGGCTCTACAAACAGTGAACTCCACGAAGTCTATTCAAAATCCAGGATTCGCCCGAAATCCGTTTTAATCCGAAAAGTAGCTCGAAAAAACCTAAATAGTGCATCTCAACCCAGAATCACATCAATTGGACTTCGAGGCGCGAGACAGGACAATGACACCCGAAAACCCCTTTTAGAGTAGACTCAATCCCCGATTTTTCTAGAGGGTGTCTTTGGCTATGAGTCGCATGAAACACGGTGTACAGTCAACAATTTCCTAGAGCCGCAAAGATTGCGTTTTCGTACAGAACTACCTACGACCCGCACGAAGTTCGGGTTTTCGCCATTAGAAACACTGAGCTCTCCGGAAGTGGTTTCCAAACCCAAGATTCTCCCGAAACCTGTTTAAAACCGAAAAGTAGCTCCAAATATCCTAAAGAGCGCATCTCAACACAGAAACCCAACAAATTCATTTCGAGGCGTAAGACAGGACAGGGACACCCGAAACTCCATTTAGAGTAAAACGCGTTCCGGGTTTTTCTTGAAGGTGTCTTTCGACTGAGAGTCGCATGAAACACAGTGCATGGTCAAGAGCTTCCTAAAGCCGCAAAGTTTGTGTTTTCGTACAAAAATACCGTACGACCCGCACGAAGTTCGGGTTTTCGCCTCTACAGACACAGACTCCCCGGAAGTGTTTTCCAAACCCAAGTTTCGTCCGGAACCCGTTTTAAACCGAAAAGCAGCTCAAAATATCCTAAAGAGCGCATCTCAACCCAGAAACCCAACAAATTGATTTGGAACCGTAGGACAAGTCGGGGACACCCGAAACCCCTTTTAGAGTAAAACGCGTTCTGTGTTTTTCTAGAAGGTGTCTTTCAACTGAGAGTCGCAAGAAACACAGTGCATAGTCAATAGTTTCCTAAAGCCGGAAATTTTGTGTTTTCGTTCAAAACTACCGTACGACCCGCACGAAGTTCGGGTTTTCGCCTCTACAAACACAGAACTCCCCGAAAGTGTTTTCAAAACCCAAGTTTCGTCCGAAATCAGTTTTAAACCGAATAGTAGCTCCAAATATCCTAAAGAGCGCATCTCAACCCAGAAACCCAACAAACTGATTTCGAGGCGCATAGGTTGTGTTTTCGTACAAAACTACCGTACGACCCGCACGAAGTTCGGGGTTTTGCCATTACAAACACTGAACTCCCCGATAGTATTTTTCCAAAACCAATTTTCGTCCGAAACCCGTTCTAAACCGAATAGTAGCTCGAAATATCCTAAGAAGCGCATCTCAACCCAGAATCCCTTCAAATGGATCTCAAGGCTTAGACAAGACAAGGACACCCGAAAACCCTTTTAGAGTAAAACGCGTTTTCCGGGTTTTTCTAGAGGGTGTCTTTGGACCGAGAGTCGCATGAAACACAGTGTATAGTCAATAGTTTTCTAAAGCCGCCCAATTTCTGTTTTCGTACAAAACTACCGTACGACCCGCACGAAGTTCGGGTTTTCGCCATTGCAAACACTGAACTCCCCGATAGTGTTTTCCAAACCCAATTTTCGTCCGGAATCGGTTTTAAACCGAATAGTAGCTCCAAATATCCAAAAAAGCGCGTCTCAACCAAGAATCCCTTGAAATGGATTTCGAGGCGTAAGACAAGACAAGGACACCCGAAACCCCTTTTAGAGTAAAACGCGGTCTCGATTTTTCCAGGGAGTGTCTTTGGACCCAGAGTCGCAAGAAACACGGTGAATAGTCAATAGTTTCCTAAAGCCGCGTAGATTGTGTTTTCGTACAAAAGTACAGTACGTCCCACACGAAGCTCGGGTTTTCGGCTCTACAAACAGTGAACTCCACGAAGTCTATTCAAAATCCAGGATTCGCCCGAAATCCGTTTTAATCCGAAAAGTAGCTCGAAAAAACCTAAATAGTGCATCTCAACCCAGAATCACATCAATTGGACTTCGAGGCGCGAGACAGGACAATGACACCCGAAAACCCCTTTTAGAGTAGACTCAATCCCCGATTTTTCTAGAGGGTGTCTTTGGCTCTGAGTCGCATGAAACACGGTGTACAGTCAACAATTTCCTAGAGCCGCAAAGATTGCGTTTTCGTACAGAACTACCTACGACCCGCACGAAGTTCGGGTTTTCGCCATTAGAAACACTGAGCTCTCCGGAAGTGGTTTCCAAACCCAAGATTCTCCCGAAACCTGTTTAAAACCGAAAAGTAGCTCCAAATATCCTAAAGAGCGCATCTCAACACAGAAACCCAACAAATTGATTTCGAGGCGTAAGACAGGACAGGGACACCCGAAACTCCATTTAGAGTAAAACGCGTTCCGGGTTTTTCTTGAAGGTGTCTTTCGACTGAGAGTCGCATGAAACACAGTGCATGGTCAAGAGCTTCCTAAAGCCGCAAAGTTTGTGTTTTCGTACAAAAATACCGTACGACCCGCACGAAGTTCGGGTTTTCGCCTCTACAGACACAGACTCCCCGGAAGTGTTTTCCAAACCCAAGTTTCGTCCGGAACCCGTTTTAAACCGAAAAGCAGCTCAAAATATCCTAAAGAGCGCATCTCAACCCAGAAACCCAACAAATTGATTTGGAACCGTAGGACAAGTCGGGGACACCCGAAACCCCTTTTAGAGTAAAACGCGTTCTGTGTTTTTCTAGAAGGTGTCTTTCAACTGAGAGTCGCAAGAAACACAGTGCATAGTCAATAGTTTCCTAAAGCCGGAAATTTTGTGTTTTCGTTCAAAACTACCGTACGACCCGCACGAAGTTCGGGTTTTCGCCTCTACAAACACAGAACTCCCCGAAAGTGTTTTCAAAACCCAAGTTTCGTCCGAAATCAGTTTTAAACCGAATAGTAGCTCCAAATATCCTAAAGAGCGCATCTCAACCCAGAAACCCAACAAACTGATTTCGAGGCGCATAGGTTGTGTTTTCGTACAAAACTACCGTACGACCCGCACGAAGTTCGGGGTTTTGCCATTACAAACACTGAACTCCCCGATAGTATTTTTCCAAAACCAATTTTCGTCCGAAACCCGTTCTAAACCGAATAGTAGCTCGAAATATCCTAAGAAGCGCATCTCAACCCAGAATCCCTTCAAATGGATCTCAAGGCTTAGACAAGACAAGGACACCCGAAAACCCTTTTAGAGTAAAACGCGTTTTCCGGGTTTTTCTAGAGGGTGTCTTTGGACCGAGAGTCGCATGAAACACAGTGTATAGTCAATAGTTTTCTAAAGCCGCCCAATTTCTGTTTTCGTACAAAACTACCGTACGACCCGCACGAAGTTCGGGTTTTCGCCATTGCAAACACTGAACTCCCCGATAGTGTTTTCCAAACCCAATTTTCGTCCGGAATCGGTTTTAAACCGAATAGTAGCTCCAAATATCCAAAAAAGCGCGTCTCAACCAAGAATCCCTTGAAATGGATTTCGAGGCGTAAGACAAGACAAGGACACCCGAAACCCCTTTTAGAGTAAAACGCGGTCTCGATTTTTCCAGGGAGTGTCTTTGGACCCAGAGTCGCAAGAAACACGGTGAATAGTCAATAGTTTCCTAAAGCCGCGTAGATTGTGTTTTCGTACAAAAGTACAGTACGTCCCACACGAAGCTCGGGTTTTCGGCTCTACAAACAGTGAACTCCACGAAGTCTATTCAAAATCCAGGATTCGCCCGAAATCCGTTTTAATCCGAAAAGTAGCTCGAAAAAACCTAAATAGTGCATCTCAACCCAGAATCACATCAATTGGACTTCGAGGCGCGAGACAGGACAATGACACCCGAAAACCCCTTTTAGAGTAGACTCAATCCCCGATTTTTCTAGAGGGTGTCTTTGGCTCTGAGTCGCATGAAACACGGTGTACAGTCAACAATTTCCTAGAGCCGCAAAGATTGCGTTTTCGTACAGAACTACCTACGACCCGCACGAAGTTCGGGTTTTCGCCATTAGAAACACTGAGCTCTCCGGAAGTGGTTTCCAAACCCAAGATTCTCCCGAAACCTGTTTAAAACCGAAAAGTAGCTCCAAATATCCTAAAGAGCGCATCTCAACACAGAAACCCAACAAATTCATTTCGAGGCGTAAGACAGGACAGGGACACCCGAAACTCCATTTAGAGTAAAACGCGTTCCGGGTTTTTCTTGAAGGTGTCTTTCGACTGAGAGTCGCATGAAACACAGTGCATGGTCAAGAGCTTCCTAAAGCCGCAAAGTTTGTGTTTTCGTACAAAAATACCGTACGACCCGCACGAAGTTCGGGTTTTCGCCTCTACAGACACAGACTCCCCGGAAGTGTTTTCCAAACCCAAGTTTCGTCCGGAACCCGTTTTAAACCGAAAAGCAGCTCAAAATATCCTAAAGAGCGCATCTCAACCCAGAAACCCAACAAATTGATTTGGAACCGTAGGACAAGTCGGGGACACCCGAAACCCCTTTTAGAGTAAAACGCGTTCTGTGTTTTTCTATAAGGTGTCTTTCAACTGAGAGTCGCAAGAAACACAGTGCATAGTCAATAGTTTCCTAAAGCCGGAAATTTTGTGTTTTCGTTCAAAACTACCGTACGACCCGCACGAAGTTCGGGTTTTCGCCTCTACAAACACAGAACTCCCCGAAAGTGTTTTCAAAACCCAAGTTTCGTCCGAAATCAGTTTTAAACCGAATAGTAGCTCCAAATATCCTAAAGAGCGCATCTCAACCCAGAAACCCAACAAACTGATTTCGAGGCGCATAGGTTGTGTTTTCGTACAAAACTACCGTACGACCCGCACGAAGTTCGGGGTTTTGCCATTACAAACACTGAACTCCCCGACAGTATTTTTCCAAAACCAATTTTCGTCCGAAACCCGTTCTAAACCGAATAGTAGCTCGAAATATCCTAAGAAGCGCATCTCAACCCAGAATCCCTTCAAATGGATCTCAAGGCTTAGACAAGACAAGGACACCCGAAAACCCTTTTAGAGTAAAACGCGTTTTCCGGGTTTTTCTAGAGGGTGTCTTTGGACCGAGAGTCGCATGAAACACAGTGTATAGTCAATAGTTTTCTAAAGCCGCCTAATTTCTGTTTTCGTACAAAACTACCGTACGACCCGCACGAAGTTCGGGTTTTCGCCATTGCAAACACTGAACTCCCCGATAGTGTTTTCCAAACCCAATTTTCGTCCGGAATCGGTTTTAAACCGAATAGTAGCTCCAAATATCCAAAAAAGCGCATCTCAACCAAGAATCCCTTGAAATGGATTTCGAGGCGTAAGACAAGACAAGGACACCCGAAACCCCTTTTAGAGTAAAACGCGGTCTCGATTTTTCCAGGGAGTGTCTTTGGACCCAGAGTCGCAAGAAACACGGTGAATAGTCAATAGTTTCCTAAAGCCGCGTAGATTGTGTTTTCGTACAAAAGTACAGTACGTCCCACACGAAGCTCGGGTTTTCGGCTCTACAAACAGTGAACTCCACGAAGTCTATTCAAAATCCAGGATTCGCCCGAAATCCGTTTTAATCCGAAAAGTAGCTCGAAAAAACCTAAATAGTGCATCTCAACCCAGAATCACATCAATTGGACTTCGAGGCGCGAGACAGGACAATGACACCCGAAAACCCCTTTTAGAGTAGACTCAATCCCCGATTTTTCTAGAGGGTGTCTTTGGCTCTGAGTCGCATGAAACACGGTGTACAGTCAACAATTTCCTAGAGCCGCAAAGATTGCGTTTTCGTACAGAACTACCTACGACCCGCACGAAGTTCGGGTTTTCGCCATTAGAAACACTGAGCTCTCCGGAAGTGGTTTCCAAACCCAAGATTCTCCCGAAACCTGTTTAAAACCGAAAAGTAGCTCCAAATATCCTAAAGAGCGCATCTCAACACAGAAACCCAACAAATTGATTTCGAGGCGTAAGACAGGACAGGGACACCCGAAACTCCATTTAGAGTAAAACGCGTTCCGGGTTTTTCTTGAAGGTGTCTTTCGACTGAGAGTCGCATGAAACACAGTGCATGGTCAAGAGCTTCCTAAAGCCGCAAAGTTTGTGTTTTCGTACAAAAATACCGTACGACCCGCACGAAGTTCGGGTTTTCGCCTCTACAGACACAGACTCCCCGGAAGTGTTTTCCAAACCCAAGTTTCGTCCGGAACCCGTTTTAAACCGAAAAGCAGCTCAAAATATCCTAAAGAGCGCATCTCAACCCAGAAACCCAACAAATTGATTTGGAACCGTAGGACAAGTCGGGGACACCCGAAACCCCTTTTAGAGTAAAACGCGTTCTGTGTTTTTCTAGAAGGTGTCTTTCAACTGAGAGTCGCAAGAAACACAGTGCATAGTCAATAGTTTCCTAAAGCCGGAAATTTTGTGTTTTCGTTCAAAACTACCGTACGACCCGCACGAAGTTCGGGTTTTCGCCTCTACAAACACAGAACTCCCCGAAAGTGTTTTCAAAACCCAAGTTTCGTCCGAAATCAGTTTTAAACCGAATAGTAGCTCCAAATATCCTAAAGAGCGCATCTCAACCCAGAAACCCAACAAACTGATTTCGAGGCGCATAGGTTGTGTTTTCGTACAAAACTACCGTACGACCCGCACGAAGTTCGGGGTTTTGCCATTACAAACACTGAACTCCCCGACAGTATTTTTCCAAAACCAATTTTCGTCCGAAACCCGTTCTAAACCGAATAGTAGCTCGAAATATCCTAAGAAGCGCATCTCAACCCAGAATCCCTTCAAATGGATTTCAAGGCTTAGACAAGACAAGGACACCCGAAAACCCTTTTAGAGTAAAACGCGTTTTCCGGGTTTTTCTAGAGGGTGTCTTTGGACCGAGAGTCGCATGAAACACAGTGTATAGTCAATAGTTTTCTAAAGCCGCCTAATTTCTGTTTTCGTACAAAACTACCGTACGACCCGCACGAAGTTCGGGTTTTCGCCATTGCAAACACTGAACTCCCCGATAGTGTTTTCCAAACCCAATTTTCGTCCGGAATCGGTTTTAAACCGAATAGTAGCTCCAAATATCCAAAAAAGCGCATCTCAACCAAGAATCCCTTGAAATGGATTTCGAGGCGTAAGACAAGACAAGGACACCCGAAACCCCTTTTAGAGTAAAACGCGGTCTCGATTTTTCCAGGGAGTGTCTTTGGACCCAGAGTCGCAAGAAACACGGTGAATAGTCAATAGTTTCCTAAAGCCGCGTAGATTGTGTTTTCGTACAAAAGTACAGTACGTCCCACACGAAGCTCGGGTTTTCGGCTCTACAAACAGTGAACTCCACGAAGTCTATTCAAAATCCAGGATTCGCCCGAAATCCGTTTTAATCCGAAAAGTAGCTCGAAAAAACCTAAATAGTGCATCTCAACCCAGAATCACATCAATTGGACTTCGAGGCGCGAGACAGGACAATGACACCCGAAAACCCCTTTTAGAGTAGACTCAATCCCCGATTTTTCTAGAGGGTGTCTTTGGCTCTGAGTCGCATGAAACACGGTGTACAGTCAACAATTTCCTAGAGCCGCAAAGATTGCGTTTTCGTACAGAACTACCTACGACCCGCACGAAGTTCGGGTTTTCGCCATTAGAAACACTGAGCTCTCCGGAAGTGGTTTCCAAACCCAAGATTCTCCCGAAACCTGTTTAAAACCGAAAAGTAGCTCCAAATATCCTAAAGAGCGCATCTCAACACAGAAACCCAACAAATTGATTTCGAGGCGTAAGACAGGACAGGGACACCCGAAACTCCATTTAGAGTAAAACGCGTTCCGGGTTTTTCTTGAAGGTGTCTTTCGACTGAGAGTCGCATGAAACACAGTGCATGGTCAAGAGCTTCCTAAAGCCGCAAAGTTTGTGTTTTCGTACAAAAATACCGTACGACCCGCACGAAGTTCGGGTTTTCGCCTCTACAGACACAGACTCCCCGGAAGTGTTTTCCAAACCCAAGTTTCGTCCGGAACCCGTTTTAAACCGAAAAGCAGCTCAAAATATCCTAAAGAGCGCATCTCAACCCTGAAACCCAACAAATTGATTTGGAACCGTAGGACAAGTCGGGGACACCCGAAACCCCTTTTAGAGTAAAACGCGTTCTGTGTTTTTCTAGAAGGTGTCTTTCAACTGAGAGTCGCAAGAAACACAGTGCATAGTCAATAGTTTCCTAAAGCCGGAAATTTTGTGTTTTCGTTCAAAACTACCGTACGACCCGCACGAAGTTCGGGTTTTCGCCTCTACAAACACAGAACTCCCCGAAAGTGTTTTCAAAACCCAAGTTTCGTCCGAAATCAGTTTTAAACCGAATAGTAGCTCCAAATATCCTAAAGAGCGCATCTCAACCCAGAAACCCAACAAACTGATTTCGAGGCGCATAGGTTGTGTTTTCGTACAAAACTACCGTACGACCCGCACGAAGTTCGGGGTTTTGCCATTACAAACACTGAACTCCCCGATAGTATTTTTCCAAAACCAATTTTCGTCCGAAACCCGTTCTAAACCGAATAGTAGCTCGAAATATCCTAAGAAGCGCATCTCAACCCAGAATCCCTTCAAATGGATTTCAAGGCTTAGACAAGACAAGGACACCCGAAAACCCTTTTAGAGTAAAACGCGTTTTCCGGGTTTTTCTAGAGGGTGTCTTTGGACCGAGAGTCGCATGAAACACAGTGTATAGTCAATAGTTTTCTAAAGCCGCCCAATTTCTGTTTTCGTACAAAACTACCGTACGACCCGCACGAAGTTCGGGTTTTCGCCATTGCAAACACTGAACTCCCCGATAGTGTTTTCCAAACCCAATTTTCGTCCGGAATCGGTTTTAAACCGAATAGTAGCTCCAAATATCCAAAAAAGCGCGTCTCAACCAAGAATCCCTTGAAATGGATTTCGAGGCGTAAGACAAGACAAGGACACCCGAAACCCCTTTTAGAGTAAAACGCGGTCTCGATTTTTCCAGGGAGTGTCTTTGGACCCAGAGTCGCAAGAAACACGGTGAATAGTCAATAGTTTCCTAAAGCCGCGTAGATTGTGTTTTCGTACAAAAGTACAGTACGTCCCACACGAAGCTCGGGTTTTCGGCTCTACAAACAGTGAACTCCACGAAGTCTATTCAAAATCCAGGATTCGCCCGAAATCCGTTTTAATCCGAAAAGTAGCTCGAAAAAACCTAAATAGTGCATCTCAACCCAGAATCACATCAATTGGACTTCGAGGCGCGAGACAGGACAATGACACCCGAAAACCCCTTTTAGAGTAGACTCAATCCCCGATTTTTCTAGAGGGTGTCTTTGGCTCTGAGTCGCATGAAACACGGTGTACAGTCAACAATTTCCTAGAGCCGCAAAGATTGCGTTTTCGTACAGAACTACCTACGACCCGCACGAAGTTCGGGTTTTCGCCATTAGAAACACTGAGCTCTCCGGAAGTGGTTTCCAAACCCAAGATTCTCCCGAAACCTGTTTAAAACCGAAAAGTAGCTCCAAATATCCTAAAGAGCGCATCTCAACACAGAAACCCAACAAATTGATTTCGAGGCGTAAGACAGGACAGGGACACCCGAAACTCCATTTAGAGTAAAACGCGTTCCGGGTTTTTCTTGAAGGTGTCTTTCGACTGAGAGTCGCATGAAACACAGTGCATGGTCAAGAGCTTCCTAAAGCCGCAAAGTTTGTGTTTTCGTACAAAAATACCGTACGACCCGCACGAAGTTCGGGTTTTCGCCTCTACAGACACAGACTCCCCGGAAGTGTTTTCCAAACCCAAGTTTCGTCCGGAACCCGTTTTAAACCGAAAAGCAGCTCAAAATATCCTAAAGAGCGCATCTCAACCCAGAAACCCAACAAATTGATTTGGAACCGTAGGACAAGTCGGGGACACCCGAAACCCCTTTTAGAGTAAAACGCGTTCTGTGTTTTTCTAGAAGGTGTCTTTCAACTGAGAGTCGCAAGAAACACAGTGCATAGTCAATAGTTTCCTAAAGCCGGAAATTTTGTGTTTTCGTTCAAAACTACCGTACGACCCGCACGAAGTTCGGGTTTTCGCCTCTACAAACACAGAACTCCCCGAAAGTGTTTTCAAAACCCAAGTTTCGTCCGAAATCAGTTTTAAACCGAATAGTAGCTCCAAATATCCTAAAGAGCGCATCTCAACCCAGAAACCCAACAAACTGATTTCGAGGCGCATAGGTTGTGTTTTCGTACAAAACTACCGTACGACCCGCACGAAGTTCGGGGTTTTGCCATTACAAACACTGAACTCCCCGATAGTATTTTTCCAAAACCAATTTTCGTCCGAAACCCGTTCTAAACCGAATAGTAGCTCGAAATATCCTAAGAAGCGCATCTCAACCCAGAATCCCTTCAAATGGATCTCAAGGCTTAGACAAGACAAGGACACCCGAAAACCCTTTTAGAGTAAAACGCGTTTTCCGGGTTTTTCTAGAGGGTGTCTTTGGACCGAGAGTCGCATGAAACACAGTGTATAGTCAATAGTTTTCTAAAGCCGCCTAATTTCTGTTTTCGTACAAAACTACCGTACGACCCGCACGAAGTTCGGGTTTTCGCCATTGCAAACACTGAACTCCCCGATAGTGTTTTCCAAACCCAATTTTCGTCCGGAATCGGTTTTAAACCGAATAGTAGCTCCAAATATCCAAAAAAGCGCGTCTCAACCAAGAATCCCTTGAAATGGATTTCGAGGCGTAAGACAAGACAAGGACACCCGAAACCCCTTTTAGAGTAAAACGCGGTCTCGATTTTTCCAGGGAGTGTCTTTGGACCCAGAGTCGCAAGAAACACGGTGAATAGTCAATAGTTTCCTAAAGCCGCGTAGATTGTGTTTTCGTACAAAAGTACAGTACGTCCCACACGAAGCTCGGGTTTTCGGCTCTACAAACAGTGAACTCCACGAAGTCTATTCAAAATCCAGGATTCGCCCGAAATCCGTTTTAATCCGAAAAGTAGCTCGAAAAAACCTAAATAGTGCATCTCAACCCAGAATCACATCAATTGGACTTCGAGGCGCGAGACAGGACAATGACACCCGAAAACCCCTTTTAGAGTAGACTCAATCCCCGATTTTTCTAGAGGGTGTCTTTGGCTCTGAGTCGCATGAAACACGGTGTACAGTCAACAATTTCCTAGAGCCGCAAAGATTGCGTTTTCGTACAGAACTACCTACGACCCGCACGAAGTTCGGGTTTTCGCCATTAGAAACACTGAGCTCTCCGGAAGTGGTTTCCAAACCCAAGATTCTCCCGAAACCTGTTTAAAACCGAAAAGTAGCTCCAAATATCCTAAAGAGCGCATCTCAACACAGAAACCCAACAAATTGATTTCGAGGCGTAAGACAGGACAGGGACACCCGAAACTCCATTTAGAGTAAAACGCGTTCCGGGTTTTTCTTGAAGGTGTCTTTCGACTGAGAGTCGCATGAAACACAGTGCATGGTCAAGAGCTTCCTAAAGCCGCAAAGTTTGTGTTTTCGTACAAAAATACCGTACGACCCGCACGAAGTTCGGGTTTTCGCCTCTACAGACACAGACTCCCCGGAAGTGTTTTCCAAACCCAAGTTTCGTCCGGAACCCGTTTTAAACCGAAAAGCAGCTCAAAATATCCTAAAGAGCGCATCTCAACCCAGAAACCCAACAAATTGATTTGGAACCGTAGGACAAGTCGGGGACACCCGAAACCCCTTTTAGAGTAAAACGCGTTCTGTGTTTTTCTAGAAGGTGTCTTTCAACTGAGAGTCGCAAGAAACACAGTGCATAGTCAATAGTTTCCTAAAGCCGGAAATTTTGTGTTTTCGTTCAAAACTACCGTACGACCCGCACGAAGTTCGGGTTTTCGCCTCTACAAACACAGAACTCCCCGAAAGTGTTTTCAAAACCCAAGTTTCGTCCGAAATCAGTTTTAAACCGAATAGTAGCTCCAAATATCCTAAAGAGCGCATCTCAACCCAGAAACCCAACAAACTGATTTCGAGGCGCATAGGTTGTGTTTTCGTACAAAACTACCGTACGACCCGCACGAAGTTCGGGGTTTTGCCATTACAAACACTGAACTCCCCGATAGTATTTTTCCAAAACCAATTTTCGTCCGAAACCCGTTCTAAACCGAATAGTAGCTCGAAATATCCTAAGAAGCGCATCTCAACCCAGAATCCCTTCAAATGGATTTCAAGGCTTAGACAAGACAAGGACACCCGAAAACCCTTTTAGAGTAAAACGCGTTTTCCGGGTTTTTCTAGAGGGTGTCTTTGGACCGAGAGTCGCATGAAACACAGTGTATAGTCAATAGTTTTCTAAAGCCGCCCAATTTCTGTTTTCGTACAAAACTACCGTACGACCCGCACGAAGTTCGGGTTTTCGCCATTGCAAACACTGAACTCCCCGATAGTGTTTTCCAAACCCAATTTTCGTCCGGAATCGGTTTTAAACCGAATAGTAGCTCCAAATATCCAAAAAAGCGCGTCTCAACCAAGAATCCCTTGAAATGGATTTCGAGGCGTAAGACAAGACAAGGACACCCGAAACCCCTTTTAGAGTAAAACGCGGTCTCGATTTTTCCAGGGAGTGTCTTTGGACCCAGAGTCGCAAGAAACACGGTGAATAGTCAATAGTTTCCTAAAGCCGCGTAGATTGTGTTTTCGTACAAAAGTACAGTACGTCCCACACGAAGCTTGGGTTTTCGGCTCTACAAACAGTGAACTCCACGAAGTCTATTCAAAATCCAGGATTCGCCCGAAATCCGTTTTAATCCGAAAAGTAGCTCGAAAAAACCTAAATAGTGCATCTCAACCCAGAATCACATCAATTGGACTTCGAGGCGCGAGACAGGACAATGACACCCGAAAACCCCTTTTAGAGTAGACTCAATCCCCGATTTTTCTAGAGGGTGTCTTTGGCTCTGAGTCGCATGAAACACGGTGTACAGTCAACAATTTCCTAGAGCCGCAAAGATTGCGTTTTCGTACAGAACTACCTACGACCCGCACGAAGTTCGGGTTTTCGCCATTAGAAACACTGAGCTCTCCGGAAGTGGTTTCCAAACCCAAGATTCTCCCGAAACCTGTTTAAAACCGAAAAGTAGCTCCAAATATCCTAAAGAGCGCATCTCAACACAGAAACCCAACAAATTGATTTCGAGGCGTAAGACAGGACAGGGACACCCGAAACTCCATTTAGAGTAAAACGCGTTCCGGGTTTTTCTTGAAGGTGTCTTTCGACTGAGAGTCGCATGAAACACAGTGCATGGTCAAGAGCTTCCTAAAGCCGCAAAGTTTGTGTTTTCGTACAAAAATACCGTACGACCCGCACGAAGTTCGGGTTTTCGCCTCTACAGACACAGACTCCCCGGAAGTGTTTTCCAAACCCAAGTTTCGTCCGGAACCCGTTTTAAACCGAAAAGCAGCTCAAAATATCCTAAAGAGCGCATCTCAACCCAGAAACCCAACAAATTGATTTGGAACCGTAGGACAAGTCGGGGACACCCGAAACCCCTTTTAGAGTAAAACGCGTTCTGTGTTTTTCTAGAAGGTGTCTTTCAACTGAGAGTCGCAAGAAACACAGTGCATAGTCAATAGTTTCCTAAAGCCGGAAATTTTGTGTTTTCGTTCAAAACTACCGTACGACCCGCACGAAGTTCGGGTTTTCGCCTCTACAAACACAGAACTCCCCGAAAGTGTTTTCAAAACCCAAGTTTCGTCCGAAATCAGTTTTAAACCGAATAGTAGCTCCAAATATCCTAAAGAGCGCATCTCAACCCAGAAACCCAACAAACTGATTTCGAGGCGCATAGGTTGTGTTTTCGTACAAAACTACCGTACGACCCGCACGAAGTTCGGGGTTTTGCCATTACAAACACTGAACTCCCCGATAGTATTTTTCCAAAACCAATTTTCGTCCGAAACCCGTTCTAAACCGAATAGTAGCTCGAAATATCCTAAGAAGCGCATCTCAACCCAGAATCCCTTCAAATGGATCTCAAGGCTTAGACAAGACAAGGACACCCGAAAACCCTTTTAGAGTAAAACGCGTTTTCCGGGTTTTTCTAGAGGGTGTCTTTGGACCGAGAGTCGCATGAAACACAGTGTATAGTCAATAGTTTTCTAAAGCCGCCCAATTTCTGTTTTCGTACAAAACTACCGTACGACCCGCACGAAGTTCGGGTTTTCGCCATTGCAAACACTGAACTCCCCGATAGTGTTTTCCAAACCCAATTTTCGTCCGGAATCGGTTTTAAACCGAATAGTAGCTCCAAATATCCAAAAAAGCGCGTCTCAACCAAGAATCCCTTGAAATGGATTTCGAGGCGTAAGACAAGACAAGGACACCCGAAACCCCTTTTAGAGTAAAACGCGGTCTCGATTTTTCCAGGGAGTGTCTTTGGACCCAGAGTCGCAAGAAACACGGTGAATAGTCAATAGTTTCCTAAAGCCGCGTAGATTGTGTTTTCGTACAAAAGTACAGTACGTCCCACACGAAGCTTGGGTTTTCGGCTCTACAAACAGTGAACTCCACGAAGTCTATTCAAAATCCAGGATTCGCCCGAAATCCGTTTTAATCCGAAAAGTAGCTCGAAAAAACCTAAATAGTGCATCTCAACCCAGAATCACATCAATTGGACTTCGAGGCGCGAGACAGGACAATGACACCCGAAAACCCCTTTTAGAGTAGACTCAATCCCCGATTTTTCTAGAGGGTGTCTTTGGCTCTGAGTCGCATGAAACACGGTGTACAGTCAACAATTTCCTAGAGCCGCAAAGATTGCGTTTTCGTACAGAACTACCTACGACCCGCACGAAGTTCGGGTTTTCGCCATTAGAAACACTGAGCTCTCCGGAAGTGGTTTCCAAACCCAAGATTCTCCCGAAACCTGTTTAAAACCGAAAAGTAGCTCCAAATATCCTAAAGAGCGCATCTCAACACAGAAACCCAACAAATTGATTTCGAGGCGTAAGACAGGACAGGGACACCCGAAACTCCATTTAGAGTAAAACGCGTTCCGGGTTTTTCTTGAAGGTGTCTTTCGACTGAGAGTCGCATGAAACACAGTGCATGGTCAAGAGCTTCCTAAAGCCGCAAAGTTTGTGTTTTCGTACAAAAATACCGTACGACCCGCACGAAGTTCGGGTTTTCGCCTCTACAGACACAGACTCCCCGGAAGTGTTTTCCAAACCCAAGTTTCGTCCGGAACCCGTTTTAAACCGAAAAGCAGCTCAAAATATCCTAAAGAGCGCATCTCAACCCAGAAACCCAACAAATTGATTTGGAACCGTAGGACAAGTCGGGGACACCCGAAACCCCTTTTAGAGTAAAACGCGTTCTGTGTTTTTCTAGAAGGTGTCTTTCAACTGAGAGTCGCAAGAAACACAGTGCATAGTCAATAGTTTCCTAAAGCCGGAAATTTTGTGTTTTCGTTCAAAACTACCGTACGACCCGCACGAAGTTCGGGTTTTCGCCTCTACAAACACAGAACTCCCCGAAAGTGTTTTCAAAACCCAAGTTTCGTCCGAAATCAGTTTTAAACCGAATAGTAGCTCCAAATATCCTAAAGAGCGCATCTCAACCCAGAAACCCAACAAACTGATTTCGAGGCGCATAGGTTGTGTTTTCGTACAAAACTACCGTACGACCCGCACGAAGTTCGGGGTTTTGCCATTACAAACACTGAACTCCCCGATAGTATTTTTCCAAAACCAATTTTCGTCCGAAACCCGTTCTAAACCGAATAGTAGCTCGAAATATCCTAAGAAGCGCATCTCAACCCAGAATCCCTTCAAATGGATCTCAAGGCTTAGACAAGACAAGGACACCCGAAAACCCTTTTAGAGTAAAACGCGTTTTCCGGGTTTTTCTAGAGGGTGTCTTTGGACCGAGAGTCGCATGAAACACAGTGTATAGTCAATAGTTTTCTAAAGCCGCCTAATTTCTGTTTTCGTACAAAACTACCGTACGACCCGCACGAAGTTCGGGTTTTCGCCATTGCAAACACTGAACTCCCCGATAGTGTTTTCCAAACCCAATTTTCGTCCGGAATCGGTTTTAAACCGAATAGTAGCTCCAAATATCCAAAAAAGCGCATCTCAACCAAGAATCCCTTGAAATGGATTTCGAGGCGTAAGACAAGACAAGGACACCCGAAACCCCTTTTAGAGTAAAACGCGGTCTCGATTTTTCCAGGGAGTGTCTTTGGACCCAGAGTCGCAAGAAACACGGTGAATAGTCAATAGTTTCCTAAAGCCGCGTAGATTGTGTTTTCGTACAAAAGTACAGTACGTCCCACACGAAGCTCGGGTTTTCGGCTCTACAAACAGTGAACTCCACGAAGTCTATTCAAAATCCAGGATTCGCCCGAAATCCGTTTTAATCCGAAAAGTAGCTCGAAAAAACCTAAATAGTGCATCTCAACCCAGAATCACATCAATTGGACTTCGAGGCGCGAGACAGGACAATGACACCCGAAAACCCCTTTTAGAGTAGACTCAATCCCCGATTTTTCTAGAGGGTGTCTTTGGCTCTGAGTCGCATGAAACACGGTGTACAGTCAACAATTTCCTAGAGCCGCAAAGATTGCGTTTTCGTACAGAACTACCTACGACCCGCACGAAGTTCGGGTTTTCGCCATTAGAAACACTGAGCTCTCCGGAAGTGGTTTCCAAACCCAAGATTCTCCCGAAACCTGTTTAAAACCGAAAAGTAGCTCCAAATATCCTAAAGAGCGCATCTCAACACAGAAACCCAACAAATTGATTTCGAGGCGTAAGACAGGACAGGGACACCCGAAACTCCATTTAGAGTAAAACGCGTTCCGGGTTTTTCTTGAAGGTGTCTTTCGACTGAGAGTCGCATGAAACACAGTGCATGGTCAAGAGCTTCCTAAAGCCGCAAAGTTTGTGTTTTCGTACAAAAATACCGTACGACCCGCACGAAGTTCGGGTTTTCGCCTCTACAGACACAGACTCCCCGGAAGTGTTTTCCAAACCCAAGTTTCGTCCGGAACCCGTTTTAAACCGAAAAGCAGCTCAAAATATCCTAAAGAGCGCATCTCAACCCAGAAACCCAACAAATTGATTTGGAACCGTAGGACAAGTCGGGGACACCCGAAACCCCTTTTAGAGTAAAACGCGTTCTGTGTTTTTCTAGAAGGTGTCTTTCAACTGAGAGTCGCAAGAAACACAGTGCATAGTCAATAGTTTCCTAAAGCCGGAAATTTTGTGTTTTCGTTCAAAACTACCGTACGACCCGCACGAAGTTCGGGTTTTCGCCTCTACAAACACAGAACTCCCCGAAAGTGTTTTCAAAACCCAAGTTTCGTCCGAAATCAGTTTTAAACCGAATAGTAGCTCCAAATATCCTAAAGAGCGCATCTCAACCCAGAAACCCAACAAACTGATTTCGAGGCGCATAGGTTGTGTTTTCGTACAAAACTACCGTACGACCCGCACGAAGTTCGGGGTTTTGCCATTACAAACACTGAACTCCCCGATAGTTTTTTTCCAAAACCAATTTTCGTCCGAAACCCGTTCTAAACCGAATAGTAGCTCGAAATATCCTAAGAAGCGCATCTCAACCCAGAATCCCTTCAAATGGATTTCAAGGCTTAGACAAGACAAGGACACCCGAAAACCCTTTTAGAGTAAAACGCGTTTTCCGGGTTTTTCTAGAGGGTGTCTTTGGACCGAGAGTCGCATGAAACACAGTGTATAGTCAATAGTTTTCTAAAGCCGCCTAATTTCTGTTTTCGTACAAAACTACCGTACGACCCGCACGAAGTTCGGGTTTTCGCCATTGCAAACACTGAACTCCCCGATAGTGTTTTCCAAACCCAATTTTCGTCCGGAATCGGTTTTAAACCGAATAGTAGCTCCAAATATCCAAAAAAGCGCATCTCAACCAAGAATCCCTTGAAATGGATTTCGAGGCGTAAGACAAGACAAGGACACCCGAAACCCCTTTTAGAGTAAAACGCGGTCTCGATTTTTCCAGGGAGTGTCTTTGGACCCAGAGTCGCAAGAAACACGGTGAATAGTCAATAGTTTCCTAAAGCCGCGTAGATTGTGTTTTCGTACAAAAGTACAGTACGTCCCACACGAAGCTCGGGTTTTCGGCTCTACAAACAGTGAACTCCACGAAGTCTATTCAAAATCCAGGATTCGCCCGAAATCCGTTTTAATCCGAAAAGTAGCTCGAAAAAACCTAAATAGTGCATCTCAACCCAGAATCACATCAATTGGACTTCGAGGCGCGAGACAGGACAATGACACCCGAAAACCCCTTTTAGAGTAGGACTCAATCCCCGATTTTTCTAGAGGGTGTCTTTGGCTCTGAGTCGCATGAAACACGGTGTACAGTCAACAATTTCCTAGAGCCGCAAAGATTGCGTTTTCGTACAGAACTACCTACGACCCGCACGAAGTTCGGGTTTTCGCCATTAGAAACACTGAGCTCTCCGGAAGTGGTTTCCAAACCCAAGATTCTCCCGAAACCTGTTTAAAACCGAAAAGTAGCTCCAAATATCCTAAAGAGCGCATCTCAACACAGAAACCCAACAAATTGATTTCGAGGCGTAAGACAGGACAGGGACACCCGAAACTCCATTTAGAGTAAAACGCGTTCCGGGTTTTTCTTGAAGGTGTCTTTCGACTGAGAGTCGCATGAAACACAGTGCATGGTCAAGAGCTTCCTAAAGCCGCAAAGTTTGTGTTTTCGTACAAAAATACCGTACGACCCGCACGAAGTTCGGGTTTTCGCCTCTACAGACACAGACTCCCCGGAAGTGTTTTCCAAACCCAAGTTTCGTCCGGAACCCGTTTTAAACCGAAAAGCAGCTCAAAATATCCTAAAGAGCGCATCTCAACCCAGAAACCCAACAAATTGATTTGGAACCGTAGGACAAGTCGGGGACACCCGAAACCCCTTTTAGAGTAAAACGCGTTCTGTGTTTTTCTAGAAGGTGTCTTTCAACTGAGAGTCGCAAGAAACACAGTGCATAGTCAATAGTTTCCTAAAGCCGGAAATTTTGTGTTTTCGTTCAAAACTACCGTACGACCCGCACGAAGTTCGGGTTTTCGCCTCTACAAACACAGAACTCCCCGAAAGTGTTTTCAAAACCCAAGTTTCGTCCGAAATCAGTTTTAAACCGAATAGTAGCTCCAAATATCCTAAAGAGCGCATCTCAACCCAGAAACCCAACAAACTGATTTCGAGGCGCATAGGTTGTGTTTTCGTACAAAACTACCGTACGACCCGCACGAAGTTCGGGGTTTTGCCATTACAAACACTGAACTCCCCGATAGTATTTTTCCAAAACCAATTTTCGTCCGAAACCCGTTCTAAACCGAATAGTAGCTCGAAATATCCTAAGAAGCGCATCTCAACCCAGAATCCCTTCAAATGGATTTCAAGGCTTAGACAAGACAAGGACACCCGAAAACCCTTTTAGAGTAAAACGCGTTTTCCGGGTTTTTCTAGAGGGTGTCTTTGGACCGAGAGTCGCATGAAACACAGTGTATAGTCAATAGTTTTCTAAAGCCGACCAATTTCTGTTTTCGTACAAAACTACCGTACGACCCGCACGAAGTTCGGGTTTTCGCCATTGCAAACACTGAACTCCCCGATAGTGTTTTCCAAACCCAATTTTCGTCCGGAATCGGTTTTAAACCGAATAGTAGCTCCAAATATCCAAAAAAGCGCGTCTCAACCAAGAATCCCTTGAAATGGATTTCGAGGCGTAAGACAAGACAAGGACGCCCGAAACCCCTTTTAGAGTAAAACGCGGTCTCGATTTTTCCAGGGAGTGTCTTTGGACCCAGAGTCGCAAGAAACACGGTGAATAGTCAATAGTTTCCTAAAGCCGCGTAGATTGTGTTTTCGTACAAAAGTACAGTACGTCCCACACGAAGCTCGGGTTTTCGGCTCTACAAACAGTGAACTCCACGAAGTCTATTCAAAATCCAGGATTCGCCCGAAATCCGTTTTAATCCGAAAAGTAGCTCGAAAAAACCTAAATAGTGCATCTCAACCCAGAATCACATCAATTGGACTTCGAGGCGCGAGACAGGACAATGACACCCGAAAACCCCTTTTAGAGTAGGACTCAATCCCCGATTTTTCTAGAGGGTGTCTTTGGCTCTGAGTCGCATGAAACACGGTGTACAGTCAACAATTTCCTAGAGCCGCAAAGATTGCGTTTTCGTACAGAACTACCTACGACCCGCACGAAGTTCGGGTTTTCGCCATTAGAAACACTGAGCTCTCCGGAAGTGGTTTCCAAACCCAAGATTCTCCCGAAACCTGTTTAAAACCGAAAAGTAGCTCCAAATATCCTAAAGAGCGCATCTCAACACAGAAACCCAACAAATTGATTTCGAGGCGTAAGACAGGACAGGGACACCCGAAACTCCATTTAGAGTAAAACGCGTTCCGGGTTTTTCTTGAAGGTGTCTTTCGACTGAGAGTCGCATGAAACACAGTGCATGGTCAAGAGCTTCCTAAAGCCGCAAAGTTTGTGTTTTCGTACAAAAATACCGTACGACCCGCACGAAGTTCGGGTTTTCGCCTCTACAGACACAGACTCCCCGGAAGTGTTTTCCAAACCCAAGTTTCGTCCGGAACCCGTTTTAAACCGAAAAGCAGCTCAAAATATCCTAAAGAGCGCATCTCAACCCAGAAACCCAACAAATTGATTTGGAACCGTAGGACAAGTCGGGGACACCCGAAACCCCTTTTAGAGTAAAACGCGTTCTGTGTTTTTCTAGAAGGTGTCTTTCAACTGAGAGTCGCAAGAAACACAGTGCATAGTCAATAGTTTCCTAAAGCCGGAAATTTTGTGTTTTCGTTCAAAACTACCGTACGACCCGCACGAAGTTCGGGTTTTCGCCTCTACAAACACAGAACTCCCCGAAAGTGTTTTCAAAACCCAAGTTTCGTCCGAAATCAGTTTTAAACCGAATAGTAGCTCCAAATATCCTAAAGAGCGCATCTCAACCCAGAAACCCAACAAACTGATTTCGAGGCGCATAGGTTGTGTTTTCGTACAAAACTACCGTACGACCCGCACGAAGTTCGGGGTTTTGCCATTACAAACACTGAACTCCCCGATAGTATTTTTCCAAAACCAATTTTCGTCCGAAACCCGTTCTAAACCGAATAGTAGCTCGAAATATCCTAAGAAGCGCATCTCAACCCAGAATCCCTTCAAATGGATTTCAAGGCTTAGACAAGACAAGGACACCCGAAAACCCTTTTAGAGTAAAACGCGTTTTCCGGGTTTTTCTAGAGGGTGTCTTTGGACCGAGAGTCGCATGAAACACAGTGTATAGTCAATAGTTTTCTAAAGCCGACCAATTTCTGTTTTCGTACAAAACTACCGTACGACCCGCACGAAGTTCGGGTTTTCGCCATTGCAAACACTGAACTCCCCGATAGTGTTTTCCAAACCCAATTTTCGTCCGGAATCGGTTTTAAACCGAATAGTAGCTCCAAATATCCAAAAAAGCGCGTCTCAACCAAGAATCCCTTGAAATGGATTTCGAGGCGTAAGACAAGACAAGGACGCCCGAAACCCCTTTTAGAGTAAAACGCGGTCTCGATTTTTCCAGGGAGTGTCTTTGGACCCAGAGTCGCAAGAAACACGGTGAATAGTCAATAGTTTCCTAAAGCCGCGTAGATTGTGTTTTCGTACAAAAGTACAGTACGTCCCACACGAAGCTCGGGTTTTCGGCTCTACAAACAGTGAACTCCACGAAGTCTATTCAAAATCCAGGATTCGCCCGAAATCCGTTTTAATCCGAAAAGTAGCTCGAAAAAACCTAAATAGTGCATCTCAACCCAGAATCACATCAATTGGACTTCGAGGCGCGAGACAGGACAATGACACCCGAAAACCCCTTTTAGAGTAGACTCAATCCCCGATTTTTCTAGAGGGTGTCTTTGGCTCTGAGTCGCATGAAACACGGTGTACAGTCAACAATTTCCTAGAGCCGCAAAGATTGCGTTTTCGTACAGAACTACCTACGACCCGCACGAAGTTCGGGTTTTCGCCATTAGAAACACTGAGCTCTCCGGAAGTGGTTTCCAAACCCAAGATTCTCCCGAAACCTGTTTAAAACCGAAAAGTAGCTCCAAATATCCTAAAGAGCGCATCTCAACACAGAAACCCAACAAATTGATTTCGAGGCGTAAGACAGGACAGGGACACCCGAAACTCCATTTAGAGTAAAACGCGTTCCGGGTTTTTCTTGAAGGTGTCTTTCGACTGAGAGTCGCATGAAACACAGTGCATGGTCAAGAGCTTCCTAAAGCCGCAAAGTTTGTGTTTTCGTACAAAAATACCGTACGACCCGCACGAAGTTCGGGTTTTCGCCTCTACAGACACAGACTCCCCGGAAGTGTTTTCCAAACCCAAGTTTCGTCCGGAACCCGTTTTAAACCGAAAAGCAGCTCAAAATATCCTAAAGAGCGCATCTCAACCCAGAAACCCAACAAATTGATTTGGAACCGTAGGACAAGTCGGGGACACCCGAAACCCCTTTTAGAGTAAAACGCGTTCTGTGTTTTTCTATAAGGTGTCTTTCAACTGAGAGTCGCAAGAAACACAGTGCATAGTCAATAGTTTCCTAAAGCCGGAAATTTTGTGTTTTCGTTCAAAACTACCGTACGACCCGCACGAAGTTCGGGTTTTCGCCTCTACAAACACAGAACTCCCCGAAAGTGTTTTCAAAACCCAAGTTTCGTCCGAAATCAGTTTTAAACCGAATAGTAGCTCCAAATATCCTAAAGAGCGCATCTCAACCCAGAAACCCAACAAACTGATTTCGAGGCGCATAGGTTGTGTTTTCGTACAAAACTACCGTACGACCCGCACGAAGTTCGGGGTTTTGCCATTACAAACACTGAACTCCCCGATAGTATTTTTCCAAAACCAATTTTCGTCCGAAACCCGTTCTAAACCGAATAGTAGCTCGAAATATCCTAAGAAGCGCATCTCAACCCAGAATCCCTTCAAATGGATCTCAAGGCTTAGACAAGACAAGGACACCCGAAAACCCTTTTAGAGTAAAACGCGTTTTCCGGGTTTTTCTAGAGGGTGTCTTTGGACCGAGAGTCGCATGAAACACAGTGTATAGTCAATAGTTTTCTAAAGCCGACCAATTTCTGTTTTCGTACAAAACTACCGTACGACCCGCACGAAGTTCGGGTTTTCGCCATTGCAAACACTGAACTCCCCGATAGTGTTTTCCAAACCCAATTTTCGTCCGGAATCGGTTTTAAACCGAATAGTAGCTCCAAATATCCAAAAAAGCGCGTCTCAACCAAGAATCCCTTGAAATGGATTTCGAGGCGTAAGACAAGACAAGGACACCCGAAACCCCTTTTAGAGTAAAACGCGGTCTCGATTTTTCCAGGGAGTGTCTTTGGACCCAGAGTCGCAAGAAACACGGTGAATAGTCAATAGTTTCCTAAAGCCGCGTAGATTGTGTTTTCGTACAAAAGTACAGTACGTCCCACACGAAGCTCGGGTTTTCGGCTCTACAAACAGTGAACTCCACGAAGTCTATTCAAAATCCAGGATTCGCCCGAAATCCGTTTTAATCCGAAAAGTAGCTCGAAAAAACCTAAATAGTGCATCTCAACCCAGAATCACATCAATTGGACTTCGAGGCGCGAGACAGGACAATGACACCCGAAAACCCCTTTTAGAGTAGACTCAATCCCCGATTTTTCTAGAGGGTGTCTTTGGCTCTGAGTCGCATGAAACACGGTGTACAGTCAACAATTTCCTAGAGCCGCAAAGATTGCGTTTTCGTACAGAACTACCTACGACCCGCACGAAGTTCGGGTTTTCGCCATTAGAAACACTGAGCTCTCCGGAAGTGGTTTCCAAACCCAAGATTCTCCCGAAACCTGTTTAAAACCGAAAAGTAGCTCCAAATATCCTAAAGAGCGCATCTCAACACAGAAACCCAACAAATTGATTTCGAGGCGTAAGACAGGACAGGGACACCCGAAACTCCATTTAGAGTAAAACGCGTTCCGGGTTTTTCTTGAAGGTGTCTTTCGACTGAGAGTCGCATGAAACACAGTGCATGGTCAAGAGCTTCCTAAAGCCGCAAAGTTTGTGTTTTCGTACAAAAATACCGTACGACCCGCACGAAGTTCGGGTTTTCGCCTCTACAGACACAGACTCCCCGGAAGTGTTTTCCAAACCCAAGTTTCGTCCGGAACCCGTTTTAAACCGAAAAGCAGCTCAAAATATCCTAAAGAGCGCATCTCAACCCAGAAACCCAACAAATTGATTTGGAACCGTAGGACAAGTCGGGGACACCCGAAACCCCTTTTAGAGTAAAACGCGTTCTGTGTTTTTCTATAAGGTGTCTTTCAACTGAGAGTCGCAAGAAACACAGTGCATAGTCAATAGTTTCCTAAAGCCGGAAATTTTGTGTTTTCGTTCAAAACTACCGTACGACCCGCACGAAGTTCGGGTTTTCGCCTCTACAAACACAGAACTCCCCGAAAGTGTTTTCAAAACCCAAGTTTCGTCCGAAATCAGTTTTAAACCGAATAGTAGCTCCAAATATCCTAAAGAGCGCATCTCAACCCAGAAACCCAACAAACTGATTTCGAGGCGCATAGGTTGTGTTTTCGTACAAAACTACCGTACGACCCGCACGAAGTTCGGGGTTTTGCCATTACAAACACTGAACTCCCCGATAGTATTTTTCCAAAACCAATTTTCGTCCGAAACCCGTTCTAAACCGAATAGTAGCTCGAAATATCCTAAGAAGCGCATCTCAACCCAGAATCCCTTCAAATGGATTTCAAGGCTTAGACAAGACAAGGACACCCGAAAACCCTTTTAGAGTAAAACGCGTTTTCCGGGTTTTTCTAGAGGGTGTCTTTGGACCGAGAGTCGCATGAAACACAGTGTATAGTCAATAGTTTTCTAAAGCCGCCTAATTTCTGTTTTCGTACAAAACTGCCGTACGACCCGCACGAAGTTCGGGTTTTCGCCATTGCAAACACTGAACTCCCCGATAGTGTTTTCCAAACCCAATTTTCGTCCGGAATCGGTTTTAAACCGAATAGTAGCTCCAAATATCCAAAAAAGCGCGTCTCAACCAAGAATCCCTTGAAATGGATTTCGAGGCGTAAGACAAGACAAGGACACCCGAAACCCCTTTTAGAGTAAAACGCGGTCTCGATTTTTCCAGGGAGTGTCTTTGGACCCAGAGTCGCAAGAAACACGGTGAATAGTCAATAGTTTCCTAAAGCCGCGTAGATTGTGTTTTCGTACAAAAGTACAGTACGTCCCACACGAAGCTCGGGTTTTCGGCTCTACAAACAGTGAACTCCACGAAGTCTATTCAAAATCCAGGATTCGCCCGAAATCCGTTTTAATCCGAAAAGTAGCTCGAAAAAACCTAAATAGTGCATCTCAACCCAGAATCACATCAATTGGACTTCAAGGCGCGAGACAGGACAATGACACCCGAAAACCCCTTTTAGAGTAGACTCAATCCCCGATTTTTCTAGAGGGTGTCTTTGGCTCTGAGTCGCATGAAACACGGTGTACAGTCAACAATTTCCTAGAGCCGCAAAGATTGCGTTTTCGTACAGAACTACCTACGACCCGCACGAAGTTCGGGTTTTCGCCATTAGAAACACTGAGCTCTCCGGAAGTGGTTTCCAAACCCAAGATTCTCCCGAAACCTGTTTAAAACCGAAAAGTAGCTCCAAATATCCTAAAGAGCGCATCTCAACACAGAAACCCAACAAATTGATTTCGAGGCGTAAGACAGGACAGGGACACCCGAAACTCCATTTAGAGTAAAACGCGTTCCGGGTTTTTCTTGAAGGTGTCTTTCGACTGAGAGTCGCATGAAACACAGTGCATGGTCAAGAGCTTCCTAAAGCCGCAAAGTTTGTGTTTTCGTACAAAAATACCGTACGACCCGCACGAAGTTCGGGTTTTCGCCTCTACAGACACAGACTCCCCGGAAGTGTTTTCCAAACCCAAGTTTCGTCCGGAACCCGTTTTAAACCGAAAAGCAGCTCAAAATATCCTAAAGAGCGCATCTCAACCCAGAAACCCAACAAATTGATTTGGAACCGTAGGACAAGTCGGGGACACCCGAAACCCCTTTTAGAGTAAAACGCGTTCTGTGTTTTTCTATAAGGTGTCTTTCAACTGAGAGTCGCAAGAAACACAGTGCATAGTCAATAGTTTCCTAAAGCCGGAAATTTTGTGTTTTCGTTCAAAACTACCGTACGACCCGCACGAAGTTCGGGTTTTCGCCTCTACAAACACAGAACTCCCCGAAAGTGTTTTCAAAACCCAAGTTTCGTCCGAAATCAGTTTTAAACCGAATAGTAGCTCCAAATATCCTAAAGAGCGCATCTCAACCCAGAAACCCAACAAACTGATTTCGAGGCGCATAGGTTGTGTTTTCGTACAAAACTACCGTACGACCCGCACGAAGTTCGGGGTTTTGCCATTACAAACACTGAACTCCCCGATAGTATTTTTCCAAAACCAATTTTCGTCCGAAACCCGTTCTAAACCGAATAGTAGCTCGAAATATCCTAAGAAGCGCATCTCAACCCAGAATCCCGTCAAATGGATTTCAAGGCTTAGACAAGACAAGGACACCCGAAAACCCTTTTAGAGTAAAACGCGTTTTCCGGGTTTTTCTAGAGGGTGTCTTTGGACCGAGAGTCGCATGAAACACAGTGTATAGTCAATAGTTTTCTAAAGCCGCCTAATTTCTGTTTTCGTACAAAACTGCCGTACGACCCGCACGAAGTTCGGGTTTTCGCCATTGCAAACACTGAACTCCCCGATAGTGTTTTCCAAACCCAATTTTCGTCCGGAATCGGTTTTAAACCGAATAGTAGCTCCAAATATCCAAAAAAGCGCATCTCAACCAAGAATCCCTTGAAATGGATTTCGAGGCGTAAGACAAGACAAGGACACCCGAAACCCCTTTTAGAGTAAAACGCGGTCTCGATTTTTCCAGGGAGTGTCTTTGGACCCAGAGTCGCAAGAAACACGGTGAATAGTCAATAGTTTCCTAAAGCCGCGTAGATTGTGTTTTCGTACAAAAGTACAGTACGTCCCACACGAAGCTCGGGTTTTCGGCTCTACAAACAGTGAACTCCACGAACTCTATTCAAAATCCAGGATTCGCCCGAAATCCGTTTTAATCCGAAAAGTAGCTCGAAAAAACCTAAATAGTGCATCTCAACCCAGAATCACATCAATTGGACTTCGAGGCGCGAGACAGGACAATGACACCCGAAAACCCCTTTTAGAGTAGACTCAATCCCCGATTTTTCTAGAGGGTGTCTTTGGCTCTGAGTCGCATGAAACACGGTGTACAGTCAACAATTTCCTAGAGCCGCAAAGATTGCGTTTTCGTACAGAACTACCTACGACCCGCACGAAGTTCGGGTTTTCGCCATTAGAAACACTGAGCTCTCCGGAAGTGGTTTCCAAACCCAAGATTCTCCCGAAACCTGTTTAAAACCGAAAAGTAGCTCCAAATATCCTAAAGAGCGCATCTCAACACAGAAACCCAACAAATTGATTTCGAGGCGTAAGACAGGACAGGGACACCCGAAACTCCATTTAGAGTAAAACGCGTTCCGGGTTTTTCTTGAAGGTGTCTTTCGACTGAGAGTCGCATGAAACACAGTGCATGGTCAAGAGCTTCCTAAAGCCGCAAAGTTTGTGTTTTCGTACAAAAATACCGTACGACCCGCACGAAGTTCGGGTTTTCGCCTCTACAGACACAGACTCCCCGGAAGTGTTTTCCAAACCCAAGTTTCGTCCGGAACCCGTTTTAAACCGAAAAGCAGCTCAAAATATCCTAAAGAGCGCATCTCAACCCAGAAACCCAACAAATTGATTTGGAACCGTAGGACAAGTCGGGGACACCCGAAACCCCTTTTAGAGTAAAACGCGTTCTGTGTTTTTCTAGAAGGTGTCTTTCAACTGAGAGTCGCAAGAAACACAGTGCATAGTCAATAGTTTCCTAAAGCCGGAAATTTTGTGTTTTCGTTCAAAACTACCGTACGATCCGCACGAAGTTCGGGTTTTCGCCTCTACAAACATAGAACTCCCCGAAAGTGTTTTCAAAACCCAAGTTTCGTCCGAAATCAGTTTTAAACCGAATAGTAGCTCCAAATATCCTAAAGAGCGCATCTCAACCCAGAAACCCAACAAACTGATTTCGAGGCGCATAGGTTGTGTTTTCGTACAAAACTACCGTACGACCCGCACGAAGTTCGGGGTTTTGCCATTACAAACACTGAACTCCCCGATAGTATTTTTCCAAAACCAATTTTCGTCCGAAACCCGTTCTAAACCGAATAGTAGCTCGAAATATCCTAAGAAGCGCATCTCAACCCAGAATCCCTTCAAATGGATTTCAAGGCTTAGACAAGACAAGGACACCCGAAAACCCTTTTAGAGTAAAACGCGTTTTCCGGGTTTTTCTAGAGGGTGTCTTTGGACCGAGAGTCGCATGAAACACAGTGTATAGTCAATAGTTTTCTAAAGCCGCCTAATTTCTGTTTTCGTACAAAACTACCGTACGACCCGCACGAAGTTCGGGTTTTCGCCATTGCAAACACTGAACTCCCCGATAGTGTTTTCCAAACCCAATTTTCGTCCGGAATCGGTTTTAAACCGAATAGTAGCTCCAAATATCCAAAAAAGCGCATCTCAACCAAGAATCCCTTGAAATGGATTTCGAGGCGTAAGACAAGACAAGGACACCCGAAACCCCTTTTAGAGTAAAACGCGGTCTCGATTTTTCCAGGGAGTGTCTTTGGACCCAGAGTCGCAAGAAACACGGTGAATAGTCAATAGTTTCCTAAAGCCGCGTAGATTGTGTTTTCGTACAAAAGTACAGTACGTCCCACACGAAGCTCGGGTTTTCGGCTCTACAAACAGTGAACTCCACGAAGTCTATTCAAAATCCAGGATTCGCCCGAAATCCGTTTTAATCCGAAAAGTAGCTCGAAAAAACCTAAATAGTGCATCTCAACCCAGAATCACATCAATTGGACTTCGAGGCGCGAGACAGGACAATGACACCCGAAAACCCCTTTTAGAGTAGACTCAATCCCCGATTTTTCTAGAGGGTGTCTTTGGCTCTGAGTCGCATGAAACACGGTGTACAGTCAACAATTTCCTAGAGCCGCAAAGATTGCGTTTTCGTACAGAACTACCTACGACCCGCACGAAGTTCGGGTTTTCGCCATTAGAAACACTGAGCTCTCCGGAAGTGGTTTCCAAACCCAAGATTCTCCCGAAACCTGTTTAAAACCGAAAAGTAGCTCCAAATATCCTAAAGAGCGCATCTCAACACAGAAACCCAACAAATTCATTTCGAGGCGTAAGACAGGACAGGGACACCCGAAACTCCATTTAGAGTAAAACGCGTTCCGGGTTTTTCTTGAAGGTGTCTTTCGACTGAGAGTCGCATGAAACACAGTGCATGGTCAAGAGCTTCCTAAAGCCGCAAAGTTTGTGTTTTCGTACAAAAATACCGTACGACCCGCACGAAGTTCGGGTTTTCGCCTCTACAGACACAGACTCCCCGGAAGTGTTTTCCAAACCCAAGTTTCGTCCGGAACCCGTTTTAAACCGAAAAGCAGCTCAAAATATCCTAAAGAGCGCATCTCAACCCAGAAACCCAACAAATTGATTTGGAACCGTAGGACAAGTCGGGGACACCCGAAACCCCTTTTAGAGTAAAACGCGTTCTGTGTTTTTCTAGAAGGTGTCTTTCAACTGAGAGTCGCAAGAAACACAGTGCATAGTCAATAGTTTCCTAAAGCCGGAAATTTTGTGTTTTCGTTCAAAACTACCGTACGACCCGCACGAAGTTCGGGTTTTCGCCTCTACAAACACAGAACTCCCCGAAAGTGTTTTCAAAACCCAAGTTTCGTCCGAAATCAGTTTTAAACCGAATAGTAGCTCCAAATATCCTAAAGAGCGCATCTCAACCCAGAAACCCAACAAACTGATTTCGAGGCGCATAGGTTGTGTTTTCGTACAAAACTACCGTACGACCCGCACGAAGTTCGGGGTTTTGCCATTACAAACACTGAACTCCCCGATAGTATTTTTCCAAAACCAATTTTCGTCCGAAACCCGTTCTAAACCGAATAGTAGCTCGAAATATCCTAAGAAGCGCATCTCAACCCAGAATCCCTTCAAATGGATTTCAAGGCTTAGACAAGACAAGGACACCCGAAAACCCTTTTAGAGTAAAACGCGTTTTCCGGGTTTTTCTAGAGGGTGTCTTTGGACCGAGAGTCGCATGAAACACAGTGTATAGTCAATAGTTTTCTAAAGCCGCCCAATTTCTGTTTTCGTACAAAACTACCGTACGACCCGCACGAAGTTCGGGTTTTCGCCATTGCAAACACTGAACTCCCCGATAGTGTTTTCCAAACCCAATTTTCGTCCGGAATCGGTTTTAAACCGAATAGTAGCTCCAAATATCCAAAAAAGCGCGTCTCAACCAAGAATCCCTTGAAATGGATTTCGAGGCGTAAGACAAGACAAGGACACCCGAAACCCCTTTTAGAGTAAAACGCGGTCTCGATTTTTCCAGGGAGTGTCTTTGGACCCAGAGTCGCAAGAAACACGGTGAATAGTCAATAGTTTCCTAAAGCCGTGTAGATTGTGTTTTCGTACAAAAGTACAGTACGTCCCACACGAAGCTCGGGTTTTCGGCTCTACAAACAGTGAACTCCACGAAGTCTATTCAAAATCCAGGATTCGCCCGAAATCCGTTTTAAGCCGAAAAGTAGCTCGAAAAAACCTAAATAGTGCATCTCAACCCAGAATCACATCAATTGGACTTCGAGGCGCGAGACAGGACAATGACACCCGAAAACCCCTTTTAGAGTAGACTCAATCCCCGATTTTTCTAGAGGGTGTCTTTGGCTCTGAGTCGCATGAAACACGGTGTACAGTCAACAATTTCCTAGAGCCGCAAAGATTGCGTTTTCGTACAGAACTACCTACGACCCGCACGAAGTTCGGGTTTTCGCCATTAGAAACACTGAGCTCTCCGGAAGTGGTTTCCAAACCCAAGATTCTCCCGAAACCTGTTTAAAACCGAAAAGTAGCTCCAAATATCCTAAAGAGCGCATCTCAACACAGAAACCCAACAAATTCATTTCGAGGCGTAAGACAGGACAGGGACACCCGAAACTCCATTTAGAGTAAAACGCGTTCCGGGTTTTTCTTGAAGGTGTCTTTCGACTGAGAGTCGCATGAAACACAGTGCATGGTCAAGAGCTTCCTAAAGCCGCAAAGTTTGTGTTTTCGTACAAAAATACCGTACGACCCGCACGAAGTTCGGGTTTTCGCCTCTACAGACACAGACTCCCCGGAAGTGTTTTCCAAACCCAAGTTTCGTCCGGAACCCGTTTTAAACTGAAAAGCAGCCCAAAATATCCTAAAGAGCGCATCTCAACCCAGAAACCCAACAAATTGATTTGGAACCGAAGGACAAGTCGGGGACACCCGAAACCCCTTTTAGAGTAAAACGCGTTCTGTGTTTTTCTAGAAGGTGTCTTTCAACTGAGAGTCGCAAGAAACACAGTGCATAGTCAATAGTTTCCTAAAGCCGGAAATTTTGTGTTTTCGTTCAAAACTACCGTACGACCCGCACGAAGTTCGGGTTTTCGCCTCTACAAACACAGAACTCCCCGAAAGTGTTTTCAAAACCCAAGTTTCGTCCGAAATCAGTTTTAAACCGAATAGTAGCTCCAAATATCCTAAAGAGCGCATCTCAACCCAGAAACCCAACAAACTGATTTCGAGGCGCATAGGTTGTGTTTTCGTACAAAACTACCGTACGACCCGCACGAAGTTCGGGGTTTTGCCATTACAAACACTGAACTCCCCGATAGTATTTTTCCAAAACCAATTTTCTTCCGAAACCCGTTCTAAACCGAATAGTAGCTCGAAATATCCTAAGAAGCGCATCTCAACCCAGAATCCCTTCAAATGGATTTCAAGGCTTAGACAAGACAAGGACACCCGAAAACCCTTTTAGAGTAAAACGCGTTTTCCGGGTTTTTCTAGAGGGTGTCTTTGGACCGAGAGTCGCATGAAACACAGTGTATAGTCAATAGTTTTCTAAAGCCGCCCAATTTCTGTTTTCGTACAAAACTACCGTACGACCCGCACGAAGTTCGGGTTTTCGCCATTGCAAACACTGAACTCCCCGATAGTGTTTTCCAAACCCAATTTTCGTCCGGAATCGGTTTTAAACCGAATAGTAGCTCCAAATATCCAAAAAAGCGCGTCTCAACCAAGAATCCCTTGAAATGGATTTCGAGGCGTAAGACAAGACAAGGACACCCGAAACCCCTTTTAGAGTAAAACGCGGTCTCGATTTTTCCAGGGAGTGTCTTTGGACCCAGAGTCGCAAGAAACACGGTGAATAGTCAATAGTTTCCTAAAGCCGCGTAGATTGTGTTTTCGTACAAAAGTACAGTACGTCCCACACGAAGCTCGGGTTTTCGGCTCTACAAACAGTGAACTCCACGAAGTCTATTCAAAATCCAGGATTCGCCCGAAATCCGTTTTAAGCCGAAAAGTAGCTCGAAAAAACCTAAATAGTGCATCTCAACCCAGAATCACATCAATTGGACTTCGAGGCGCGAGACAGGACAATGACACCCGAAAACCCCTTTTAGAGTAGACTCAATCCCCGATTTTTCTAGAGGGTGTCTTTGGCTCTGAGTCGCATGAAACACGGTGTACAGTCAACAATTTCCTAGAGCCGCAAAGATTGCGTTTTCGTACAGAACTACCTACGACCCGCACGAAGTTCGGGTTTTCGCCATTAGAAACACTGAGCTCTCCGGAAGTGGTTTCCAAACCCAAGATTCTCCCGAAACCTGTTTAAAACCGAAAAGTAGCTCCAAATATCCTAAAGAGCGCATCTCAACACAGAAACCCAACAAATTCATTTCGAGGCGTAAGACAGGACAGGGACACCCGAAACTCCATTTAGAGTAAAACGCGTTCCGGGTTTTTCTTGAAGGTGTCTTTCGACTGAGAGTCGCATGAAACACAGTGCATGGTCAAGAGCTTCCTAAAGCCGCAAAGTTTGTGTTTTCGTACAAAAATACCGTACGACCCGCACGAAGTTCGGGTTTTCGCCTCTACAGACACAGACTCCCCGGAAGTGTTTTCCAAACCCAAGTTTCGTCCGGAACCCGTTTTAAACCGAAAAGCAGCCCAAAATATCCTAAAGAGCGCATCTCAACCCAGAAACCCAACAAATTGATTTGGAACCGAAGGACAAGTCGGGGACACCCGAAACCCCTTTTAGAGTAAAACGCGTTCTGTGTTTTTCTAGAAGGTGTCTTTCAACAGAGAGTCGCAAGAAACACAGTGCATAGTCAATAGTTTCCTAAAGCCGGAAATTTTGTGTTTTCGTTCAAAACTACCGTACGACCCGCACGAAGTTCGGGTTTTCGCCTCTACAAACACAGAACTCCCCGAAAGTGTTTTCAAAACCCAAGTTTCGTCCGAAATCAGTTTTAAACCGAATAGTAGCTCCAAATATCCTAAAGAGCGCATCTCAACCCAGAAACCCAACAAACTGATTTCGAGGCGCATAGGTTGTGTTTTCGTACAAAACTACCGTACGACCCGCACGAAGTTCGGGGTTTTGCCATTACAAACACTGAACTCCCCGATAGTATTTTTCCAAAACCAATTTTCGTCCGAAACCCGTTCTAAACCGAATAGTAGCTCGAAATATCCTAAGAAGCGCATCTCAACCCAGAATCCCTTCAAATGGATTTCAAGGCTTAGACAAGACAAGGACACCCGAAAACCCTTTTAGAGTAAAACGCGTTTTCCGGGTTTTTCTAGAGGGTGTCTTTGGACCGAGAGTCGCATGAAACACAGTGTATAGTCAATAGTTTTCTAAAGCCGCCCAATTTCTGTTTTCGTACAAAACTACCGTACGACCCGCACGAAGTTCGGGTTTTCGCCATTGCAAACACTGAACTCCCCGATAGTGTTTTCCAAACCCAATTTTCGTCCGGAATCGGTTTTAAACCGAATAGTAGCTCCAAATATCCAAAAAAGCGCGTCTCAACCAAGAATCCCTTGAAATGGATTTCGAGGCGTAAGACAAGACAAGGACACCCGAAACCCCTTTTAGAGTAAAACGCGGTCTCGATTTTTCCAGGGAGTGTCTTTGGACCCAGAGTCGCAAGAAACACGGTGAATAGTCAATAGTTTCCTAAAGCCGCGTAGATTGTGTTTTCGTACAAAAGTACAGTACGTCCCACACGAAGCTCGGGTTTTCGGCTCTACAAACAGTGAACTCCACGAAGTCTATTCAAAATCCAGGATTCGCCCGAAATCCGTTTTAAGCCGAAAAGTAGCTCGAAAAAACCTAAATAGTGCATCTCAACCCAGAATCACATCAATTGGACTTCGAGGCGCGAGACAGGACAATGACACCCGAAAACCCCTTTTAGAGTAGACTCAATCCCCGATTTTTCTAGAGGGTGTCTTTGGCTCTGAGTCGCATGAAACACGGTGTACAGTCAACAATTTCCTAGAGCCGCAAAGATTGCGTTTTCGTACAGAACTACCTACGACCCGCACGAAGTTCGGGTTTTCGCCATTAGAAACACTGAGCTCTCCGGAAGTGGTTTCCAAACCCAAGATTCTCCCGAAACCTGTTTAAAACCGAAAAGTAGCTCCAAATATCCTAAAGAGCGCATCTCAACACAGAAACCCAACAAATTCATTTCGAGGCGTAAGACAGGACAGGGACACCCGAAACTCCATTTAGAGTAAAACGCGTTCCGGGTTTTTCTTGAAGGTGTCTTTCGACTGAGAGTCGCATGAAACACAGTGCATGGTCAAGAGCTTCCTAAAGCCGCAAAGTTTGTGTTTTCGTACAAAAATACCGTACGACCCGCACGAAGTTCGGGTTTTCGCCTCTACAGACACAGACTCCCCGGAAGTGTTTTCCAAACCCAAGTTTCGTCCGGAACCCGTTTTAAACCGAAAAGCAGCCCAAAATATCCTAAAGAGCGCATCTCAACCCAGAAACCCAACAAATTGATTTGGAACCGTAGGACAAGTCGGGGACACCCGAAACCCCTTTTAGAGTAAAACGCGTTCTGGGTTTTTCTAGAAGGTGTCTTTCAACTGAGAGTCGCAAGAAACACAGTGCATAGTCAATAGTTTCCTAAAGCCGGAAATTTTGTGTTTTCGTTCAAAACTACCGTACGACCCGCACGAAGTTCGGGTTTTCGCCTCTACAAACACAGAACTCCCCGAAAGTGTTTTCAAAACCCAAGTTTCGTCCGAAATCAGTTTTAAACCGAATAGTAGCTCCAAATATCCTAAAGAGCGCATCTCAACCCAGAAACCCAACAAACTGATTTCGAGGCGCATAGGTTGTGTTTTCGTACAAAACTACCGTACGACCCGCACGAAGTTCGGGGTTTTGCCATTACAAACACTGAACTCCCCGATAGTATTTTTCCAAAACCAATTTTCGTCCGAAACCCGTTCTAAACCGAATAGTAGCTCGAAATATCCTAAGAAGCGCATCTCAACCCAGAATCCCTTCAAAAGGATTTCAAGGCTTAGAGAAGACAAGGACACCCGAAAACCCTTTTAGAGTAAAACGCGTTTTCCGGGTTTTTCTAGAGGGTGTCTTTGGACCGAGAGTCGCATGAAACACAGTGTATAGTCAATAGTTTTCTAAAGCCGCCCAATTTCTGTTTTCGTACAAAACTACCGTACGACCCGCACGAAGTTCGGGTTTTCGCCATTGCAAACACTGAACTCCCCGATAGTGTTTTCCAAACCCAATTTTCGTCCGGAATCGGTTTTAAACCGAATAGTAGCTCCAAATATCCAAAAAAGCGCGTCTCAACCAAGAATCCCTTGAAATGGATTTCGAGGCGTAAGACAAGACAAGGACACCCGAAACCCCTTTTAGAGTAAAACGCGGTCTCGATTTTTCCAGGGAGTGTCTTTGGACCCAGAGTCGCAAGAAACACGGTGAATAGTCAATAGTTTCCTAAAGCCGCGTAGATTGTGTTTTCGTACAAAAGTACAGTACGTCCCACACGAAGCTCGGGTTTTCGGCTCTACAAACAGTGAACTCCACGAAGTCTATTCAAAATCCAGGATTCGCCCGAAATCCGTTTTAAGCCGAAAAGTAGCTCGAAAAAACCTAAATAGTGCATCTCAACCCAGAATCACATCAATTGGACTTCGAGGCGCGAGACAGGACAATGACACCCGAAAACCCCTTTTAGAGTAGACTCAATCCCCGATTTTTCTAGAGGGTGTCTTTGGCTCTGAGTCGCATGAAACACGGTGTACAGTCAACAATTTCCTAGAGCCGCAAAGATTGCGTTTTCGTACAGAACTACCTACGACCCGCACGAAGTTCGGGTTTTCGCCATTAGAAACACTGAGCTCTCCGGAAGTGGTTTCCAAACCCAAGATTCTCCCGAAACCTGTTTAAAACCGAAAAGTAGCTCCAAATATCCTAAAGAGCGCATCTCAACACAGAAACCCAACAAATTCATTTCGAGGCGTAAGACAGGACAGGGACACCCGAAACTCCATTTAGAGTAAAACGCGTTCCGGGTTTTTCTTGAAGGTGTCTTTCGACTGAGAGTCGCATGAAACACAGTGCATGGTCAAGAGCTTCCTAAAGCCGCAAAGTTTGTGTTTTCGTACAAAAATACCGTACGACCCGCACGAAGTTCGGGTTTTCGCCTCTACAGACACAGACTCCCCGGAAGTGTTTTCCAAACCCAAGTTTCGTCCGGAACCCGTTTTAAACCGAAAAGCAGCCCAAAATATCCTAAAGAGCGCATCTCAACCCAGAAACCCAACAAATTGATTTGGAACCGAAGGACAAGTCGGGGACACCCGAAACCCCTTTTAGAGTAAAACGCGTTCTGGGTTTTTCTAGAAGGTGTCTTTCAACTGAGAGTCGCAAGAAACACAGTGCATAGTCAATAGTTTCCTAAAGCCGGAAATTTTGTGTTTTCGTTCAAAACTACCGTACGACCCGCACGAAGTTCGGGTTTTCGCCTCTACAAACACAGAACTCCCCGAAAGTGTTTTCAAAACCCAAGTTTCGTCCGAAATCAGTTTTAAACCGAATAGTAGCTCCAAATATCCTAAAGAGCGCATCTCAACCCAGAAACCCAACAAACTGATTTCGAGGCGCATAGGTTGTGTTTTCGTACAAAACTACCGTACGACCCGCACGAAGTTCGGGGTTTTGCCATTACAAACACTGAACTCCCCGATAGTATTTTTCCAAAACCAATTTTCGTCCGAAACCCGTTCTAAACCGAATAGTAGCTCGAAATATCCTAAGAAGCGCATCTCAACCCAGAATCCCTTCAAATGGATTTCAAGGCTTAGACAAGACAAGGACACCCGAAAACCCTTTTAGAGTAAAACGCGTTTTCCGGGTTTTTCTAGAGGGTGTCTTTGGACCGAGAGTCGCATGAAACACAGTGTATAGTCAATAGTTTTCTAAAGCCGCCCAATTTCTGTTTTCGTACAAAACTACCGTACGACCCGCACGAAGTTCGGGTTTTCGCCATTGCAAACACTGAACTCCCCGATAGTGTTTTCCAAACCCAATTTTCGTCCGGAATCGGTTTTAAACCGAATAGTAGCTCCAATAATCCAAAAAAGCGCGTCTCAACCAAGAATCCCTTGAAATGGATTTCGAGGCGTAAGACAAGACAAGGACACCCGAAACCCCTTTTAGAGTAAAACGCGGTCTCGATTTTTCCAGGGAGTGTCTTTGGACCCAGAGTCGCAAGAAACACGGTGAATAGTCAATAGTTTCCTAAAGCCGCGTAGATTGTGTTTTCGTACAAAAGTACAGTACGTCCCACACGAAGCTCGGGTTTTCGGCTCTACAAACAGTGAACTCCACGAAGTCTATTCAAAATCCAGGATTCGCCCGAAATCCGTTTTAAGCCGAAAAGTAGCTCGAAAAAACCTAAATAGTGCATCTCAACCCAGAATCACATCAATTGGACTTCGAGGCGCGAGACAGGACAATGACACCCGAAAACCCCTTTTAGAGTAGACTCAATCCCCGATTTTTCTAGAGGGTGTCTTTGGCTCTGAGTCGCATGAAACACGGTGTACAGTCAACAATTTCCTAGAGCCGCAAAGATTGCGTTTTCGTACAGAACTACCTACGACCCGCACGAAGTTCGGGTTTTCGCCATTAGAAACACTGAGCTCTCCGGAAGTGGTTTCCAAACCCAAGATTCTCCCGAAACCTGTTTAAAACCGAAAAGTAGCTCCAAATATCCTAAAGAGCGCATCTCAACACAGAAACCCAACAAATTCATTTCGAGGCGTAAGACAGGACAGGGACACCCGAAACTCCATTTAGAGTAAAACGCGTTCCGGGTTTTTCTTGAAGGTGTCTTTCGACTGAGAGTCGCATGAAACACAGTGCATGGTCAAGAGCTTCCTAAAGCCGCAAAGTTTGTGTTTTCGTACAAAAATACCGTACGACCCGCACGAAGTTCGGGTTTTCGCCTCTACAGACACAGACTCCCCGGAAGTGTTTTCCAAACCCAAGTTTCGTCCGGAACCCGTTTTAAACCGAAAAGCAGCCCAAAATATCCTAAAGAGCGCATCTCAACCCAGAAACCCAACAAATTGATTTGGAACCGTAGGACAAGTCGGGGACACCCGAAACCCCTTTTAGAGTAAAACGCGTTCTGGGTTTTTCTAGAAGGTGTCTTTCAACTGAGAGTCGCAAGAAACACAGTGCATAGTCAATAGTTTCCTAAAGCCGGAAATTTTGTGTTTTCGTTCAAAACTACCGTACGACCCGCACGAAGTTCGGGTTTTCGCCTCTACAAACACAGAACTCCCCGAAAGTGTTTTCAAAACCCAAGTTTCGTCCGAAATCAGTTTTAAACCGAATAGTAGCTCCAAATATCCTAAAGAGCGCATCTCAACCCAGAAACCCAACAAACTGATTTCGAGGCGCATAGGTTGTGTTTTCGTACAAAACTACCGTACGACCCGCACGAAGTTCGGGGTTTTGCCATTACAAACACTGAACTCCCCGATAGTATTTTTCCAAAACCAATTTTCGTCCGAAACCCGTTCTAAACCGAATAGTAGCTCGAAATATCCTAAGAAGCGCATCTCAACCCAGAATCCCTTCAAATGGATTTCAAGGCTTAGAGAAGACAAGGACACCCGAAAACCCTTTTAGAGTAAAACGCGTTTTCCGGGTTTTTCTAGAGGGTGTCTTTGGACCGAGAGTCGCATGAAACACAGTGTATAGTCAATAGTTTTCTAAAGCCGCCCAATTTCTGTTTTCGTACAAAACTACCGTACGACCCGCACGAAGTTCGGGTTTTCGCCATTGCAAACACTGAACTCCCCGATAGTGTTTTCCAAACCCAATTTTCGTCCGGAATCGGTTTTAAACCGAATAGTAGCTCCAAATATCCAAAAAAGCGCGTCTCAACCAAGAATCCCTTGAAATGGATTTCGAGGCGTAAGACAAGACAAGGACACCCGAAACCCCTTTTAGAGTAAAACGCGGTCTCGATTTTTCCAGGGAGTGTCTTTGGACCCAGAGTCGCAAGAAACACGGTGAATAGTCAATAGTTTCCTAAAGCCGCGTAGATTGTGTTTTCGTACAAAAGTACAGTACGTCCCACACGAAGCTCGGGTTTTCGGCTCTACAAACAGTGAACTCCACGAAGTCTATTCAAAATCCAGGATTCGCCCGAAATCCGTTTTAAGCCGAAAAGTAGCTCGAAAAAACCTAAATAGTGCATCTCAACCCAGAATCACATCAATTGGACTTCGAGGCGCGAGACAGGACAATGACACCCGAAAACCCCTTTTAGAGTAGACTCAATCCCCGATTTTTCTAGAGGGTGTCTTTGGCTCTGAGTCGCATGAAACACGGTTTACAGTCAACAATTTCCTAGAGCCGCAAAGATTGCGTTTTCGTACAGAACTACCTACGACCCGCACGAAGTTCGGGTTTTCGCCATTAGAAACACTGAGCTCTCCGGAAGTGGTTTCCAAACCCAAGATTCTCCCGAAACCTGTTTAAAACCGAAAAGTAGCTCCAAATATCCTAAAGAGCGCATCTCAACACAGAAACCCAACAAATTCATTTCGAGGCGTAAGACAGGACTGGGACACCCGAAACTCCATTTAGAGTAAAACGCGTTCCGGGTTTTTCTTGAAGGTGTCTTTCGACTGAGAGTCGCATGAAACACAGTGCATGGTCAAGAGCTTCCTAAAGCCGCAAAGTTTGTGTTTTCGTACAAAAATACCGTACGACCCGCACGAAGTTCGGGTTTTCGCCTCTACAGACACAGACTCCCCGGAAGTGTTTTCCAAACCCAAGTTTCGTCCGGAACCCGTTTTAAACCGAAAAGCAGCCCAAAATATCCTAAAGAGCGCATCTCAACCCAGAAACCCAACAAATTGATTTGGAACCGAAGGACAAGTCGGGGACACCCGAAACCCCTTTTAGAGTAAAACGCGTTCTGGGTTTTTCTAGAAGGTGTCTTTCAACTGAGAGTCGCAAGAAACACAGTGCATAGTCAATAGTTTCCTAAAGCCGGAAATTTTGTGTTTTCGTTCAAAACTACCGTACGACCCGCACGAAGTTCGGGTTTTCGCCTCTACAAACACAGAACTCCCCGAAAGTGTTTTCAAAACCCAAGTTTCGTCCGAAATCAGTTTTAAACCGAATAGTAGCTCCAAATATCCTAAAGAGCGCATCTCAACCCAGAAACCCAACAAACTGATTTCGAGGCGCATAGGTTGTGTTTTCGTACAAAACTACCGTACGACCCGCACGAAGTTCGGGGTTTTGCCATTACAAACACTGAACTCCCCGATAGTATTTTTCCAAAACCAATTTTCGTCCGAAACCCGTTCTAAACCGAATAGTAGCTCGAAATATCCTAAGAAGCGCATCTCAACCCAGAATCCCTTCAAATGGATTTCAAGGCTTAGACAAGACAAGGACACCCGAAAACCCTTTTAGAGTAAAACGCGTTTTCCGGGTTTTTCTAGAGGGTGTCTTTGGACCGAGAGTCGCATGAAACACAGTGTATAGTCAATAGTTTTCTAAAGCCGCCCAATTTCTGTTTTCGTACAAAACTACCGTACGACCCGCACGAAATTCGGGTTTTCGCCATTGCAAACACTGAACTCCCCGATAGTGTTTTCCAAACCCAATTTTCGTCCGGAATCGGTTTTAAACCGAATAGTAGCTCCAATAATCCAAAAAAGCGCGTCTCAACCAAGAATCCCTTGAAATGGATTTCGAGGCGTAAGACAAGACAAGGACACCCGAAACCCCTTTTAGAGTAAAACGCGGTCTCGATTTTTCCAGGGAGTGTCTTTGGACCCAGAGTCGCAAGAAACACGGTGAATAGTCAATAGTTTCCTAAAGCCGCGTAGATTGTGTTTTCGTACAAAAGTACAGTACGTCCCACACGAAGCTCGGGTTTTCGGCTCTACAAACAGTGAACTCCACGAAGTCTATTCAAAATCCAGGATTCGCCCGAAATCCGTTTTAAGCCGAAAAGTAGCTCGAAAAAACCTAAATAGTGCATCTCAACCCAGAATCACATCAATTGGACTTCGAGGCGCGAGACAGGACAATGACACCCGAAAACCCCTTTTAGAGTAGACTCAATCCCCGATTTTTCTAGAGGGTGTCTTTGGCTCTGAGTCGCATGAAACACGGTGTACAGTCAACAATTTCCTAGAGCCGCAAAGATTGCGTTTTCGTACAGAACTACCTACGACCCGCACGAAGTTCGGGTTTTCGCCATTAGAAACACTGAGCTCTCCGGAAGTGGTTTCCAAACCCAAGATTCTCCCGAAACCTGTTTAAAACCGAAAAGTAGCTCCAAATATCCTAAAGAGCGCATCTCAACACAGAAACCCAACAAATTCATTTCGAGGCGTAAGACAGGACAGGGACACCCGAAACTCCATTTAGAGTAAAACGCGTTCCGGGTTTTTCTTGAAGGTGTCTTTCGACTGAGAGTCGCATGAAACACAGTGCATGGTCAAGAGCTTCCTAAAGCCGCAAAGTTTGTGTTTTCGTACAAAAATACCGTACGACCCGCACGAAGTTCGGGTTTTCGCCTCTACAGACACAGACTCCCCGGAAGTGTTTTCCAAACCCAAGTTTCGTCCGGAACCCGTTTTAAACCGAAAAGCAGCCCAAAATATCCTAAAGAGCGCATCTCAACCCAGAAACCCAACAAATTGATTTGGAACCGAAGGACAAGTCGGGGACACCCGAAACCCCTTTTAGAGTAAAACGCGTTCTGGGTTTTTCTAGAAGGTGTCTTTCAACTGAGAGTCGCAAGAAACACAGTGCATAGTCAATAGTTTCCTAAAGCCGGAAATTTTGTGTTTTCGTTCAAAACTACCGTACGACCCGCACGAAGTTCGGGTTTTCGCCTCTACAAACACAGAACTCCCCGAAAGTGTTTTCAAAACCCAAGTTTCGTCCGAAATCAGTTTTAAACCGAATAGTAGCTCCAAATATCCTAAAGAGCGCATCTCAACCCAGAAACCCAACAAACTGATTTCGAGGCGCATAGGTTGTGTTTTCGTACAAAACTACCGTACGACCCGCACGAAGTTCGGGGTTTTGCCATTACAAACACTGAACTCCCCGATAGTATTTTTCCAAAACCAATTTTCGTCCGAAACCCGTTCTAAACCGAATAGTAGCTCGAAATATCCTAAGAAGCGCATCTCAACCCAGAATCCCTTCAAATGGATTTCAAGGCTTAGACAAGACAAGGACACCCGAAAACCCTTTTAGAGTAAAACGCGTTTTCCGGGTTTTTCTAGAGGGTGTCTTTGGACCGAGAGTCGCATGAAACACAGTGTATAGTCAATAGTTTTCTAAAGCCGCCCAATTTCTGTTTTCGTACAAAACTACCGTACGACCCGCACGAAGTTCGGGTTTTCGCCATTGCAAACACTGAACTCCCCGATAGTGTTTTCCAAACCCAATTTTCGTCCGGAATCGGTTTTAAACCGAATAGTAGCTCCAAATATCCAAAAAAGCGCGTCTCAACCAAGAATCCCTTGAAATGGATTTCGAGGCGTAAGACAAGACAAGGACACCCGAAACCCCTTTTAGAGTAAAACGCGGTCTCGATTTTTCCAGGGAGTGTCTTTGGACCCAGAGTCGCAAGAAACACGGTGAATAGTCAATAGTTTCCTAAAGCCGCGTAGATTGTGTTTTCGTACAAAAGTACAGTACGTCCCACACGAAGCTCGGGTTTTCGGCTCTACAAACAGTGAACTCCACGAAGTCTATTCAAAATCCAGGATTCGCCCGAAATCCGTTTTAATCCGAAAAGTAGCTCGAAAAAACCTAAATAGTGCATCTCAACCCAGAATCACATCAATTGGACTTCGAGGCGCGAGACAGGACAATGACACCCGAAAACCCCTTTTAGAGTAGACTCAATCCCCGATTTTTCTAGAGGGTGTCTTTGGCTCTGAGTCGCATGAAACACGGTGTACAGTCAACAATTTCCTAGAGCCGCAAAGATTGCGTTTTCGTACAGAACTACCTACGACCCGCACGAAGTTCGGGTTTTCGCCATTAGAAACACTGAGCTCTCCGGAAGTGGTTTCAAAACCCAAGATTCTCCCGAAACCTGTTTAAAACCGAAAAGTAGCTCCAAATATCCTAAAGAGCGCATCTCAACACAGAAACCCAACAAATTCATTTCGAGGCGTAAGACAGGACAGGGACACCCGAAACTCCATTTAGAGTAAAACGCGTTCCGGGTTTTTCTTGAAGGTGTCTTTCGACTGAGAGTCGCATGAAACACAGTGCATGGTCAAGAGCTTCCTAAAGCCGCAAAGTTTGTGTTTTCGTACAAAAATACCGTACGACCCGCACGAAGTTCGGGTTTTCGCCTCTACAGACACAGACTCCCCGGAAGTGTTTTCCAAACCCAAGTTTCGTCCGGAACCCGTTTTAAACCGAAAAGCAGCCCAAAATATCCTAAAGAGCGCATCTCAACCCAGAAACCCAACAAATTGATTTGGAACCGAAGGACAAGTCGGGGACACCCGAAACCCCTTTTAGAGTAAAACGCGTTCTGTGTTTTTCTAGAAGGTGTCTTTCAACTGAGAGTCGCAAGAAACACAGTGCATAGTCAATAGTTTCCTAAAGCCGGAAATTTTGTGTTTTCGTTCAAAACTACCGTACGACCCGCACGAAGTTCGGGTTTTCGCCTCTACAAACACAGAACTCCCCGAAAGTGTTTTCAAAACCCAAGTTTCGTCCGAAATCAGTTTTAAACCGAATAGTAGCTCCAAATATCCTAAAGAGCGCATCTCAACCCAGAAACCCAACAAACTGATTTCGAGGCGCATAGGTTGTGTTTTCGTACAAAACTACCGTACGACCCGCACGAAGTTCGGGGTTTTGCCATTACAAACACTGAACTCCCCGATAGTATTTTTCCAAAACCAATTTTCGTCCGAAACCCGTTCTAAACCGAATAGTAGCTCGAAATATCCTAAGAAGCGCATCTCAACCCAGAATCCCTTCAAATGGATTTCAAGGCTTAGACAAGACAAGGACACCCGAAAACCCTTTTAGAGTAAAACGCGTTTTCCGGGTTTTTCTAGAGGGTGTCTTTGGACCGAGAGTCGCATGAAACACAGTGTATAGTCAATAGTTTTCTAAAGCCGCCCAATTTCTGTTTTCGTACAAAACTACCGTACGACCCGCACGAAGTTTGGGTTTTCGCCATTGCAAACACTGAACTCCCCGATAGTGTTTTCCAAACCCAATTTTCGTCCGGAATCGGTTTTAAACCGAATAGTAGCTCCAAATATCCAAAAAAGCGCGTCTCAACCAAGAATCCCTTGAAATGGATTTCGAGGCGTAAGACAAGACAAGGACACCCGAAACCCCTTTTAGAGTAAAACGCGGTCTCGATTTTTCCAGGGAGTGTCTTTGGACCCAGAGTCGCAAGAAACACGGTGAATAGTCAATAGTTTCCTAAAGCCGCGTAGATTGTGTTTTCGTACAAAAGTACAGTACGTCCCACACGAAGCTCGGGTTTTCGGCTCTACAAACAGTGAACTCCACGAAGTCTATTCAAAATCCAGGATTCGCCCGAAATCCGTTTTAAGCCGAAAAGTAGCTCGAAAAAACCTAAATAGTGCATCTCAACCCAGAATCACATCAATTGGACTTCGAGGCGCGAGACAGGACAATGACACCCGAAAACCCCTTTTAGAGTAGACTCAATCCCCGATTTTTCTAGAGGGTGTCTTTGGCTCTGAGTCGCATGAAACACGGTGTACAGTCAACAATTTCCTAGAGCCGCAAAGATTGCGTTTTCGTACAGAACTACCTACGACCCGCACGAAGTTCGGGTTTTCGCCATTAGAAACACTGAGCTCTCCGGAAGTGGTTTCCAAACCCAAGATTCTCCCGAAACCTGTTTAAAACCGAAAAGTAGCTCCAAATATCCTAAAGAGCGCATCTCAACACAGAAACCCAACAAATTCATTTCGAGGCGTAAGACAGGACAGGGACACCCGAAACTCCATTTAGAGTAAAACGCGTTCCGGGTTTTTCTTGAAGGTGTCTTTCGACTGAGAGTCGCATGAAACACAGTGCATGGTCAAGAGCTTCCTAAAGCCGCAAAGTTTGTGTTTTCGTACAAAAATACCGTACGACCCGCACGAAGTTCGGGTTTTCGCCTCTACAGACACAGACTCCCCGGAAGTGTTTTCCAAACCCAAGTTTCGTCCGGAACCCGTTTTAAACCGAAAAGCAGCCCAAAATATCCTAAAGAGCGCATCTCAACCCAGAAACCCAACAAATTGATTTGGAACCGAAGGACAAGTCGGGGACACCCGAAACCCCTTTTAGAGTAAAACGCGTTCTGGGTTTTTCTAGAAGGTGTCTTTCAACTGAGAGTCGCAAGAAACACAGTGCATAGTCAATAGTTTCCTAAAGCCGGAAATTTTGTGTTTTCGTTCAAAACTACCGTACGACCCGCACGAAGTTCGGGTTTTCGCCTCTACAAACACAGAACTCCCCGAAAGTGTTTTCAAAACCCAAGTTTCGTCCGAAATCAGTTTTAAACCGAATAGTAGCTCCAAATATCCTAAAGAGCGCATCTCAACCCAGAAACCCAACAAACTGATTTCGAGGCGCATAGGTTGTGTTTTCGTACAAAACTACCGTACGACCCGCACGAAGTTCGGGGTTTTGCCATTACAAACACTGAACTCCCCGATAGTATTTTTCCAAAACCAATTTTCGTCCGAAACCCGTTCTAAACCGAATAGTAGCTCGAAATATCCTAAGAAGCGCATCTCAACCCAGAATCCCTTCAAATGGATTTCAAGGCTTAGACAAGACAAGGACACCCGAAAACCCTTTTAGAGTAAAACGCGTTTTCCGGGTTTTTCTAGAGGGTGTCTTTGGACCGAGAGTCGCATGAAACACAGTGTATAGTCAATAGTTTTCTAAAGCCGCCCAATTTCTGTTTTCGTACAAAACTACCGTACGACCCGCACGAAGTTCGGGTTTTCGCCATTGCAAACACTGAACTCCCCGATAGTGTTTTCCAAACCCAATTTTCGTCCGGAATCGGTTTTAAACCGAATAGTAGCTCCAATAATCCAAAAAAGCGCGTCTCAACCAAGAATCCCTTGAAATGGATTTCGAGGCGTAAGACAAGACAAGGACACCCGAAACCCCTTTTAGAGTAAAACGCGGTCTCGATTTTTCCAGGGAGTGTCTTTGGACCCAGAGTCGCAAGAAACACGGTGAATAGTCAATAGTTTCCTAAAGCCGCGTAGATTGTGTTTTCGTACAAAAGTACAGTACGTCCCACACGAAGCTCGGGTTTTCGGCTCTACAAACAGTGAACTCCACGAAGTCTATTCAAAATCCAGGATTCGCCCGAAATCCGTTTTAAGCCGAAAAGTAGCTCGAAAAAACCTAAATAGTGCATCTCAACCCAGAATCACATCAATTGGACTTCGAGGCGCGAGACAGGACAATGACACCCGAAAACCCCTTTTAGAGTAGACTCAATCCCCGATTTTTCTAGAGGGTGTCTTTGGCTCTGAGTCGCATGAAACACGGTGTACAGTCAACAATTTCCTAGAGCCGCAAAGATTGCGTTTTCGTACAGAACTACCTACGACCCGCACGAAGTTCGGGTTTTCGCCATTAGAAACACTGAGCTCTCCGGAAGTGGTTTCCAAACCCAAGATTCTCCCGAAACCTGTTTAAAACCGAAAAGTAGCTCCAAATATCCTAAAGAGCGCATCTCAACACAGAAACCCAACAAATTCATTTCGAGGCGTAAGACAGGACAGGGACACCCGAAACTCCATTTAGAGTAAAACGCGTTCCGGGTTTTTCTTGAAGGTGTCTTTCGACTGAGAGTCGCATGAAACACAGTGCATGGTCAAGAGCTTCCTAAAGCCGCAAAGTTTGTGTTTTCGTACAAAAATACCGTACGACCCGCACGAAGTTCGGGTTTTCGCCTCTACAGACACAGACTCCCCGGAAGTGTTTTCCAAACCCAAGTTTCGTCCGGAACCCGTTTTAAACCGAAAAGCAGCCCAAAATATCCTAAAGAGCGCATCTCAACCCAGAAACCCAACAAATTGATTTGGAACCGAAGGACAAGTCGGGGACACCCGAAACCCCTTTTAGAGTAAAACGCGTTCTGGGTTTTTCTAGAAGGTGTCTTTCAACTGAGAGTCGCAAGAAACACAGTGCATAGTCAATAGTTTCCTAAAGCCGGAAATTTTGTGTTTTCGTTCAAAACTACCGTACGACCCGCACGAAGTTCGGGTTTTCGCCTCTACAAACACAGAACTCCCCGAAAGTGTTTTCAAAACCCAAGTTTCGTCCGAAATCAGTTTTAAACCGAATAGTAGCTCCAAATATCCTAAAGAGCGCATCTCAACCCAGAAACCCAACAAACTGATTTCGAGGCGCATAGGTTGTGTTTTCGTACAAAACTACCGTACGACCCGCACGAAGTTCGGGGTTTTGCCATTACAAACACTGAACTCCCCGATAGTATTTTTCCAAAACCAATTTTCGTCCGAAACCCGTTCTAAACCGAATAGTAGCTCGAAATATCCTAAGAAGCGCATCTCAACCCAGAATCCCTTCAAATGGATTTCAAGGCTTAGACAAGACAAGGACACCCGAAAACCCTTTTAGAGTAAAACGCGTTTTCCGGGTTTTTCTAGAGGGTGTCTTTGGACCGAGAGTCGCATGAAACACAGTGTATAGTCAATAGTTTTCTAAAGCCGCCCAATTTCTGTTTTCGTACAAAACTACCGTACGACCCGCACGAAGTTCGGGTTTTCGCCATTGCAAACACTGAACTCCCCGATAGTGTTTTCCAAACCCAATTTTCGTCCGGAATCGGTTTTAAACCGAATAGTAGCTCCAAATATCCAAAAAAGCGCGTCTCAACCAAGAATCCCTTGAAATGGATTTCGAGGCGTAAGACAAGACAAGGACACCCGAAACCCCTTTTAGAGTAAAACGCGGTCTCGATTTTTCCAGGGAGTGTCTTTGGACCCAGAGTCGCAAGAAACACGGTGAATAGTCAATAGTTTCCTAAAGCCGCGTAGATTGTGTTTTCGTACAAAAGTACAGTACGTCCCACACGAAGCTCGGGTTTTCGGCTCTACAAACAGTGAACTCCACGAAGTCTATTCAAAATCCAGGATTCGCCCGAAATCCGTTTTAATCCGAAAAGTAGCTCGAAAAAACCTAAATAGTGCATCTCAACCCAGAATCACATCAATTGGACTTCGAGGCGCGAGACAGGACAATGACACCCGAAAACCCCTTTTAGAGTAGACTCAATCCCCGATTTTTCTAGAGGGTGTCTTTGGCTCTGAGTCGCATGAAACACGGTGTACAGTCAACAATTTCCTAGAGCCGCAAAGATTGCGTTTTCGTACAGAACTACCTACGACCCGCACGAAGTTCGGGTTTTCGCCATTAGAAACACTGAGCTCTCCGGAAGTGGTTTCCAAACCCAAGATTCTCCCGAAACCTGTTTAAAACCGAAAAGTAGCTCCAAATATCCTAAAGAGCGCATCTCAACACAGAAACCCAACAAATTCATTTCGAGGCGTAAGACAGGACAGGGACACCCGAAACTCCATTTAGAGTAAAACGCGTTCCGGGTTTTTCTTGAAGGTGTCTTTCGACTGAGAGTCGCATGAAACACAGTGCATGGTCAAGAGCTTCCTAAAGCCGCAAAGTTTGTGTTTTCGTACAAAAATACCGTACGACCCGCACGAAGTTCGGGTTTTCGCCTCTACAGACACAGACTCCCCGGAAGTGTTTTCCAAACCCAAGTTTCGTCCGGAACCCGTTTTAAACCGAAAAGCAGCCCAAAATATCCTAAAGAGCGCATCTCAACCCAGAAACCCAACAAATTGATTTGGAACCGAAGGACAAGTCGGGGACACCCGAAACCCCTTTTAGAGTAAAACGCGTTCTGGGTTTTTCTAGAAGGTGTCTTTCAACTGAGAGTCGCAAGAAACACAGTGCATAGTCAATAGTTTCCTAAAGCCGGAAATTTTGTGTTTTCGTTCAAAACTACCGTACGACCCGCACGAAGTTCGGGTTTTCGCCTCTACAAACACAGAACTCCCCGAAAGTGTTTTCAAAACCCAAGTTTCGTCCGAAATCAGTTTTAAACCGAATAGTAGCTCCAAATATCCTAAAGAGCGCATCTCAACCCAGAAACCCAACAAACTGATTTCGAGGCGCATAGGTTGTGTTTTCGTACAAAACTACCGTACGACCCGCACGAAGTTCGGGGTTTTGCCATTACAAACACTGAACTCCCCGATAGTATTTTTCCAAAACCAATTTTCGTCCGAAACCCGTTCTAAACCGAATAGTAGCTCGAAATATCCTAAGAAGCGCATCTCAACCCAGAATCCCTTCAAATGGATTTCAAGGCTTAGACAAGACAAGGACACCCGAAAACCCTTTTAGAGTAAAACGCGTTTTCCGGGTTTTTCTAGAGGGTGTCTTTGGACCGAGAGTCGCATGAAACACAGTGTATAGTCAATAGTTTTCTAAAGCCGCCCAATTTCTGTTTTCGTACAAAACTACCGTACGACCCGCACGAAGTTCGGGTTTTCGCCATTGCAAACACTGAACTCCCCGATAGTGTTTTCCAAACCCAATTTTCGTCCGGAATCGGTTTTAAACCGAATAGTAGCTCCAAATATCCAAAAAAGCGCGTCTCAACCAAGAATCCCTTGAAATGGATTTCGAGGCGTAAGACAAGACAAGGACACCCGAAACCCCTTTTAGAGTAAAACGCGGTCTCGATTTTTCCAGGGAGTGTCTTTGGACCCAGAGTCGCAAGAAACACGGTGAATAGTCAATAGTTTCCTAAAGCCGCGTAGATTGTGTTTTCGTACAAAAGTACAGTACGTCCCACACGAAGCTCGGGTTTTCGGCTCTACAAACAGTGAACTCCACGAAGTCTATTCAAAATCCAGGATTCGCCCGAAATCCGTTTTAATCCGAAAAGTAGCTCGAAAAAACCTAAATAGTGCATCTCAACCCAGAATCACATCAATTGGACTTCGAGGCGCGAGACAGGACAATGACACCCGAAAACCCCTTTTAGAGTAGACTCAATCCCCGATTTTTCTAGAGGGTGTCTTTGGCTCTGAGTCGCATGAAACACGGTGTACAGTCAACAATTTCCTAGAGCCGCAAAGATTGCGTTTTCGTACAGAACTACCTACGACCCGCACGAAGTTCGGGTTTTCGCCATTAGAAACACTGAGCTCTCCGGAAGTGGTTTCCAAACCCAAGATTCTCCCGAAACCTGTTTAAAACCGAAAAGTAGCTCCAAATATCCTAAAGAGCGCATCTCAACACAGAAACCCAACAAATTCATTTCGAGGCGTAAGACAGGACAGGGACACCCGAAACTCCATTTAGAGTAAAACGCGTTCCGGGTTTTTCTTGAAGGTGTCTTTCGACTGAGAGTCGCATGAAACACAGTGCATGGTCAAGAGCTTCCTAAAGCCGCAAAGTTTGTGTTTTCGTACAAAAATACCGTACGACCCGCACGAAGTTCGGGTTTTCGCCTCTACAGACACAGACTCCTCGGAAGTGTTTTCCAAACCCAAGTTTCGTCCGGAACCCGTTTTAAACCGAAAAGCAGCCCAAAATATCCTAAAGAGCGCATCTCAACCCAGAAACCCAACAAATTGATTTGGAACCGAAGGACAAGTCGGGGACACCCGAAACCCCTTTTAGAGTAAAACGCGTTCTGTGTTTTTCTAGAAGGTGTCTTTCAACTGAGAGTCGCAAGAAACACAGTGCATAGTCAATAGTTTCCTAAAGCCGGAAATTTTGTGTTTTCGTTCAAAACTACCGTACGACCCGCACGAAGTTCGGGTTTTCGCCTCTACAAACACAGAACTCCCCGAAAGTGTTTTCAAAACCCAAGTTTCGTCCGAAATCAGTTTTAAACCGAATAGTAGCTCCAAATATCCTAAAGAGCGCATCTCAACCCAGAAACCCAACAAACTGATTTCGAGGCGCATAGGTTGTGTTTTCGTACAAAACTACCGTACGACCCGCACGAAGTTCGGGGTTTTGCCATTACAAACACTGAACTCCCCGATAGTATTTTTCCAAAACCAATTTTCGTCCGAAACCCGTTCTAAACCGAATAGTAGCTCGAAATATCCTAAGAAGCGCATCTCAACCCAGAATCCCTTCAAATGGATTTCAAGGCTTAGACAAGACAAGGACACCCGAAAACCCTTTTAGAGTAAAACGCGTTTTCCGGGTTTTTCTAGAGGGTGTCTTTGGACCGAGAGTCGCATGAAACACAGTGTATAGTCAATAGTTTTCTAAAGCCGCCCAATTTCTGTTTTCGTACAAAACTACCGTACGACCCGCACGAAGTTCGGGTTTTCGCCATTGCAAACACTGAACTCCCCGTTAGTGTTTTCCAAACCCAATTTTCGTCCGGAATCGGTTTTAAACCGAATAGTAGCTCCAAATATCCAAAAAAGCGCGTCTCAACCAAGAATCCCTTGAAATGGATTTCGAGGCGTAAGACAAGACAAGGACACCCGAAACCCCTTTTAGAGTAAAACGCGGTCTCGATTTTTCCAGGGAGTGTCTTTGGACCCAGAGTCGCAAGAAACACGGTGAATAGTCAATAGTTTCCTAAAGCCGCGTAGATTGTGTTTTCGTACAAAAGTACAGTACGTCCCACACGAAGCTCGGGTTTTCGGCTCTACAAACAGTGAACTCCACGAAGTCTATTCAAAATCCAGGATTCGCCCGAAATCCGTTTTAAGCCGAAAAGTAGCTCGAAAAAACCTAAATAGTGCATCTCAACCCAGAATCACATCAATTGGACTTCGAGGCGCGAGACAGGACAATGACACCCGAAAACCCCTTTTAGAGTAGACTCAATCCCCGATTTTTCTAGAGGGTGTCTTTGGCTCTGAGTCGCATGAAACACGGTGTACAGTCAACAATTTCCTAGAGCCGCAAAGATTGCGTTTTCGTACAGAACTACCTACGACCCGCACGAAGTTCGGGTTTTCGCCATTAGAAACACTGAGCTCTCCGGAAGTGGTTTCCAAACCCAAGATTCTCCCGAAACCTGTTTAAAACCGAAAAGTAGCTCCAAATATCCTAAAGAGCGCATCTCAACACAGAAACCCAACAAATTCATTTCGAGGCGTAAGACAGGACAGGGACACCCGAAACTCCATTTAGAGTAAAACGCGTTCCGGGTTTTTCTTGAAGGTGTCTTTCGACTGAGAGTCGCATGAAACACAGTGCATGGTCAAGAGCTTCCTAAAGCCGCAAAGTTTGTGTTTTCGTACAAAAATACCGTACGACCCGCACGAAGTTCGGGTTTTCGCCTCTACAGACACAGACTCCCCGGAAGTGTTTTCCAAACCCAAGTTTCGTCCGGAACCCGTTTTAAACCGAAAAGCAGCCCAAAATATCCTAAAGAGCGCATCTCAACCCAGAAACCCAACAAATTGATTTGGAACCGAAGGACAAGTCGGGGACACCCGAAACCCCTTTTAGAGTAAAACGCGTTCTGGGTTTTTCTAGAAGGTGTCTTTCAACTGAGAGTCGCAAGAAACACAGTGCATAGTCAATAGTTTCCTAAAGCCGGAAATTTTGTGTTTTCGTTCAAAACTACCGTACGACCCGCACGAAGTTCGGGTTTTCGCCTCTACAAACACAGAACTCCCCGAAAGTGTTTTCAAAACCCAAGTTTCGTCCGAAATCAGTTTTAAACCGAATAGTAGCTCCAAATATCCTAAAGAGCGCATCTCAACCCAGAAACCCAACAAACTGATTTCGAGGCGCATAGGTTGTGTTTTCGTACAAAACTACCGTACGACCCGCACGAAGTTCGGGGTTTTGCCATTACAAACACTGAACTCCCCGATAGTATTTTTCCAAAACCAATTTTCGTCCGAAACCCGTTCTAAACCGAATAGTAGCTCGAAATATCCTAAGAAGCGCATCTCAACCCAGAATCCCTTCAAATGGATTTCAAGGCTTAGACAAGACAAGGACACCCGAAAACCCTTTTAGAGTAAAACGCGTTTTCCGGGTTTTTCTAGAGGGTGTCTTTGGACCGAGAGTCGCATGAAACACAGTGTATAGTCAATAGTTTTCTAAAGCCGCCCAATTTCTGTTTTCGTACAAAACTACCGTACGACCCGCACGAAGTTCGGGTTTTCGCCATTGCAAACACTGAACTCCCCGATAGTGTTTTCCAAACCCAATTTTCGTCCGGAATCGGTTTTAAACCGAATAGTAGCTCCAATAATCCAAAAAAGCGCGTCTCAACCAAGAATCCCTTGAAATGGATTTCGAGGCGTAAGAAAAGACAAGGACACCCGAAACCCCTTTTAGAGTAAAACGCGGTCTCGATTTTTCCAGGGAGTGTCTTTGGACCCAGAGTCGCAAGAAACACGGTGAATAGTCAATAGTTTCCTAAAGCCGCGTAGATTGTGTTTTCGTACAAAAGTACAGTACGTCCCACACGAAGCTCGGGTTTTCGGCTCTACAAACAGTGAACTCCACGAAGTCTATTCAAAATCCAGGATTCGCCCGAAATCCGTTTTAATCCGAAAAGTAGCTCGAAAAAACCTAAATAGTGCATCTCAACCCAGAATCACATCAATTGGACTTCGAGGCGCGAGACAGGACAATGACACCCGAAAACCCCTTTTAGAGTAGACTCAATCCCCGATTTTTCTAGAGGGTGTCTTTGGCTCTGAGTCGCATGAAACACGGTGTACAGTCAACAATTTCCTAGAGCCGCAAAGATTGCGTTTTCGTACAGAACTACCTACGACCCGCACGAAGTTCGGGTTTTCGCCATTAGAAACACTGAGCTCTCCGGAAGTGGTTTCCAAACCCAAGATTCTCCCGAAACCTGTTTAAAACCGAAAAGTAGCTCCAAATATCCTAAAGAGCGCATCTCAACACAGAAACCCAACAAATTCATTTCGAGGCGTAAGACAGGACAGGGACACCCGAAACTCCATTTAGAGTAAAACGCGTTCCGGGTTTTTCTTGAAGGTGTCTTTCGACTGAGAGTCGCATCAAACACAGTGCATGGTCAAGAGCTTCCTAAAGCCGCAAAGTTTGTGTTTTCGTACAAAAATACCGTACGACCCGCACGAAGTTCGGGTTTTCGCCTCTACAGACACAGACTCCCCGGAAGTGTTTTCCAAACCCAAGTTTCGTCCGGAACCCGTTTTAAACCGAAAAGCAGCCCAAAATATCCTAAAGAGCGCATCTCAACCCAGAAACCCAACAAATTGATTTGGAACCGAAGGACAAGTCGGGGACACCCGAAACCCCTTTTAGAGTAAAACGCGTTCTGGGTTTTTCTAGAAGGTGTCTTTCAACTGAGAGTCGCAAGAAACACAGTGCATAGTCAATAGTTTCCTAAAGCCGGAAATTTTGTGTTTTCGTTCAAAACTACCGTACGACCCGCACGAAGTTCGGGTTTTCGCCTCTACAAACACAGAACTCCCCGAAAGTGTTTTCAAAACCCAAGTTTCGTCCGAAATCAGTTTTAAACCGAATAGTAGCTCCAAATATCCTAAAGAGCGCATCTCAACCCAGAAACCCAACAAACTGATTTCGAGGCGCATAGGTTGTGTTTTCGTACAAAACTACCGTACGACCCGCACGAAGTTCGGGGTTTTGCCATTAGAAACACTGAACTCCCCGATAGTATTTTTCCAAAACCAATTTTCGTCCGAAACCCGTTCTAAACCGAATAGTAGCTCGAAATATCCTAAGAAGCGCATCTCAACCCAGAATCCCTTCAAATGGATTTCAAGGCTTAGACAAGACAAGGACACCCGAAAACCCTTTTAGAGTAAAACGCGTTTTCCGGGTTTTTCTAGAGGGTGTCTTTGGACCGAGAGTCGCATGAAACACAGTGTATAGTCAATAGTTTTCTAAAGCCGCCCAATTTCTGTTTTCGTACAAAACTACCGTACGACCCGCACGAAGTTCGGGTTTTCGCCATTGCAAACACTGAACTCCCCGATAGTGTTTTCCAAACCCAATTTTCGTCCGGAATCGGTTTTAAACCGAATAGTAGCTCCAATAATCCAAAAAAGCGCGTCTCAACCAAGAATCCCTTGAAATGGATTTCGAGGCGTAAGACAAGACAAGGACACCCGAAACCCCTTTTAGAGTAAAACGCGGTCTCGATTTTTCCAGGGAGTGTCTTTGGACCCAGAGTCGCAAGAAACACGGTGAATAGTCAATAGTTTCCTAAAGCCGCGTAGATTGTGTTTTCGTACAAAAGTACAGTACGTCCCACACGAAGCTCGGGTTTTCGGCTCTACAAACAGTGAACTCCACGAAGTCTATTCAAAATCCAGGATTCGCCCGAAATCCGTTTTAATCCGAAAAGTAGCTCGAAAAAACCTAAATAGTGCATCTCAACCCAGAATCACATCAATTGGACTTCGAGGCGCGAGACAGGACAATGACACCCGAAAACCCCTTTTAGAGTAGACTCAATCCCCGATTTTTCTAGAGGGTGTCTTTGGCTCTGAGTCGCATGAAACACGGTGTACAGTCAACAATTTCCTAGAGCCGCAAAGATTGCGTTTTCGTACAGAACTACCTACGACCCGCACGAAGTTCGGGTTTTCGCCATTAGAAACACTGAGCTCTCCGGAAGTGGTTTCCAAACCCAAGATTCTCCCGAAACCTGTTTAAAACCGAAAAGTAGCTCCAAATATCCTAAAGAGCGCATCTCAACACAGAAACCCAACAAATTCATTTCGAGGCGTAAGACAGGACAGGGACACCCGAAACTCCATTTAGAGTAAAACGCGTTCCGGGTTTTTCTTGAAGGTGTCTTTCGACTGAGAGTCGCATGAAACACAGTGCATGGTCAAGAGCTTCCTAAAGCCGCAAAGTTTGTGTTTTCGTACAAAAATACCGTACGACCCGCACGAAGTTCGGGTTTTCGCCTCTACAGACACAGACTCCCCGGAAGTGTTTTCCAAACCCAAGTTTCGTCCGGAACCCGTTTTAAACCGAAAAGCAGCTCAAAATATCCTAAAGAGCGCATCTCAACCCAGAAACCCAACAAATTGATTTGGAACCGTAGGACAAGTCGGGGACACCCGAAACCCCTTTTAGAGTAAAACGCGTTCTGGGTTTTTCTAGAAGGTGTCTTTCAACTGAGAGTCGCAAGAAACACAGTGCATAGTCAATAGTTTCCTAAAGCCGGAAATTTTGTGTTTTCGTTCAAAACTACCGTACGACCCGCACGAAGTTCGGGTTTTCGCCTCTACAAACACAGAACTCCCCGAAAGTGTTTTCAAAACCCAAGTTTCGTCCGAAATCAGTTTTAAACCGAATAGTAGCTCCAAATATCCTAAAGAGCGCATCTCAACCCAGAAACCCAACAAACTGATTTCGAGGCGCATAGGTTGTGTTTTCGTACAAAACTACCGTACGACCCGCACGAAGTTCGGGGTTTTGCCATTAGAAACACTGAACTCCCCGATAGTAGTTTTCCAAAACCAATTTTCGTCCGAAACCCGTTCTAAACCGAATAGTAGCTCGAAATATCCTAAGAAGCGCATCTCAACCCAGAATCCCTTCAAATGGATTTCAAGGCTTAGACAAGACAAGGACACCCGAAAACCCTTTTAGAGTAAAACGCGTTTTCCGGGTTTTTCTAGAGGGTGTCTTTGGACCGAGAGTCGCATGAAACACAGTGTATAGTCAATAGTTTTCTAAAGCCGCCCAATTTCTGTTTTCGTACAAAACTACCGTACGACCCGCACGAAGTTCGGGTTTTCGCCATTGCAAACACTGAACTCCCCGATAGTGTTTTCCAAACCCAATTTTCGTCCGGAATCGGTTTTAAACCGAATAGTAGCTCCAAATATCCAAAAAAGCGCGTCTCAACCAAGAATCCCTTGAAATGGATTTCGAGGCGTAAGACAAGACAAGGACACCCGAAACCCCTTTTAGAGTAAAACGCGGTCTCGATTTTTCCAGGGAGTGTCTTTGGACCCAGAGTCGCAAGAAACACGGTGAATAGTCAATAGTTTCCTAAAGCCGCGTAGATTGTGTTTTCGTACAAAAGTACAGTACGTCCCACACGAAGCTCGGGTTTTCGGCTCTACAAACAGTGAACTCCACGAAGTCTATTCAAAATCCAGGATTCGCCCGAAATCCGTTTTAAGCCGAAAAGTAGCTCGAAAAAACCTAAATAGTGCATCTCAACCCAGAATCACATCAATTGGACTTCGAGGCGCGAGACAGGACAATGACACCCGAAAACCCCTTTTAGAGTAGACTCAATCCCCGATTTTTCTAGAGGGTGTCTTTGGCTCTGAGTCGCATGAAACACGGTGTACAGTCAACAATTTCCTAGAGCCGCAAAGATTGCGTTTTCGTACAGAACTACCTACGACCCGCACGAAGTTCGGGTTTTCGCCATTAGAAACACTGAGCTCTCCGGAAGTGGTTTCCAAACCCAAGATTCTCCCGAAACCTGTTTAAAACCGAAAAGTAGCTCCAAATATCCTAAAGAGCGCATCTCAACACAGAAACCCAACAAATTGATTTCGAGGCGTAAGACAGGACAGGGACACCCGAAACTCCATTTAGAGTAAAACGCGTTCCGGGTTTTTCTTGAAGGTGTCTTTCGACTGAGAGTCGCATGAAACACAGTGCATGGTCAAGAGCTTCCTAAAGCCGCAAAGTTTGTGTTTTCGTACAAAAATACCGTACGACCCGCACGAAGTTCGGGTTTTCGCCTCTACAGACACAGACTCCCCGGAAGTGTTTTCCAAACCCAAGTTTCGTCCGGAACCCGTTTTAAACCGAAAAGCAGCCCAAAATATCCTAAAGAGCGCATCTCAACCCAGAAACCCAACAAATTGATTTGGAACCGAAGGACAAGTCGGGGACACCCGAAACCCCTTTTAGAGTAAAACGCGTTCTGTGTTTTTCTAGAAGGTGTCTTTCAACTGAGAGTCGCAAGAAACACAGTGCATAGTCAATAGTTTCCTAAAGCCGGAAATTTTGTGTTTTCGTTCAAAACTACCGTACGACCCGCACGAAGTTCGGGTTTTCGCCTCTACAAACACAGAACTCCCCGAAAGTGTTTTCAAAACCCAAGTTTCGTCCGAAATCAGTTTTAAACCGAATAGTAGCTCCAAATATCCTAAAGAGCGCATCTCAACCCAGAAACCCAACAAACTGATTTCGAGGCGCATAGGTTGTGTTTTCGTACAAAACTACCGTACGACCCGCACGAAGTTCGGGGTTTTGCCATTACAAACACTGAACTCCCCGATAGTATTTTTCCAAAACCAATTTTCGTCCGAAACCCGTTCTAAACCGAATAGTAGCTCGAAATATCCTAAGAAGCGCATCTCAACCCAGAATCCCTTCAAATGGATTTCAAGGCTTAGACAAGACAAGGACACCCGAAAACCCTTTTAGAGTAAAACGCGTTTTCCGGGTTTTTCTAGAGGGTGTCTTTGGACCGAGAGTCGCATGAAACACAGTGTATAGTCAATAGTTTTCTAAAGCCGCCCAATTTCTGTTTTCGTACAAAACTACCGTACGACCCGCACGAAGTTCGGGTTTTCGCCATTGCAAACACTGAACTCCCCGATAGTGTTTTCCAAACCCAATTTTCGTCCGGAATCGGTTTTAAACCGAATAGTAGCTCCAAATATCCAAAAAAGCGCGTCTCAACCAAGAATCCCTTGAAATGGATTTCGAGGCGTAAGACAAGACAAGGACACCCGAAACCCCTTTTAGAGTAAAACGCGGTCTCGATTTTTCCAGGGAGTGTCTTTGGACCCAGAGTCGCAAGAAACACGGTGAATAGTCAATAGTTTCCTAAAGCCGCGTAGATTGTGTTTTCGTACAAAAGTACAGTACGTCCCACACGAAGCTCGGGTTTTCGGCTCTACAAACAGTGAACTCCACGAAGTCTATTCAAAATCCAGGATTCGCCCGAAATCCGTTTTAAGCCGAAAAGTAGCTCGAAAAAACCTAAATAGTGCATCTCAACCCAGAATCACATCAATTGGACTTCGAGGCGCGAGACAGGACAATGACACCCGAAAACCCCTTTTAGAGTAGACTCAATCCCCGATTTTTCTAGAGGGTGTCTTTGGCTCTGAGTCGCATGAAACACGGTGTACAGTCAACAATTTCCTAGAGCCGCAAAGATTGCGTTTTCGTACAGAACTACCTACGACCCGCACGAAGTTCGGGTTTTCGCCATTGGAAACACTGAGCTCTCCGGAAGTGGTTTCCAAACCCAAGATTCTCCCGAAACCTGTTTAAAACCGAAAAGTAGCTCCAAATATCCTAAAGAGCGCATCTCAACACAGAAACCCAACAAATTGATTTCGAGGCGTAAGACAGGACAGGGACACCCGAAACTCCATTTAGAGTAAAACGCGTTCCGGGTTTTTCTTGAAGGTGTCTTTCGACTGAGAGTCGCATGAAACACAGTGCATGGTCAAGAGCTTCCTAAAGCCGCAAAGTTTGTGTTTTCGTACAAAAATACCGTACGACCCGCACGAAGTTCGGGTTTTCGCCTCTACAGACACAGACTCCCCGGAAGTGTTTTCCAAACCCAAGTTTCGTCCGGAACCCGTTTTAAACCGAAAAGCAGCCCAAAATATCCTAAAGAGCGCATCTCAACCCAGAAACCCAACAAATTGATTTGGAACCGAAGGACAAGTCGGGGACACCCGAAACCCCTTTTAGAGTAAAACGCGTTCTGTGTTTTTCTAGAAGGTGTCTTTCAACTGAGAGTCGCAAGAAACACAGTGCATAGTCAATAGTTTCCTAAAGCCGGAAATTTTGTGTTTTCGTTCAAAACTACCGTACGACCCGCACGAAGTTCGGGTTTTCGCCTCTACAAACACAGAACTCCCCGAAAGTGTTTTCAAAACCCAAGTTTCGTCCGAAATCAGTTTTAAACCGAATAGTAGCTCCAAATATCCTAAAGAGCGCATCTCAACCCAGAAACCCAACAAACTGATTTCGAGGCGCATAGGTTGTGTTTTCGTACAAAACTACCGTACGACCCGCACGAAGTTCGGGGTTTTGCCATTACAAACACTGAACTCCCCGATAGTATTTTTCCAAAACCAATTTTCGTCCGAAACCCGTTCTAAACCGAATAGTAGCTCGAAATATCCTAAGAAGCGCATCTCAACCCAGAATCCCTTCAAATGGATTTCAAGGCTTAGACAAGACAAGGACACCCGAAAACCCTTTTAGAGTAAAACGCGTTTTCCGGGTTTTTCTAGAGGGTGTCTTTGGACCGAGAGTCGCATGAAACACAGTGTATAGTCAATAGTTTTCTAAAGCCGCCCAATTTCTGTTTTCGTACAAAACTACCGTACGACCCGCACGAAGTTCGGGTTTTCGCCATTGCAAACACTGAACTCCCCGATAGTGTTTTCCAAACCCAATTTTCGTCCGGAATCGGTTTTAAACCGAATAGTAGCTCCAATAATCCAAAAAAGCGCGTCTCAACCAAGAATCCCTTGAAATGGATTTCGAGGCGTAAGACAAGACAAGGACACCCGAAACCCCTTTTAGAGTAAAACGCGGTCTCGATTTTTCCAGGGAGTGTCTTTGGACCCAGAGTCGCAAGAAACACGGTGAATAGTCAATAGTTTCCTAAAGCCGCGTAGATTGTGTTTTCGTACAAAAGTACAGTACGTCCCACACGAAGCTCGGGTTTTCGGCTCTACAAACAGTGAACTCCACGAAGTCTATTCAAAATCCAGGATTCGCCCGAAATCCGTTTTAAGCCGAAAAGTAGCTCGAAAAAACCTAAATAGTGCATCTCAACCCAGAATCACATCAATTGGACTTCGAGGCGCGAGACAGGACAATGACACCCGAAAACCCCTTTTAGAGTAGACTCAATCCCCGATTTTTCTAGAGGGTGTCTTTGGCTCTGAGTCGCATGAAACACGGTGTACAGTCAACAATTTCCTAGAGCCGCAAAGATTGCGTTTTCGTACAGAACTACCTACGACCCGCACGAAGTTCGGGTTTTCGCCATTGGAAACACTGAGCTCTCCGGAAGTGGTTTCCAAACCCAAGATTCTCCCGAAACCTGTTTAAAACCGAAAAGTAGCTCCAAATATCCTAAAGAGCGCATCTCAACACAGAAACCCAACAAATTGATTTCGAGGCGTAAGACAGGACAGGGACACCCGAAACTCCATTTAGAGTAAAACGCGTTCCGGGTTTTTCTTGAAGGTGTCTTTCGACTGAGAGTCGCATGAAACACAGTGCATGGTCAAGAGCTTCCTAAAGCCGCAAAGTTTGTGTTTTCGTACAAAAATACCGTACGACCCGCACGAAGTTCGGGTTTTCGCCTCTACAGACACAGACTCCCCGGAAGTGTTTTCCAAACCCAAGTTTCGTCCGGAACCCGTTTTAAACCGAAAAGCAGCTCAAAATATCCTAAAGAGCGCATCTCAACCCAGAAACCCAACAAATTGATTTGGAACCGTAGGACAAGTCGGGGACACCCGAAACCCCTTTTAGAGTAAAACGCGTTCTGGGTTTTTCTAGAAGGTGTCTTTCAACTGAGAGTCGCAAGAAACACAGTGCATAGTCAATAGTTTCCTAAAGCCGGAAATTTTGTGTTTTCGTTCAAAACTACCGTACGACCCGAACGAAGTTCGGGTTTTCGCCTCTACAAACACAGAACTCCCCGAAAGTGTTTTCAAAACCCAAGTTTCGTCCGAAATCAGTTTTAAACCGAATAGTAGCTCCAAATATCCTAAAGAGCGCATCTCAACCCAGAAACCCAACAAACTGATTTCGAGGCGCATAGGTTGTGTTTTCGTACAAAACTACCGTACGACCCGCACGAAGTTCGGGGTTTTGCCATTAGAAACACTGAACTCCCCGATAGTATTTTTCCAAAACCAATTTTCGTCCGAAACCCGTTCTAAACCGAATAGTAGCTCGAAATATCCTAAGAAGCGCATCTCAACCCAGAATCCCTTCAAATGGATTTCAAGGCTTAGACAAGACAAGGACACCCGAAAACCCTTTTAGAGTAAAACGCGTTTTCCGGGTTTTTCTAGAGGGTGTCTTTGGACCGAGAGTCGCATGAAACACAGTGTATAGTCAATAGTTTTCTAAAGCCGCCCAATTTCTGTTTTCGTACAAAACTACCGTACGACCCGCACGAAGTTCGGGTTTTCGCCATTGCAAACACTGAACTCCCCGATAGTGTTTTCCAAGCCCAATTTTCGTCCGGAATCGGTTTTCAACCGAATAGTAGCTCCAAATATCCAAAAAAGCGCGTCTCAACCAAGAATCCCTTGAAATGGATTTCGAGGCGTAAGACAAGACAAGGACACCCGAAACCCCTTTTAGAGTAAAACGCGGTCTCGATTTTTCCAGGGAGTGTCTTTGGACCCAGAGTCGCAAGAAACACGGTGAATAGTCAATAGTTTCCTAAAGCCGCGTAGATTGTGTTTTCGTACAAAAGTACAGTACGTCCCACACGAAGCTCGGGTTTTCGGCTCTACAAACAGTGAACTCCACGAAGTCTATTCAAAATCCAGGATTCGCCCGAAATCCGTTTTAAGCCGAAAAGTAGCTCGAAAAAACCTAAATAGTGCATCTCAACCCAGAATCACATCAATTGGACTTCGAGGCGCGAGACAGGACAATGACACCCGAAAACCCCTTTTAGAGTAGACTCAATCCCCGATTTTTCTAGAGGGTGTCTTTGGCTCTGAGTCGCATGAAACACGGTGTACAGTCAACAATTTCCTAGAGCCGCAAAGATTGCGTTTTCGTACAGAACTACCTACGACCCGCACGAAGTTCGGGTTTTCGCCATTGGAAACACTGAGCTCTCCGGAAGTGGTTTCCAAACCCAAGATTCTCCCGAAACCTGTTTAAAACCGAAAAGTAGCTCCAAATATCCTAAAGAGCGCATCTCAACACAGAAACCCAACAAATTCATTTCGAGGCGTAAGACAGGACAGGGACACCCGAAACTCCATTTAGAGTAAAACGCGTTCCGGGTTTTTCTTGAAGGTGTCTTTCGACTGAGAGTCGCATGAAACACAGTGCATGGTCAAGAGCTTCCTAAAGCCGCAAAGTTTGTGTTTTCGTACAAAAATACCGTACGACCCGCACGAAGTTCGGGTTTTCGCCTCTACAGACACAGACTCCCCGGAAGTGTTTTCCAAACCCAAGTTTCGTCCGGAACCCGTTTTAAACCGAAAAGCAGCCCAAAATATCCTAAAGAGCGCATCTCAACCCAGAAACCCAACAAATTGATTTGGAACCGAAGGACAAGTCGGGGACACCCGAAACCCCTTTTAGAGTAAAACGCGTTCTGTGTTTTTCTAGAAGGTGTCTTTCAACTGAGAGTCGCAAGAAACACAGTGCATAGTCAATAGTTTCCTAAAGCCGGAAATTTTGTGTTTTCGTTCAAAACTACCGTACGACCCGCACGAAGTTCGGGTTTTCGCCTCTACAAACACAGAACTCCCCGAAAGTGTTTTCAAAACCCAAGTTTCGTCCGAAATCAGTTTTAAACCGAATAGTAGCTCCAAATATCCTAAAGAGCGCATCTCAACCCAGAAACCCAACAAACTGATTTCGAGGCGCATAGGTTGTGTTTTCGTACAAAACTACCGTACGACCCGCACGAAGTTCGGGGTTTTGCCATTACAAACACTGAACTCCCCGATAGTATTTTTCCAAAACCAATTTTCGTCCGAAACCCGTTCTAAACCGAATAGTAGCTCGAAATATCCTAAGAAGCGCATCTCAACCCAGAATCCCTTCAAATGGATTTCAAGGCTTAGACAAGACAAGGACACCCGAAAACCCTTTTAGAGTAAAACGCGTTTTCCGGGTTTTTCTAGAGGGTGTCTTTGGACCGAGAGTCGCATGAAACACAGTGTATAGTCAATAGTTTTCTAAAGCCGCCCAATTTCTGTTTTCGTACAAAACTACCGTACGACCCGCACGAAGTTCGGGTTTTCGCCATTGCAAACACTGAACTCCCCGATAGTGTTTTCCAAACCCAATTTTCGTCCGGAATCGGTTTTAAACCGAATAGTAGCTCCAATAATCCAAAAAAGCGCGTCTCAACCAAGAATCCCTTGAAATGGATTTCGAGGCGTAAGACAAGACAAGGACACCCGAAACCCCTTTTAGAGTAAAACGCGGTCTCGATTTTTCCAGGGAGTGTCTTTGGACCCAGAGTCGCAAGAAACACGGTGAATAGTCAATAGTTTCCTAAAGCCGCGTAGATTGTGTTTTCGTACAAAAGTACAGTACGTCCCACACGAAGCTCGGGTTTTCGGCTCTACAAACAGTGAACTCCACGAAGTCTATTCAAAATCCAGGATTCGCCCGAAATCCGTTTTAAGCCGAAAAGTAGCTCGAAAAAACCTAAATAGTGCATCTCAACCCAGAATCACATCAATTGGACTTCGAGGCGCGAGACAGGACAATGACACCCGAAAACCCCTTTTAGAGTAGACTCAATCCCCGATTTTTCTAGAGGGTGTCTTTGGCTCTGAGTCGCATGAAACACGGTGTACAGTCAACAATTTCCTAGAGCCGCAAAGATTGCGTTTTCGTACAGAACTACCTACGACCCGCACGAAGTTCGGGTTTTCGCCATTAGAAACACTGAGCTCTCCGGAAGTGGTTTCCAAACCCAAGATTCTCCCGAAACCTGTTTAAAACCGAAAAGTAGCTCCAAATATCCTAAAGAGCGCATCTCAACACAGAAACCCAACAAATTCATTTCGAGGCGTAAGACAGGACAGGGACACCCGAAACTCCATTTAGAGTAAAACGCGTTCCGGGTTTTTCTTGAAGGTGTCTTTCGACTGAGAGTCGCATGAAACACAGTGCATGGTCAAGAGCTTCCTAAAGCCGCAAAGTTTGTGTTTTCGTACAAAAATACCGTACGACCCGCACGAAGTTCGGGTTTTCGCCTCTACAGACACAGACTCCCCGGAAGTGTTTTCCAAACCCAAGTTTCGTCCGGAACCCGTTTTAAACCGAAAAGCAGCTCAAAATATCCTAAAGAGCGCATCTCAACCCAGAAACCCAACAAATTGATTTGGAACCGTAGGACAAGTCGGGGACACCCGAAACCCCTTTTAGAGTAAAACGCGTTCTGGGTTTTTCTAGAAGGTGTCTTTCAACTGAGAGTCGCAAGAAACACAGTGCATAGTCAATAGTTTCCTAAAGCCGGAAATTTTGTGTTTTCGTTCAAAACTACCGTACGACCCGAACGAAGTTCGGGTTTTCGCCTCTACAAACACAGAACTCCCCGAAAGTGTTTTCAAAACCCAAGTTTCGTCCGAAATCAGTTTTAAACCGAATAGTAGCTCCAAATATCCTAAAGAGCGCATCTCAACCCAGAAACCCAACAAACTGATTTCGAGGCGCATAGGTTGTGTTTTCGTACAAAACTACCGTACGACCCGCACGAAGTTCGGGGTTTTGCCATTAGAAACACTGAACTCCCCGATAGTATTTTTCCAAAACCAATTTTCGTCCGAAACCCGTTCTAAACCGAATAGTAGCTCGAAATATCCTAAGAAGCGCATCTCAACCCAGAATCCCTTCAAATGGATTTCAAGGCTTAGACAAGACAAGGACACCCGAAAACCCTTTTAGAGTAAAACGCGTTTTCCGGGTTTTTCTAGAGGGTGTCTTTGGACCGAGAGTCGCATGAAACACAGTGTATAGTCAATAGTTTTCTAAAGCCGCCCAATTTCTGTTTTCGTACAAAACTACCGTACGACCCGCACGAAGTTCGGGTTTTCGCCATTGCAAACACTGAACTCCCCGATAGTGTTTTCCAAGCCCAATTTTCGTCCGGAATCGGTTTTCAACCGAATAGTAGCTCCAAATATCCAAAAAAGCGCGTCTCAACCAAGAATCCCTTGAAATGGATTTCGAGGCGTAAGACAAGACAAGGACACCCGAAACCCCTTTTAGAGTAAAACGCGGTCTCGATTTTTCCAGGGAGTGTCTTTGGACCCAGAGTCGCAAGAAACACGGTGAATAGTCAATAGTTTCCTAAAGCCGCGTAGATTGTGTTTTCGTACAAAAGTACAGTACGTCCCACACGAAGCTCGGGTTTTCGGCTCTACAAACAGTGAACTCCACGAAGTCTATTCAAAATCCAGGATTCGCCCGAAATCCGTTTTAAGCCGAAAAGTAGCTCGAAAAAACCTAAATAGTGCATCTCAACCCAGAATCACATCAATTGGACTTCGAGGCGCGAGACAGGACAATGACACCCGAAAACCCCTTTTAGAGTAGACTCAATCCCCGATTTTTCTAGAGGGTGTCTTTGGCTCTGAGTCGCATGAAACACGGTGTACAGTCAACAATTTCCTAGAGCCGCAAAGATTGCGTTTTCGTACAGAACTACCTACGACCCGCACGAAGTTCGGGTTTTCGCCATTGGAAACACTGAGCTCTCCGGAAGTGGTTTCCAAACCCAAGATTCTCCCGAAACCTGTTTAAAACCGAAAAGTAGCTCCAAATATCCTAAAGAGCGCATCTCAACACAGAAACCCAACAAATTGATTTCGAGGCGTAAGACAGGACAGGGACACCCGAAACTCCATTTAGAGTAAAACGCGTTCCGGGTTTTTCTTGAAGGTGTCTTTCGACTGAGAGTCGCATGAAACACAGTGCATGGTCAAGAGCTTCCTAAAGCCGCAAAGTTTGTGTTTTCGTACAAAAATACCGTACGACCCGCACGAAGTTCGGGTTTTCGCCTCTACAGACACAGACTCCCCGGAAGTGTTTTCCAAACCCAAGTTTCGTCCGGAACCCGTTTTAAACCGAAAAGCAGCTCAAAATATCCTAAAGAGCGCATCTCAACCCAGAAACCCAACAAATTGATTTGGAACCGTAGGACAAGTCGGGGACACCCGAAACCCCTTTTAGAGTAAAACGCGTTCTGGGTTTTTCTAGAAGGTGTCTTTCAACTGAGAGTCGCAAGAAACACAGTGCATAGTCAATAGTTTCCTAAAGCCGGAAATTTTGTGTTTTCGTTCAAAACTACCGTACGACCCGAACGAAGTTCGGGTTTTCGCCTCTACAAACACAGAACTCCCCGAAAGTGTTTTCAAAACCCAAGTTTCGTCCGAAATCAGTTTTAAACCGAATAGTAGCTCCAAATATCCTAAAGAGCGCATCTCAACCCAGAAACCCAACAAACTGATTTCGAGGCGCATAGGTTGTGTTTTCGTACAAAACTACCGTACGACCCGCACGAAGTTCGGGGTTTTGCCATTAGAAACACTGAACTCCCCGATAGTATTTTTCCAAAACCAATTTTCGTCCGAAACCCGTTCTAAACCGAATAGTAGCTCGAAATATCCTAAGAAGCGCATCTCAACCCAGAATCCCTTCAAATGGATTTCAAGGCTTAGACAAGACAAGGACACCCGAAAACCCTTTTAGAGTAAAACGCGTTTTCCGGGTTTTTCTAGAGGGTGTCTTTGGACCGAGAGTCGCATGAAACACAGTGTATAGTCAATAGTTTTCTAAAGCCGCCCAATTTCTGTTTTCGTACAAAACTACCGTACGACCCGCACGAAGTTCGGGTTTTCGCCATTGTAAACACTGAACTCCCCGATAGTGTTTTCCAAACCCAATTTTCGTCCGGAATCGGTTTTCAACCGAATAGTAGCTCCAAATATCCAAAAAAGCGCGTCTCAACCAAGAATCCCTTGAAATGGATTTCGAGGCGTAAGACAAGACAAGGACACCCGAAACCCCTTTTAGAGTAAAACGCGGTCTCGATTTTTCCAGGGAGTGTCTTTGGACCCAGAGTCGCAAGAAACACGGTGAATAGTCAATAGTTTCCTAAAGCCGCGTAGATTGTGTTTTCGTACAAAAGTACAGTACGTCCCACACGAAGCTCGGGTTTTCGGCTCTACAAACAGTGAACTCCACGAAGTCTATTCAAAATCCAGGATTCGCCCGAAATCCGTTTTAAGCCGAAAAGTAGCTCGAAAAAACCTAAATAGTGCATCTCAACCCAGAATCACATCAATTGGACTTCGAGGCGCGAGACAGGACAATGACACCCGAAAACCCCTTTTAGAGTAGACTCAATCCCCGATTTTTCTAGAGGGTGTCTTTGGCTCTGAGTCGCATGAAACACGGTGTACAGTCAACAATTTCCTAGAGCCGCAAAGATTGCGTTTTCGTACAGAACTACCTACGACCCGCACGAAGTTCGGGTTTTCGCCATTAGAAACACTGAGCTCTCCGGAAGTGGTTTCCAAACCCAAGATTCTCCCGAAACCTGTTTAAAACCGAAAAGTAGCTCCAAATATCCTAAAGAGCGCATCTCAACACAGAAACCCAACAAATTGATTTCGAGGCGTAAGACAGGACAGGGACACTCGAAACTCCATTTAGAGTAAAACGCGTTCCGGGTTTTTCTTGAAGGTGTCTTTCGACTGAGAGTCGCATGAAACACAGTGCATGGTCAAGAGCTTCCTAAAGCCGCAAAGTTTGTGTTTTCGTACAAAAATACCGTACGACCCGCACGAAGTTCGGGTTTTCGCCTCTACAGACACAGACTCCCCGGAAGTGTTTTCCAAACCCAAGTTTCGTCCGGAACCCGTTTTAAACCGAAAAGCAGCTCAAAATATCCTAAAGAGCGCATCTCAACCCAGAAACCCAACAAATTGATTTGGAACCGTAGGACAAGTCGGGGACACCCGAAACCCCTTTTAGAGTAAAACGCGTTCTGGGTTTTTCTAGAAGGTGTCTTTCAACTGAGAGTCGCAAGAAACACAGTGCATAGTCAATAGTTTCCTAAAGCCGGAAATTTTGTGTTTTCGTTCAAAACTACCGTTCGTTCGGGTTTTCGCCTCTACAAACACAGAACTCCCCGAAAGTGTTTTCAAAACCCAAGTTTCGTCCGAAATCAGTTTTAAACCGAATAGTAGCTCCAAATATCCTAAAGAGCGCATCTCAACCCAGAAACCCAACAAACTGATTTCGAGGCGCATAGGTTGTGTTTTCGTACAAAACTACCGTACGACCCGCACGAAGTTCGGGGTTTTGCCATTAGAAACACTGAACTCCCCGATAGTATTTTTCCAAAACCAATTTTCGTCCGAAACCCGTTCTAAACCGAATAGTAGCTCGAAATATCCTAAGAAGCGCATCTCAACCCAGAATCCCTTCAAATGGATTTCAAGGCTTAGACAAGACAAGGACACCCGAAAACCCTTTTAGAGTAAAACGCGTTTTCCGGGTTTTTCTAGAGGGTGTCTTTGGACCGAGAGTCGCATGAAACACAGTGTATAGTCAATAGTTTTCTAAAGCCGCCCAATTTCTGTTTTCGTACAAAACTACCGTACGACCCGCACGAAGTTCGGGTTTTCGCCATTGCAAACACTGAACTCCCCGATAGTGTTTTCCAAACCCAATTTTCGTCCGGAATCGGTTTTCAACCGAATAGTAGCTCCAAATATCCAAAAAAGCGCGTCTCAACCAAGAATCCCTTGAAATGGATTTCGAGGCGTAAGACAAGACAAGGACACCCGAAACCCCTTTTAGAGTAAAACGCGGTCTTGATTTTTCCAGGGAGTGTCTTTGGACCCAGAGTCGCAAGAAACACGGTGAATAGTCAATAGTTTCCTAAAGCCGCGTAGATTGTGTTTTCGTACAAAAGTACAGTACGTCCCACACGAAGCTCGGGTTTTCGGCTCTACAAACAGTGAACTCCACGAAGTCTATTCAAAATCCAGGATTCGCCCGAAATCCGTTTTAAGCCGAAAAGTAGCTCGAAAAAACCTAAATAGTGCATCTCAACCCAGAATCACATCAATTGGACTTCGAGGCGCGAGACAGGACAATGACACCCGAAAACCCCTTTTAGAGTAGACTCAATCCCCGATTTTTCTAGAGGGTGTCTTTGGCTCTGAGTCGCATGAAACACGGTGTACAGTCAACAATTTCCTAGAGCCGCAAAGATTGCGTTTTCGTACAGAACTACCTACGACCCGCACGAAGTTCGGGTTTTCGCCATTGGAAACACTGAGCTCTCCGGAAGTGGTTTCCAAACCCAAGATTCTCCCGAAACCTGTTTAAAACCGAAAAGTAGCTCCAAATATCCTAAAGAGCGCATCTCAACACAGAAACCCAACAAATTGATTTCGAGGCGTAAGACAGGACAGGGACACCCGAAACTCCATTTAGAGTAAAACGCGTTCCGGGTTTTTCTTGAAGGTGTCTTTCGACTGAGAGTCGCATGAAACACAGTGCATGGTCAAGAGCTTCCTAAAGCCGCAAAGTTTGTGTTTTCGTACAAAAATACCGTACGACCCGCACGAAGTTCGGGTTTTCGCCTCTACAGACACAGACTCCCCGGAAGTGTTTTCCAAACCCAAGTTTCGTCCGGAACCCGTTTTAAACCGAAAAGCAGCTCAAAATATCCTAAAGAGCGCATCTCAACCCAGAAACCCAACAAATTGATTTGGAACCGTAGGACAAGTCGGGGACACCCGAAACCCCTTTTAGAGTAAAACGCGTTCTGGGTTTTTCTAGAAGGTGTCTTTCAACTGAGAGTCGCAAGAAACACAGTGCATAGTCAATAGTTTCCTAAAGCCGGAAATTTTGTGTTTTCGTTCAAAACTACCGTACGACCCGAACGAAGTTCGGGTTTTCGCCTCTACAAACACAGAACTCCCCGAAAGTGTTTTCAAAACCCAAGTTTCGTCCGAAATCAGTTTTAAACCGAATAGTAGCTCCAAATATCCTAAAGAGCGCATCTCAACCCAGAAACCCAACAAACTGATTTCGAGGCGCATAGGTTGTGTTTTCGTACAAAACTACCGTACGACCCGCACGAAGTTCGGGGTTTTGCCATTAGAAACACTGAACTCCCCGATAGTATTTTTCCAAAACCAATTTTCGTCCGAAACCCGTTCTAAACCGAATAGTAGCTCGAAATATCCTAAGAAGCGCATCTCAACCCAGAATCCCTTCAAATGGATTTCAAGGCTTAGACAAGACAAGGACACCCGAAAACCCTTTTAGAGTAAAACGCGTTTTCCGGGTTTTTCTAGAGGGTGTCTTTGGACCGAGAGTCGCATGAAACACAGTGTATAGTCAATAGTTTTCTAAAGCCGCCCAATTTCTGTTTTCGTACAAAACTACCGTACGACCCGCACGAAGTTCGGGTTTTCGCCATTGCAAACACTGAACTCCCCGATAGTGTTTTCCAAACCCAATTTTCGTCCGGAATCGGTTTTCAACCGAATAGTAGCTCCAAATATCCAAAAAAGCGCGTCTCAACCAAGAATCCCTTGAAATGGATTTCGAGGCGTAAGACAAGACAAGGACACCCGAAACCCCTTTTAGAGTAAAACGCGGTCTCGATTTTTCCAGGGAGTGTCTTTGGACCCAGAGTCGCAAGAAACACGGTGAATAGTCAATAGTTTCCTAAAGCCGCGTAGATTGTGTTTTCGTACAAAAGTACAGTACGTCCCACACGAAGCTCGGGTTTTCGGCTCTACAAACAGTGAACTCCACGAAGTCTATTCAAAATCCAGGATTCGCCCGAAATCCGTTTTAAGCCGAAAAGTAGCTCGAAAAAACCTAAATAGTGCATCTCAACCCAGAATCACATCAATTGGACTTCGAGGCGCGAGACAGGACAATGACACCCGAAAACCCCTTTTAGAGTAGACTCAATCCCCGATTTTTCTAGAGGGTGTCTTTGGCTCTGAGTCGCATGAAACACGGTGTACAGTCAACAATTTCCTAGAGCCGCAAAGATTGCGTTTTCGTACAGAACTACCTACGACCCGCACGAAGTTCGGGTTTTCGCCATTGGAAACACTGAGCTCTCCGGAAGTGGTTTCCAAACCCAAGATTCTCCCGAAACCTGTTTAAAACCGAAAAGTAGCTCCAAATATCCTAAAGAGCGCATCTCAACACAGAAACCCAACAAATTGATTTCGAGGCGTAAGACAGGACAGGGACACCCGAAACTCCATTTAGAGTAAAACGCGTTCCGGGTTTTTCTTGAAGGTGTCTTTCGACTGAGAGTCGCATGAAACACAGTGCATGGTCAAGAGCTTCCTAAAGCCGCAAAGTTTGTGTTTTCGTACAAAAATACCGTAAGACCCGCACGAAGTTCGGGTTTTCGCCTCTACAGACACAGACTCCCCGGAAGTGTTTTCCAAACCCAAGTTTCGTCCGGAACCCGTTTTAAACCGAAAAGCAGCTCAAAATATCCTAAAGAGCGCATCTCAACCCAGAAACCCAACAAATTGATTTGGAACCGTAGGACAAGTCGGGGACACCCGAAACCCCTTTTAGAGTAAAACGCGTTCTGGGTTTTTCTAGAAGGTGTCTTTCAACTGAGAGTCGCAAGAAACACAGTGCATAGTCAATAGTTTCCTAAAGCCGGAAATTTTGTGTTTTCGTTCAAAACTACCGTACGACCCGAACGAAGTTCGGGTTTTCGCCTCTACAAACACAGAACTCCCCGAAAGTGTTTTCAAAACCCAAGTTTCGTCCGAAATCAGTTTTAAACCGAATAGTAGCTCCAAATATCCTAAAGAGCGCATCTCAACCCAGAAACCCAACAAACTGATTTCGAGGCGCATAGGTTGTGTTTTCGTACAAAACTACCGTACGACCCGCACGAAGTTCGGGGTTTTGCCATTAGAAACACTGAACTCCCCGATAGTATTTTTCCAAAACCAATTTTCGTCCGAAACCCGTTCTAAACCGAATAGTAGCTCGAAATATCCTAAGAAGCGCATCTCAACCCAGAATCCCTTCAAATGGATTTCAAGGCTTAGACAAGACAAGGACACCCGAAAACCCTTTTAGAGTAAAACGCGTTTTCCGGGTTTTTCTAGAGGGTGTCTTTGGACCGAGAGTCGCATGAAACACAGTGTATAGTCAATAGTTTTCTAAAGCCGCCCAATTTCTGTTTTCGTACAAAACTACCGTACGACCCGCACGAAGTTCGGGTTTTCGCCATTGCAAACACTGAACTCCCCGATAGTGTTTTCCAAACCCAATTTTCGTCCGGAATCGGTTTTCAACCGAATAGTAGCTCCAAATATCCAAAAAAGCGCGTCTCAACCAAGAATCCCTTGAAATGGATTTCGAGGCGTAAGACAAGACAAGGACACCCGAAACCCCTTTTAGAGTAAAACGCGGTCTCGATTTTTCCAGGGAGTGTCTTTGGACCCAGAGTCGCAAGAAACACGGTGAATAGTCAATAGTTTCCTAAAGCCGCGTAGATTGTGTTTTCGTACAAAAGTACAGTACGTCCCACACGAAGCTCGGGTTTTCGGCTCTACAAACAGTGAACTCCACGAAGTCTATTCAAAATCCAGGATTCGCCCGAAATCCGTTTTAAGCCGAAAAGTAGCTCGAAAAAACCTAAATAGTGCATCTCAACCCAGAATCACATCAATTGGACTTCGAGGCGCGAGACAGGACAATGACACCCGAAAACCCCTTTTAGAGTAGACTCAATCCCCGATTTTTCTAGAGGGTGTCTTTGGCTCTGAGTCGCATGAAACACGGTGTACAGTCAACAATTTCCTAGAGCCGCAAAGATTGCGTTTTCGTACAGAACTACCTACGACCCGCACGAAGTTCGGGTTTTCGCCATTGGAAACACTGAGCTCTCCGGAAGTGGTTTCCAAACCCAAGATTCTCCCGAAACCTGTTTAAAACCGAAAAGTAGCTCCAAATATCCTAAAGAGCGCATCTCAACACAGAAACCCAACAAATTGATTTCGAGGCGTAAGACAGGACAGGGACACCCGAAACTCCATTTAGAGTAAAACGCGTTCCGGGTTTTTCTTGAAGGTGTCTTTCGACTGAGAGTCGCATGAAACACAGTGCATGGTCAAGAGCTTCCTAAAGCCGCAAAGTTTGTGTTTTCGTACAAAAATACCGTAAGACCCGCACGAAGTTCGGGTTTTCGCCTCTACAGACACAGACTCCCCGGAAGTGTTTTCCAAACCCAAGTTTCGTCCGGAACCCGTTTTAAACCGAAAAGCAGCTCAAAATATCCTAAAGAGCGCATCTCAACCCAGAAACCCAACAAATTGATTTGGAACCGTAGGACAAGTCGGGGACACCCGAAACCCCTTTTAGAGTAAAACGCGTTCTGGGTTTTTCTAGAAGGTGTCTTTCAACTGAGAGTCGCAAGAAACACAGTGCATAGTCAATAGTTTCCTAAAGCCGGAAATTTTGTGTTTTCGTTCAAAACTACCGTACGACCCGAACGAAGTTCGGGTTTTCGCCTCTACAAACACAGAACTCCCCGAAAGTGTTTTCAAAACCCAAGTTTCGTCCGAAATCAGTTTTAAACCGAATAGTAGCTCCAAATATCCTAAAGAGCGCATCTCAACCCAGAAACCCAACAAACTGATTTCGAGGCGCATAGGTTGTGTTTTCGTACAAAACTACCGTACGACCCGCACGAAGTTCGGGGTTTTGCCATTAGAAACACTGAACTCCCCGATAGTATTTTTCCAAAACCAATTTTCGTCCGAAACCCGTTCTAAACCGAATAGTAGCTCGAAATATCCTAAGAAGCGCATCTCAACCCAGAATCCCTTCAAATGGATTTCAAGGCTTAGACAAGACAAGGACACCCGAAAACCCTTTTAGAGTAAAACGCGTTTTCCGGGTTTTTCTAGAGGGTGTCTTTGGACCGAGAGTCGCATGAAACACAGTGTATAGTCAATAGTTTTCTAAAGCCGCCCAATTTCTGTTTTCGTACAAAACTACCGTACGACCCGCACGAAGTTCGGGTTTTCGCCATTGCAAACACTGAACTCCCCGATAGTGTTTTCCAAACCCAATTTTCGTCCGGAATCGGTTTTCAACCGAATAGTAGCTCCAAATATCCAAAAAAGCGCGTCTCAACCAAGAATCCCTTGAAATGGATTTCGAGGCGTAAGACAAGACAAGGACACCCGAAACCCCTTTTAGAGTAAAACGCGGTCTCGATTTTTCCAGGGAGTGTCTTTGGACCCAGAGTCGCAAGAAACACGGTGAATAGTCAATAGTTTCCTAAAGCCGCGTAGATTGTGTTTTCGTACAAAAGTACAGTACGTCCCACACGAAGCTCGGGTTTTCGGCTCTACAAACAGTGAACTCCACGAAGTCTATTCAAAATCCAGGATTCGCCCGAAATCCGTTTTAAGCCGAAAAGTAGCTCGAAAAAACCTAAATAGTGCATCTCAACCCAGAATCACATCAATTGGACTTCGAGGCGCGAGACAGGACAATGACACCCGAAAACCCCTTTTAGAGTAGACTCAATCCCCGATTTTTCTAGAGGGTGTCTTTGGCTCTGAGTCGCATGAAACACGGTGTACAGTCTACAATTTCCTAGAGCCGCAAAGATTGCGTTTTCGTACAGAACTACCTACGACCCGCACGAAGTTCGGGTTTTCGCCATTGGAAACACTGAGCTCTCCGGAAGTGGTTTCCAAACCCAAGATTCTCCCGAAACCTGTTTAAAACCGAAAAGTAGCTCCAAATATCCTAAAGAGCGCATCTCAACACAGAAACCCAACAAATTGATTTCGAGGCGTAAGACAGGACAGGGACACCCGAAACTCCATTTAGAGTAAAACGCGTTCCGGGTTTTTCTTGAAGGTGTCTTTCGACTGAGAGTCGCATGAAACACAGTGCATGGTCAAGAGCTTCCTAAAGCCGCAAAGTTTGTGTTTTCGTACAAAAATACCGTAAGACCCGCACGAAGTTCGGGTTTTCGCCTCTACAGACACAGACTCCCCGGAAGTGTTTTCCAAACCCAAGTTTCGTCCGGAACCCGTTTTAAACCGAAAAGCAGCTCAAAATATCCTAAAGAGCGCATCTCAACCCAGAAACCCAACAAATTGATTTGGAACCGTAGGACAAGTCGGGGACACCCGAAACCCCTTTTAGAGTAAAACGCGTTCTGGGTTTTTCTAGAAGGTGTCTTTCAACTGAGAGTCGCAAGAAACACAGTGCATAGTCAATAGTTTCCTAAAGCCGGAAATTTTGTGTTTTCGTTCAAAACTACCGTACGACCCGAACGAAGTTCGGGTTTTCGCCTCTACAAACACAGAACTCCCCGAAAGTGTTTTCAAAACCCAAGTTTCGTCCGAAATCAGTTTTAAACCGAATAGTAGCTCCAAATATCCTAAAGAGCGCATCTCAACCCAGAAACCCAACAAACTGATTTCGAGGCGCATAAGTTGTGTTTTCGTACAAAACTACCGTACGACCCGCACGAAGTTCGGGGTTTTGCCATTAGAAACACTGAACTCCCCGATAGTATTTTTCCAAAACCAATTTTCGTCCGAAACCCGTTCTAAACCGAATAGTAGCTCGAAATATCCTAAGAAGCGCATCTCAACCCAGAATCCCTTCAAATGGATTTCAAGGCTTAGACAAGACAAGGACACCCGAAAACCCTTTTAGAGTAAAACGCGTTTTCCGGGTTTTTCTAGAGGGTGTCTTTGGACCGAGAGTCGCATGAAACACAGTGTATAGTCAATAGTTTTCTAAAGCCGCCCAATTTCTGTTTTCGTACAAAACTACCGTACGACCCGCACGAAGTTCGGGTTTTCGCCATTGCAAACACTGAACTCCCCGATAGTGTTTTCCAAACCCAATTTTCGTCCGGAATCGGTTTTCAACCGAATAGTAGCTCCAAATATCCAAAAAAGCGCGTCTCAACCAAGAATCCCTTGAAATGGATTTCGAGGCGTAAGACAAGACAAGGACACCCGAAACCCCTTTTAGAGTAAAACGCGGTCTCGATTTTTCCAGGGAGTGTCTTTGGACCCAGAGTCGCAAGAAACACGGTGAATAGTCAATAGTTTCCTAAAGCCGCGTAGATTGTGTTTTCGTACAAAAGTACAGTACGTCCCACACGAAGCTCGGGTTTTCGGCTCTACAAACAGTGAACTCCACGAAGTCTATTCAAAATCCAGGATTCGCCCGAAATCCGTTTTAAGCCGAAAAGTAGCTCGAAAAAACCTAAATAGTGCATCTCAACCCAGAATCACATCAATTGGACTTCGAGGCGCGAGACAGGACAATGACACCCGAAAACCCCTTTTAGAGTAGACTCAATCCCCGATTTTTCTAGAGGGTGTCTTTGGCTCTGAGTCGCATGAAACACGGTGTACAGTCTACAATTTCCTAGAGCCGCAAAGATTGCGTTTTCGTACAGAACTACCTACGACCCGCACGAAGTTCGGGTTTTCGCCATTAGAAACACTGAGCTCTCCGGAAGTGGTTTCCAAACCCAAGATTCTCCCGAAACCTGTTTAAAACCGAAAAGTAGCTCCAAATATCCTAAAGAGCGCATCTCAACACAGAAACCCAACAAATTGATTTCGAGGCGTAAGACAGGACAGGGACACCCGAAACTCCATTTAGAGTAAAACGCGTTCCGGGTTTTTCTTGAAGGTGTCTTTCGACTGAGAGTCGCATGAAACACAGTGCATGGTCAAGAGCTTCCTAAAGCCGCAAAGTTTGTGTTTTCGTACAAAAATACCGTACGACCCGCACGAAGTTCGGGTTTTCGCCTCTACAGACACAGACTCCCCGGAAGTGTTTTCCAAACCCAAGTTTCGTCCGGAACCCGTTTTAAACCGAAAAGCAGCTCAAAATATCCTAAAGAGCGCATCTCAACCCAGAAACCCAACAAATTGATTTGGAACCGTAGGACAAGTCGGGGACACCCGAAACCCCTTTTAGAGTAAAATGCGTTCTGGGTTTTTCTAGAAGGTGTCTTTCAACTGAGAGTCGCAAGAAACACAGTGCATAGTCAATAGTTTCCTAAAGCCGGAAATTTTGTGTTTTCGTTCAAAACTACCGTACGACCCGAACGAAGTTCGGGTTTTCGCCTCTACAAACACAGAACTCCCCGAAAGTGTTTTCAAAACCCAAGTTTCGTCCGAAATCAGTTTTAAACCGAATAGTAGCTCCAAATATCCTAAAGAGCGCATCTCAACCCAGAAACCCAACAAACTGATTTCGAGGCGCATAGGTTATGTTTTCGTACAAAACTACCGTACGACCCGCACGAAGTTCGGGGTTTTGCCATTAGAAACACTGAACTCCCCGATAGTATTTTTCCAAAACCAATTTTCGTCCGAAACCCGTTCTAAACCGAATAGTAGCTCGAAATATCCTAAGAAGCGCATCTCAACCCAGAATCCCTTCAAATGGATTTCAAGGCTTAGACAAGACAAGGACACCCGAAAACCCTTTTAGAGTAAAACGCGTTTTCCGGGTTTTTCTAGAGGGTGTCTTTGGACCGAGAGTCGCATGAAACACAGTGTATAGTCAATAGTTTTCTAAAGCCGCATAATTTATGTCACGCACGAAGTTCGATTTTTCGCCATTACAAACACTGAACTCCCCGATAGTGTTTTCCAAACCCAATTTTCGTCCGGAATCGGTTTTAAACCGAATAGTAGCTCCAAATATCCTAAAAAGCGCATCTCAACCCAGAATCCCTTGAAATGGATTTCGAGGCGTAAGACAAGACAAGGACACCCGAAACCCCTTTTAGAGTAAAACGCGGTCTCGATTTTTCCAGGGAGTGTCTTTGGACCCAGAGTCGCAAGAAACACGGTGAATAGTCAATAGTTTCCTAAAGCCGCGTAGATTGTGTTTTCGTACAAAAGTACAGTACGTCCCACACGAAGCTCGGGTTTTCGGCTCTACAAACAGTGAACTCCACGAACTCTATTCAAAATCCAGGATTCGCCCGAAATCCGTTTTAAGCCGAAAAGTAGCTCGAAAAAACCTAAATAGTGCATCTCAACCCAGAATCCCATCAATTGGACTTCGAGGCGCGAGACAGGACAATGACACCCGAAAACCCCTTTTAGAGTAGAACGCAATCCCCGATTTTTCTAGAGGGTGTCTTTGGCTCTGAGTCGCATGAAACACGGTGTACAGTCAACAATTTCCTGGAGCCGCAAAGATTGCGTTTTCGTACAGAACTACCTACGACCCGCACGAAGTTCGGGTTTTCGCCATTAGAAACACTGAGCTCTCCGGAAGTGGTTTCCAAACCCAAGATTCTCCCGAAACCTGTTTAAAACCGAAAAGTAGCTCCAAATATCCTAAAGAGCGCATCTCAACACAGAAACCCAACAAATTGATTTCGAGGCGTAAGACAGGACAGGGACACCCGAAACTCCATTTAGAGTAAAACGCGTTCCGGGTTTTTCTTGAAGGTGTCTTTCGACTGAGAGTCGCATGAAACACAGTGCATGGTCAAGAGCTTCCTAAAGCCGCAAAGTTTGTGTTTTCGTACAAAAATACCGTACGACCCGCACGAAGTTCGGGTTTTCGCCTCTACAGACACAGACTCCCCGGAAGTGTTTTCCAAACCCAAGTTTCGTCCGAAATCAGTTTTAAACCGAATAGTAGCTCCAAATATCCTAAAGAGCGCATCTCAACCCAGAAACCCAACAAAACTGATTTCGAGGCGCATAGGTTGTGTTTTCGTACAAAACTACCGTACGACCCGCACGAAGTTCGGGGTTTTGCCATTAGAAACACTGAACTCCCCGATAGTATTTTCCAAAACCAATTTTCGTCCGAAACCCGTTCTAAACCGAATAGTAGCTCGAAATATCCTAAGAAGCGCATCTCAACCCAGAATCCATTCAAATGGATTTCAAGGTTTAGACAAGATAAGGACACCCGAAACCTCTTTTAGAGTAAAACGCGTTCCGGGTTTTTCTAGAGGGTGTCTTTGGACCGAGAGTCGCATGAAACACAGTGTATAGTCAATAGTTTTCTAAAGCCGCATAATTTATGTCACGCACGAAGTTCGATTTTTCGCCATTACAAACACTGAACTCCCCGATAGTGTTTTCCAAACCCAAATTTCGTCCTAAATCCGTTTTAAACCGAATAATAGCTCGAAATATCCTAAAAAGCGCATCTCAACCCAGAATCCCTTGAAATGGATTTCGAGGCGTAAGACAAGACAAGGACACCCGAAACCCCTTTTAGAGTAAAACGCGATCTCGATTTTTCCAGGGAGTGTCTTTGGACCCAGAGTCGCAAGAAACACGTTGAATAGTCAATAGTTTCCTAAAGCCGCGTACATTGTGCTTTCATACAAAAGTACAGTACGTCCCACACAAAGCTCGGGTGTTCGTCTCTACAAATAGTGAAATCCACGACGTCTATTCAAAATCCAAGATTCGCCCGAAATCCGTTTTAAGCCGAAAAGTAGCTCGAAAAAACCTAAATAGTGCATCTCAACCCAGAATCCCATCAATTGGACTTCGAGGCGCGAGACAGGACAAGGACACCCGAAAGCCCTTTTAGAGTGAAACGCAATCCCCGATTTTTCTAGAGGGTGTCTTTGACTCTGAGTCGCATGAAACACAGTATAGAGTCAACAATTTCCTAGAGCCGCAAAGATTGTGTTTTCGTACAAAACTACCTACGACCCGCACGAAGTTCGGGTTTTCGCCATTAGAAACACTGAACTCTCCGGAAGTGGTTTCCAAACCCAAGATTCTCCCGAAACCTGTTTAAAACCGAAAAGTAGCTCCAAATATCCTAAAGATTGCATCTCAACACAGAAACCCAACAAATTGATTTCGAGGCGTAAGACAGGACAAGGACACCCGAAACTCCATTTAGAGTAAAACGCGTTCCGGGTTTTTCTTGAAGGTGTTTTTCGACTGAGAGTCGCATGAAACACAGAGCATGGTCAAGAGCTTCCTAAAGCCGCAAAATTTGTGTTTTCGTACAAAAATACCGTACGACCAGCACGAAGTTCGGGTTTTCGCCTTTATAGACACAGACTCCCCGGAAGTGTTTTCCAAACCCAAGTTTCGTACGAAACCCGTTTTAAACCGAAAAGGAGCTCCAAATATCCTAAACAGCGCATCTCAACCCAGAAACCCAACAAATTGATTTCGAGGCCCATAGATTGTGTTCTCGTACAAAACTAAAGTACGACCCACACGAAGTTCTGGTTTTCGCCTTTTGAAACACTAACTCCCCGAAAGTATTTTCCAAACCCAAGATTCGACTGACACACGTTTTAAACCGAATGGTAGCTTGAAATAACCCAAAAAGCGCACATCTCAACCCAGAATCCCTTCAAATGGATTTCAAAGCGTAAGTCAAGACAAGGACACCCGAAACCCCTTTTAGAGTAAAACGCGTTCCGGGTTTTTCTAGAGGGTGTCCTTGGACCCAGAGTCGCATGAAACACAGTGTATAGTCAATAGCTTCCTAAAGCCTTTAATTTCTGTTTTCGTACAAAACTACCGTACGACCCGCACGAAGTTCGGGTTTTCGCCATTACAAACACCGAACTGCCCGAAATTGTTTTCCAAACCCAAGTTTCTTCCGAAACCCGTTTTAAACCGAGTAGTAGCTCGAAATATCCTAAAAAGCGCATCTCAACCACAAATCCATTCAAATGGATTTCGAGACGTAAGACAAGACAAGGACACCCGAAACCCCATTTAGAGTAAAACGCGATCCCAAATTTTTCTAGAGGGTGTCTTTGACTCTGAGAACCGTACGACCCGCACGTTGTTCGGGTTTTCGCCTTTACAGACACAGACTCCGCGAAATTGTTTTCCAAACCCAAGTTTCGTCCAAAACCCGTTTAAAACCGTAAAGTAGCTCCAATTATCCTAAAGAGTGCATCTCAACCCAGAAACCCAACAAATTCATTTGGAGGCGTAGGACAAGTCAAGCACACCCGAAACCTCTTTTAGAGTAAACGCTTCTGGGTTTTTCTAGAAGGTGTCTTTCAACTGAGAGTCGCAAGAAACACGGCGCATAGACAATAGTTTCCTAAAGCCGCAAAATTTGTTTTTTCGTTCAAAACTACCGTACGACCCGCACGAAGTTTGGGTTTTTGCCTTTACAAACACAGAACTCCCCGAAAGTGTTTTCAAAACCCAAGTTTCGTCCGAAATCCGTTTTAAACCGAATAGTAGCTCCAAATATCCTAAACAGCGCATCACAACCCAGAAACCCTTCAAATTGATTTCGAGGCTCATAGATTGTGTTTTCATACAAAACTATCGTACGACCCGCAAGAAAGTTCGGGTTTTCGCCATTAGAAACACTGAGCTCTCCGGAAGTGGTTTCCAAACCCAAGATTCTCCCGAAACCTGTTTAAAACCGAAAAGTAGCTCCAAATATCCTAAAGAGCGCATCTCAACACAGAAACCCAACAAATTGATTTCGAGGCGTAAGACAGGACAGGGACACCCGAAACTCCATTTAGAGTAAAACGCGTTCCGGGTTTTTCTTGAAGGTGTCTTTCGACTGAGAGTCGCATGAAACACAGTGCATGGTCAAGAGCTTCCTAAAGCCGCAAAGTTTGTGTTTTCGTACAAAAATACCGTACGACCCGCACGAAGTTCGGGTTTTCGCCTCTACAGACACAGACTCCCCGGAAGTGTTTTCCAAACCCAAGTTTCGTCCGGAACCCGTTTTAAACCGAAAAGCAGCTCAAAATATCCTAAAGAGCGCATCTCAACCCAGAAACCCAACAAATTGATTTGGAACCGTAGGACAAGTCGGGGACACCCGAAACCCCTTTTAGAGTAAAACGCGTTCTGGGTTTTTCTAGAAGGTGTCTTTCAACTGAGAGTCGCAAGAAACACAGTGCATAGTCAATAGTTTCCTAAAGCCGGAAATTTTGTGTTTTCGTTCAAAACTACCGTACGACCCGCACGAAGTTCGGGTTTTCGCCTCTACAAACACAGAACTCCCCGAAAGTGTTTTCAAAACCCAAGTTTCGTCCGAAATCAGTTTTAAACCGAATAGTAGCTCCAAATATCCTAAAGAGCGCATCTCAACCCAGAAACCCAACAAACTGATTTCGAGGCGCATAGGTTGTGTTTTCGTACAAAACTACCGTACGACCCGCACGAAGTTCGGGGTTTTGCCATTACAAACACTGAACTCCCCGATAGTATTTTTCCAAAACCAATTTTCGTCCGAAACCCGTTCTAAACCGAATAGTAGCTCGAAATATCCTAAGAAGCGCATCTCAACCCAGAATCCCTTCAAATGGATTTCAAGGCTTAGACAAGACAAGGACACCCGAAAACCCTTTTAGAGTAAAACGCGTTTTCCGGGTTTTTCTAGAGGGTGTCTTTGGACCGAGAGTCGCATGAAACACAGTGTATAGTCAATAGTTTTCTAAAGCCGCCTAATTTCTCTTTTCGTACAAAACTACCGTACGACCCGCACGAAGTTCGGGTTTTCGCCATTGCAAACACTGAACTCCCCGATAGTGTTTTCCAAACCCAATTTTCGTCCGGAATCGGTTTTCAACCGAATAGTAGCTCCAAATATCCAAAAAAGCGCATCTCAACCAAGAATCCCTTGAAATGGATTTCGAGGCGTAAGACAAGACAAGGACACCCGAAACCCCTTTTAGAGTAAAACGCGGTCTCGATTTTTCCAGGGAGTGTCTTTGGACCCAGAGTCGCAAGAAACACGGTGAATAGTCAATAGTTTCCTAAAGCCGCGTAGATTGTGTTTTCGTACAAAAGTACAGTACGTCCCACACGAAGCTCGGGTTTTCGGCTCTACAAACAGTGAACTCCACGAAGTCTATTCAAAATCCAGGATTCGCCCGAAATCCGTTTTAAGCCGAAAAGTAGCTCGAAAAAACCTAAATAGTGCATCTCAACCCAGAATCACATCAATTGGACTTCGAGGCGCGAGACAGGACAATGACACCAGAAAACCCCTTTTAGAGTAGACTCAATCCCCGATTTTTCTAGAGGGTGTCTTTGGCTCTGAGTCGCATGAAACACGGTGTACAGTCAACAATTTCCTAGAGCCGCAAAGATTGCGTTTTCGTACAGAACTACCTACGACCCGCACGAAGTTCGGGTTTTCGCCATTAGAAACACTGAGCTCTCCGGAAGTGGTTTCCAAACCCAAGATTCTCCCGAAACCTGTTTAAAACCGAAAAGTAGCTCCAAATATCCTAAAGAGCGCATCTCAACACAGAAACCCAACAAATTGATTTCGAGGCGTAAGACAGGACAGGGACACCCGAAACTCCATTTAGAGTAAAACGCGTTCCGGGTTTTTCTTGAAGGTGTCTTTCGACTGAGAGTCGCATGAAACACAGTGCATGGTCAAGAGCTTCCTAAAGCCGCAAAGTTTGTGTTTTCGTACAAAAATACCGTACGACCCGCACGAAGTTCGGGTTTTCGCCTCTACAGACACAGACTCCCCGGAAGTGTTTTCCAAACCCAAGTTTCGTCCGGAACCCGTTTTAAACCGAAAAGCAGCTCAAAATATCCTAAAGAGCGCATCTCAACCCAGAAACCCAACAAATTGATTTGGAACCGTAGGACAAGTTGGGGACACCCGAAACCCCTTTTAGAGTAAAACGCGTTCTGGGTTTTTCTAGAAGGTGTCTTTCAACTGAGAGTCGCAAGAAACACAGTGCATAGTCAATAGTTTCCTAAAGCCGGAAATTTTGTGTTTTCGTTCAAAACTACCGTACGACCCGAACGAAGTTCGGGTTTTCGCCTCTACAAACACAGAACTCCCCGAAAGTGTTTTCAAAACCCAAGTTTCGTCCGAAATCAGTTTTAAACCGAATAGTAGCTCCAAATATCCTAAAGAGCGCATCTCAACCCAGAAACCCAACAAACTGATTTCGAGGTGCATAGGTTGTGTTTTCGTACAAAACTACCGTACGACCCGCACGAAGTTCGGGGTTTTGCCATTAGAAACACTGAACTCCCCGATAGTATTTTTCCAAAACCAATTTTCGTCCGAAACCCGTTCTAAACCGAATAGTAGCTCGAAATATCCTAAGAAGCGCATCTCAACCCAGAATCCCTTCAAATGGATTTCAAGGCTTAGACAAGACAAGGACACCCGAAAACCCTTTTAGAGTAAAACGCGTTTTCCGGGTTTTTCTAGAGGGTGTCTTTGGACCGAGAGTCGCATGAAACACAGTGTATAGTCAATAGTTTTCTAAAGCCGCATAATTTCTGTTTTTGTACAAAACTACCGTACGACCCGCACGAAGTTCGGGTTTTCGCCATTGCAAACACTGAACTCCCCGATAGTGTTTTCCAAACCCAATTTTCGTCCGGAATCGGTTTTAAACCGAATAGTAGCTCCAAATATCCAAAAAAGCGCATCTCAACCACGAATCCCTTGAAATGGATTTCGAGGCGTAAGACAAGACAAGGACACCCGAAACCCCTTTTAGAGTAAAACGCGGTCTCGATTTTTCCAGGGAGTGTCTTTGGACCCAGAGTCGCAAGAAACACGGTGAATAGTCAATAGTTTCCTAAAGCCGCGTAGATTGTGTTTTCGTACAAAAGTACAGTACGTCCCACACGAAGCTCGGGTTTTCGGCTCTACAAACAGTGAACTCCACGAAGTCTATTCAAAATCCAGGATTCGCCCGAAATCCGTTTTAAGCCGAAAAGTAGCTCGAAAAAACCTAAATAGTGCATCTCAACCCAGAATCACATCAATTGGACTTCGAGGCGCGAGACAGGACAATGACACCCGAAAACCCCTTTTAGAGTAGACTCAATCCCCGATTTTTCTAGAGGGTGTCTTTGGCTCTGAGTCGCATGAAACACGGTGTACAGTCAACAATTTCCTAGAGCCGCAAAGATTGCGTTTTCGTACAGAACTACCTACGACCCGCACGAAGTTCGGGTTTTCGCCATTAGAAACACTGAGCTCTCCGGAAGTGGTTTCCAAACCCAAGATTCTCCCGAAACCTGTTTAAAACCGAAAAGTAGCTCCAAATATCCTAAAGAGCGCATCTCAACACAGAAACCCAACAAATTGATTTCGAGGCGTAAGACAGGACAGGGACACCCGAAACTCCATTTAGAGTAAAACGCGTTCCGGAATTTTCTTGAAGGTGTCTTTCGACTGAGAGTCGCATGAAACACAGTGCATGGTCAAGAGCTTCCTAAAGCCGCAAAGTTTGTGTTTTCGTACAAAAATACCGTACGACCCGCACGAAGTTCGGGTTTTCGCCTCTACAGACACAGACTCCCCGGAAGTGTTTTCCAAACCCAAGTTTCGTCCGGAACCCGTTTTAAACCGAAAAGCAGCTCAAAATATCCTAAAGAGCGCATCTCAACCCAGAAACCCAACAAATTGATTTGGAACCGTAGGACAAGTCGGGGACACCCGAAACCCCTTTTAGAGTAAAACGCGTTCTGGGTTTTTCTAGAAGGTGTCTTTCAACTGAGAGTCGCAAGAAACACAGTGCATAGTCAATAGTTTCCTAAAGCCGGAAATTTTGTGTTTTCGTTCAAAACTACCGTACGACCCGCACGAAGTTCGGGTTTTCGCCTCTACAAACACAGAACTCCCCGAAAGTGTTTTCAAAACCCAAGTTTCGTCCGAAATCAGTTTTAAACCGAATAGTAGCTCCAAATATCCTAAAGAGCGCATCTCAACCCAGAAACCCAACAAAACTGATTTCGAGGCGCATAGGTTGTGTTTTCGTACAAAACTACCGTACGACCCGCACGAAGTTCGGGGTTTTGCCATTAGAAACACTGAACTCCCCGATAGTATTTTCCAAAACCAATTTTCGTCCGAAACCCGTTCTAAACCGAATAGTAGCTCGAAATATCCTAAGAAGCGCATCTCAACCCAGAATCCCTTCAAATGGATTTCAAGGCTTAGACAAGATAAGGACACCCGAAACCCCTTTTAGAGTAAAACGCGTTCCGGGTTTTTCTAGAGGGTGTCTTTGGACCGAGAGTCGCATGAAACACAGTGTATAGTCAATAGTTTTCTAAAGCCGCATAATTTATGTCACGCACGAAGTTCGATTTTTCGCCATTACAAACACTGAACTCCCCGATAGTGTTTTCCAAACCCAATTTTCGTCCGGAATCGGTTTTAAACCGAATAGTAGCTCCAAATATCCTAAAAAGCGCATCTCAACCCAGAATCCCTTGAAATGGATTTCGAGGCGTAAGACAAGACAAGGACACCCGAAACCCCTTTTAGAGTAAAACGCGGTCTCGATTTTTCCAGGGAGTGTCTTTGGACCCAGAGTCGCAAGAAACACGGTGAATAGTCAATAGTTTCCTAAAGCCGCGTAGATTGTGTTTTCGTACAAAAGTACAGTACGTCCCACACGAAGCTCGGGTGTTCGGCTCTACAAACAGTGAACTCCACGAACTCTATTCAAAATCCAGGATTCGCCCGAAATCCGTTTTAAGCCGAAAAGTAGCTCGAAAAAACCTAAATAGTGCATCTCAACCCAGAATCCCATCAATTGGACTTCGAGGCGCGAGACAGGACAATGACACCCGAAAACCCTTTTAGAGTAGAACGCAATCCCCGATTTTTCTAGAGGGTGTCTTTGGCTCTGAGTCGCATGAAACACGGTGTACAGTCAACAATTTCCTAGAGCCGCAAAGATTGCGTTTTCGTACAGAACTACCTACGACCCGCACGAAGTTCGGGTTTTCGCCATTAGAAACACTGAGCTCTCCGGAAGTGGTTTCCAAACCCAAGATTCTCCCGAAACCTGTTTAAAACCGAAAAGTAGCTCCAAATATCCTAAAGAGCGCATCTCAACACAGAAACCCAACAAATTGATTTCGAGGCGTAAGACAGGACAGGGACACCCGAAACTCCATTTAGAGTAAAACGCGTTCCGGGTTTTTCTTGAAGGTGTCTTTCGACTGAGAGTCGCATGAAACACAGTGCATGGTCAAGAGCTTCCTAAAGCCGCAAAGTTTGTGTTTTCGTACAAAAATACCGTACGACCCGCACGAAGTTCGGGTTTTCGCCTCTACAGACACAGACTCCCCGGAAGTGTTTTCCAAACCCAAGTTTCGTCCGAAATCAGTTTTAAACCGAATAGTAGCTCCAAATATCCTAAAGAGCGCATCTCAACCCAGAAACCCAACAAAACTGATTTCGAGGCGCATAGGTTGTGTTTTCGTACAAAACTACCGTACGACCCGCACGAAGTTCGGGGTTTTGCCATTAGAAACACTGAACTCCCCGATAGTATTTTCCAAAACCAATTTTCGTCCGAAACCCGTTCTAAACCGAATAGTAGCTCGAAATATCCTAAGAAGCGCATCTCAACCCAGAATCCATTCAAATGGATTTCAAGGTTTAGACAAGATAAGGACACCCGAAACCCCTTTTAGAGTAAAACGCGTTCCGGGTTTTTCTAGAGGGTGTCTTTGGACCGAGAGTCGCATGAAACACAGTGTATAGTCAATAGTTTTCTAAAGCCGCATAATTTATGTCACGCACGAAGTTCGATTTTTCGCCATTACAAACACTGAACTCCCCGATAGTGTTTTCCAAACCCAAATTTCGTCCTAAATCCGTTTTAAACCGAATAATAGCTCGAAATATCCTAAAAAGCGCATCTCAACCCAGAATCCCTTGAAATGGATTTCGAGGCGTAAGACAAGACAAGGACACCCGAAACCCCTTTTAGAGTAAAACGCGATCTCGATTTTTCCAGGGAGTGTCTTTGGACCCAGAGTCGCAAGAAACACGTTGAATAGTCAATAGTTTCCTAAAGCCGCGTACATTGTGCTTTCATACAAAAGTACAGTACGTCCCACACAAAGCTCGGGTGTTCGTCTCTACAAATAGTGAAATCCACGACGTCTATTCAAAATCCAAGATTCGCCCGAAATCCGTTTTAAGCCGAAAAGTAGCTCGAAAAAACCTAAATAGTGCATCTCAACCCAGAATCCCATCAATTGGACTTCGAGGCGCGAGACAGGACAAGGACACCCGAAAGCCCTTTTAGAGTGAAACGCAATCCCCGATTTTTCTAGAGGGTGTCTTTGACTCTGAGTCGCATGAAACACAGTATAGAGTCAACAATTTCCTAGAGCCGCAAAGATTGTGTTTTCGTACAAAACTACCTACGACCCGCACGAAGTTCGGGTTTTCGCCATTAGAAACACTGAACTCTCCGGAAGTGGTTTCCAAACCCAAGATTCTCCCGAAACCTGTTTAAAACCGAAAAGTAGCTCCAAATATCCTAAAGATTGCATCTCAACACAGAAACCCAACAAATTGATTTCGAGGCGTAAGACAGGACAAGGACACCCGAAACTCCATTTAGAGTAAAACGCGTTCCGGGTTTTTCTTGAAGGTGTTTTTCGACTGAGAGTCGCATGAAACACAGAGCATGGTCAAGAGCTTCCTAAAGCCGCAAAATTTGTGTTTTCGTACAAAAATACCGTACGACCAGCACGAAGTTCGGGTTTTCGCCTTTATAGACACAGACTCCCCGGAAGTGTTTTCCAAACCCAAGTTTCGTACGAAACCCGTTTTAAACCGAAAAGGAGCTCCAAATATCCTAAACAGCGCATCTCAACCCAGAAACCCAACAAATTGATTTCGAGGCCCATAGATTGTGTTCTCGTACAAAACTAAAGTACGACCCACACGAAGTTCTGGTTTTCGCCTTTTGAAACACTAACTCCCCGAAAGTATTTTCCAAACCCAAGATTCGACTGACACACGTTTTAAACCGAATGGTAGCTTGAAATAACCCAAAAAGCGCACATCTCAACCCAGAATCCCTTCAAATGGATTTCAAAGCGTAAGTCAAGACAAGGACACCCGAAACCCCTTTTAGAGTAAAACGCGTTCCGGGTTTTTCTAGAGGGTGTCCTTGGACCCAGAGTCGCATGAAACACAGTGTATAGTCAATAGCTTCCTAAAGCCTTTAATTTCTGTTTTCGTACAAAACTACCGTACGACCCGCACGAAGTTCGGGTTTTCGCCATTACAAACACCGAACTGCCCGAAATTGTTTTCCAAACCCAAGTTTCTTCCGAAACCCGTTTTAAACCGAGTAGTAGCTCGAAATATCCTAAAAAGCGCATCTCAACCACAAATCCATTCAAATGGATTTCGAGACGTAAGACAAGACAAGGACACCCGAAACCCCATTTAGAGTAAAACGCGATCCCAAATTTTTCTAGAGGGTGTCTTTGACTCTGAGAACCGTACGACCCGCACGTTGTTCGGGTTTTCGCCTTTACAGACACAGACTCCGCGAAATTGTTTTCCAAACCCAAGTTTCGTCCAAAACCCGTTTAAAACCGTAAAGTAGCTCCAATTATCCTAAAGAGTGCATCTCAACCCAGAAACCCAACAAATTCATTTGGAGGCGTAGGACAAGTCAAGCACACCCGAAACCTCTTTTAGAGTAAACGCTTCTGGGTTTTTCTAGAAGGTGTCTTTCAACTGAGAGTCGCAAGAAACACGGCGCATAGACAATAGTTTCCTAAAGCCGCAAAATTTGTTTTTTCGTTCAAAACTACCGTACGACCCGCACGAAGTTTGGGTTTTTGCCTTTACAAACACAGAACTCCCCGAAAGTGTTTTCAAAACCCAAGTTTCGTCCGAAATCCGTTTTAAACCGAATAGTAGCTCCAAATATCCTAAACAGCGCATCACAACCCAGAAACCCTTCAAATTGATTTCGAGGCTCATAGATTGTGTTTTCATACAAAACTATCGTACGACCCGCACGAAGTTCGGGTTTTTGCCATTAGAAACACTGAACTCCCCGAAAGTGGTTTCCAAACCCAAGATTCGTTAGAAACCCATTTTAAACCGAATAATAGCTCGAAAATACCTAAAAAGCGCATCTCAACCCAGAATCCCTTCAAATGGATTTCAAGGCGTAAGACAAGACAAGGACACCCGAAACCCCTTTTAGAGTAAAACGCGTTCCGGGTTTTTCTAAAGGGTTCTTTTACTTTGAGTCACATGAAAGACAGTGTAGAGTCAACAATTTCCTAGAGCCGCATAAATTTTATTTTCGTACAAAAGTACTGTACGACCCGCACGAAGTTCGGGTTTTCGCCTTTATAAACACTGAGCTCTTCGACAATGGTTACCAAACCCAAGATTCTCCCCAAACCTGTTTAAAACCGAAAAGTAGCTCCAAATATCCTAAAGAGCACATCTCAATCCAGAAACCCAACAAATTGATTTCGAGGCGTTAAACAAGACAAGGACACCCGAAACCCCTTTTAGACTAAAACGCATTCTGGGTTTTTCTAGAAGGTTTCTTTCAACTGAGAGTCGCAAGAAACATAGTGCATAGTCAATAGTTTCCTAAAGCCCCAAAATTTGTGTTTTCGTACAAAACTACCGTACGACCCGCACGAAGTTCGGGTTTTCGCCTTTACAAACATAGAACTCCTCGAAAGTATTTTCAAAACCCAAGCTTCGTCCAAAATCCATTTTAAACCGAAAATTAGCTCCAAATATCCTACAGAGCGCATCTTAACCCAGAAACCCAACAAATTGATTTCGAGGAGCATAGATTGTGTTTTCGTACAAAACTACCGTACGAAGTTCGGGTTTTTGCCTTTAGAAACACAGAACTCCCCGAAAGTGATCATTGGCGAAAGTGATCAGATTTCCTCATAAATCGTAATGGACTATGCGATTTCAAGTGACGAGTATTTCAGCTATGCTTCAGAATCATCATGTAAACTTTGTGGATATTCAGCCCAATACAATTCGTTTTAGCAACAAATTGAGTAGGAATAGATTGGTTCCTTCTCATAACTCAAATTTAGAAGTTGGCTTATTATGGCGCACTTGAGTAGCTTGCTGCCCCGGGCTGTGAGCACCATTTTTTCATGCTTTTCTTTTTCTTTTGATTGTATTAATGGGGTATGCCCCATTTGGGTTATCTAAGGCCATTGCTGGCTATAGATTTCCATGTTTCTGTACATTATTCCCTTATTGAAAATGAAGACCTAACTTACTCTTCAAAAAAAAAAAAAAAAACTCCCCGAAAGTGGTTTCCAAACCACGATTCGTCTGAAACCCATTTTAAACCGAATAGTAGCTCGAAATAACCTAGAAAGCGCAACTCAACCCAGAATCCCTTCAAATGGATTTCAAGGCGTAAGACAAGACAAGGACACCCAAAGCCCCTTTTAGAGTAAAACGCGTTCCGGGTTTTTCTAGAGGGTGTCTTTGGACCGAGAGTCGCATGAAACACAGTTTATAGTCAATAGTTTTCTAAAGCAGCAAAATTTCTGTTTTCGTACAAAACTACCGTACGACCCGCACGACGTTCGGGTTTTCTCCTTTACAAACAATGAACTCCCCGAAAGTGTTTTCCAAACCCAAGTTTCGTCCGAAATCCGTTTTAAACCGAATAGTAGCTCGAAATATCCTAAAAAGCGCATCTTAACCCAGAATCCCTTCAAATGGATTTCGAGGCGTAAGACAAGACAAGGACACCCGAAACTCCTTTTAGAGTAAAACGCGATCTCAATTTTTCCAGGGAGTTTCTTTGGACCCAGAGTCGCAAGAAACACGGTGAATAGTCAATAGTTTCTTAAAGCATCGTAGATTGTGTTTTCGTACAAAAGTATTGTACGTCCCACACGATGCTCGGGTTTTCGGCTTTACAAACAGTGAACTCCACGAAGTCTATTCCAAATCCAAGATTCGCCCGAAATTCGTTTTAAACAGAAATGTAGCTCGAAAAAACCTAAATAGTGCATCTCAACCCAGAATCGCATCAATTGGATTTCGAGGCGTGAGACAAGACTAAGACACCCGAAACCCCTTTTAGAGTAAAACGCAATCCTCGATTTTTCTAGAGGGTGTCTTTGACTCTGAGTCGCATGAAAGCCAGTGTACACTCAACAATTTCCTAGAGCCGCATAGATTGTGTTTTCGTACAAAACTGTTAGGAATTTTCTAGATTGCAATTTGATGGATGCATTATCATTCAAGCATCATTTGATTTACACACTTGCATTGGTTTTAAATAAACTTGAAATCTTGTTTTATTCATGCATTGCTTTTAAGAGTTGTAAAAGTTTTGATTTATGCATGATTTGTCTTTTTATCTTGGATGCATTTGTTTTAGAAAAGAGTTTTCAAGAAATCAAGCAAGCCTTTGTTTTAAAAGTTTTGAATCTTTTTAGGCTTTTTATGTCATGTTTTAAAAACCATTAGAATCTTTAAAACATGTTTTCCAAGCTTGATTTAGTGGCCAAAAGGTCCCCCAAAGAAATACCTTTAAAATGTGAAAAGTTGAAATTTTTGCAAAAAAGGGGGTGGCCCGACAGTGTCGCCGGTCGACCGGCGCAGAGGTCCCGGTCGACCGGGAACACTGCAGCAAAAATTTGCCTGGCGCACCAACGGTCAGAAATCCGACCGTTGTGTGTTCCCGGTCGACCGAGGCCTGTGTGCCGGTCGACCGAAGACTAGCCGTTGGCAACTTTTTGCTATAAATATGAGTTCTTTCCCTTGCCAAAAGTTGGGAATTTTAAGCCCCTCCTTGAGAGGTATTGAGGCATATCAAAAGGGAAAAGAACCAAGGGATGAAGGGGATGATTAGGAAAGCTAAAGCTTGGATTAATGAAGTTAAACCACCAAGTAGGCTCTTCCTTCCTTAATCATATGTTTTCATGCTTTTGTTTTATTTTTGGTAAATCATTTCTAGCATGTTAAACTATGTTTGTGTTGTGTCCTTAACATATTTTATGTTTTGAGTTGATTTATTGTTTTGGATACAACACCATATGATTCAATCCAAGTAGTACTTAACTTTGGTAAATCTAAGTAGATCATGTTAATAGAAAAATCTTTGAAATCATATGTAACATGATCCATATACTTGGTTGAATCTTTGGTTGTTGTTTTCCATCAGAAGAACATCTCTTTCAAAACTAACTTATGTTTTGGATTCAACTTCTTTACAAATCATATGTTTTCATGTTTTGTTTTATCATTGGTAAATCTTTAGTAACATGATAATATATGATGTGTTGTATCCTTAGCATGTTTTATAATTTGAATTGATCTATTGTTTTGGATGCATCACCATTTGATTCAATACAAGTAGTACTTAATCTTTGGTAAATCTAAGTAGATCATGTTAATGGAAACATCTTTGAAATTAGATGTAACATGATTCATATACTTGATTGAATCTTTGGTTGTTGTTTTTCCATCATAAGAAAATCTCTTTCAAATGTATCTTATGTTTTGGATTCAACATGTTTACAAATCATATGTGTATTATTGTTTTAAAGTTTCACAACTTACATCACTTGATTGGTAAATCATTTTCAAGTTGTCTTTATAATTACATATGATTTGTCCCCTAATTTCAATCAAATCTATTTTTATGTTTTGAGCTTCATTGTTGATTTGATTGACATCCCTATGCATCACATGTTTAGAGCTAATCCATTTCATACAACTTGTGTAACTTTGATATCATTAACAAGTTGTTACTTTTAACATGTGATTGCATTCTATCCTCAATCATAAATGTTTTATGAGCTAAAACTTTCAAAAGCCTTAGGCATACATTTATGAACTTTCATTTTCAAAATGATTGAGGACTACACACACACACTTCATGTACTTTCATCTTTGCATTCATAGTGTGAGTGTGTATTAGTTTTTCACTTCCATATCCGCCTATTTAAGAGGCAATGTAATGAGCTTAATTGAATCTCCATCAAGTGTATGTTAGACACTAATTTAGTGAGATAACCAACCTATGGTTGAAGAGGTTATTGCTTAGCCTATAAAAGCATATTGTATAGGTTGATGTTAAGCCTTGAAAAACATCAATGTAAGGTTATTGCTTAGCCTTGGAAAGCATATTGTAAAGGTTATTGCTTAGCCTATTGAAAAGCATATATAGTGTAAATCCGGTGGGGTGTTGGATCACAAGCCGGTAGTGGATGTAGGCATTGAGGCCGAACCACTATAAATACTTGTGTGATGGTGCTTGCTTTGTGGTGATTGTTTTCTTTAAGCTTCCGCATTTTGTTTGATAATCATCACTTGTGACTAGTTTGTTTTAAAGAAGTTAAAATTGTTTAAATTGGTCATAAAAGAAGCTCACCCTATTCACCCCCCCTCTAGGGTTCGGATCCCCATGGACTTACAAAAACTACCTACGACCCGCACGAAGTTCGGGTTTTCGCCATTAGAAACACTGAACTCTCCGAAACTGGTTTCCAAAAAAAACATATCCTAAAAAGCGCATCTCAACCCAGAATCCCTTCAAATGGATTTCAAGGCGTATGATAAGACAAGGACACGCGAAACACCATTTTGAGTAAAACGCGATCCCAGATTTATCTAGAGGGTGTCTTTGACTCTGAGTCGCATGAAAGACAGTGTAGAGTTAACAATTTCCTAGAGCCGCATAGATTGTGTTTTCGTACAAAAGTACCGTACGACTCGCACGAAGTTCGGGTTTTCGCCTTTATAAACACTGAGCTCTCTGACAGTGGTTTCCAAACCCATGATTCTCCCCAAACCTGTTTAAAACCGAAAAGTAGCTCCAAATATCCTAAAGAGCACATCTCAACCCAGAAATCCAACAAATTGATTTCGAGGCGTTAAACAAGACAAGGACACCCGAAACCCCTTTTAGAGTAAAACGCGTTCTGGGTTTTTCAAGAAGGTTTCTTTCTACTGAGAGTCGTAAGAAACATAGTGCATAGTCAATAGTTTCCTAAAGCCGCAAAATTTGTGTTTTTGTACAAAACTACCGTACGAACCGCACGAAGTTTGGGTTTTTGCCTTTACAAACACAGAACTCCCCGAAAGTGTTTTCAAAACCCAAGTTTCGTCCGAAATCCATTTTAAACCGAAAAGTAGCTCCAAATATCCTAAAGAGCGCATCTCAACCCAAAAACCCAACAAATTGATTTCGAGGCGCATTGATTGTGTTTTCGTACAAAACTACCGTACGACCCGCACGAAGTTCGGGTTTTTGCCTTTAGAAACACAGAACTCCCCGAAAGTGATTATTGGCGAAAGTGATCAGATTTCCTCATAAATCGTCATGGACTATGCGATTTCAAGTGACGAGTATTTCAGCTATGCTTCAGAATCATCATGTAAACTTTGTGGATATTCAGCCCAATACAATTCGTTTTAGCAACAAATTGAGTAGGAATAGATTGGTTCCTTCTCATATCTCAAATTTAGAAGTTGGCTTATTATGGCGCACTTGAGTAGCTTGCTGCCCGGGCTATGGGCACCATTTTTTCACGCTTTTCTTTTTCTTTTGATTGTATTAATGGGGTATGCCCCATTTGGGTTATCTAAGGCCATTGCTGGCTTTAGATTTCCATGTTTCTCTACATTATTCCCTTATTGAAAATGAAGACCTAACTTACTCTTCAAAAAAAAAAAAAAAAAACTCCCCGAAAGTGGTTTCCAAACCCAAGATTCGTCTGAAACCCGTTTTAAATCGAATAGTAGCTCCAAATAACCTAGAAAGCGCATCTCAATCCAGAATCTCTTCAAATGGATTTCAAGTGACTGATTGGCATGTCAGATTCCAGGTGAGGAAACTCCAGTAGATCCTAAACCGATCTACTCATGTGCAATTCTCCAAGCTACATCCCCACACTATTCGGTTTAGTAAATTCATTAGTAGGAATGTTGGAACCTCAACTAATATAAATGAGAGTGAGATTCTGAATTTATTTGCTACTTTTGCCCGGGTTGTGGACATCTCTCTGAGTTAAGTCCTGTAAGGGGTATGCCTCTTTGGGAGTTGAGTGCCTAGGAGAAGGCTAATCTCCCCTTTCTGTATTCTGTATTATAGTTTGGGATAATGAAGAACAAACAACTTATTCTTCAAAAAAAAAAAAAAAAAAAAAAAAAGGGCGTAAGACAAGACAAGGACACCCGAAACCCCTTTTAGAGTAAAACGCGTTCTGGGTTTTTCTAGAGGGTGTCTTTGGACCGAGAGTCGGATGAAACACAGTGTATAGTCAATAGTTTTCTAAAGCAGCATAATTTCTATTTTCGTACAAAACTATCGTACGACCCGCACGACGTTCGGGTTTTCACCTTTACAAACAATGAACTCCCCGAAAGTGTTTTCCAAACCCAAGTTTCGTCCGAAATCCGTTTTAAACCGAATAGTAGCTCGAGATATCCTAAAAAACGCATCTCAACCCAGAATCCCTTGAAATGGATTTCGAGGCTTAAGACAAGACAAGGACACCCGAAACCCCTTTTAGAGTAAAACGCGATCTCGATTTTTCCAGGGAGTGTCTTTGGACCCAAAGTCGCAAGAAACACGGTGAATAGTCAATAGTTTCCTAAAGCCGTGTAGATTGTGTTTTCGTACAAAAGTACTGTACGACCCGCACGAAGCTCGGGTTTTCGGCTTTACAAACAGTGAACTCCCCGAACTGTATTCCAAATCCAAGATTCGCCCAAAATTCGTTTTAAACCGAAAAGTAGCTCGAAAAAACCTAAAAAGTGCATCTCAACCCAGAATCCCTTCAATTGGATTTCGAGGCGTAAGACAAGACTAGGACACACGAAACCCCTTTTAGAGCAAAACGCGATCCCAGGTTTTTCTAGAGGGTGTCTCTAACTCTGAGTCACATGAAACAAAGTGTAGAGTCAACAATTTTTCCTAGAGCCGCATAGATTGTGTTTTCGTACAAAACTACCGTACGACCTGCACGAAGTTCGGATTTTCGCCTTTTAGAAACACTGAACTCCCCGAAAGTGTTTTCCAAACCAAAGATTCGTCTGAAACCCGTTTTAAACCGAATAGTAGCTCCAAATATCCTAAAGGGCGCATCTCAACCCAGAAACCCAACAAATTGATTTCGAGGCGCATAGATTGTGTTTTCGTACAAAACTACCGTACGACCCGCACGAAGTTCGGGTTTCTGCCATTAGAAACACTGAACTCCCCGAAAGTGGTTTCCAAACCCAAGATTCGTTTGAAACCCGTTTTAAACCAAACAGTAGCTCGAAATAACCTGAAAAGCGCATCTCAACCCAGAATCCCTTCAAATGGATTTCAAGGCGTAAGACAAGACAAGGACACCCGAAACCCCTTTTAGAGTAAAACGCATTCCGGGTTTTTCTAGAGGGTGTCTTTGGACCGAGAGTCGCATGAAACACAGTGCATAGTCAATAGTTTTCTAAAGCCACATAATTTCTGTTTTAAACCGAAATCCGTTTTAAATCGAAAAGTAGCTATAAATATCCTATAGAGCGCATCTCAACCAAGAAACCCAACAAATTGATTTCGAGGTGGATAGATTGTGTTTTCGTACAAAACTACCGTACGACCTGCACGAAATTCGGGTTTTCGCCTTTAGAAACACTTAACTCCTCGAAAGTGTTTTCCAAACTCAAGATTCGTCTGAAACCCGTTTTAAATCGAATAGTAGCTCGAACTAACCTAGAAAGCGCATCTCAACCGGGAATCCCTTCAAATGGATTTCAAAGCGTAAGACAAGACAAGGACACCCGAAACCCCTTTTAGAGTAAAACGCATTCTGGGTTTTTCAAAAAGGTGTCTTTCAACTGAAAGTCGTAAGAAACACAGTTTATAGTCAATAGTTTCCTAAAGCTGTAAAATTTGTGTTTTCGTACAAAACTACCGTACGACCTGCACGAAGTTCGGGTTTTCGCCTTTACAAACACAGAACTCCTCGAAAGTGTTTTCAAAACCCAACATTCGTCCGAAATCCGTTTTAAACCGAAAAGTAGCTCCAAGTATCCTAAAGAGCGCATCTCATCCCAGAAACCCAACAAATTGATTTCGAGGCGTAAGACAAGACAAGGACACCCAAAACCCCTTTTAGAGTAAAGCGCGTTCTGGGTTTTTCTAGAAGGTGTCTTTCAACTGAGAGTCACGAGAAACACAATGCATAGTCAATAGTTTCCTAAAGCAGCAAAATTAGTTTTTTCGTACAAAACAACCGTACGACCAGCATGAAGTTCGGGTTTTTGACCTTTAGAAACACTGAACTCCCCGAAAGTGTTTTCCAAACCTAAGTTTCGTGTTAAACCCGTTTTAAACCAAATAGTAGCTCGAAATAACCATTCAAAAAAATAACCTAAAAAGCGCATCTCATTCTTGAATCCCTTCAAACGGATTTCAAGGCGTAAGACAAGACAAGGACACCAGAAACCCTTTTCAGAGTAAAACGCGTTCCGGGTTTTTCTAGAGGGTCTTTGGACCGCGAGTCGCATGAAACACAGTGTATAGTCAATAGTTTCCTAAAGCCGCATAATTTCTGTTTTCGTACAAAACTACCGTACAACCCGCAAGAATTTCGGGTTTTCGTCATTACAAACACTGAACTCACCGAAAAGTGTTTTTCAAACCCAAGTTTCGTCCAAAACCCGTCTGAAACCGAAAAGTAGCTCAAAAAATCCTGAAAAGCGCATCTCAACCCAGAAACCCAACAAATTGATTTCGAGGCGTAAGACAAGAACCCGGATTTTTCTAGTGTAAAACACGATCCCGGATTTTTCTAGAGGGTGTCTTTGACTCAGAGTCGCATGAAACACAGTGTAGAGTCAACAATTTCCTAAAGTCGCATAGATTGTGTTTGCGTACAAAAGAACCGTACGACCCGCACGAAGTTCGGGTTTTCGCCTTTACAAACACTGCATTCCCCGACAGTGTTTTCCATACCCAAGATTCTCCTGAATCCCGTTTGAAACCTAAAAGTAACTCAAAATATCCTAAAAAGCGAATCTCAACCCAGATACCCAACAAATTGATTTCGAGGCGTAAGACAAGACAAGGACATCCGAAACCCCTTTTAGAGTAAAACGCGTTCCGGATCTTTCTAGAGGGTGTCTTTGGACTGAGAGTCGCAAGAAACACAGTGTATAGTCTATAGTTTCGTAAAGCCGCTTAGATTGTGTTTTCGTACAAAAGTATCGTACGACCCGCACGAAGTTCATGTTTTCGCCTTTACAAACACTGAACTCCCCGAAAGATTTTTCCAAATCCAAGATTCGCCCGAAACTTGTTATAAACCGAAAAGTAGCTCGAAATATCCTAAAAAGCGCATCTCAACCCAGAATCCCTTCAAATGGATTTCGAGGCGTAAGGCAAGACAAGGACATCCGAAACTCCTTCTAGAGTAAAACACGATCCCTGATTTTTCTAGAGGGTGTCTTTGACACTGAGTCGCAAGAAACACAGAGTAGAGTCAACAATTTCCTAGAGCCTCATATATTGTGCTTTCGTACAAAAGAACCGTACGACCCGCACGAAGTTTGGGTTTTCGCCTTTACAAACTCTGAACTCTCCGATAGAGTTTTCCAAATCCAAGATTCTCCCAAATCCCGTTTGAAACCAAAAAAGTAGCTCGAAATATCTTTAAAAGCGCATCTCAACCCAAATAACCCAACAAATTGATTTCGAGGCGTACGACAAGACAAGAACACCCGATACCCCGTTTAGAGTAAAACGCGTTCCGGATTTCTCTAGAGAGTGTCTTTGGACCGAGAGTCGCATGAAACACAGTGTATAGTCAATAGTTTCCTAAAGCCGCATAATTTGTGTTTTCGTACAAAACTACCGTACGACCAGCACGAAGTTCGGGATTTCGCCTATACAATCACTGAACTTCCCGAAAGAGTTTTCTAAACCCAAGTTCGTCTGAAACCAGTTTTAAACCGTATAGTAGCTCGAAATAACCAAAAGAGCGCATCTCAACCTAGAATCCCTTCAAATGGATTTCAAGGCGTAAGACAAGATAAGGACACCCGAAACCCCTTTTAGAGTAAAACGCGAACTGGATTTTTCTACGGGGTGTCTTTGGACCCAGAGTCCCATGAAACACAGTGTATAGTCAATAGTTTCCTAAAGCCGCTTAGATTGTGTTTTCGCACAAACCTACCGTACGACTCGCACGAAGTTCGGCTTTTCGCCTTACAAACACTGAACTCTCCGAAAGTGTTTTCTAAACCCTAAATTCACCCGAAACTCGTTTTGAGCCGAAAAGTAGCTCGAAATATCCTAAAAAGCGCATCTCAACCCAGAATCCCTTAAAATGGATTTCATGGCGTAAGACAAAACAAGGACACCCGAAACCCCTTTTTGAGTAAAACGCGATCCCGAGTTTTTCTAGAGGGTGTCTTTGACTGTCTCGCATGAAACACAGTGCAGAGTCAACAATTTTCAAGAGCCGCAAAGGTTGTGTTTTCGTACAAAAGAACCGTACTACCCGCACGAAGTTCGGGTTTTCGCCTTTACGGACACTGGACTCCCCGATAGTGTTTTCCAAGCCTAAGATTCTCCCAAAATCCATTTAAAACCAAAAAGTAGCTCCAAATAACCTAAAAAGCGCATCTCAACCTAGAATTCCAACAAATTGATTTCGAGGCGTAAGACAATACAAGGACACCCGAAACCCCTTTTAGACTAAAACGCATTCCGGATTTTTCTAGAGGGTGTCTTTGGACCCAGAGTTGCATCTAACACAGTGTATTGTCAATAGTTTCCTAAAGCCGCATAATTTGTGTTTTCGTATAAAAGTATCGTACGACCTGCACGAAGTTCGGGTTTTCGCCTTTACAAACACTGAACTCCCCGACAGTGTTTTCCAAACCTAAGATTCTCCCGAATCCCGTTTGAAACTGAAAAGTAGCTCGAAATAACCTAAAAAGCGCATCTCAACCCAGAATCCCTTCAAACGGATGTCGAGGCGCAAGACAAGACAAGGACACCCGAAACCCTTTTTAGAGTAAAACGCAATATGGATTTTTCTAGGGGGTGTCTTTGGTCCCAGAGTTGAATGAAACACAGTGTATAGTAATTAGTTTCCTAAAGCCGCAAAGAATGTGTTTTCGTACAAAAGTATCGTACGACCCGCACGAAGTTCGGGTTTTTGCCTTTACAAACACTGAACTCATCGAAAATGTTTTCCAAATCCAAGATTCGCCCGAAACCCGTTATGAACCGAAAAGTAGCTTGAAATATTCTAAAATGCCCATCTCAACCCAAAATCCCTTCAAATGGATTTCGAGGCGTAAGACAAGACAAGAACACCCGAAACTCCTTCTAAAGTAAAACACGATCCCGGATTTTTCTAGAGGGTGTCTTTGACACTGAGTCGCAAGAAACACAATGTAGAGTCAACAATTTCCTAGAGCCGCATAGATTGTGTTTTCGTCGAAAAGAACCGTACGACCCGCACGAAGTTCGGGTTTTCAATTTTACAAACACTGAACTCCCCGACAGTGTTTTCCAAACCCAAGATTCTCCCGAATCTCGTTTGAAACCGAAAAGTAGCTCCAAAAAGCGCATCTCAACCCAGAAACCCAACAAATTGATTTCTAGGAGTAAGTCAAGACAAGGACACCCGAAACCCCTTTTAGAGTAAAACGCGTTCCGGATGTTTCTAGAGGGTGTCTTTGGACCCAGAGTCGCATGAAATACAGTGTATAGTCAATAGTTTCCTAAATCCGCATAATTTGTGTTTTCGTACAAAAGTATCGTTCGATCTGCACGAAGTTCGGGTTTTCGCCTTTATAAACACTGAACTCCCCGAAAGTGTATTCCAAACCCAATATTTGCCCGAAACCCGTTTTAAACCGAAAAGTAGCTCGAAATAACCTAAAAAGCGCATCTCAACCCAGAATCCTTTCAAATGGATTTCGAGGTGCAAAACAAGATAAGGACACCCGAAACCCCTTTTAGAGTAAAATGTGATCTGGATTTTCTAGAGGGTGTCTTTAGACCCAGAGTTGAATGAAACACAGTGTATAGTAAATAGTTTCCTAAAGCCGCTTAGATTGTGTTTTCGTACAAAAGTATTGTACGACCCGCACGAAGTTCGGGTTTTTGCCTTTACAAACACTGAACTTCCCGAAAGTGTTTTCCAAATCCAAGATTCCCCCGAAACCCGTTATGAACCGAAAAGTAGCTCGAAATATCCGAAAAAGCGCATCTCAACCCAGAATCCCTTCAAATGGATTTCGAGGCGTAAGACAAGTTGCAAGGGAGAAAATAAAAGAAACAACTAAAGTGGTGGGTCTTAAGCCCATAAATCATCAATAGCGGGAACCCAACCTAATGACTGGAGATCTCGAGAAATAGGTTCAATGGGAAAAACAAGCTATCCCGATGATGTGAAGTACTGACATAGAGTATGTTTACTAAGTACTTATCATTGTTGTGTGAGATTACTTGTTGGTACATAACCTATAGCGAATGAGGTTGGATTTAATCTTTAATGAGATCTATAGCGCCCCCCCCCCCCCCCCCAAATTGAGTTTATCTTGGTTCCGCCCCTGTCTATAGCCTATATATGGTGGGATGAACAGCTGCAGAAGCAGCACTCTTGATAGACTCACTTCTCACTTATATGAGTGTGGAAGTAAGGCCGCTTCCTATGAGAATATGGGCAAATTCTCTAGAGCACTCATCAAATCCGGAATAAAGCACATGGTCGTAAAGTGCTGCCCTAATGACTCCAAGAACAAAACTTGACATAATTCTTAATTGATATAAAGAGTTGAAGTTCAAGACTTTGTTCGCTACAACTCCTAAAGGTTTGAAATTATGTCATGATAGTGAGGTTCAAGATTTGTCACCCTAAGTGAGATGCTCATTGAATATTTTGAAACAGATGGGAGATTATTGGGTTTTTGGTTATTTCAAAAAAAAAATCAAAAGATGTTTTGACTTTACTTGAAAAGATGTTTTATCTTTTTTTTTTTTTTTTTTTTTTGAAGAGTAAGTTAGTTCTTCATTAGCTCAACATAAAGTACAGAAAAAGAGGGCCTCCAACTAGGCAAAGAAAACTCCCAAAGGGGCATACCCCTTACTAAACAAACAATTAACTCAAAAAGATTAAGGAATGCCCACACCCAAGGCAAAGGTAGAGAATAAAGTCATAATATAAATGGTTGTTTTATCTTTTTCCTCACTTTGTTTTATAAGTGGGTAGTGTAGGCTTGGAATACATGGGATTTCACATTGCTAAAGTTCATCTCTTTAGAAGGCTTTCTATGCTTTTTCCATCTCTATGCTCTTTAAGAACTTTTGAGTATTTTTTCATGAGCCCTATACACGCACGCGAGTTAGGCTTGACTCGAGGTGCTGAGTCTGAAAACCGCTTAACCGGACAAGTGTCCGCGACGCACATCCTGCGTGTATATCGTGCACGGGGGGGTGAAAATCCAACCCAACCTAGCCTGGGGGGACCCATATTCTAATATAGCATTGGCAACCTTTTCCCATTATTTTATTTTATTTTATTTATTCCAATAAATAAAATTATTTTTATCTATTTTTATAAACCGATTTTAAACATTGTATTTAGTGTGGATTAAAACGTTGTGATTTAATTATTTTAACATTGTGGGATTAATGGACTTCATAGTTTTTTAACGTTGAGGATTGATACCCTACTTATGGCCCAACGGACAGTAATCTCTTTATAAAAAGGGTGTTCCTCTTTCTACAAAATACATGCCTTTTTCCCTATTCTTCTTCTCTGTTATATGTTCTTTCATTTGAGCCTCAACTGTCCTCGATTGAAGTCTGAAGTTCAGACTGGGTGTGCGACCAAGCCTGAGCGAGAAGAAGGCCATTGTATTCTGAGGGCGGTTCTACTGAGAACATTCGCATTTAGGTTTCGTTCCAAGGGCAAAACTCGTCCTAAAGAGAGTATAATTAAACGTGCCTCGGCTACAAAAATTGCGGCGACCCTGCTACTCTTTCATTTCCACCAACAGTATTCAAGAGAGGATTCGCAAATCGGTATTATTGTTTAATTATTTATTTGACAGCAGCCCCTTTTTCTGTACCATTTCCAACAGTCTACAGGGATGTCAACCAGATGGCGTCATTGTAGTAATTGATGAATTTTGAATGTCTTTATCCTAGCTTCAGCCTGAGAAAGTAGGTTTGCAGGTTATTTGACAAAGTGCCACAAAATTAGTTGGTAACATAGTCAATATTATCTTCACTCAAGCGAATAGGGCTAAACTTAGTGGAAACATGAGAGAAATGAGTCTCAGAGAGTATTGCAGGGTTGCCACTGTTTAAATTGGCATCATAATGGGAGTTTGAGATTGCAACAGCTTTTCTGCCCTTTAAATCCGCGACATTTTAAGACTTTGGGCTTACTGCAGGTCCAACGTCTAAAGGCCATAACTTTTGATCGAGCATCATCCAGTTGGGTTCAGGTTGGCAATTTCAACCCAAAAGTATTAATGGGTCACATTCAGTTGAGCCTATAGATGTGCGCCACTACAGTGATCAATCCAACGGAAAGCAACCAATAGCATTTCTAAACCAAAAGTTTATGACTTTCACTGATGAGAGTGAGCAAGGAAGCGAGCTTGACACAGCCCTTTACCTTTTCTAGTGTAAACATGAAATGTCACACGTTTACCATAACAATATAAAGAATGTTATTAAGATTTCCCATAAAGACCAGACCCAATAAAAAATTAGAACGAGAGCATCGGCATTTTATGAGTCATGAACCTTCCTTTGGATTATAGAACACTTTCCAACAATTTGTACAACGTCAAGAGTTTGGATCTAATTTCCTTGAAATTCTTCTGTCCGTGCAAAGCTGCTACAATTCTGCTCATATGGGCCTGTGCAATCATAATGCAATGGAATCAGATATCAAGCATAATAGCAGAAAAATAATGCAATGGCATTGTGCAGGGCCCCAATTGCTTTGAACATGGAAAGAACATTTTCCGTTTAGGGAGTGTACAACAAGGAGAACAAATGCGACAGTAACATTCTCTCTTAAGGTAGGTTATACTAAAAACACTACATGGAGAACATGGGTAGAAGTGTACAGCATGGAGAAGAAAACTAGTTGCGTATCAGCTATGACTATTGACTCTTAATTTTGATCCATCAATCATTGTGTTTGATGCATTTTTCGGCAGTAAAGTACCCCAAAACACCTATCTATTTATTCTGGAAAGATAATACAAAAATAAAAAATAAAATGTTCTATGGGCTGTAGGATGTCTTATCCTGAAGGCTGTATTGCCAGATAAGGATGATAGTTTGAGTCCTATGAATCAGAACTATATTCTGTGTACCGTATAGGGGTTTTCCTGATACCAATTAAGTATTGGCCTCCATATCTCCGATATGTTTCCACCAGATATTTTAAACCTAGGGCCTGTCATTAAATTTGTTACATGATCATTTTCCCTCAACAATCCTGTACACCATGAACGTGTGGGGCCATGTTATGGTGATACAAGCCACTCATATGATGGCCCTCTCAAGGACAACCTCAGAATCACCACGGTAGGAGAATTTAAACTGCCTGATTGGGCCACCCTTGTATCCCTGTGGTTGTAATTGTCTATTTTCAAAGGCATTTTCTGGGCCCCACCAGATCATTGGGGACATGAATAAAATTGCATCTTGATAGGTCCCACCAGATCAATGACTCGTATCATAGTGCATGCAAGCTATACAGTTGTTGGGATTTTAAAGAATTTAGCGTTTCTCATAATATAATCATGAAAGCACCAAAAAATATTAAACCATAAAAATGGATATATATATATATATATATAATTTCTTAAAAATAGATACATCAGAAATTTTCAGAAATTACAGGCAATTTTTTTTAAACTGGTTACATTGATGATTACGATTTCAGATGAGTTCTAAGCTATAAGCAATCCAGGGAAATGAGATTCAAGGCTCCAATAACATGAGTCCATAGTAATTTCTTCAATCCCTTGAGTCTAAGGTCTTGCTGGAGAGGGAGTTTCGAGTAAAGATGAAATAAATTGAGCTTTGGCAACTTGTGATAAGCAGTCTTAATTTCTCTGTCGTTACAGCAGGTGGAGCTTCTAAAAGCAGACTTCTATGAGATGTTTTAGTTCTTTTTTTTTTTTGTTGGGATATTATGATTTCAAAGTTTCATTGTGAAAGCATCTTGAATAAGAAGATTAATGCCACATTCTTTGCCCTTATCCAATCAAGTGGAGTTTTGGAAGACTTCATGCCTATTAGAGCTTGATGGGTGGTTTGTATAAATTATCATCAAAGGTCCTAGCTAATTGATTGAAAGCGGTTCTGCCTCATAGGTCCAGTCCATCCGAATGGACTGGACTGCTGGATCGGCTATGCTCCCATTTTTAACAAGAAACATTTGTGAAAAAAAAAACAAGTGGAGCCCATGGCGAGGTGCACATCATCTCTCATGGAAGACACCATGTGAAACTCCTTTTGTTGAGCATGGGAAACCTCCCAATCCCCTCACTCATTACTCAGCCACCCAAATGAATTTTCACAAGCCCAAATCTAACACTCATCCAAGTGTTACTATTGGATTGAAATCCTTGAAAAAATGCCTCTTAAAACTAGTAAACTCAAGGGCCATGGATCAAGGGGGTTAAGATGATCTAACATAGACCATAGTTGAGATTTTGCATACATGTAGGTTTCGTCTAGATCTTTCAATCCCCCATTTTCCCTCTGATTGGCGTGGCCGCAGATGAGCCCCATAAGGGAGTCTGAGCAAAGAGTCCATTAGCGGCATTAGCAGGTGAGCGTGTTGCATATGTAAGTGCACATATATACATATATTATATATATACATACATATACATATATATATATATACATACAAACATACATATATATAGGGGGAATGTTCATATGCATCCATCCCTCACCATAGGGTGAGGGATGCTTCCATAAATGGAGACTTTGAAGTACAAAAGGGGGATTTCAAGTACATAGGGTGTACTTGAAACCCTCCATTTATGGAAGCATCCCTCACCCTATGATGAGAGATGGATGCATATGAACATTCCCCTATATATAGATACATACATACATATACATATATGGAAGATGCTCCTGTGAGAGCATCTCTCACCTTACTATGAGAGATAAGGTAGGGGCCTTCACATTTAAGTTATTGGTATTGGATATGGATGTGAGGCCCCCACCTTATCTCTCATAGTAAGGCGAGAGCATCTCTCATAGGAGCATCTCCCTACACACACACATTTATATATATATATATATGGGAAATATTCAAGTGAATGATTCCCTCACCATGTGTGGTGAGGGACTCCCCTTTTTGGGGAGGTTTCAAGTACAAAAGGGCTTTTATACTTGAACGGAGTACACCCTTTTGTACTTAAAACCTCCCCAAAAAGTGAGTCTCTCACCACACATGGTGAGAGAATCCCTCACTTGAATACCCCCCCGCTATATATATATATATATATAGGGGTCAGCTCTCCTAAGCTCAAGCTTAGGATAAGGCGAGCTCAAGTGTGTGGTGGGGCCCACCTGGGGACCCACATGGGCATGGGGGTAGGGGGGATTTCAAAGACTCCATGGGATCTTCCTCTCTACAAAAAATTAGCTCCAAATGCGATTTCTATCATCTTCATATGGGCCCAAAAGTTTAACGGTTACAGTCCATTTGGATTAATACATAGTCGATCCAACGGTTGAGTAAATTCGGATCTGACCAAAAGTTTGTGGACATGTTCAATTTAGGGAAGTCATGTGAATGGACCAAAAGTGGGCCCCACAAGCATGAGCTTACGAACTTTTTTCCTAAGCTTGAGCTTAGGTGAGCCTTGCTCATATAGGGGCCAGCTCTCCTAAGCTCAAGCTTAGGATAAGGTAAGCTCAAGTGTGTGGTGGGGCCCACCTGGGGACCCACATGGGCATGGGGGTAGTGGGGATTTCAAAGACTCCATGGGATCTTCCTCTCTACAAAAAATTAGCCCCAGATCCGAAAGTTGGTGGACATGTTCAATTTAGGGAAGTCATGTGTTTGGTCCATTTGGATGGACCAAAGGTGGGCTCCACAAGCATGAGCTTACAAACTTTTTTCCTAAGCTTGAGCTTAGGTGAGCCTTGCTCATATATATATATATATATGAACAAGATTCCTAATGGGGCCCACTAAATCACTGATCTAAGTGAACCACACACACAACCCCCCTTATAGTCACTAGATCCCATCGATTTGCTATGATCTGAATGGATTGGACCATTAGATCAAAGGTCATTTTTTTATTTTAATATAAAGGTTTTTTAGAAAAAAAGTAGGATTGATTTGAAACTTCATATCTGGGATGGTCCGACCTAGATCTTCCCCCGCCCCACACACCCACCCACCCACCAAAAAGAAAAACAAAAACCGCCGCACAGTAGAACAACAGCCTGGGACAGTTTCTTAATACTGTTTTGCTGTAGGATGCTCACGTCCTTTATTTATCCCCTCCTATTTTTCACAAAATTACTGTTATCAATGAAAAAACAAATATTATGGAAGGATTTTTTTAATAAGATAACATGCATAAATCTATATTTTTTGAATGGCCTACATTAAGAAAATATGAAAAGATATAAAGCCAATCAGGCTAGAGCTGTAAGACATCGCCATACTGGACAACACCCGTCCGCCCAAAAAAAATAAAAAAGATCATAATCTGGCAAGATTTTGAACTTATAGTTTCCAAGTGCAGGTCACTTGACAATTTTGACAAGATAAAAAGATTAAAACAAGAAGATGGATAGGGTAGGAAGTACCTCTAGAATTTCAAAATTGGAATGAGAAAAAATCCTGCCATTCTTCAAAAACCATATATGGAGATTATTAAGTACAGAAGACTAGATGAAATCATTAGCAAGCAACCTTTATCATGCCAATGTCATCAACCTTAGAGCTCCTATGCTGGACCAATTCAGGAAAAAAATAATAGTCCATTTAAGTGAAAGCACAAAAAATAAAAAAAATAAAAAAAAATACATTATGCTAAGATTCTAATCCATTCTTCATTACCTTACTTTTCGTGTGTTTGTGAATGTCAGTGAAATCTTCACTCCCTTCATGCTTCCTCCTCTAAAGGATGACAAAAGCAAAGTAGCACATATCAGCAATAGGTAGATTTCAGGGGACAAAAGTACAGAAAGTTCTTTGAACAAGTGAATAGCCTATTCCAAGGATAGAACCATGAAACCTTGTCCTGATGCTTCTTTGCGTGATCAACACCAGAATCACAGTGCCCACTTTTGTCCTCCTTATCTTTGTCTTTACTACGATCCTTGTGACGGTGTTTATGCTTCTTATGCTCCTTGTCCTTTTCCTTATCCCTGTCCTTGTGCTTCTTATGCTTTCTCTCCTTCTCTTCGGACTCGCTTTTTAATTTCCCACCAATGACCGGGATCCCCTTTTTTACCTGCCATAATTTTAGATGTGCAGTCCTACTAAAAGTGTTACAAGAAACCAAAAACAACCATCAAAGGAAACTGCTTACAGATGGCAAGTCAACGGGAGCAGTTTCTCTCAGCTGGAAGGCTTGTCTGAGAGTGTCCAAGTCGAAGGGCTCTATATGCACGTCAGTATCTCTCATATATGTGTCATGTAAGAGCTGCTCCAGTTCCACCCCCTCTCCGTTTTTTATATCAGTGTCACCCACCACATTGTGAAAATAGCGCGTCTCCGATATTGCCAATGGTAGGGTTCGCCTGCAAAAGAAATCGTAGTGTGCCAACAACTTGTAGTGGCATATAAGATCCACGGCACCTGTTAGGTCCCTTGGCCCTGAAGATTGTTCAACAATGGTACAGACCCAGTAAAAAATTTTAAATATCAAGGAAATGTTTGCCTGCTAAATGCAACGAGAAAATACCAATCCTACACAATAGTTATAACTGGTCTCATGTGTTGTTTTACTGAGCCAAATGAATAGTGCCTCCAATTAGGGATGAAAATGGGTTGGATCTGGCATGGAACCTTGGCGGATCCAAAACCAGACCTGTCTTTATAGATACAAGTCCGGATCCAATATGGAAACTATGTGTAGTATCTGAATCCAGCATCAACTTTAAAAAAATAAATAAAAACAACGGATTATGATCTCAATGACGACGACGATGACAGATCCGGAACCGGATCCAAATCCAAATAAGATGTGGACTGCATTAGTATAATTGGATAAAAGAGCTTCAACTTAATTTTTAAAAAACAAAGGTTATGCAGTTTTTTATCAATGATTCAAAATAATAGTGGACAATGGTCAGATTGGTGTCAAATTGCAGTGAATACCAATTCATGGGGATAGGCATGAGGGTTTGGACAAAGTTTTAAAACTCATACCATTTTTTATTTTTATTTTACTTTTTTTTAATTACAAATATTTTAAGGTTTTCTGGGCTCTAAGATGCAAAGAATTGGTAAATCTAAAGATTTTAAAGGAACACAAGTGACTTGATAAGTCCACAAAATTGTATTATTAAGTCATCATTTTATGGAAATTTGTGAACTTAATCAGGGTAATTTGTATTGAATTTCATGAATGTAAGTGTCAAGTTGGAATTTGAGTCAAAATCAGTTAAAAATCAGCATTGTACATGAATTTCATGAAAACATTGTTTTGCATTATCCAATTATCGCACCGATTAACTTAATGTCCCATGTAAACATGTATTATATTTTTGCATCATTGATTAATTCCCGAAAAATCGGTCAAGATAGCATATTCATATGCATGTTTTCGTTGAGATTCGGGGGCCCCATGCAAAGCATTTGTGACTTTCCTAAATATCAATTGTGGCTGAACTATTCTTTTCAATTTTGTCGGCATTATTAAAAAATGGGGCCCACATTAAGATGGAATTTGAGAGAAATCAAAAGAAGAAAAGAAAAGGGAGAAAGACTTGAAAAATCGCACACATATAAGTGGGGTCCACCTTGGGAGTGAATCCCAAGGTGGATGTCCAACAATGGACTCTCCCCTCTCTTTTGGCAAGCTCGAAGATATATTATATAGACTTGAAGAGCCAAATTGGAAACTTATTTTTGGAATCGCATGGACAAAAAGGAAAATTCAGATTTAGAAAGTCTCCTTGCTTTCCAAGTTTCCAAATTCAAAAACAAGAAAGAAGGGCAAAAATAAAAAGTTTGCAAGGAGGGATGGAAAGTCAACTGAGCAAGCAAAGGAACTAAGCAAAGATGGAAGGAGGCTCATGAAGATGAAGCAAAACAAGGAAAGTCCCATGCTCTACTTCCCACTAGTGTAGGACGTCCACACCCCCTCCTCTCTTCTCTCCTTTTCCCTCTCTTCATCTTCTTCCCCTCCTATTCTCTCCAATATTTTTATTCTTTTGGTAGCCTTAGGCCTTGACCAGGCAATTATTTGAAGAAGAAGTTGTAAAGAATGCTCTTCATAATGACAAATCAATTCATGTTCTTTGCAATGGCTGGCTAGACTTCTTGATTAGAGCTATGGATGAAGATAAGTAATTACCTCTTTAGTTGTTTAGTAATTCTTTCTTGTCTTCCAAGTTTTATGTGCTTAATTGTTTAATAGACTTGACTTCGTGCCCTAGGCAAGCTTCCATTCTTAGTTTCTGAAAATAAAAATTAATTTTTGACTATTCATGCTTAGGTTTGATAGGCCATGCTTAGTATCTAGGTCTTTTGATGGTTTATACTTACTTTTGATGAGTAGTGCTTAGGTTATTTTTATTCTTTTATGAAGTGAAGTACGTCTTGGATTTTGAATTTTATAAAATAAAAGGGGATTTTAAAGTTAGATTTTCCAAATAAAAAACATTGATTTGTCTTTGATTTGAAGTAGAAATCGGAACAAGTTAGGGTTACTTTTCAAATAAAGCGGTGGATGCTTATTGGATTCCTATTGCTCTAATCACTTTTATTAATTGTTATTTTTCATCTTCTAATTAGTTGTTTGATTTTATCTTAAATTTCATTCCAAAATTCAGATTCTTTGTTAATTAGTTAGTTTCCTTGTTTTAAAAGTTTCTTTAAATAAGGTTCCATGTGGGTTCAACCCGTACTTGCCACTGTCTCACTTAGACAGACGTGCACTTGCAGTAATTAGTATCTTAAAGATCACATCATGACTTGGCCTAGTCCAATGTGACTCGGACGTGTTGGTCGAGTCCACACAATGACGAACTTGGCCAACTATATTATGTGTTAGTCAAGATTCTTTATAACTCTTTTACTGTAGTTTCTGTGGAGTTTTTTTAACAATGGCCAATCCCCTCCTAAGCATGGAACAACATAAAATAAATAGAACCTCCAACCCCTTTACAATTTCAACAAAATCTTTTGTTCTATTTCAGTGTAATCGGTTTAATCCATGGATACCGTGTCTATACTTGGCCATAGTGGACCCATAAAATTAGATATTTGACTGTAGCAGTCCCAAAATACAATTTTATTTTGGTGTGCATAGAATTGTAGATAGTTCTATAGTTAGGCATAGTGATGTCAATGAATCTATTAATCCCATGTTAAATTAAGGTTTCAATAGGGATGTCAATGGACCAAAAAAATTAAATATTTGACTGTAGTGGCCTTTTTACATTTTTTAAAATTTTTAGTGTTCTTTTTAAAAGTTTTTTGTGGATTCAATTGGGACTCGGCCTTGAGCGAGTCAGGTCCCAAGTTCTTTTCTCAAAGCAATTGATGAGTAGGTGACTCGACTCGATAGATCGAGTCCGAGTCAACTCAAGCTCATCCGATTTTTAAAACCGTCTTTTGGATAATCATAGGTGTGTACTGTGTATGAATGAAAATGAGGTTCACTTATTAGAGGATTGCATCTTACAGCCTAATAAGGCCCTTGAAACATGCTTACAAGTTAAGGCATAGTGCACATAGCAAACCCCAATGTGCCCCCCTGCCCCCCCGGCCCCCCAACACTCATGAAAAAAGAAAAGAAGAAAAGGAAAAAAAATTTAAAAAAAATGAAGCTTCTTTCCCTTAACTTGATCTGGGTTGTTGAGATGTTGGAAAAAAATAAAACAAATGAAGGACTAGATGCGACAGGTGGATTCCTACGGCCTATTTGGCATCGTTTTCGTGTTGTTCCTAATTTTGTGCTCGGATTAGGTTGTGCTGAGACTATACTCTCCAGAGCTTGTTTGGAAACATTATATTAAATTACTCTACATAGAATATGTTGTATGGAACTTGTTTGGTAATATTATAAAAGTTTTGGTCTAAGGAGTGGACATAAGATTTACAATGTGGGGCCCACCTTTTATTGTTTGCGGCACTCTATTGTTATCATACATGGGGCCCACTTGTAGAAATTACAATGTGTTACCCATCTTTAAAAATTAGAACATGGAACCCATATTCATAGGATGTACAATGTGGGCCCACCTTTATAAAAATTATAATGTGGGGCTACCTTTTTGTAAATTTAAATATGGGACCCACCTTTAGATATTACAATATGGCACCACCTATAGAAATTAGAATATGGGGCTCACATTCATAGGATTTACAATGTCGGTCCACTCTTTGTGATGGTGACCATATGACCCACATTTATGAATTACAAAGTGGATCTCCTTATTCTATGATTGTGGACATAGGGCCCATCTTTATGAATTACAAAGTGGAGCCACCTTTCCTGTGATTGTGGACATGGAACCCACCTTTAGAGATTACAACGTCATTCCCACCTTTATAAATTAAAAGACAGGCCCACGTTCATGGGATTTATAATGTGGTCCCACCATTAGAATTTTTTAATATAGACCCACCTTTTGTGATTGTGACCATGTGACCCCTACAAAAATTACAACGTGATGCCCACCTTCAAAAATTGAAACATGGGGCCCACATCCATAGAATTTATAATGTGGTTCCACCATTATATGAATTATAATATGGGCCCCACCTTTTGTGATTGTGACCAAATGACCCACCTTTAGGACTACCAAGCGGGGCCACTTTAATTGAGATAAGTAGAGGATTTGAAATCTTTAAATGTCATTCTTTAAAAGCAAGAGATAAGTAAGAAACAATTGTGCCAGTGGGTTGTTTCTTAAAAAAAAAAAAAAATTTCGTTCCAACTTTCCTATGCCAACGGGTTAAGATTTTGAGATTCCTTCCAATTAGACCAAATTCTGGAATAGTGATTTACACACAAGGATGAAAATATCGGCCACTACGCTACATCGGCCGTGGCGACAGTGGCCGCCACGCTATATTGGAAATATCGGGTATCGCACTTGTAGCGGTCCGTAGCGGCTGTTACATTGCGGTCTGGGTTAAACCCCACCACGGCAGTGGCCACCACGCTACATTGGAAATATCAAGTATCTCACTCGTAGTGGCCGCTACATTGCAGTCCGGGTTAAACTCCCCAAGGCAGTGGCCGCCACGCTACATTGGAAATATCGGGTATCACACCCGTAGCGGCCGCTACATTGCGGTCTGGGTTAATCATCCCCCCCCCCTCCCCCCCCCGCCGCTCTTTCTCGTCTGCTCCACTGAATCATCAATTGAACAAACAACAAAAAAAGAAAAAAAAAAGAAAGGAGACAAAGGAAGAAAGGGAAAAAAAAAAAAAAAAAAGAGATGAGTTGCATAGGACATACCTGATGCGTGGAGGCACCAGCAACAGCAACAGCGTCGTAGCAGCAATGTCTCAGCGGCAATGTTGCAGGCAACAAGCAGCATCAACGGCGGCTTCTCCTCCTCTTTCCCTCCTTTCTCTTTCGTTTCCCTCTTTCTATTTAAGATGAAGCTAGGGTAGCAAATGCCCTTATGGGGCTGCCCCTCTTCTTTTCTATCATCAGGTAATTCATGGGCCCACGATGGGCCCACCTAATGAAGGGCACAAATGAAGTGAAAATTACATGGGCCATTCAAAAACCATTAAAAACCCATCCACAAAAAAATAATACATTCAAAAAATTAAATGTAAAATTCATTCACTAAAAAAAAAACATTCAAAAAATTAAATGTGGACATCTAAAACAATAAAACTTGAAGAACCTGATGTAACCATTCGTGGGCTCCACAATGAGGCATCAACGTTAAAATAAAAAAGTCATATCGTAGCTAAATATTTATTACTTAATTGAAATTGATACCTTAGTCAAATTTCACTCTAATTGGGAATAGTGTTATAGCCAACTTTCAAATCTATTTAAAATAAAGCGCAACCAAATTTCACACAAATTATAAACATAGGCTACTATAATAGGACATAGGACCCAACCAAAGTTCACTCTAATTAATAGGAAATAGGGCCCTAAAAAATGGGTCATTTACCACCAAAGGTCATTCTTATTGTTTGCTATTGAAATCCTATGACCTAACTCTTATTGTTCACTCTATTTATTAAATGTCAGCGATACAAAACCTCATACAATGAAGGGACCACTACGCCCCCTTATCTTAGTTACTTTTGCAAAAAGAACACATTTTCTATCATTTTCCAATATTTTGGATTTTCTAGAATTTTTTCAGATTTTTTTGACAATTTTTTCAAAACGCGCCACTACACCACTACGTAGCGCCCGCTTCGTAGCGTTTTGGCAGCGGGCCACCGCTATTTTCATCCTTGTTTACGCATACCAAACACGTTTTCTACAACCTTATCTCGTGAGAACATCCGAATGGCACGATGCCAAACACACCCCTAGTCCCTCAAGATCCCTCAAAGTTGGTGGTACAACATCAAGGGAGCTATCTTTGACAATGAAAATGAGTGCTTGTGCCCTTTTTGGTCAGATAGGCATTAAGGTGCTGAATTAGGCTGAGATGTTGGCTCTTATTAGGGTTTAAAGGATTTTCCTGGCCTCCTTTTTGTTTCCCTTATAATGGAGATTGGAGAGTGATTCCTTCAATGTTGTATCATGGTTATCTAGCGTTTCTACCTATTTGTGGAGGATGTACTTCATTGTCAAAGAAACTCAAGATTTATGAGCATTTCTTGATGTTCCCTTCACTTGTGTTGAAAGAGGCTGACGTGGCCACAAATTCCTTGGCAAAATTTGAAGAGACTTCTCATATAGTGGACCTCCTTTGTGATTCTCCAGTGTTTCTTTGCTCTTGCACTTTATGGTATATTTGTTTTATACTGATCGTTATACTTTTTTCTTTATTAAAACAAAGAGGGAGACTATGTATACTTTTTCTTTATTAATAATACAAGGAGACCACTTGGTGTGGTCAAGTAATATCAAATCCATAAGTGTGGGGTCCACCTTTCGAGTTTTGGCACCATCCATTTTTCTAAAGCAAGCTAAGTAAAACATGATTAAAGCAGCGACTAATGATGATTTATTAACACTTCGTTTTTTACACACAATAATACCCACCTTTAGTTGTATTAATGTGTGACCCGAGACCTACATAAGATGGGGTCCACTTGTGTGTAATTACTTCGTCATGTATGTATGATTTCCAAGTTTAGGAGAATCCCTAGAATCCAGGGACATCTCAGTTGTATATTTCTACAAGGAAACTCAAAGGCTAAAAATAAAGGGAAAGATCACCTAGACAGGGATTGGAGATTTCTAGTAATTTCTTTGCATCTTCGCTCGTTTATTATGGTATCAGAGCCCTTTTTTTAGGGTAAGGAATACCTTATTGAGTTTGACACCTGGGTCTCGTCTTCGATCTTCTCAGATGTCAACTTCAACATTGCAATCAATAGGCTTTTTTGGAGCATTAATCGTCTCAAACAATAAAATCAAGCAAATATCCCTGCTCTGTTTCACGTCTTCAAAGCAAAACTGATCAGTGGCCGCTCATCATTATCCCCGGACTCCAGACCAGGGTTTCAAATCTCTTCAACCTGATAAAGGGTTTTCATCTTGCTCATCAGTTGGATTCATTCTCAACATCAACCTTCAGAAATTCTGGTCTCGACAGTCGACGGTGACTTTCGTCAATGTCTACGATTGGCTTTCGTCATTGTCATTGTCTTTGTCTTCGAGTCAACTCTGCGTGGAGAAGATCTTCACACATTCGAGCTCAATGTAGACATCCAAAGAAGCGACACCTCCAATCTACTTCTAAATGGAGAAAAAGACATCATGAAGCTTGCAAGACACGCAAAGCAAATGGAGATCGAAAAAAAAATTCTAAAGATTGCGCGGTTAATGTTAAATCCAGGACAATGAAAGAACTCGAGGGCAAGTTCTCTCCAAGACCGGGAGAGCTGATGTAGGCCAGACCATGGGTCGGCCAACCCATTGGGCCCAGTCCATAGGCCCAACGGGACATCCAGTTATTTAGGAATCTTAACTTTTTTAAAAATGGTGACTGAAATTCATTGCAAGAAAGAAACTGTACAGTATAAGAGGGGTATACTGTATACAAAGCCCAAAAGATGGGAGAGCAAACATAAAACAAAAGGACAAGTTCCCCCAAATAAAAAATGGGCAACAAGCCCCGAAAAAGAAAGTACAAAAGCCATTAAGAGTCAATGGTGAGAGAAGTTTTCTAGACGCCCTCTTTGGCAAGCCTATCAGCTTCCTTGTTGGCCGACCACTTGATATGATGGAATCTTATTAAATATTGTAATTTGATTAGGATTATTATTAGTCAGTTTCTTATTCTATTTAGGCTTATTCAGAATTAGAAAGTTTTGATTCTTAGGAATCAAGCCAAATCCTCTATATAAGAATGTCAGGCCTCGTTGTAATGGGAATGCTTATTACAATTAATCAAGAGTTCTTTTGAGTTCCTCTTCAATATGGTGTTTTTTGTGAGTGTGTTCTAGCTTTCAGAATCCATCCTTGGATTCGATCAATCCCTTTGGATCGAGGGTTCAGGGCTGCGTCATTTAGCCCATAAAAGACCTCTTTCGATTGGGCAAACCTTGCCACCTTGATCTTTTAATGACATTACTGGTAGTAATTATGAGAAGACATTTGCTACCATTGCAAAAATGAGCACCATTAGAACAATCCTTTCCATGTAGCTTCACAGTCCTAGCCTCTCCTCCTAGTGGACATAAGAAATGTACATGAGGATTTTCAATAAGAAGTTTATATGGGTCTTCCACCAAGAACCACTGGTACTTCAAACTAGGATGTTTGTGTCGACTGCAATGCTCTCTTTATGTGCTGAAACAAGCCCCATGAGCATGGTCTAAGAAGTGTCAACACACCCGCCATCTATCAGATTTTCCAGAAAGCAAGTATGATCCATCTATGTTCCTTCAACGCACCTCTACCAAGGTCATGAATCTACTTGTCATTATCACTTGGACTGACTACCAGCATTTGTCAATTCCAAGATTCTCTTCATTCCCCTTTATGTATGATCTTGGGACACTTGCATATTATTTGGGACTCAAAGTTCGCGCCTCTAAGAAAGGTACTTCATAAATCAACACAAGTACACCAAATATCCAATAGCCTTCACCCACCTGAAAGAGTCCACTACTATGGACACTTCTCTAGAGGTCAATGTCAAGTATTGAAAAGATGACGGTGAACTCCTTTCCGACAAAGCCCCTGCATCTTCGCCTAGAGCATAATAAAATAGATCATTCGCTCTTTACTAAATTTATTGATGCCAACTGGGCAGGTTGTCTATACACTATCATTCTATGACAAGCTGGTTCATGTACCTTGGAAATACACTAGTTTCATGAAAATGTAAGAAGAAGAAAAAAAAGCGTCACCAAGTCCTCTACCGAACCCTTTCTTCACCAAAAAAAAAAAAAGTCCTCTACCGAACCTAAACACCACGCTATGTCTTCTGCTTGCTCTAAAAGTATTTGGTTTCGACTTGCGAGGGCTTTAGTTAGCACAAGGCTACCCTCTCCATGCTCTGATAATACCAGCACCATATGGATTACAGTGAAATCCCGTCTTCCATGAGGAAACCAAGAACATTGAGGTGGACTGCCACTCAATTCAGAAAGCATTTAGTGATCATACCATAAGGCTTACACACGTGCCTGCCAATCTCCAAGTTGTTGACACCTTTGCAAAAGCATTAAATAGAAATCGAAATTAATTCTTAATAAACAAATTACTGTCAGTAGACTCCCTACCATCAATCTAAGAGAGGGGGGTACGGACGGGTACGAACATTAGGGACTATAGAGCAAAGTGCTCTCAGCATACATTGTACCACATAATCCAGTAAGTTTCTGTAGACAATCCAATTGATTGTACTAGATTGACATTACCCCATTTAAGGGGATAATCCCGCTATAATTGTTGAAAATATCACAGTCGAAGGATATATAAAAAGGGCAAACTGTCTCAGGGATCGGCACCCATTCATTCCACCAAATTTCTGCCAAATCCTTCTCTCTTCTAGCAAACTGGTCATTATTAGCCATTGTCACTATCCACAAAATGGCATCTATTTCAGATGGACAGCCAAAATGCATTCTTGAATGGAGGAATACAAGAAACAATAAACACGAGAATTCCACCAAATGTTCATGTATTATAGATTATGTATGTTGAAGAAGTCCCACTACATTAAAAAACTTCTTCAAGCACAGTTTGACAAATTCAAGTTGGCAATTACTCAAACCAAGTTTCACCAAATTCTTGTGATCACTTTGCAGGGAAGGATGATCATATTTAAACTAGTGATGACATTGGCATTAGAGAATTGAGTCCTAGCTAATGAGCACATTCATAAGATGAAAGAATGGTCTTCTTACTTACCTTTCAAAACTTGAAGTTAGCATGACAAGTTATGGCTAAATCATTTATGAAGATATACCGAAGACCAAATCGCTCTTACTCATTTCACATAAATTCACACAGCTGATACACCACTGGAACTAAATGCAAAGTTTTGAAAGGATGAAGGGCATTGAAGGCTTGATCTACCAACTGTAACAAATCCTGATATTGCGCATTTTGTCCTTGCAATTGGTCTCAACACGGCCAAAAGCCTCATCTTAGTGTAGTGAATCACAAAATCTCACTACCTTTGTGGTACACTCAGCAAAAGGCTCTTCTACCCATTGTCCTTCCCCCTTCAAATCATTACATATGTCGATGTCAATTGGGCTGGCTGCGATTATACATACTGATTAATTGTCCACTGGTATGTATTACTCAGTTCTTTCTTGATCTCTTGGAAAATTTAAAAGTGCGGCACAATTTCACTATTATCTGCTGGAGCAAAATTCAGAGCTATGTCATCTACGTATGGTTGCAACAGTTCTGAGATTTGATATTCACAACTCTCTTGATCTCTTGGAAAATTGAAAGGCATAGCACAATTTCACTATTAACTGCTGAAGCAAAATTCAGAGCCATGTCATCTATATCTGTTGAAACCATACAGTTGCAACAGTTCTAAAATTCAGTGTTCACAATGAAGATCATATGTTTTTACGAGTAGAAAATACTAATGTTGTCCCAATGCCTCCAATTCCATATTCTATAAGGCTGCAACATATTGAGGTTATTTTCACTTTATCAAACAACACTTTACTATAGCTTTAGACTAATCTTCCTCATGTCTCATCCCAATATGTGACGTGTTTACCCAAGCCAAGACCAATCTCCTCGAGTCTTCTTGCTTCAAAAAATTGATGTTGCAAATATCTCCATATCAATTTGAGGGGAAGTGTGGATCATAAAATTGGATAGTCATGCAAACAACCATACCAAGAAAGGACCACCAATCTGTTACACATTTGTTGATACTATACAGTGAAGATTATCTTGATATGTTGTACTAGATAGTTTACTATCTAGTACAACCATACCAAGAAAGGACCACCAATCTGTTACACATTTGTTGATACTATACAGTGAAGATTATCTTGATATGTTGTACTAGATAGTAAAATATCTCACGAGATTGAAATCACGCCAATCCAGGGTTTTAACCATGCATACAAAACACGATATAACGAGGATTAAAACTCTCAGAGAGGATAGTACATATATTCATTGTTCTTTCTAGTTTTTCACCCCCAAATGCCAGTAAGGAAAATGAAGCCTAAGTTGAATTAAAACATGTATGTACATGCATAATGAACAATGCCATAAGCAACCAACTATAAACATATTACCTCTTCCGAACTTCCGGCTCTCTTGATCCATACTATCAAAACCACGAAGCAGGGTGGGCCCTTTCCATCTGAAGTTAAAAGAGAATTGGTGAGAAAAATATCAAAATTCAGATATACTCCAAATATATATAACGCAAACTAATGCACATAAATACCATTAACATTTAGATCTACTGCACATATGCTCGCGCCGGGGGGGGGGGGGGGGGGCGGCATTTAGATCTACTGCACATATGCTCACACGGGGGGGTGGGGCGGGGGCGGGGGCGGGCGGGGAGAGGGCATTAATACAATTTAGACTTTAGAGATTTAGTGTAGTGCACATGGCCGTTGTAAAATGTGTGGTCCTCTTTGGTGGGTCCCTCATGGGACCATCCACCAATCACAGCATGGGACGAGAATAAAATAGGGTTGTCAAAGCGCCCGGTGATGCAGGCTAGACCCATGGTCGGCCAGCTAATTGGGCCCAGTCCACATGCACAATAGGATATCCATTTAGTTAGAAGTTTTAATTACCTAGGAGTCTTATTTAGAGAGTTGTGATTCATTTAGAGAAGTCATTAAAATTAGGAGTTTTATTTTATTTGAATTGTAAGCAAGTTTAGTTTCATTTATTGTAAGGAAAGTAGAGTCCTACTAGGAAAGGGGATGTCCAACCCTTCCTATAAATATGTAATCCCTCCATTAGGAGAGTAGTTCCTGATTATTCAATAAATATTGGTATCTTTGGTTTGTTGTTTCTCTTCAATGGGAGAGTGCTCGTAGGTGTTGAGTTCGGAGAGGAATTCGGCCAATTCCCATCTGCGGCGTTGGTCCTCACTGGAAATCCGCCCAGGATTCGGCAAGCTCTCTCGTAGAGTTTGTCTACGTCCATCACCGTCACATCACTGCTTGCGGATCCTAGGCTTGTAAGACCCCGACCCGAGTGAACCCGATTAGTGCTAATTAAGTTGCGTGTTAGTGCTAAGCTTGATTAGTGTTTTTGGCTAAGTTGGGCTTGGAATAGCTTTTGATATAGTTTTAGGGATTTTGGTTTGCTTTGTGTTAGTAGGACCCTTTGGGGGTTCCTTTTCATGACATTACATATGTTTGAGGATTTATCGGAAGTTTTTACATTCATGATTTTAATCCCGTTTTACTCGTTTTGATGATCCCTACAACTTTCATGTTGACCCCATTCCGTTTGAGGTCCCGAAACCCAATTTCCTAGCCTTGAGGGCAAAACAGTCATTGCACACCAAATCTGTACCCAAAAGTTGATATTCCCAAAACCCGCGAAACATACACTTTTTAGAAACTAGATATTTCGACGATCATTTCTTCCTTCTTCGTCGAATCCATCTGAGGTCCCGAAAGAGATGATTTCAGCCACCCAAGTTTCTTTAGTTGTGGGACCCAATCCCATTTGTTAACAAAGGGAAACCCCCTTCTTCATTTCCCTTTCCAATCCCTTGTTCCAGCACAAACTATTGAACCTAGGGTTTTTCTTGCAACTTCTTCTTCTTCTTGCTTCTTCATCTCTAATCCACACCAAGATTTGCATCAACCAAGAAATGGAACTCACCATCCTCTTCCTCATCTAGCAAGCTTCATTTTGATACCTTTTGTAGAGGAATCCATCAACTTTGAGACCTCCCTTGAGCTAGCTCTCTTCTTTTGAAGGTCATCCAAGTGAGTAATCCTTCCCATCTTCTAGATTAGTGTTCTTCTAGCCCTAGGGAAGCTACGTTTGCATCATTGGAAGTTCAATCATTTTCATTCATTGTGTAACCCATTTTAGGGTTGTTTTGGGGGTTTTGATTGTAGCTTGGATTTGAGCTATAGAGGTGACTTGAGGCTTAGTACAGCTAGCTTGGACTTGAGGCAAGTGAATGATGAAGTGTTTTAAGTTTTAAATGGTTTGGTTAAGCATTTATGGATTTTCATGCTTTCATTAATGTGTTTATGGTTGAAATAAATGCTCTTTTTGCATCTTGATAGCCTCATTTAATGTTTTGTAAACATGTTGGTTTAGCATTTATTGTCTTTTGGGTATATCCTAAATGAATGTTTGTGAAATGGTTTCCTTCCTCTTTCCTTTGTATTGGACTTGATATGGAAGAAGTGATGGAGTGAACATATGATGGGGTTTTGGAGAAGTGTAGATAGAGGCATTGGAGGAGCTCTTAGCTCAATGTTATTACAGGGATTAAGTGGAAGTGGGGAGAATGGTTTTGAGGAGGAGAAGGGCTCAAATCTGAACACAGTGGGTGATTCCCGCACCTAACGGTCAGCCTGCAGTCACCCGGCGGCTAGCCGCCTGGTGACTGGCGGCTAACCGCCAGGTAGCCGAAATGTCACGGTTGCTTTTCCAGAGAGCACACTTCTCCACCTGAAAACTCGGTCAGCTCCACGGTTAGCCAGCTAACCGCACTTGGCGGTCAACTTTCCAGTAAGCTGCATTTCCGCAGCCCAGCAGCGGTCAGCCAGCGGCTAGCCGCCCGTCCCAGCGGCGGCTAACCGCCAGGTGACCGAAATTTCCCAGGTTTCGGAGAGCTCCTCGCTCGAACGAACTCTCCGGTTCGTTCGAGCGCTGAGCTTTGTCAATCGAAGGAGATTCACTAGGCATTGCATGAGACCATCCGAAAAAGAAACCATATCACAAGGATGTCATTCGAAGTTTTGAAAATCCAAAGTGTATAAGGAGCCCGGGATGTCTTCAAACTCAAGGAGTACCAAGTCATTTCAATAATCGACATACGGGACTCCTATCCACTTAAATAGATCTCGAAATCAACAGTTTTCCCGAAATGGTATTGTTCATTACATTTCTTCATTTTCCCAGGTCTACTTAAATGATTTGTTTTCCCGAAAGCATGAGAGTTACACTAGTAACATTGACTTGTCCCGAAGTGCATTGCCCGATATGAAATGAAGGTTACACATTTGAGTATTCTTGCCCCATTCATTTATTTACTTGGACTTGATGTATTTTGCATATGTCCCGATTTGTTGTTTAACCTATGAGTCGGCATCACTAAGCTTGGATACCTTGTCGGTTTGATCCACCGACTTGGAGATCCATTTCCCGTCCCGCCAGCTGCAGTTTGGATCCCGATACCCGGTTTATTACCGTGGTCCCGTCCCGATACCCGGTTCGCTACCGTGGTCTCGTCCCGTATGTTTATATTGTATATATGATTTACGTTGATTCTCCTCACCTTGTGTGACTGAGATTAACGTCCCGCTATACTGTTGTCACTTTAGTGACAGAGGACTTAGCTTTATGTGATTGACATCTTGTTAGTTCCCGATCCCTTGGATACCTTATATGTTTTATCTCGTTTACTTGTTTTCTAGCAAATGATTTATCTTCTTTATGAGAGTTCTTGCTTAAACAGATTTCTATGCTTTTCAAGATATTTCATTCATTATATGTTGTTGTATCCTTTCACTCTCTTGCCAGACCGTCGTGTCTGATACATTTGCTTTGGTACTCAGGTCCCGTTGCCGGTTTCCTTGAGGAGGAGCCGGTAGGTGAGCCGCAACCTCTAGTCGAGTGGCGTGCTGACGATGTCATGTAGACATCGGGTTGCTATGAGAGGCGTACATTTTGAGGAGAACTATTTAACCATTCTTTGGGTTATTGTTTTGTCTATATTGGCCTTTGTTGGCCTCTAATTTTGGGGATTGTAAATAAGTGATCTTTTGTTAAACTTTAACTTATACTTTTGGGAAACATGCTATAGAACGTTGCTCATTCTGATACAGTTTTTGATACTTGATGTTAATGCTTTCATGACTAGAGATAGTCTGACTATTTGATTTGCTACATGCTTCCGCATTCAAAAAGAAATATTCGTTTATGGTTGTGATATCCTCACCGCGGACACCTGTGGGAAATTAAATAAATGTATGTTATCATTTAAACAAATGTAATGTGGATCATCCTTTAGTCCCGATCCCGGATCCGGATCCGGATCCGCTCCTTCTCATGGATCCTCGGTCCGGGGTCGCGACAAGGCTACGTCAATTGGTATCAGAGCGAAGATCCAACTCTCCGATCACCGATCAAGGTAACCTGCAAATCTGGTTTTGAGTTTTGTTAATTGATTTCATCATCATTCTATCATTAGGGCACCCATCTACGTATCGCCGCAACTGCTACACCGCTACGTATCGCCTGCTACGTAGCATCTTGGCCACTAGCCGCTGCAACCGCTATTTTGATCCTCGGGAGAAATTGACATACCTACAAGTAAGGCTCATAGGGAATGAGGTTTACCTAAAATATATTCTTCATTCTTGGATGATAATAGCTAAGACTTAAGGGGCTCAAAGATTTAACGGCAAGGGTGGTCCAATCCAGCAGTGAATATCACTCAATCCATGAAAAAAATTAAGCCAGTGACAATATAATGGGGATAGATGACTGTGAGGAGGGTTAGACTGACAACAGGTGACTCCCACAAAGGCTCGTGTTGTGATTGGCTATTTATTGGCTAGAAAGCAATTACAATCTTAAGAATGCAAAGAAATTATAATCTTAAAAGTGCAAGGCAGAAGCTATAAAAAGTGTTGTTGTTCATTATAAACATGTCTACCTGCCCTAAGGTATTTTAGCTACATTAAGAACATTCTAAAATGGACTTGTTATTTGTTCTTCATGCAGATTTCCTATGCATGTTCTACATTCTTGTGGTGTCCACTGACTTTACCAGCTATGACGTATTTTGTAGATTAGCTATCTATCAAAAAAACAAACAGATCCATTAGACTTTTCTAGCAATTGTTTTGTTTTAGATTAGAAGTTTCAGCCCAAGTACAGAAACAAGAGCCCTATGATTTATAAATATGTATATTCATCACTTAGCATGGCATGAATGAAATATATATATATATATATTCTTGGGTGACATGACTCAAAACTAATTCATGGTTGCAACAATAGCAGTTTCCAAATGTGCTATAAGCTCTTGTCTTTTATTTTATAATTTTCAGCTAAATTTTGCATGGTGATGATTCATCAAAACCCGGGCCTTATTCCTTCTCTTTTGAGTCCCAATTTAACTATTGATTGGCTCTCTTCTAAATTCTAATTAATGAATGATAATAGGGTTGGAGTCATAACACAGGCTTTTCAACCTTCTGGCCTTCGGTGTTTGTAGTCATCACCATCAGCAGCCCACGAAGTCATCACAATTGGAGGAGGCATCTCCATGAGAAACATCATACTTGAGAGAGAAAAGACACAAATTTCCATTGAATTCATAAATGGGAGAACAAAAGAGAACTTACAAAGAATGGAATGAGAACCCAGCTGCCAGTCAGGATAAAAATGGAAATCATCTCATAGGATTTGCTTTCATCTCATAGGATTTTCTTCCTTCTCCCTCATTGATTACATGCCAATCATCTATCTTGCTAGATCTAGGAAGAAATCTTCTCGGAAATTTACTAAACTAAAAATGGAAATCTAAGAAATATTCTTGTAATTTTCTATACCGAGAAGGTGGATATGGTTGTGTTGTGCCCAATTGGCTAGCAGAGGATGGACACGGTCCAATTGGCCAGTTGACTACGGGATGGGCCCACAATGGGGAGCCCATTGAACCCAATGGGTTGGCTGATTGTGGGCTTTTTTCTTTGTAACCCTAAGGCCTATGATGCACATGGATTGCATTACTAATCTAACTTCAAATCTTCAATAATGCCACATTTAAACATAATTTCTGCCCTTGTAAGGCCAAGAAAGCTGTCCACACAAATATAGGGAATCGAGCTCAATTGCTCATGCAAATGATGATGATGATGATGATGATGATGATGATGATGATGATGATGGTTGTAATTATGCTCAATTGTAATTATGCTCAATCAATAATGATGATGATATGATGATGATTGCAATGATTGCAACGATGATTGTCTTTCGCTTGCTCATGCAAAAAATGACAACCATAAGGATGATGATGGTTGTAATTATGCTCAATCAATGATGATGACGATTACAATGATTGCAACGATGATTGTCTTTTGCTATTCTCTTACGAGCATGCCCTTTTCTTCTTTTTTTTCAATTGAACACCACAATCAAGAAGTAGGCATTAAATTGGATCTCTTATAAATGGGGAACATGACTCAAACTCAACCTCCAGGTTGCAACAATGAGCACCTTCCAATTTTACTCAAGGCTCTTTGTCGTACAGCTTAAATGGGATCTCTGACATTAACAAGCCTACAATCTAATCTATTAATATGTGGTCTCTTATCAACCAACTGTCATCCCCCCAAACACATCTGTTATCAAGTTGATGGATAATAAATGTTAACATAAACAGTGTATTCACCATTGCTGTGATGGTGATCCCAGCACATCAATGGTTAAGATCAATACCAGAGCAGCATTCATTCTACATTCAAATCCTAGTTCCAATATCTCCTTTCAAACTTCCCATCATCATAGATAGATAGATAGAACATCAACATATGAAATCAAAACAAACAAAACCCAAACTCTAGATTGAAGCCATGAATCCCAATTGGGTTTTCAAGATTTTGGCGTTTGAATCCCACACTTTGCGGAAACTGAGAGAATGGGGCGAGAGGATTCCTGACCTAAGTCTTCCAAGAAAGAAAGCCACTGTGGCAGAAGAAGAAGAAGAGAAAGTTCCAGCAGCAGCAGTAGAAAAAAAGCTGACCTTTTTTCTTTCTCTTTTACTGACAAGGGCTGTGGATGATAACGTGCGCAGTGTGTAGATTAAGAAGATAAGCAGCAGCCAGCCCTAATCGGATGCGGGGAAAAGAGCGGCAGTGTGTGCTCTATATATCTATTCACTCGAGGCGTGAATATGACTTTCTAGTTACAAATGAAGAGTGCGCAAACCATTTTTTTTTTTTTGAGTGACGCTACTAACACACTGCATTTTGCTTTCCACATACTGCAATAGTTTGTGACTAAAATGCCCACTTATAAATTTACCAAAATGTATGAACTTCAGCCCTCCCACACTACTTGAAATGCTATCTACACACTGCATATTTTCCCTCCACTTGAGACGTCTGAACGTGGAGCGTTAAGGGTTTCAATCCTCCTCTCCACTTCCTTCCATTCACTCCTCTGCATCATGAAATGAAGTTCTACTTCTTCCCGCATTTTACTGATCTTTACTTCCTCCCTCTTTCATCTTCTCTCTCGGTTTGAATCCTCACTTCATTCTCAATTGACTGCACCTCATTAATCTTGATTTCATTCAAAGTTGAAACTCAATTTGCTAGCATTCTTAATCAATGGACGAGCAAAAGGACAAGCAGAAGATGTCTCCCGATCATTCTAGGAGCGTCGAGGTAAGCATATTCATCGCAAGCTTTGTAAAACGGAAGAGACGAATTGCTCGGCCCTGCATGTCCGACCGAATGTCCTCTACGCGGCCTTTCAGGGCCGACCAGAGGTATTTTTCACAGCCCTGAAAGGCTGAACATAGGTACTTTTCGCGGCACTACAGTGCCGAGAAGAAGAAAAATATGCGGACATGCAGGGCCGAACAATTTAATTTTGTCCGGATATTCAGAGCCATGCAGTTGTGTCATTTACGTATTCTAACAAAATTGGTTCTATAGCAGTTTCATGCGCCTACTGAGTGCAGCAAGGTTGGCTCGGAATGTGTGGTCGACTATAGTAATGAGTTTATCACTGAAGAGGTAATTAATCGAGATGAATCATTCGATAGTTAAATTGATGTAGTCACTTTGTTCAATATGATTTTTTTTTGTTATGCGCAGATATTCACAAGTCGAGAATCCCTAATTAATTGGGCTCGTGATGTTGGGAGGAGAAATGGTTTCATTGTTGTGATTAAGACATCAGCAGCGCCCAACAGGAGAAATAAAAAACCAAGGCTGACCCTTGGGTGTGAGAGGAGTGGGTCTTATAGAGACACGAGGATTACTAAAGACGGGACTGGTGGGAAGAAATTGAAGCAGACTGGTTCGAAAAAATGCAGATGCCCATTCACGTTACAAGGTAAAGTGGTTGGCTCAAATGAGGAATGGATGTTGCATGTAGTGTGTGGTGTGCATAATCATCCTGCTGCAGACTTTCTGGAATGGCACTCATTTGCAGGGAGATTAACAAAGGATGAAACTTCAGTGCTGGTGGACATGTCCAAGAATATGGTTCGGCCAAAGGATATCTTGGTGACACTGAAACATAGAAATGAGTTAAATGTAAGCACAATGAAGACCATTTACAATGCACGCAAATGCATAAAGTTGCGGAGAGGGCTGGACGGAATCAGATGCAGCAACTGTTGAAATTATTGGCGGAGCATGGTTACATTCAGTGGCATAGGAAATGTCCTACAACAGATACTCTCATTGACTTGTTCTTCACACACCCTACCAGCGTAGACCTCTTGCGTGCATTTCCTCATGTGTTGATAATGGACTGCACCTACAAGACCAATCGGTATCGAATGCCCTTATTGGAGATTGTTGGGGCTACATCCATAGAGAAGACTTTTTCGGTATGCATTGTATATCTCCAGAATGAACATGAAGATTGCTACTCATGGGCATTGGGTATTTTGCGCAAAGTTATTGACGAGGGTGTTCTTCCTAGCGTTATCGTCACTGACAGAGAGATGGCTTTAATGAACGCCATATCTATTGTTTTCCCCGGCGCCAAACATCTTTTATGTAGATGGCATATCAACAGAAATATCTTGGCTAAATGCAAGAAGTTGTTTGAGACGAAGGAAAAGTGGGACCGGTTTATAATGAGCTGGAACATGTTGGTCTCTTCATCCACAGAGGAACACTACAATCTGCAATTCAACTTATTTCTAAAGGAGTTCATTACCTATCCTGCAGCACTTCAGTATGTTAGAGTGTCTTGGTTAGATGCGTACAAGGATAGATTTGTGGCTGCCTGGACGGACAAGGTCATGCATCTTGGGAACACTACTACAAACAGGGTGGAGAGTTCACATGCACAGCTGAAGCGGCAGCTTGGATCAAGTCATGGGACTTTTGAAGACTCATGGATGAAGATACACAACCTATTGCTGCTGCAACATACAGATATAAAAGCATCATTTGAAAAAAGTAAGACGGTTGTCCAACACAATTTCAAGCCTTTTGAATTCAAAGAACTTCGTGGGAACGTTTCTATATGTGCATTAGAGAAAATCTTGGCCGAGACGAAACGAGCATCATCCGTCGATATTGATAGAGATGCTTGTGGCTGTGTACTTCAACAGACACATGGCCTACCTTGTGCTCATGAGATTGCAGAATACATAAGTGCTGGTCGCCCTATTCCTTTAGATTGCACGCATATGCATTGGCGCAAGCTTGACTTACTACATACCGCTTATGACCAGGACTCCAGTGTCAATTTGGATTGCATGCCAGAGATAGATTTAATTGTCGAACAGTTCAGGGGCTATGATTCGAGAAAGAAGTTACATATCTTAGATAAGCTTAGGGAGCTTGCAAAGCCTGAGACGACCTCACTGATCGAGCCAGATTCGAAAACTAAATGTCGGGGGCGCCCTAAATTGAAATTGCACAACTCTACTAAACGTGAACCCTCTTCCTTTGAATATGCCGAATCAGCTCAGGATAGTTACTCTCCTGTCTTAAAGATGGAAGAGACTATTGTCAGCAGTGGGGCCTCTTTGGTGCCCGTGAAGAAGCTGATTCCTAAGCAAAAGGTCATCCGCACCCGAAATTTGAAGCCAACCAATTATATTAACACACTCCCAGATTGCTTAAGGTCTTATTTTCATCATGTAAAAGATGTCAATGCGGATGACAATTGTGGTTTTAGAGCCATTGCAGGGTTGATGGGACTTGGTGAGGATTCATGGCAACAGGTACGGAAAGATCTCTCTAGAGAGTTGGTGACTCATGCAGAACACAACTATATGGATCACACCAAAGGGTTGATGAACTTCTCAATATCATATCGTACCAAGGGGATTGCCCTCCATATGATCGATGGATGACGATGCCGGATATGGGACATCTAATTTCCTCGCAATATAACGTTGTCCTATACCATTTGTCAAATCAACAATGCCTGACTTTTCTTCCTCTTCGATCGGTCCCTATTCCTACTGCTGCTAGACGGGAGATCGCAATCGGTTTTGTCAATCAAAACCACTTTGTTCAGGTGATAATAGTAGATGCATAGATTCCCAAATTTTATTTTACTTGAAATGTCGTGACTCACTTGAACTCCTTGTTATATGTAGGTTTTCCTCATACAGGGTCATCCAATTCCTCCTATTGCTACTAATTGGATTCGTCACCATCACCCTTCTGCAGATAGTTGTGATACAGCTTATCAATCTCGGATCCAATATTTCAGAGAGATTATAAGTCCATCAGTTGCCACATGCGAAACCATCGATCTAGAATGATTGTTATATTTTATAAGGATGTCAATGCGGATCCAATGTTTTTTAAGAGCTTAATGCAATTGAGCATTTTGTAAATTAAGATGAGAACATTTTCACTTTGTTTTATAAAAGAACATTTTATATCTCTTAATTGCATATAGCTTACGACAATTTCAACTGAGTGGTCCTGATATGACATATAATATTTTGCTCGGCTTTGAGAAGCCGAGCTAAAACTATAGTGTCGGCCCTGAGACGCCGAGTAGACCAAATTTGGTCGGCCCTGAGACGCCGACCAGATTATCAATTATCGGCCCTAAGACGCCGAGCAATATACATTGTTACAAACCTGAAACAATACCAGTTTACAATGCTGTGTACATAGAAAGCGACTTTCAATATACATCAATACAAAATGCATCAATAAAAACGATATCCATAAAGTGGCCAAAAAGGTGATAAAAAGTTTTACATGTGGCACATCTCTGTTACCCAAACACGTTGCTGAAATTCAGTTTACAACTATAGAGTCGGACCTGAGAGGCCGAGTAGACCTAATTCGGTCGGCCCTGAGACGCCGAAGAAAATACATTTTCTCGTCCCTGAGACGCCGAGCAATACAAAATGCTGTGTATACATTATTTCAAACCTGAAACAATACTAGTTTACAAATTACGTTATCCATTTCAAATAAATGCTGTGTACATAGAAAGCGACATCAATACAAAATGTAGCACAAAAAACGATATCCATAACGTGGCCAAAAGGTGATAAAAAAAAATTTACATAAAAAATGATATCCATAAAGTTTTACATGTGGTACATCTCTGTTACCCAAAAAAATTGCTGAAATTTAGTTTACAATCATAACAAAATACTTATCACATGCTAAGTCCACATCCTAGACCCCACGTCTAGCCCTGCGGCTGTAAGTGCGTGCCTCGCTCCGTGACAGTCTATGAACAAGATCTTCTTGATCGACTCCATCTAGGACCCTGTTGACGTCCTCAAGGGCCGTGTACAAGGCATCAGGATCTCGGACACTCAGAGTATGGCCTCTCCTCAGAATAGGCTGAATAATACTTTGGGCATTCACGATGCGCTGTTAATTAATCACATAATGAACAAATTAGAATGTTTGTACAGTTGGTTATACTTAATATGATAGATATGCTCGTCAAGGATCGTACAAGACGTGGGTCAATAGAAGAGTTGCCCATAGAATCTTGAACACGCGGATTAAACGTGGAGCGATGTGCAGGATTCTGAATGATTGGATGCGACACTCGGAGGAACCATTCCATATAATTGGGTGCACAGTCCCATGGGTGCGACGCAGGCACACCACGCTCCATCAGAGACAGGACGTGGTTATGTCACCTCTCCCATATTTGATCCAAGTAATTATAAGCGATCCGATATTGATTTGCGGTGGCACCCCTACTGGCGCGCTGTGGAGCTAGTGGAGTGGGGGGAATGTGTTGGACCTTACCAAACTGCCTAAGCACCCGATCAGGATGATATGGTTCTACGATGTTCATGCACTTAATACAGCCAGTATAATAAGCAACCTCGTGAAAGGGGTGTTCTGCCCTATGCTCTCGGTAGGGGTCCCACACCACCTGCAACATTAATCGACAAATGCATACGTTAAATTGTACGGTACTCATTTAAATATTTTTGGAATTTTTAACTTATAAGAACTTACCTCATGGGCACCAAGATCGTCAAGTGCCTCTCGTAATGACTGCAAGTTGGACATTTGGTCCCCAGACTCTCTTCGTGGCACCCAGCGATGCACTCGCGGTAAATTTTCTGTGTATGTGCGGTTTTGGTGAGGCCTACACCTGGGGAAATGCTCGTAAATCCATGCCTTTAGTAGAGTAAGGTATCCTGCAATCTGCTTGACACCACTCCGAGTAGCAAATCCCAACTGTCGGTATAGGTGAGTAAGCGCACCAGCTCCCCAAGCATATGTGCGTGCCTCATCGAAGTTCATTAGCAGCCTTAGATAGACCAATGGAACCCTCGTGCTGGTCTTGTCTGCGAAGAGTGTACAGCCCAAGAGATACAATAGATATGCTCTTGCGGCATGCCTAATGTGCTCTTCTGGATCCGCATCGGTCACGTCTCCGTATAGGTCCCTCAGCCACTCCAGTCTAACCGACGAGCCCCGCACACCTACTAACTCTTCGTGTGCCTGCTGGGATGTGACCCCAAGACCATGCTCTACAAGTGTCTTTGATCGCTCAAATGACAGTTGCTCCACTGATACAAATTTTCCAGTGACCGGGATCCTTAGAATGGTGCCCACGTCATCAAGGGTAATCGTCATTTCACCAAAAGGCATGTGGAATGTGTTTGTCTCAGGCTGCCATCTTTCCACAAATGCTGACATCATGTTCTTGTTGATGGAACGATAAGATGTCGCCACCAATGGAGCCAACCCCGAACGGCCAATGAGACGACTAAAAACCGTATTCTGCCTTCCCTCTGAACTCCATGCCCATTCAGTGATTTTTTGGCCATGGCTTATGCATTTAAGTGGCGGTCTCTCCTGCAAAACGAAATAAATAACAAATTAGTGAAGATAATAAAGTTTTCAGCACAGATTAAAACATGTTAACCAAGATTAAACACAAACCTGCTGCTGCCAAATACTTGCAGCAATATGCGTCCTGAAACTAGGTAGCAAGCTCAAACTTGTAGGCCCCCCGGGAATATCTCCAGTCCTATAATGAGCAGCAGAAGAAGTTTGTTGACGTACTTCTTCTGTCGGTTTGGAAACTTCGGTCTCCACTTGGGCTTCGGGTTGTTCTTCAATTACTTCTTCGTCATCCTCGACCTCATCAGCAACAAACCTCTGACGGAGTCTCCTGTTCGACGCTGTGGGTCGAGTCCTAGATGTACTCGGCACATCCATATATCTGGAAAAAAAAATATCAGTACATAGTTCAGCACTGAGTCACAGACCATTCGGCCCTGACTATCCGTGTGGAAAATATAGTTTCGGCGTTACAGAGCCGTGAAATTAGGTTTTGATCGGACACACAGTGCCGAGAGATGACACTATATTCGGTTCATTGACGCCGAAATAAGTTTTTCCTCTCGGCCCCATACTGCCGAGATAATTCAATAGTCATCGAGGCCGAAAGTAATCTCTGTTTTCGGACCCACAGTGCCGAACCGGTTATTCTTACTGACACTCAAACGATGACGATGGATTTGAAAAACTTTGAAAAATGGGGGATACAAAGGTGAATGAGGGAGGTAAAAAACTTTGAAAAAACCAAATCTTTGATCTTAAAACAAAACTACAGACATTTATAATCAATTAAAACAAATCGAAATCACTCACGGAGGTTGGAAAGTCGACGATTCACAGTAATGCAGTTTGACGAAGAAGGTAAGAAGAGAGAGATGGCTGAACACGAGGTGCGGCGTTTACGTCCAGGTGGAGGAGCTCGTCGAGATCCTCTTCGATGTGGAGGGTGCAGCGAAAGAAGGTTTACAGAACGTGAAATGGGAGGGAAGAATGCAGAGTGTAGGGAGTAGTTTCATCAAGTCCAGAAATGGGTGTTTTAGGGAAAATGCAGAGTGTGGAGAGCAAATCCCACACTGAAGACCACTGTGTAAAGAGATGCAGTGTGTGGAGAGCAAATCCCAGTGTGCAGGTAGCAACTCTCTTTTTTCTTTTCCCAACACAAGAAATTTGTCTTTTTTTATTACGTTTTTATCTCACTAAGAAATAACCAAAATATCCATTACCCCTCTTTTCACATTCATGCTCATCTTCTTACCTCTCATCCATCTCACTCTCCACTTCTCTCTCTCCACTTTTCAGAAAAACTCAAAATATATTGGGCAACTCATCTTTCTCCATTTTCTGCTCTTGGGCAACTCATCTTCCTCCATTTCCTTATCTTTCCTTCTTCTTGTACTTTATCATTTTTCATTCTATCTCTAAAGGCTTTCTAGTGCAATGAAGGAAGAAAACAACAATCAAATGGTGCCTTTGAATCCGAGCAATAGTGGAAAGGTCCGTTTCTCCATTTCTCGCTTGGAACGAGTTGCAGGTCCCGATATATACGGTATTTCAAGTCCAAACATATTGCATCTATTCGGAATTGTACATATGAACAGAACGAACATGTTCGAAAGATAGCATCCAAACACTTTTGTTCGAACAGTCTAGTTTTTTTTGGAACTATAGTTCCGGACATTTGCATTCTGTTTGGCCACTCAGAGATCGAACAATCACGATTTCTAGGTTACAAACCCTTGCGATGATGGATAAAAAATAGCCCAAATGCATGAGAAAACACTAGCATTGTTTGTAAAATCTTACATTGAATGAGAATCTATCCCCATAACAAGTTTTCATGAAAAATAAGGTAATCTAAGATGGAAAAAATGATAAAGAAAAATTGGGGAAGAAGAATGAAATGCTAATCGTGGAGAGCCCTGTGTTGGAAGAGAATGTGTGGGAAGAAAGAGGGAAATTAAGGGATGGGGTACTTTGGGGAATTTCAATGTGTGTGGAAAGAATTAATGTAATTTTTAAATTATAGTGATGTGTGTAGAGAGAATTTGTGTTGGAAAAGTAAAAATTTGTGTGCCAGTAGAATTTCCCCAAATGAAACATGTGCGTAATGCAAATGACCAAAGTGTCCTTGATTTCTTTATCAAACACCGAGAATATCCCCCTTCCAACACAACCTGAACTGAACCCATTCATGGCGTGGGTTTAATCCACTATTGTTAATTAGGGTAGGGTTGATTACTCTTTTGAATTTGAAGTTGAGTCTGGGTTGGATCGGATTAGGTTTTGTTTCTTACCAATACCCATTGAGTGGTCAACTTGACCCAAATTTAGTTTAGCCTAATCCATTCCAACCATTAAAATATCTTAAAGCCGAGGATTTGGCTTCGAATTTGACCACCAGTTATGCTAATTTATTTTAAATCTTTCATTTTTCTCTCCCTACTCCCCAACTCCTCCGTTATTATCTCTCTCCACCCGTTGTATCTTTTCGTGCAACAACATAATTGTTCTTTCATCTTATCATTTATCTTATTTGACCACTCATATAAATACATATAACTATTCTGTATTTGAAAACTTGATTATCTTCTACCGCATAAGATGGAAAGGTTTGAATTCTTCGCTTCCTCGTCCTTGAAGAAATGACACTGAAGATCAATGTAGAGTTTTTTTCCCAAGTAATTTCTTTATTATGATTCCTTAGCCTATGGTTCTTGTAATTAAATTTGAAAACTTCCCATTTACATGATGTCTGGCAAATGCATTCAAGTAATATATTTAAAAAATCCTAAATCGTTAACTATAGTCATAATTTTTTGTTAATTAATTATTTTTATCATAATTTTCACATTTATATTGGCACGGGAATATTTACTAGTTGATATTTATGAAGGAGATTTTGTTAGGAATTTTCTAGATTGCAATTTGATGGATGCATTATCATTCAAAGCATCATTTGATTTACACACTTGCATTGTTTTTAAATAAACTTGAAATCTTGTTTTATTCATGCATTGCTTTTAAGATTTGTAAAAGTATTGATTTATGCATGATTTGTTTTTTCATCTTGGATGCATTTGATTTAGAAAAGAGTTTTCAAGAAATCAAGCAAGCCTTTGTTTTAAAAGTTTTGAATCTTTTTAGGCTTTTTATGTCATGTTTTAAAAACCATTAGAATCTTTAAAACATGTTTTCCAAGCTTGATTTAGTGGCCAAAAGGTCCCCCAAAGAAATAACTTTGAAATGACAAAAGTTGGATTTTTTGTCAAAAGGGGGGTTGTCCCGGCAGTGTCGTCGGTCGACCGAGAGGCAGGTCTCGGTCGACCGAGACAACTGCAGGCAAAAATTGCCTGGGAGCACCAACGGTCAGAAATATGACCGTTGTGTGTTCTCGGTCGACCGAGGCCTGTTTCTCGGTCGACCGAGAACTAGCCGTTGGCCACTTTTTCCTATAAATATGAGTTCTTTCCCTTGCCAAAAGTTGGGAATTTTTAACCCCTCCTTGAGAGGATTTGAGGCATATCAAAAGGGAAGAGAACCAAGGGATGAAGGGGAAGATTAGGAAAGCTAAAGCTTGGATTAATGAAGTTAAACCACCAAGTAGGCTCTTCCTTTCTTAATCATATGTTTGCATGCTCTTGTTTTATTTTTGGTAAATCATTTCTAGCATGTTAAACTATGTTTGTGTTGTGTCCTTAACATATTTTATGTTTTGAGTTGATTTATTGTTTTGGATATAACATCACATGATTCAATCCAAGTAGTACTTGAATTGGTAAATCAAAGTAGATCATGTTAATGAAAGAACTTTGGTAAATCATATGTAACATGATCCATATACTTGGTTGAATCTTTGGTTGTTGTTTTCCATCATAAGAACATCTCTCTCAAAACTAACTTATGTTTTGGATTCAACTTCTTTACAAATCATATGTTTTCATGTTTTGTTTTATCATTGGTAAATCTTTGTAACATGTTAATATATGATATGTTGTATCCTTAGCATATTCTATATTTTGAATAGATCTATTGTTTTGGATACATCACCATTGATTCATCAAAGTAGTACTTTATTGGTAAATCTAAGTAGATCATGTTAATGAAAGATGTAACATGATTCATATACTTTGTTGAATCTTTGGGTGTTGTTTTTCCATCATAAGAAAATCTCTCTCAAATGTATCTTATGTTTTGGATTCAACATCATTACAAATCATATGTGTATTATTGTTTTAAAGTTTCACAACTTGCATCACTTTGATAGGTAAATCATTTTCAAGTTGTATTTATAATTACATATGATTTGTCCCCTAATTTCAATCAAATCTATTTTTATGTTTTGAGCTTCATTGATGATTTGATTGACATCCCTATGCATCACATGTTTAGAGCTAATCCATTTCATACAACTTGTGTAACTTTGATATCATTAACAAGTTGTTACTTTTAACATGTGATTGCATTACTTCCTCAATCATAAATGTTTTATGAGCTAAAACTTTCAAAAGCCTTAGGCATACATTTATGAACTTTCATTTTCATAATGATTGAGGACCACACACACACACTTCATTTGTTTTCATCTTTGCATTCATAGTGTGAGTGTGTATTAGATTTTCACTTCCATATCCGCCTATTTAAGAGGCATTGTAATGAGCTAAATTGAATCTCCATCAAGTGTATGTTAGACACTAATTAGTGAGATAACCAACCTTGTGGTTGAAGAGGTTATTGCTTAGCCTTTAAAAGCATCTTGTATAGGTTGATGTTAAGCCTTGAAAAACATCATTGTAAGGTTATTGCTTAGCCTTGGAAAGCATATTGTAAAGGTTATTGCTTAGCCTATTGAAAAGCATAAATAGTGGAAATCCGGTGGGGTGTTGGATCACAAGCCGGTAGTGGATGTAGGCATTGAGGCCGAACCACTATAAATACTTGTGTGATGGTGCTTGCTTTGTGGTGATTGTTTTCCTTAAGCTTCCGCATATTGTTTGATAATCATCACTTGTGACTAGTTTGTTTTAAAGAAGTTAAAATTGTTAAAATTGGTCATAAAAGGAGCTCACCCTATTCACCCCCCCTCTAGGGTTAGGATCCTCATGGACTTACAAGTGGTATCAGAGCGGGTTACTCCATTTTAGGGCTTAACAACCCGGAGTTGATCCTTGCTAGATTAGAACCCTAGTGTTGTGATTTACTGCATATCTTTTTAAAGATTTCCACTATGTTTGAAATTGAATTTCCCTAGCCTCATTGCACCACTCTAAGACTTTCTCAAGTTATATCTTCTAGAGTTGGTGAGTCCTCAAAGTGTTCTCTCATGGACAACCTTTTCAAGGCTTTAGGTGAATTTTCAAAGGTAGACTATTTGAGTAACCTTAGGCCTTGATACCCCTAGACCAACCTATGCTTTTTAGTTATATCCTTTTGTTGGTCATGTTACATTTGCATTTTGTTTCTTTATAGTCACATCTTTTAAAATGCAATGTTTCTTTGTGATCATTTGATTTTGTCTTCATGAACTTTTATAGTTATATCTCATGGTTTTCAAAATCCTTTGATTGCAACCTTTTCATGATGGATTTGCATATTGTTCATTTAGTAATATCTCTTGTTGTGCATATCTATTCATGATCAATTGATTGTGATTACAAATGCTTTCTAGCTAGTTTTTCATGATCAATTGATGTTGGAAAATCATTTGATGTTTGTCATAGTTAAATCCTTTTTGGAAATCAAATGATTTGAAGCAACCTTAGTTTTCCATTGATTTACAAGTTATATCTTTTGATATGGAAAATTTGTAAGTGTCTATTGTTTTTACAAATTGAAAACTTTACAATAGTACACTTCTTGTTTTTCAAAATCACTTGCTCTTAATTCTATAAATGATTCTTTGTTGGAATTTCATACATTGAAGTGATTTGGAAAACTTTGGAAAATGTTCTAAGCTTTATTAGTTATATTTATAGAAGCATTTTCCTTGAATTTATTTCCTTGTGCCTAATTATGATTGTATCATTTGAAAGGAAATAATTTTTACAAACAATTTGCATCTTTGCTCATTGAGTTACATTCTTTATGCAAATTGATTTTGATGTCTTACATTGCATGGTTGGATATAGTTTCATTGATTTGCATGTTTGTGCCTAACTTGGTATATTCTCTTAGATGCATTTTGATGATTGTTTATGTGCTTTTTAATAAAATCTTGCATTTGAGCTTTTTATGTACATATGTGATTTTATGTGCTAAGCTCATTTGGTTTAAACCACATATCCTTTTCCATTGCATTGTAAGCATAGTACATTTGCTAAGAGTGGAGATGTTACATGATAGCTTAATGGATCATTTTAGATGAATTGGAATTAAACCATTGTTCTTAATAGGTATATCCATTTATGTGGTCCATCTTCATCTTTATGTGATCCATGATGTCTCTCTAACTTCATACCTTCTTGTGCTTACATAGTTATATTCTTTATTGATGATATGGTATGAGTTAGATCTTGAGTGTTGATTGATCCTCTCTATGCAAATGTCAAAGTGTTCTATGTATGGTTGTGATCTTAGTTCTATTTGTTGAAACCATACTAGAACTCAAATCCATCCTCTATGCTTTATAGTCATTTCTTTTTGGATGGTTATGATGTTGATTCATGTATATGCTATAAGTGATATCATCCTAATACATGTTTCAACTTCATAGTAGTGATCTTGATCATATGAAACTCTTTGAAATCCATTCCTCATATTTCTATGTGTTTGATGGATAACTTAGATGTTGAATTCATATGATTTAGTCACTTTATAAATTGCATGCATTTCAAAGTCATATCTTTTTGCATTGCAATTTCTCTTGTTCATCACTATGCTCAATAGTTATATCTTTAAAAGTGATGAATATGCATTTATGATGCTTGATGGAATTTTGTCACATTCTTGCTCTTTATCATGTTATCAAATTCAATTGGTTTCATTTGGTATAATGTTTGATTGATTTGATTTCTTGTGAATGTGATAAATCTTGTGTGCATTGGATTGAACTTGATAAGTAATATGATTGTTCCATGTCACACACCATTAGCATCATAATGTTCATGTTGCCACCTCTTTTGCTCTCATAGGTATATCTCATGACCACCATGTTTATGTGTTCATAATATTGGTTGGTTATTAGTTGAGGTTGGCTTCATGTTTGAATTTCTTTTCACTCTTTCATGCACCTTAATAAGTCATATTTATTGATTGAATGAAATGATTTTCAAAATCTTACATAGCATATGATTTTCTTAAGTAATATTGATTGATGCTATGTTTGAGTAAACCCCATATCATGGATAGCTCTAATTTGGATTTTTCCTAATAGGTATATTTTTAAATCCATTTTAGAGTGATTGATTTAAATAGTCATATCCTAAATCTCAATTGGTATTCTTTGTCTTTCCAATTGATATCCATGATGGCTTTTCCCATAGACCTTGCTTTCTTTTGGCAATTTGATCATATGAGCTTGATAGTTAAATGAATCTAATCCTTTCTTTGAAGTTGACCCTCACTTGGTTAAACCATCTTCTTCTTGTACCTAATAGTTAAATCTTTGTCAAAAGTTTGACAAAAGAAGAGAATGGATTGAGGGGGAGTGTAAACCTTCATAGGAAGTATTAGTTGTGATCAAATTGACCCTAGGATTGCCTTTGAACCCTTAGAGACTACTACCTCACATGATAGCCTGTTATGGATTTCATCTTCGATTTCATTTGTTAACAGGTGCTACTAATGGTATTTTCCTTGTTTCATGTGTGTAGGTACCTTTGCAATTTAATGGCAAAGGGGGAGAAATTATGCAAGTTCTCAAAAGGGTGAAGAGAAAGTCCAAGCTTCCAAAGGGGAGAGTTATGTATGATCTTCTACAAAGGGAGAGAATGCATACCTTGCCAAAGGGAGAAAGAGGCATGGTCAAAGGGGGAGAGCTAATAGAAGAAAGAAGCTTGGAAGCTAAAGAAGATGCTTGGATAAAGAAAGAAAGAAGAAAGAAAGCTTGAAGAGTGATCAAGCTCCAAGCATCATGAAGATTGAAGCCCAAGAGCCCAAGCAATGAGAAGAAGCATCCAAGAAGATTTCAAGCCTTGTCCAGCTGAGGGGGAGCTGAAGACTAAGTGTGTATTGTCAGTGGTGAGTGTGTTTGCCATCAAATTGCAAAGGGGGAGATCGTTAGGAATTTTCTAGATTGCAATTTGATGGATGCATTATCATTCAAAGCATCATTTGATTTACACACTTGCATTGTTTTTAAATAAACTTGAAATCTTGTTTTATTCATGCATTGCTTTTAAGATTTGTAAAAGTATTGATTTATGCATGATTTGTTTTTTCATCTTGGATGCATTTGATTTAGAAAAGAGTTTTCAAGAAATCAAGCAAGCCTTTGTTTTAAAAGTTTTGAATCTTTTTAGGCTTTTTATGTCATGTTTTAAAAACCATTAGAATCTTTAAAACATGTTTTCCAAGCTTGATTTAGTGGCCAAAAGGTCCCCCAAAGAAATAACTTTGAAATGACAAAAGTTGGATTTTTTGTCAAAAGGGGGGTTGTCCCGGCAGTGTCGTCGGTCGACCGAGAGGCAGGTCTCGGTCGACCGAGACAACTGCAGGCAAAAATTGCCTGGGGGCACCAACGGTCAGAAATATGACCGTTGTGTGTTCTCGGTCGACCGAGGCCTGTTTCTCGGTCGACCGAGAACTAGCCGTTGGCCACTTTTTCCTATAAATATGAGTTCTTTCCCTTGCCAAAAGTTGGGAATTTTTAACCCCTCCTTGAGAGGATTTGAGGCATATCAAAAGGGAAGAGAACCAAGGGATGAAGGGGAAGATTAGGAAAGCTAAAGCTTGGATTAATGAAGTTAAACCACCAAGTAGGCTCTTCCTTTCTTAATCATATGTTTGCATGCTCTTGTTTTATTTTTGGTAAATCATTTCTAGCATGTTAAACTATGTTTGTGTTGTGTCCTTAACATATTTTATGTTTTGAGTTGATTTATTGTTTTGGATATAACATCACATGATTCAATCCAAGTAGTACTTGAATTGGTAAATCAAAGTAGATCATGTTAATGAAAGAACTTTGGTAAATCATATGTAACATGATCCATATACTTGGTTGAATCTTTGGTTGTTGTTTTCCATCATAAGAACATCTCTCTCAAAACTAACTTATGTTTTGGATTCAACTTCTTTACAAATCATATGTTTTCATGTTTTGTTTTATCATTGGTAAATCTTTGTAACATGTTAATATATGATATGTTGTATCCTTAGCATATTCTATATTTTGAATAGATCTATTGTTTTGGATACATCACCATTGATTCATCAAAGTAGTACTTTATTGGTAAATCTAAGTAGATCATGTTAATGAAAGATGTAACATGATTCATATACTTTGTTGAATCTTTGGGTGTTGTTTTTCCATCATAAGAAAATCTCTCTCAAATGTATCTTATGTTTTGGATTCAACATCATTACAAATCATATGTGTATTATTGTTTTAAAGTTTCACAACTTGCATCACTTTGATAGGTAAATCATTTTCAAGTTGTATTTATAATTACATATGATTTGTCCCCTAATTTCAATCAAATCTATTTTTATGTTTTGAGCTTCATTGATGATTTGATTGACATCCCTATGCATCACATGTTTAGAGCTAATCCATTTCATACAACTTGTGTAACTTTGATATCATTAACAAGTTGTTACTTTTAACATGTGATTGCATTACTTCCTCAATCATAAATGTTTTATGAGCTAAAACTTTCAAAAGCCTTAGGCATACATTTATGAACTTTCATTTTCATAATGATTGAGGACCACACACACACACTTCATTTGTTTTCATCTTTGCATTCATAGTGTGAGTGTGTATTAGATTTTCACTTCCATATCCGCCTATTTAAGAGGCATTGTAATGAGCTAAATTGAATCTCCATCAAGTGTATGTTAGACACTAATTAGTGAGATAACCAACCTTGTGGTTGAAGAGGTTATTGCTTAGCCTTTAAAAGCATCTTGTATAGGTTGATGTTAAGCCTTGAAAAACATCATTGTAAGGTTATTGCTTAGCCTTGGAAAGCATATTGTAAAGGTTATTGCTTAGCCTATTGAAAAGCATAAATAGTGGAAATCCGGTGGGGTGTTGGATCACAAGCCGGTAGTGGATGTAGGCATTGAGGCCGAACCACTATAAATACTTGTGTGATGGTGCTTGCTTTGTGGTGATTGTTTTCCTTAAGCTTCCGCATATTGTTTGATAATCATCACTTGTGACTAGTTTGTTTTAAAGAAGTTAAAATTGTTAAAATTGGTCATAAAAGGAGCTCACCCTATTCACCCCCCCTCTAGGGTTAGGATCCTCATGGACTTACAAGTGGTATCAGAGCGGGTTACTCCATTTTAGGGCTTAACAACCCGGAGTTGATCCTTGCTAGATTAGAACCCTAGTGTTGTGATTTACTGCATATCTTTTTAAAGATTTCCACTATGTTTGAAATTGAATTTCCCTAGCCTCATTGCACCACTCTAAGACTTTCTCAAGTTATATCTTCTAGAGTTGGTGAGTCCTCAAAGTGTTCTCTCATGGACAACCTTTTCAAGGCTTTAGGTGAATTTTCAAAGGTAGACTATTTGAGTAACCTTAGGCCTTGATACCCCTAGACCAACCTATGCTTTTTAGTTATATCCTTTTGTTGGTCATGTTACATTTGCATTTTGTTTCTTTATAGTCACATCTTTTAAAATGCAATGTTTCTTTGTGATCATTTGATTTTGTCTTCATGAACTTTTATAGTTATATCTCATGGTTTTCAAAATCCTTTGATTGCAACCTTTTCATGATGGATTTGCATATTGTTCATTTAGTAATATCTCTTGTTGTGCATATCTATTCATGATCAATTGATTGTGATTACAAATGCTTTCTAGCTAGTTTTTCATGATCAATTGATGTTGGAAAATCATTTGATGTTTGTCATAGTTAAATCCTTTTTGGAAATCAAATGATTTGAAGCAACCTTAGTTTTCCATTGATTTACAAGTTATATCTTTTGATATGGAAAATTTGTAAGTGTCTATTGTTTTTACAAATTGAAAACTTTACAATAGTACACTTCTTGTTTTTCAAAATCACTTGCTCTTAATTCTATAAATGATTCTTTGTTGGAATTTCATACATTGAAGTGATTTGGAAAACTTTGGAAAATGTTCTAAGCTTTATTAGTTATATTTATAGAAGCATTTTCCTTGAATTTATTTCCTTGTGCCTAATTATGATTGTATCATTTGAAAGGAAATAATTTTTACAAACAATTTGCATCTTTGCTCATTGAGTTACATTCTTTATGCAAATTGATTTTGATGTCTTACATTGCATGGTTGGATATAGTTTCATTGATTTGCATGTTTGTGCCTAACTTGGTATATTCTCTTAGATGCATTTTGATGATTGTTTATGTGCTTTTTAATAAAATCTTGCATTTGAGCTTTTTATGTACATATGTGATTTTATGTGCTAAGCTCATTTGGTTTAAACCACATATCCTTTTCCATTGCATTGTAAGCATAGTACATTTGCTAAGAGTGGAGATGTTACATGATAGCTTAATGGATCATTTTAGATGAATTGGAATTAAACCATTGTTCTTAATAGGTATATCCATTTATGTGGTCCATCTTCATCTTTATGTGATCCATGATGTCTCTCTAACTTCATACCTTCTTGTGCTTACATAGTTATATTCTTTATTGATGATATGGTATGAGTTAGATCTTGAGTGTTGATTGATCCTCTCTATGCAAATGTCAAAGTGTTCTATGTATGGTTGTGATCTTAGTTCTATTTGTTGAAACCATACTAGAACTCAAATCCATCCTCTATGCTTTATAGTCATTTCTTTTTGGATGGTTATGATGTTGATTCATGTATATGCTATAAGTGATATCATCCTAATACATGTTTCAACTTCATAGTAGTGATCTTGATCATATGAAACTCTTTGAAATCCATTCCTCATATTTCTATGTGTTTGATGGATAACTTAGATGTTGAATTCATATGATTTAGTCACTTTATAAATTGCATGCATTTCAAAGTCATATCTTTTTGCATTGCAATTTCTCTTGTTCATCACTATGCTCAATAGTTATATCTTTAAAAGTGATGAATATGCATTTATGATGCTTGATGGAATTTTGTCACATTCTTGCTCTTTATCATGTTATCAAATTCAATTGGTTTCATTTGGTATAATGTTTGATTGATTTGATTTCTTGTGAATGTGATAAATCTTGTGTGCATTGGATTGAACTTGATAAGTAATATGATTGTTCCATGTCACACACCATTAGCATCATAATGTTCATGTTGCCACCTCTTTTGCTCTCATAGGTATATCTCATGACCACCATGTTTATGTGTTCATAATATTGGTTGGTTATTAGTTGAGGTTGGCTTCATGTTTGAATTTCTTTTCACTCTTTCATGCACCTTAATAAGTCATATTTATTGATTGAATGAAATGATTTTCAAAATCTTACATAGCATATGATTTTCTTAAGTAATATTGATTGATGCTATGTTTGAGTAAACCCCATATCATGGATAGCTCTAATTTGGATTTTTCCTAATAGGTATATTTTTAAATCCATTTTAGAGTGATTGATTTAAATAGTCATATCCTAAATCTCAATTGGTATTCTTTGTCTTTCCAATTGATATCCATGATGGCTTTTCCCATAGACCTTGCTTTCTTTTGGCAATTTGATCATATGAGCTTGATAGTTAAATGAATCTAATCCTTTCTTTGAAGTTGACCCTCACTTGGTTAAACCATCTTCTTCTTGTACCTAATAGTTAAATCTTTGTCAAAAGTTTGACAAAAGAAGAGAATGGATTGAGGGGGAGTGTAAACCTTCATAGGAAGTATTAGTTGTGATCAAATTGACCCTAGGATTGCCTTTGAACCCTTAGAGACTACTACCTCACATGATAGCCTGTTATGGATTTCATCTTCGATTTCATTTGTTAACAGGTGCTACTAATGGTATTTTCCTTGTTTCATGTGTGTAGGTACCTTTGCAATTTAATGGCAAAGGGGGAGAAATTATGCAAGTTCTCAAAAGGGTGAAGAGAAAGTCCAAGCTTCCAAAGGGGAGAGTTATGTATGATCTTCTACAAAGGGAGAGAATGCATACCTTGCCAAAGGGAGAAAGAGGCATGGTCAAAGGGGGAGAGCTAATAGAAGAAAGAAGCTTGGAAGCTAAAGAAGATGCTTGGATAAAGAAAGAAAGAAGAAAGAAAGCTTGAAGAGTGATCAAGCTCCAAGCATCATGAAGATTGAAGCCCAAGAGCCCAAGCAATGAGAAGAAGCATCCAAGAAGATTTCAAGCCTTGTCCAGCTGAGGGGGAGCTGAAGACTAAGTGTGTATTGTCAGTGGTGAGTGTGTTTGCCATCAAATTGCAAAGGGGGAGATCGTTAGGAATTTTCTAGATTGCAATTTGATGGATGCATTATCATTCAAAGCATCATTTGATTTACACACTTGCATTGTTTTTAAATAAACTTGAAATCTTGTTTTATTCATGCATTGCTTTTAAGATTTGTAAAAGTATTGATTTATGCATGATTTGTTTTTTCATCTTGGATGCATTTGATTTAGAAAAGAGTTTTCAAGAAATCAAGCAAGCCTTTGTTTTAAAAGTTTTGAATCTTTTTAGGCTTTTTATGTCATGTTTTAAAAACCATTAGAATCTTTAAAACATGTTTTCCAAGCTTGATTTAGTGGCCAAAAGGTCCCCCAAAGAAATAACTTTGAAATGACAAAAGTTGGATTTTTTGTCAAAAGGGGGGTTGTCCCGGCAGTGTCGTCGGTCGACCGAGAGGCAGGTCTCGGTCGACCGAGACAACTGCAGGCAAAAATTGCCTGGGGGCACCAACGGTCAGAAATATGACCGTTGTGTGTTCTCGGTCGACCGAGGCCTGTTTCTCGGTCGACCGAGAACTAGCCGTTGGCCACTTTTTCCTATAAATATGAGTTCTTTCCCTTGCCAAAAGTTGGGAATTTTTAACCCCTCCTTGAGAGGATTTGAGGCATATCAAAAGGGAAGAGAACCAAGGGATGAAGGGGAAGATTAGGAAAGCTAAAGCTTGGATTAATGAAGTTAAACCACCAAGTAGGCTCTTCCTTTCTTAATCATATGTTTGCATGCTCTTGTTTTATTTTTGGTAAATCATTTCTAGCATGTTAAACTATGTTTGTGTTGTGTCCTTAACATATTTTATGTTTTGAGTTGATTTATTGTTTTGGATATAACATCACATGATTCAATCCAAGTAGTACTTGAATTGGTAAATCAAAGTAGATCATGTTAATGAAAGAACTTTGGTAAATCATATGTAACATGATCCATATACTTGGTTGAATCTTTGGTTGTTGTTTTCCATCATAAGAACATCTCTCTCAAAACTAACTTATGTTTTGGATTCAACTTCTTTACAAATCATATGTTTTCATGTTTTGTTTTATCATTGGTAAATCTTTGTAACATGTTAATATATGATATGTTGTATCCTTAGCATATTCTATATTTTGAATAGATCTATTGTTTTGGATACATCACCATTGATTCATCAAAGTAGTACTTTATTGGTAAATCTAAGTAGATCATGTTAATGAAAGATGTAACATGATTCATATACTTTGTTGAATCTTTGGGTGTTGTTTTTCCATCATAAGAAAATCTCTCTCAAATGTATCTTATGTTTTGGATTCAACATCATTACAAATCATATGTGTATTATTGTTTTAAAGTTTCACAACTTGCATCACTTTGATAGGTAAATCATTTTCAAGTTGTATTTATAATTACATATGATTTGTCCCCTAATTTCAATCAAATCTATTTTTATGTTTTGAGCTTCATTGATGATTTGATTGACATCCCTATGCATCACATGTTTAGAGTTAATCCATTTCATACAACTTGTGTAACTTTGATATCATTAACAAGTTGTTACTTTTAACATGTGATTGCATTACTTCCTCAATCATAAATGTTTTATGAGCTAAAACTTTCAAAAGCCTTAGGCATACATTTATGAACTTTCATTTTCATAATGATTGAGGACCACACACACACACTTCATTTGTTTTCATCTTTGCATTCATAGTGTGAGTGTGTATTAGATTTTCACTTCCATATCCGCCTATTTAAGAGGCATTGTAATGAGCTAAATTGAATCTCCATCAAGTGTATGTTAGACACTAATTAGTGAGATAACCAACCTTGTGGTTGAAGAGGTTATTGCTTAGCCTTTAAAAGCATCTTGTATAGGTTGATGTTAAGCCTTGAAAAACATCATTGTAAGGTTATTGCTTAGCCTTGGAAAGCATATTGTAAAGGTTATTGCTTAGCCTATTGAAAAGCATAAATAGTGGAAATCCGGTGGGGTGTTGGATCACAAGCCGGTAGTGGATGTAGGCATTGAGGCCGAACCACTATAAATACTTGTGTGATGGTGCTTGCTTTGTGGTGATTGTTTTCCTTAAGCTTCCGCATATTGTTTGATAATCATCACTTGTGACTAGTTTGTTTTAAAGAAGTTAAAATTGTTAAAATTGGTCATAAAAGGAGCTCACCCTATTCACCCCCCCTCTAGGGTTAGGATCCTCATGGACTTACAGATTTTAGCAACGATATACACACAATCGTAGTTAAATGATCACCTTATTAACCAACCTAAGGATGCAATCAATCAAGCCCAGCCCAAAGATCGATCCATAGTCAGCAAGTCAAGAGATAAGGATCAACTTAGAATTGGAAATTCGTATCACACAGAGAGGCCGATTTCATTATAATCTTTTTATGATCTGTAATATTTGTGTGCTATCTATATCTTTTCAAAATCATTGTAACAAAACCATTGTAAAGAGATTATAAATATCAATGCACATCTCACTCCCAAAGTAAATGAGATTGAGAAATATTCTTTTTACAGAGTTTATATGGTATCAGAGCTATTGACTCACATCATTCCTCTCTTCATGTGTAACCATGAGAAGACAAGCAGCCTCTATGTCGACCGCTACACAGTAACACTCCAGAATCATCTTCAACACAATAATAACAAGCCTCGGTTGTGTCTCTTATCTCCAAGCAATACTATGGCGCTATCCACAGGCAATGTTTCCCCTTCATTTGTTATTTCTAACATTTCAAACTTAGTGTCAATTAAACTTGATCGACACAACTATTTTTTGTGGCGATCACAATTTGAACCCCTATTGCTCAGCCATGATTTGATGGGGTTTGTTGATCGCACAAACGAGTGTCCGGAAAAATTCCTCTGTGACAAAGAAAATAAGACAACTACCACCAGTAATCCTGCCTATATTGAGTGGAACAAACAAGACCAAAACTTGCTCAATTGGTTGCGTGCTTCTTTGTCTAAGCATGTTCTTTCTCAGGTAGTTGGTCTTCGCACTTCAAGGGCTGTATGGACAGCCATTGAACAACGGTTTGCATCTCTTTCTCGCACACATACAATTGAATTAAAGCGCCAATTACATAATCTGAAGAAAGGACTTTTGTCCATCTCCGATTATATGCTAAAACACAAGAATATTATAGATGAGCTGTCTACAATTGGTCATTTCATTAATGAATCTGACCAAGTAACTCATATATTGGATGTGTTAGAGATTTTGTATTTGCAATTTGATGGATGCATTTGCACTTTAGCATCATTTGAATTCTCACACTTGCATTGTTTTAGAAAACCTTGAAATCTGGTTTTATACATGCATAGCTTTTAAGATTTGGAAAAGCTTTTGTTTTATGCATGTTTTGGTTTTAAACTTGGATGCATTGGTTTTGAAACCCAAACTCTTTTGAAAACCTAATTCCTTGTGCATTATATTTGGAAAATCATCTTGTGAATTTAGGTTTAAGCTTTGCATACATTCATCTCAAAAAGAATAATTTTTGTATGCATTTTCATTTGAAAAGAGTTGTATCAAATCAAGCTAGCCTTTGGTTTTAATCTTTTGAATCTTTTTAGGCTTTGGGTGTTTCATGTTTTTAATCATCTTAGAATATCTTAAAACATGTTTTCTAGCTTGGTTTAGTGACCCACAAAATTCCACAAAGAAAATCTTCAAAATGCAAAAGTTGGAAATTTTGGGGGTTTCCCGGCAGTGTCGCCGGTCGACCGAGACACAGGTCTCGGTCGACCTAGACAACTGCAGGTCATTTCTGCAGAATTTTGAACTGAAGCTCCAACGGTCAGATTTATATCCGTTGTGCTTTCTCGGTCGACCGAGACCCCTTTGCGGGTCGACCGAGAACTAGCCGTTGGCAACTTTTTGGCTATAAAGTCCATTCATTTCCAACCTTTTTGGAGGCTTGAACCATGAACCTTTGAGAGCATTTTGGAGCCAAAGAAAGGGGAAGAAGTTGGAAAGGCTAGGGGGCCATTTGGAAATCAAATACATGAGTTCTTAAAAAGGTACACTTTACTTGTATTTTGATTTTCATTAAAATGAAATCCATGCATGCTTAAATCTTTGTTTTTCACTTATGCATGATTTCAAGAGTTGTTTTGCAAACTCATTATCTTCATTGGTATATTAGAATGGTTTGCAATCACTCTCACCTAAATCACATGTGTTCTTAGACTTTTATATTCATACAACATGTTTTAGATCATTTCTTCAAGTTGTGTGAATCTTTCATGTGATTAGTATTTTTCTCTTCAATCATCATTTTATAAGCTTTGATTTTAAAATGCATCATGCATTCATTTAAGAGCTTCATTGTTAAAATAGATTGAAGTAGAGCATTCATACACTTGTGCACACACTTTAACTTAATTGAGTGTATGTTTGTTATTTGTATTAAACTTTCATATTAGCCTAGTCAAGAGGCAATTTCATATGAGCTTAAATTGTAATCTCTTAGAGTGATCTTTTGTAAAGACACTTTCTTAGAGAAAGCTTTATTTGTAAAGGTTATTGCTTAGCCTAAGAAAAGCATTGTATAAGGTTATTGCTTAGCCTAAGAAAAGCATATTGTAAGGTTATTGCTTAGCCTAAGAAAAGCATCTTGTAAGGTTGTTGTTTAGCCTTTGAAAAGCAACATTGTAGAGGTTATTGCTTAGCCTTTGAAAAAGCATAAATAGTGGAAATCCGGTGGGGTGTTGGATGCACAAGCCGGTAGTGGATGTAGGCACGTTGGCCGAACCACTATAAATATTGTGTTGTGGTGATTGCTATGTGGTGATTGTTTTGTTTAGCTTCCGCATATTGTATGGTTAATCATCACATGTGACTAGTTTGTGTTAAGAAACTAAAATTGGTTTAAATTGGTCACAATTGTAGCTCACCCTATTCACCCCCACTCTAGGGTTAGGATCCTCGTGGACTTTCAATTGGTATCAGAGCCTCGTGCTCTATCTTTTAGGATCAAGTGTTTGGAACTCTTGATTAGGTGTAAAAACCTAGAGTTAAAACCCTAGAGTTGTGCTTTTTATGAAAATCATTAGAATGGACTCCACTATGCTAGACTTAGTAGATTCTTCTAGACCCCTCATTCTTCCATCTTATGGAGATTCAAACATTGAAATTAAAGAATCTCAACTTGAATTAAAAGAAGAAGAATATGATGAACTTGAAGCCTATGAGGAATTGTACACATGGTCCTTAGAGGTTTCCAAGAAAAATAAAAGATTAAAAGAAGAATCTATAAGGCTAAACCAAGAATTAGACTCTTCTAAAAATGAACTTAGAGAAAAAGATGAATTTATAAATTGTGTAGAATCTAAGTTCATGATCTCTTTAAATAATCTATCTAACATTCAAGATGAACTAAGAGAATTAAAGATGGATTATGATAATGTCAATAAGGAAAATTTAATTCTAAGAGATCAAATAAAAAGGCAAGATAAAGACTTTAACAATCTTGAATCTAAATTGACTATCTCTAAGGAAAATTTATCTAATGCTCAAGATGAATCAAATGAGATTAAGATAAATTGTGATGAGCTTAAAAATGAAAATTTGAACCTAAGAGATACTATTAAAAGACAAGATGTAGACATTGACAACTTAGAATCCAAGTTGATCAAAAGTAAGTTAAAAACAAAAGAACTTGGATCTAATGTTATTGATGAACTAAAGCTTGAATTAAAACTTGCCAATGAAGAGCTAAACAATTATAAGGAAATTGAAAATGAACTTTCAAAAGTTAAACATGAAAATTCAATCCTTATAACCAAAGTCACTCAACTTGAAAACTATAAACAAAAGTATGAGTGCAAGTTTACCCAAAGTGAAGAGAAACTTGAAAAATTATTCAAATTGGGTAAATCTCATGGAGATAGGACGGGTCTTGGATTTGATAGGAATATGTCATATGACCCTAAATTCACCAACACTTTTGTGAAAGGTGAGTCCTCATTCTCTAGCACTCACACTTCCTTGCCCAAAACCAAATGTGATTATTGTGGCATTGAAGGGCATTTTAGGTTTGAGTGCAAACTAAGGAAAAGAAGCCATGTGTCTAAACCCATCTTTGAACTCAAAAATGGAGAATCTAAATCTATGAAGGGTAAGACACTAAAAATCAAGGAAAACTCCACAAAGACTAAACAAGTTAAATCTTTTAAAATGGAGTCTCCTAAAATAGATTCTAAAAAGCTTAAACAAGTTAAACCAAGCTTGAAAGAACCTAAGAACAAAAAGCTTCTCTCTTTTCCTCCTTTATCCTTAGAAATGAAAGAGTTCATGAAAAAGATTGAAAAGTTAAAATTAAAGTTCAAAAGGCAAAAAGAGGGAGGAAAAGTTAAAAGAAATGAGAAGGTTAACAAGAAAACAAATCAATCCCCTATGAAACAAACACACCAACTCTCTAAGACTAATCATCAATCTAAAATAGTCAAACCTCAAAGATTTGATGTTAAGTCTAAAAGAATTCAATCTCTATCTCCTTTAGTTGGTGGAATTTCCAAAGTAGTCTCCAAAGCCCAAGACCTTAGGTGGATACCTAAAGTTAGATACTTAGACAAACCTTAGGGTCTTGGACCTCATTGACCAACCTATACTTTATAAGTTAAATCCTTTTGTTGGTCATGTTGCATTTGCATTTTGTTTCTTTATAGTTACATTTCTTGAAATGCATTGCTTCTTTATGATCAATTGATTTTGTCTTCATGCACCATTTCAAGTTACATGTCATGGTTTTCAAAATCATTTGATTATAATTTCATCATGTTTGATTTGCTTTTTGCACTCATATGCCTTGCATTGCATTTCTTTACATGATTAATTGATTGTGATGTTAAAAGCTTTCATAGCTAATTTGTCATGATCAATTGTTGTTAGATCATTTGATGGATGTCTTATTTAGATCCTTTTTGTAAATCAAATGATTTGAATCAATTCAAGTTTTTCCATGGATTTATAAGTTATACTTTTATATGGAAAATCATTGTTTTGAAAAATCAACTTGTATGTGTTTTAATGAAGTTATATCTTTTAAAATACAATGTTGATAATTGATCTTCAAAATCATTCTTTTATGCTCATTGTTGGATTTTGTTTATTGAAATGATTTGAAGATTGTTTGAATGGAAATGCTTTAATAACATCATTAGTTATAATCTTCCAAGCATGTTCCATGATTCTCATTTCCTTTTTCTTTTGGTTTCATTATCTTTAGAAATGGAAATGTATGTTGTTTGCATCCTTGCTTGTTTATTTACATTCTTTTCTTTTATGCAAATGACTTTTGGTTCCATGTATGGTTGTGATATTAGTTACATTTGTAGAAACCATACTAGAACCCAAATCCATCCTCTATGCCTTATAGTCATATCTTTATGGATGGTTATGATGTTGATTCATGTAGATTCTCTTGGAGTCATCTTTATACATGTTTCAACTTCATAGTAGTATTCTTGATCATATGAACCTCTTTGAAATCCATTCCTTGTATTTCATAGTTATATCTCTTGTTTGATGGATATCTTAGTGTTGAATTCATATGATTTAGTCACTTTGGAAATTGCATGCTTTACAAAGTCATATTCTTTTGCATTGCAATTTGCCTTGTTCATCACTATGCTCAATAGTCATATCTTTATTAGTGATGAATTTGCATTTATGATGCTTGATGGAATTTGAGTTTGTCACATCCTTGCTCTTTAACATGTTGTCAAATTCAATTGGTTTCATTTGGTATAATTTAAGATTGATTTGATTTCTTGTGTATGTGATAGACCTTGTGTGCATTGGATTGAGCTTGATAGTTATATATTTGTTCCATGTCACATTCCATTAGCATCATAATGTTCATGTTGCCACCTCTTTTGCTCTTATAGGTATATCTCATGACCACCATGTTTATGTGTTCATAATATTGGTTGGTTATTAGTAGAGGTTGGCTTCATGTTTGAATTTCATTTCACTCATCTTGCACTTTAATAGTCATATTTATTGATTGAATGAAATGAGTTCAAAACCTTCATAGCATATGTTTTTCATAGTTAAATTAGTTGATGCTATGTTAGGTAAACCCCATATTATGGATAGCTCTAATTTGGATTTCTCATAATAGTTATACTTTTAAATCCATTTTAGAGTGATTGAGTTTATAGTCACATCCTTTAATCTCAATTGATATGTTTATTTCAATTGGTATCCATGATCGTTAATGACCTTGCTCTCTTTTGGTAATTTGATCATATGAGCTTTATAGTTAAATGAATCTAATCCTTTCCTTGAAGTTGACCTCACTTGGATAAACCATATACTTCTTGAATCTAATAGTTATATCTTGTCAAAAGCTTGACAAAAGAAGAGAATGGATTGAGGGGGAGTGTAAACCTTCATAGGAAGTATTAGTTTGATCAAATTCACCCTTGGATTGCCTTTAAGCCCTTAGAGATAACTTCCATACATGAAAGCCTGTTATGTATTTCTTTTTCGATTTCATTTGTTAACAGGTGCTACTAAAGGTATTTTCCTTCTTTCATGTGTGTAGGTACCTTTGCAATTTAATGTCAAAGGGGGAGAGAGAGTTCAAGTGTGACTCAAAGATCTCCTACTCTTCAAAGGGGGAGAGAGTTCGAGAGTTCAAGTACTCGAAGATCTCCTATCCATCAAAGGGGGAGAAAGCTTTCAAGTTCTCAAGAGGAGAAAGAAGCATGGTCAAAGGGGGAGAGCAAATAGAAGAAAGAAAGCTTGGAGCTAAAGAAGATGCTTGGCCAAAGAGAGGAAGATGAAAAGAAAGCTTGAAGAATGATCAAGCTCCAAGCATCAAGAAGATTGAAGGAAAGAGCCCAAGAGCCCAAGCTAAGAGGAAGAGCTTCCAAGAAGATTTCAAGACTTGTCCAGCTTAGGGGGAGCTGAAGACTTGGTGTGAAATATCAATGATGAGTAAGTTGCCATCAAATTGCAAAGGGGGAGATTGTTAGAGATTTTGTATTTGCAATTTGATGGATGCATTTGCACTTTAGCATCATTTGAATTCTCACACTTGCATTGTTTTAGAAAACCTTGAAATCTGGTTTTATACATGCATAGCTTTTAAGATTTGGAAAAGCTTTTGTTTTATGCATGTTTTGGTTTTAAACTTGGATGCATTGGTTTTGAAACCCAAACTCTTTTGAAAACCTAATTCCTTGTGCATTATATTTGGAAAATCATCTTGTGAATTTAGGTTTAAGCTTTGCATACATTCATCTCAAAAAGAATAATTTTTGTATGCATTTTCATTTGAAAAGAGTTGTATCAAATCAAGCTAGCCTTTGGTTTTAATCTTTTGAATCTTTTTAGGCTTTGGGTGTTTCATGTTTTTAATCATCTTAGAATATCTTAAAACATGTTTTCTAGCTTGGTTTAGTGACCCACAAAATTCCACAAAGAAAATCTTCAAAATGCAAAAGTTGGAAATTTTGGGGGTTTCCCGGCAGTGTCGCCGGTCGACCGAGACACAGGTCTCGGTCGACCGAGACAACTGCAGGTCATTTCTGCAGAATTTTGAACTGAAGCTCCAACGGTCAGATTTATATCCGTTGTGCTTTCTCGGTCGACCGAGACCCCTTTGCCGGTCGACCGAGAACTAACCGTTGGCAACTTTTTGGCTATAAAGTCCATTCATTTCCAACCTTTTTGGAGGCTTGAACCATGAACCTTTGAGAGCATTTTGGAGCCAAAGAAAGGGGAAGAAGTTGGAAAGGCTAGGGGGCCATTTGGAAATCAAATACATGAGTTCTTAAAAAGGTACACTTTACTTGTATTTTGATTTTCATTAAAATGAAATCCATGCATGCTTAAATCTTTGTTTTTCACTTATGCATGATTTCAAGAGTTGTTTTGCAAACTCATTATCTTCATTGGTATATTAGAATGGTTTGCAATCACTCTCACCTAAATCACATGTGTTCTTAGACTTTTATATTCATACAACATGTTTTAGATCATTTCTTCAAGTTGTGTGAATCTTTCATGTGATTAGTATTTTTCTCTTCAATCATCATTTTATAAGCTTTGATTTTAAAATGCATCATGCATTCATTTAAGAGCTTCATTGTTAAAAATAGATTGAAGTAGAGCATTCATACACTTGTGCACACACTTTAACTTAATTGAGTGTATGTTTGTTATTTGTATTAAACTTTCATATTAGCCTAGTCAAGAGGCAATTTCATATGAGCTTAAATTGTAATCTCTTAGAGTGATCTTTTGTAAAGACACTTTCTTAGAGAAAGCTTTATTTGTAAAGGTTATTGCTTAGCCTAAGAAAAGCATTGTATAAGGTTATTGCTTAGCCTAAGAAAAGCATATTGTAAGGTTATTGCTTAGCCTAAGAAAAGCATCTTGTAAGGTTGTTGTTTAGCCTTTGAAAAGCAACATTGTAGAGGTTATTGCTTAGCCTTTGAAAAAGCATAAATAGTGGAAATCCGGTGGGGTGTTGGATGCACAAGCCGGTAGTGGATGTAGGCACGTTGGCCGAACCACTATAAATATTGTGTTGTGGTGATTGCTATGTGGTGATTGTTTTGTTTAGCTTCCGCATATTGTATGGTTAATCATCACATGTGACTAGTTTGTGTTAAGAAACTAAAATTGGTTTAAATTGGTCACAATTGTAGCTCACCCTATTCACCCCCCCTCTAGGGTTAGGATCCTCGTGGACTTTCAGGATGGCCTACCTGAGGAATATGACCCAATGGTCATGAATGTGGATGCTGCAAATCAAGCTGATCTAGTTTTAGTTGCGTATGTCCATGGTCTGCTTTTGAACATGGAAGTGTGCATAGCCAGACATCGATCCTCTTCATCCTCTTCTTCAGATCAGACCACCACTGCTTTGTACACTTCTAAAAATGGACATAATAATAACTCAAGCCGTGGTGGTGGACGTCAGTCTAATGGACAAAGTCGTGGACGAGGTAATCACAACAGTGGCGGTCGTGGTTCCGGAAGCTCTCCATCTTATACTAAAAACAATAACAATGACAGTAGTTCTGGCTCATCTCGAGGTCCACCTTGGATAACATGTCAAATCTGCAATCGAATTGGACATTCTGCATTAGATTGTTATCATCGCATGGACTACGCATATCAAGGATGCACCCCACGTACAAAACTTGTTGCTATGTGTCGCTACCCCAGACCGAGGCTTGGGCCTGCGACTGTTTTCCCACAGGTTCCCACGGTGAGGATTCCTGAGACACGTGGAATCTAGCTCACACGATCAAGTTTGCGGAAGCATGTAGCAAATCACATCAAGACAAGCACAAATAAAATTTCAAGTGCAACATTAAAATAGCATCAAGTCCAAGATATCAGAAGAATGAATCATAACATAGCATTCCCAGCATAATTCAAGTTATAAGATTAACACAGAAGTAAGTTAAGTTTTATAATATCCCATAAGAGGCCAACAGAGGCCAATACTGTTAGGGATTTTGTAGATTGCAATTTGACGGATGCATAATCATTCAAGCATCACTTGATTCACACACTTGCATTGTTTTAGATAAACTTGAAATCTTGTTTTATTCATGCATGTTTTTTAAGAGTTGTAAAAGTTTTGATTTATGCATGATTTGTTTTTAAGTCTTGGATGCATTTGTTTTAGAAAAGAGTTTTAGAAAATCAAGCTAGCCTATGAGTTTTAAATCTTTCAAAATGTTTTAGGCTTTTTATGGTTCATGTTTTAAAACTCTTAGAATGATTTAAAACATATTTTTAAAGCTTGATTTAGTGGCCAAAAAGATCCCCTAAGATAAACCTTCAATATCCAAAAAATTGGATTTTTTAGGTCCCAGGTGGTCAACCTGCAGTGAGGTAGGTCGACCTACCCAGCGGCAGGTCGACCTACCTCTCTGCAGGTTGACTGGGTCCAGAAAGCTCCAACGGTCAGTTTTTGACCATTGTGTGTGGTAGGTCGACCTGCCCCTGTAAGTAGGTCGACCTGCTACTAGCCGTTGGGCTGTTTTGGCTATAAAAATGAGTTCTTTCCTTTGTCCAATGTTGGAGATTTTTAAGTCTTCTTTGAGGAGCTTTGAGACAAGACAAAGGGGATGAACTAAGAGAGACCAAAGGGGTCATTAAGTGAAGCTTAAGCTTGGATCAACTAAGTTAAATCTCCAAGTAAGTTTTACTTTTAATTAATCATTTGTTATGTGCTTTATTTGAAACTTTGGAAAATGATTTCAAGCATGATAACAATGATGTGTTGAATCCATTCTTCCCTTCATCTTTGATATTCAAGATTGGATTCATCACTTTGATTTCAACCTAAGTTTTGTTTTACACTTTCTTAATCATGCTTAGCCTAAATCTTTGATTTCTTTTATTGCATGATTATTTCACTTGGTTGAAACTTCCCTTGTTGTTTTCATTCATTTAATCTTTAGTCAAATTAGTTTTGAAAACAACATTACACATGCATCACTTGATTAGGCTTAAACACTTTCATACAACTTGTGATCTTTAGATTTTCATATCATTCACAAGTGTGTAATTGTTCAAGTGATTTGCATAGAACTTCAATCATATCTTTTTGTGCCTTAAACTTTCAAATTGCATTAAGCATAAATTGATTGAGCTTACTTTTAAACTTGATTGAAGTTTTCACACACACACTTCATAAGCATACATCTTTGCATTTCTTTGAGTGTTTGTGTGAGTTAGTTTTCATTTTCATATCCGGCTATTTAGAGGCAAATTAATTTGAGCTTAAATTGTAATCTCTCAGAGTGTTGTGTAAACACTATCTTTGAGAAAATCTTCTTGATTTGTAAAGGTTATTGCTTAGCCTAAGAAAAGCATTGTGTAAGGTTATTGCTTAGCCTAAGAAAAGCATCTTGTAAAGGTTATTGCTAAGCCTATAAAAGCACATTGAGAGGTTGTTGTTTAGCCTAGAAAAACAACATTGTAAGGGTTATTGCTTAGCCTTTGAAAAAGCATAAATAGTGGAAATCCGGTGGGGTGTTGGTTTCACAAGCCGGTAGTGGATGTAGGCACGTTGGCCGAACCACTATAAATATTGTGTTGTGGTGATTGCTATGTGGTGATTGTTTTTGTTTAGCTTCCGCATTTTATATGATTAATCATCACATTTGACTAGTTTGTTTTAAAGAAGTTAAAATTGGTCTAAATTGGTCATACTTGTAGCACACCCTATTCACCCCCCCCCCTCTAGGGTTAGGATCCGAAGGACTTTCAATTGGTATCAGAGCCAAGTGCTCTATCTTTTAGGATCAAGTGTTTGGAACTCTTGATTAGGTGTAAAAACCTAGAGTTAAAACCCTAGAGTTGTGTTTTTATGAAAATCATTAGAATGGACTCCACTATACTAGATCTTGTAGATTCTTCTAGACCCCTCATTCTTCCTTCTATTGGAGATTCAAACTCTCAATCTAATGAATCTCAATGTGACATAAAAGGGGAAGAAAATGATTACAAACATGAAGATCTTCAACAAGCCTTTGAGGAATTATATGAATTATCCTTAAAGACTGAAAAGAGAAACAAAAAGTTAAGAGAAGAATCTAAAAGACTAAACAAAGAATTAGTCTCTTCAAAAGATGAGCTTAGAGAGAAAGAAGAAGTCATAAATTGTTTAGAATCTAAGTTCATGATCTCTTTAAATAATCTATCTAACATTCAAGATGAACTAAGAGAATTAAAGATGGATTATGATAATGTCAATAAAGAAAATTTAAATCTAAGAGATCAAACAAAAAGGCAAAATGAAGACATTGACAATTTAGAATCCAAATTGATTAAAAGTAAGTTAAAAACTCAAGAACTTGGATCTAATGTCATCAATGAACTTAAACTTGAATTAAAACTTGCCAATGAAGAGCTAAGCAAATATAAGGAAATTGAAAATGAACTTTCAAAAGTCAAAAATGAAAATTCAATCCTTATAACTAAAGTCACTCAACTTGAAAGCTATAAACATAAGTATGAGTGCAAGTTTACCCAAGGAGAAGATAAGTTTGAAAAATTATTTAGATTGGGTAAATCTAAAGGAGATAGGACGGGTCTTGGTTTTGATAAGTATACTACTCATGACCCTAAATTCACCAATACTTTTGTGAAAGGTGAGTCCTCATTCTCTAGCACTCTTTCTCCCATGCCCAAAACAAAATGTAATTATTGTGGCATTGGAGGGCATTTTTCATTTGAGTGCAAACTAAGAAAAAGAAGCCATGTGTCTAGACCCATCTTTGAACTCAAAAATGTAAAACCTAAATCTATGAAGGGTAAGACACTAAAAATCAAAGAAGACTCCAAAAAGACTAAACAAGGTAAACCTTTTAAAATGGAGTCTCCTAAGATAGATTCTAAAAAGTTTAAACAAGTTAAACCAAGTTTAAAAGAATCTATGAACAAAAAGCTTCACAACCTATCTCCCTTATATCAACCCATGAAAGAACTTTTGAATAAAGTAACAAAGTTAAATCTAAAATTCAAAAGTCAAGTAAAGGGAGAAAATAAGAAGAAAAAAAAATGAACAAATCCCCTAAGAATCAAACTCACCAACATCAAAAGACTAATCACCAATCTAAGCTAAATTTAGTCAAATCTAAATATCATGGTGATAAGTTTAAATTGAAAATTTATCAAGTCAAATATCCTTTAGTTGGTGAGAAGTCCAAACTAGACCTCAAAGTTCAACCCTCCCAAGACCTTAGGTGGATTCCTAAAGTTATCTACTTAGACAAACCTTAAGGCCTTGAACCTCATTGACCAACCTATTCTTTTTAAGTTAAATCACTTTGTTGGTCATGTTGCATTTGCATTTTGTTTTCTTTTAGTTACATTTCTTAAAATGCATTGCTTCTTTATGATCAATTGATTTTGTTTTCATGCACCATTCTAAGTTACATATCATGGTTTTCAAAATCTTTTGATTATAATTTCATCATGTTTGATTTGCTTTTTGCACACATATGTCTTGCATTGCATTTCTTTACATGATCAATTGATTGTGTTTTTAAAGGCTTTCATAGCTAATTCATTCATGATCAATTGTTGTTGAATCATTTGTGTAGATGTCATAGTAAGATTCTTTTTTAACAAATGATTTGAATCAATTCAAGTTTTTCCATGGATTTCTAAGTTATATTTTTATATGGAAAATCATTGTCTTGAAAATTCAACTTGTATGTGTTTCATTTAAGTTATATCTTTTCAAATACAATGTTGATAATTGATCTTCAAAATCATTCTTTTTATGCTCATTGTTGGATTTTGTTTATTGAAATGATTTGAAGATTGTTTGAATGGAAATGCTCCATAATCTCATTAGTTATAATCATCTAAGCATGTTCCATGTTATCATTTCCTTTTCTTTTGGTTTCATTATCTTAGAAATGGAAATGTATGTTGTTTGCATCCTTGCTTAATTGTTTACATTCTTGTTATATGCAAATGACTATTGGTTCCATTTATGGTTGTGATCTTAGCAATATTTGTAGAAACCATACTAGAACCCAAATCCATCCTTCTTGCCTTATAGTCATTTCTTTATGGATGGTTATGATGTTGATTCATGTAGATTCTCTTGGTGTCATCCTTATACATGTTTCAACTTCATATGTAGTGTTCTTGATCATATGAAACTCTTTGAAATCTATTCCTCATATTTCTATATGTTTGATGGATATCTTAGATGTTGAATTCATATGATTTTGACACTTTGAAAATTGCATGCTTTATCTAGTCATATCTTTTTGCATTGCAATTTCTCTTATTCATCACTATGCACATTGGTCATATCTTTAAAAGTGATGAATATGCATTTATGATGCTTGATGGAATTTTGAGTTTGTCACATCCTTGCTTTTAATCATGTTATCATTTTCAATTGGTTTCATTTGGTATAATTGTCCATTGATTTCATATCCAATTGATGACTTATCTTGTGTATGTGATAGACCTTGTGTACAATGGATTGAGCTTGATAGTAATATGATTGTTCCATGTCACACACCATTAGCATCATAATGTTCATGTTGCCACCTCTCTTGCTTATATAGGTATGTCTCATGACCACCATGTTTATGTGTTAATAATATTGGTTGGTTATTAGTTGAGGTTGGCTTCATGCTTGAAATTCATTTCACTCATCTTGCACATGATAGTCATATTATTTGATTGAATGAAATGATTTCAAATCTTACATAGCATTTGATTTTCATAAGTTATATTGATTGATGCTATGTTTAGTAAACCCCATTGCATCATGGATAGCTCTAATTTGAATTTGTCTTAATAGTTATATTTTTAAAATCCATTTTAGAGTGATTGTGTTTAATAGTCATATTCTTAAATCTCAATTGGTATTCTTTGTTTTTCCAATTGGTATCCATGATTGCTTTTCTCTTTAGACCTAGCTCTCTTTTGGTAATTTGATCATATTGTGCTCTACAGTTAAATGAATCTAATCCTTTCATTGAAGTTGACCCTCAATTGTTAAACCATCTTCTCCTTGCACCAAATAGTTATATCTTTGTCAAAGGTTTGACAAAAGGAGAGAATGGATTGAGGGGAAGTGTAAACCTTCATAGGAAGTATTAGTTTTGATCAAATTCACCCTTAGATTGCCTTTGAGCCCTTAGAGATAACTTCCATACATGAAAGCCTGTTATGTATTTCATTTTCGATTTCATTTGTTAGCAGGTGCTACTAAAGGTATTTTCCTTATTTCATGTGTGTAGGTACCTTTGCAATTTAATGTCAAAGGGGGGGAGAGAGAGTTCAAGTACTCGAAGATCTCCTACTCTTCAAAGGGTGAGAAAGAATTCAAGTTCTCAAAAGGGTGAAGAGAATGTCCAAGCTTCCTAAGGGGAGAGTTGTGTATGATCTTCTACAAAGGGAGAGAATGCATATCTTGCCAAAGGGAGAGAGGCATGGTCAAAGGGGGAGAGCAAATAGAAGAAAGAAAGCTTGGAGCTAAAGAAGATGCTTGGTCATAAAGAAAGAAAGAAGAAAGAAAGCTTAAAGAATGATCAAGCACCAAGCATCATGAAGAATGAAGAAAAGAGCCCAAGCTAAGAGAAGCATCCAAGAAGATTTCAAGACTTGTCCAGCTGAGGGGGAGCTGAAGACTTAGTGTGTAAATTCAGTGGTGAGTGTGTTGCCATCAAATTGCAAAGGGGGAGATTGTTAGGGATTTTGTAGATTGCAATTTGACGGATGCATAATCATTCAAGCATCACTTGATTCACACACTTGCATTGTTTTAGATAAACTTGAAATCTTGTTTTATTCATGCATGGTTTTTAAGAGTTGTAAAAGTTTTGATTTATGCATGATTTGTTTTTAAGTCTTGGATGCATTTGTTTTAGAAAAGAGTTTTAGAAAATCAAGCTAGCCTATGAGTTTTAAATCTTTCAAAATGTTTTAGGCTTTTTATGGTTCATGTTTTAAAACTCTTAGAATGATTTAAAACATGTTTTTAAAGCTTGATTTAGTGGCCAAAAAGATCCCCCAAGATAAACCTTCAATATGCAAAAAATTGGATTTTTTAGGTCCCAGGTGGTCAACCTGCAGTGAGGTAGGTCGACCTACCCAGGGGCAGGTCGACCTACCTCTCTGCAGGTTGACTGGGTCCAGAAAGCTCCAACGGTCAGTTTTTTGACCATTGTGTGTGGTAGGTCGACCTGCCCCTGTAAGTAGGTCGACCTGCTACTAGCCGTTGGGCTGTTTTGGCTATAAAAATGAGTTCTTTCCTTTGTCCAATGTTGGAGATTTTTAAGTCTTCTTTGAGGAGCTTTGAGACAAGACAAAGGGGATGAACTAAGAGAGACCAAAGGGGTCATTAAGTGAAGCTTAAGCTTGGATCAACTAAGTTAAATCTCCAAGTAAGTTTTACTTTTAATTAATCATTTGTTATGTGCTTTATTTGAAACTTTGGAAAATGATTTCAAGCATGATAACAATGATGTGTTGAATCCATTCTTCCCTTCATCTTTGATATTCAAGATTGGATTCATCACTTTGATTTCAACCTAAGTTTTGTTTTACACTTTCTTAATCATGCTTAGCCTAAATCTTTGATTTCTTTTATTGCATGATTATTTCACTTGGTTGAAACTTCCCTTGTTGTTTTCATTCATTTAATCTTTAGTCAAATTAGTTTTGAAAACAACATTGCACATGCATCACTTGATTAGGCTTAAACACTTTCATACAACTTGTGATCTTTAGATTTTCATATCATTCACAAGTGTGTAATTGTTCAAGTGATTTGCATAGAACTTCAATCATATCTTTTTGTGCCTTAAACTTTCAAATTGCATTAAGCATAAATTGATTGAGCTTACTTTTAAACTTGATTGAAGTTTTCACACACACACTTCATGTCACGCCCCCGAACCGGAACCTCGGGGGCGGGAATGGGATTAAAGCATAAATATTATTTTTACTTCTCCCAGGATTCGCGTGTGTGAAGACAACACATTCTGAATATTTTGCGGAAGCATTTGTGGCGTTGCGACCCGAAGTCCGTGGCCATCGGATTCCGCGTCGCACTCAACCTTTAGCGTTTAGCTATTATATCAATAATCATATCAGACTGGAGTAAACCATCACAATAAATTGTAGAGCTGACAGTAACAGGATATTACATTCCCATATATGTTCAAGTTACAATTATCAATGTACATTAATTAAGAATCCCAAGAAAAGGCTAATAAAAGCCATACAACAATAAGCTATAATCACTACCCCAAATATGACGTAGCTCCGATGTCAAGCTCAATGTCTACATGACATAGCCGACAAAACAACCTGCCAAACATGGCTCCACAGCCAACAAAGCTCTCAACTCGGGACGAAGAAATCTGAACCTGAGTACCAAAAGTAGTGGGTCAGACACGACGGTCTGGCAGGTGGATGAAAAGATAACAAATATACTGAAGAATAAAACATAAGATAAATCATGCTATTCGATCAAATGCTGCATATAATTAAACGGGTGCAAAGTCGGGAATCTCGGGAAAAACCTGTATTCATTTCAAGCATGGGTAAAACATGAATATCTAATAAAACATGTGTTCATTTACATCATCTATAATCATAGATAGTTGACAATCGGGTGTTCGTCTAAAACATGTATAAATATAGCGGTATGGCAAAACAACGTTCATTTGAAACTTAAGTAAAAACATAAGTATACAACAAACCAGGTATTCATAGCAGTCTGGCAAAACCAAAGTCCATTTGAAACATATGTGAAAATACGGATGTTTAACAAACCGGGTGTTCATTTAAAACCGGTGTAACCAAAGAAATCTGACAAAACTAGTGTTCATTTAAACGTATTTCAAAGCATGGATATTTAAACAAGTCGGGTATCATTTAAAACAGGTATAAACGTAGGGATCTGGCAAACAAGTGTCATTTGAAACATATTTCAAAGCATGGATATTTGACAAATCGGGTAATCATTTAAAACGGTATAAACATAGGAATCTCACAAGCCAAATGTCATTTAAAATAAAGCACGGATATTTAACAATTCGGGTATTCATTTAAAACATGTATAATCACATAAATCTAGTAAAACCATCGATCGTTTGAAACATATGTAAAAGCATGGGTATTCGCCCAACCGGCATCCATTTAAAACATGTGCGGGTACAAGGAACATAAGACAATATAATAATAACTGAATTTAAATTGGAGAATATTAGCACTTGTTTAAATAACAACTTTCATAAAGGAAACAAATCATTTATCGGAAAGCAAGTAAGCAATATAAAACATGTCGGGTATCCAAGGAATCGGGAACTGGCAAGATGGCAATCACAAGAAGCTAAGTCCTCTATCACCGAAGTGACAAGAGTATAACGGGACGTTGGTCTCAGTCACTCAAGGTGAGGAGACTCAACGTAAATCATATATACAATATAAATATACGAGAACGGGACCACGGTAGCGAACCGGGTATCGGGACGGGACCACGGCAATAACCGGGTATCGGGATCCAAACTGCAGCTGGCGGGACGGGAGGGGGATCTCCAAGTCAGTGGATCAGACTGACAAGGTTATCCAAGCTTAGTGATGTCGACTCATAGGTCAAAACCAATCGAGACATATGCAAGTAAATCAAGTACAGTAAATAAACGGGTAAAACGGGGGTGCTCAAGGGCACACTGTCACTTCATATCGGGCAATACATTTCGGGACAAATAACTGTTACTAGTGTAACCTCAATGCTTTCGGGGAAACAAGTAAATCAAGTACAATAAATAAACGGGTAAAACGGGGTGCTCAAGGGCACACTGTCATATCATGTGATGCAATGCACTTTGGGACAAATGACTGTTACTAAAGTAACCCCAATGCTTTCGGGAAAACAAGTCATGTAATGCAAATCTCGGGCAATGAGGTAAAACAATGAACTATGACAATTCCGGGAAAAATATAAATTTCAGGATCTATTTAAGTGGATAGGGGTCCCGTATGTCGATTATAATAATTACCTGGTACTCCTTGAGTTAGAAGACATTCCGGGCTCCTTATGCACTTTTACTGTTTTCAAAACTTAACATGAGCTTATGGGTAGCACTAGATGTTACAATAGCAAAAATCAAGATTATCAACGGTCCATCCTAGGCATGACATTAATCCAGAAACATCGAGCAACCGATTCAGTCATCGAAAGGAATAGAATTAGCGATAACAAGGAAATAGACTTGTGTTTAGATATAAAGAAGATATCGCGTCGTTCCATCCCGTTCAAGATTGAAATGGATTGAACTTCGATGCCACCGAACCAACCGTGAGGCGTGTCGGCTCAAGACATTCTCACACATGGTCCAAACAGTCCAGAAAGGGTAGGGGTCCCACCTAGAACCAAGGATTAGTGCCTAGATCATCACCATTTTTTCCTTTTAGTCCCCTAGTCTTAGAGACCTTAGATTAGGGCATAATTGGTCTTAACACTAAGGTATATACCCCTAGGACTCATAGAAAGCCCAAAGGTTTCCAAAAATAAACAATATCAAATTTCACTCGGTCCGATCGATCGGCCAAAATTTCTGTACCAGCGTGACCCATGCCAGGCAGACCGCATCGCTCGAGCGAATCGAAGAGTTCGCTCGAGCGAACCCATCGGTCGAGCGGTTATTAAAATGCGTTCGAGCGACCAAGTTACTGGAAATGCCCGAATCCTTTCCTGGACAGGTCGCTCGAGCGAACTGTCATGGTCGCTCGAGCGAACTGTTCAGAAATGGGTTCCGAACCAGTTCAGCTGTCCTCTTTCTCTTCCTTTTTCTTTTCCTTTCCAACACTTAAACCATCACATAGAACTATGAGCAAGAAGACTAAAATACATGTTTCCAAGACAATAATATGAGCTAAAGAGCTCCTCATTTCAAGTTCCTCCCTTTCCATTCTTTCCATTCACAACAAAGCTCAAGGTGAAGGAAACTCATTCATGTGAAATCATTTGAAACCTTGACAATATGATGCATACATTTTCCAAGCATGAACAAGAGGGAAATAAACTCATCAATAAGCACATTTCGAAATCCATATTAATCATAGTAAAGACAACCACTAAAATCACCAAAACCCTTAATGAAACAAGATTTTTCTCACAAAACATGTTAATAATAAAAACGATCCAATCATCCACTTGCCTTGGGTTCCAATCTAGCAAATCAAGCTCCTAAACACCTCTCAAGCTCAAGATCCACAATCTCTACAAAAACCCCCAAAACAAACCCTAAAATGGGTTAAACAATGCAATGACAATGAAACCTTTCAAAAATCAAGGTGGAGCTTCTCTAAGGCTAGAAGATTACAAATCTAGAAGATGAAGAGGAACACTTACTTGTAAGGTCCTCTAATGGAAATGGTAAGCTCTAAGGGAATCTTGTAATGGTTGGTGAGCTCCACAAAAGCTATGGAAAGAAAGTTCTCAAGGAGATGAAGAAGATGGTGGCCTCCAATCTCTTCTTGGTGCAAGCTTGGAAGTGGATTGAGTGATGGGAAGCAAGAAGAAGAAGAGGGAGCAAGGAAAACCCTAGACTCAATGGTTGTGCTGGAACATGAAAATGGAGAAGGAAGGGGAAGGGTCTCTTTTGTTAACAATTGAGAGGGTGGGGTCCCACAACTTAAGGAACTAACTTGGCGGAAATCATCTCTCTCGGGTCCTCGGATGAATTCGACGAAGAAGGAAGAAATGTTCGTCGAAATATCTAGTTTCCAAAAAGTATATATTTCGCGGTTTTCGAGAATGTCGAGTTTTGGGTACGGATTTGGTGTGAAAAGACTGTTTTGCCCTCAAGGCCAAGAAATCGGGTTTCGGATTCTCAAATGGATACGAGATCAACATGAAAGTTGTAGGATTCCTCAAGATGAATGCAACAGGCCAAAAACACAATACGAAACAAATCGGGAAAATCTCACAAGAAAATGCAAAGCCGAAAAAGGAACCCCCAAAGGGCCCCACAAGCTACCAAAGCACTCAAAAGCCCAAAACTAGAAGAAAAACCATTCTAGCTCACAAACTCAACCCAACAAATACTAATCCCACTAAAAGGAACTAATCCACAAATAAAACAACACTAATCCAAGAGATTAGGGGTCGGGTTCTCACACTTCATAAGCATACATCTTTGCATTTCTTTGAGTGTTTGTGTGAGTTAGTTTTCATTTTCATATCCGCCTATTTAGAGGCAAATTAATTTGAGCTTAAATTGTAATCTCTTAGAGTGTTGTGTAAACACTATCTTTGAGAAAATCTTCTTGATTTGTAAAGGTTATTGCTTAGCCTAAGAAAAGCATTGTGTAAGGTTATTGCTTAGCCTATAAAAGCACATTGAGAGGTTGTTGTTTAGCCTAGAAAAACAACATTGTAAGGGTTATTGCTTAGCCTTTGAAAAAGCATAAATAGTGGAAATCCGGTGGGGTGTTGGTTTCACAAGCCGGTAGTGGATGTAGGCACGTTGGCCGAACCACTATAAATATTGTGTTGTGGTGATTGCTATGTGGTGATTGTTTTTGTTTAGCTTCCGCATTTTATATGATTAATCATCACATTTGACTAGTTTGTTTTAAAGAAGTTAAAATTGGTCTAAATTGGTCATACTTGTAGCACACCCTATTCACCCCCCCTCTAGGGTTAGGATCCCAAGGACTTTCAAATACAATTTTCAAAATAACCCCTAACAAAACGAAGCACAACTCAAGATCTCGCCCGACGTCTAGTTGATATCGTCGGGGGGCCACTCTCTGACTGAGGGTGGCTCAACAGCCTCCTCCGGACGCTCCTCCTCAAATGCAACGTCACCTGCACTTGTGCACCAAAATACAAGGGTCAAACACGACGGTTTGGCAGGTAATCAATTTAGGTATGAGCATGGAACAAAAGATGTTTTAAGAAATTCATAATAAATAATTAATTGACTGAAGTACATTTCCAAAATATGAACAAAACTAAAATACAAAACAAACTAAGATACCAAAGAAAGCTAGCATGAATGCTTATAATATCATGAATAACAAATCCACAAAGAGCCCATCATCTCTCTATCATTTTTTATTCTTGAAATAATCTTCAAACGAGCTTATACTTGAGTTTCAAAACGATTACACGATGATACTTATAGTATCAAAACTAAAGTTAGAAAGCTATCAAGCATATGTACCTTTGGTTGACCCTTGTGTAATTGAAACCAAAATGTTGGAATTTAAAAGAGAATTAAGGCCCCCGAAGTTAAAAGACATATCAGGTTTTCAAGTATACAATATCAGGCTAAAGATCCCTAAACATATTCTAGTTTTCACTCTTACAGAAAATCCTTCAAAAATAAGTCATTTTTCTAATTCGGTCAGCATGTCGATCACCTGTCGGCTAGCCGAAATGGGGAGTGTCGGCTAGCCGCCAGCTGACTGACGGTTGACCACCTGAATCCATGTTAGGAAAAATGTAGCATTCTGGAAAAGGGACCGACAGAGTTCGGATCGCTGTCGGTTAACCGAAATGGGCATGTCGGTTAGCCGATAGCTGACCGACAGCTAACTCAGAGATCCTTGACACGATGCAAGCTTCTGAAAAAGGAACTGATAGAGTTCGATTGGCTGTCGGTTAACCGAAATGGCATGTCGGTTAGCCGACAGCTGACCGACGCTGCACGGGCAGTGTGTTTCAAGTCAGATTTTCCATAATTTTTCTCTCATTCTTCTCACAACTAAGTACCTGCACTTCCCTGAGCCTTCATGCTCTTTAAGGGTTCATTTTCACATTTTCATATAATTCAATCCCAAAATCTAAACATTCAATCTCCATTAAAACAAAACCAAATTTCATAATGAAACAAGGGCTTGAAGTCAAACTCCTGCTGCTAAATTTTATCCTAATAATGTGTTACATGTCCCAAACATTTTTGCAAATCTATTATATGTGCACCATTTTGCTAATGATAACAATTGTCTCTTCTTGTTTGACTCTTCTGGTTTTTGCATCAAGGACAAGGCTACGGGGAAGATGCTTTTCTGCGGGCAGAGTGAGAATGGTCTTTGTCCATTCCCATTTCGTAGGACATCCACCAACCCAAATAAAGCCAATCTAGCAGCTCATATTGGTGAACGTGTTCCAGCTTCCATTTGGCATTCTCGGTTAGGTCATCTAGCTGTTAGATTGTATGGACTCAATCCATCAGATGATTAATAAATTGATTAATTTCTTTATTTATCAATAAAATCATGTTTTTCTTTCATGAGATGAATGGTGTTTTATTACTTAATGCACGTGACCAATACATATGACATGATGGTTCATGAGATGAACCGGGTCCCATTAGTATATTAGATGTGATATATGTATATGGATGAGATCCACATACGGGAGACATGTGTTACAAATCTTATACTTAAAATATTTTCACAACCAGTGATGAGACTGGGCATCTCATCTGATAAGGTTGCAGCACTTTGATCACTATGAGATAGTGTGATTTGTCTCGATCATCAGAATGTAAGATTCTGGATCATGGTGCTGGTACATTGGATGTATTGAAGGACCATGAGAAGCACCTTATGGAATACTGTCTCGATTTTAAGGTTCGCTGTCATAATTCCCTAGCAATAGGCTCTCAATCCAGAGACATTGATGAACTCAAGTTTCTATCTATTCATTTGCTTTGAGTCACCAATGAGTGAGGCCAACTGTCGTTCAACACCTCGGTGTCTTGGGTACGTGGTAGTAGGACTGTGAGAACATCCAATGGTCAAGATGGAATCTATCTATATTATCCCCTTGTGCCAATTAATGAATTTGTCATTAGTAAGTGTGCACCCATCTCGATTAAGAGTTAATTGGATGGTACTGATGATCACTGTGATTAATTGGGGTTCAAGGATAATAAGATGTGGATCTAAGATTGGATGTGACAGATTTATTCCAATTGATTCATGGATATTGATAGAGGGGTCTACTTGTGGTAATTGAGAAGTTTAGGGTATTCATTGTAATTTATTCCAAAGACTGGAGTGCAATTGCATTTATATAGTGATGTTATTTGCAATTAACTGTGGGGTCGTGGTGTCCCAGTTGGAGCCAACTTTCTATGGAATCTCTAGTGGTCCTCACGCTAGCCCAGGATATTAGAAAGATATTAATCCTACTTGAAAGCTAAAATAAAGGAATTATAAAGTTACAATTTCTATTTGAAATGAGACTTCTAATAGTGGTAATAGTAAATTACTAATTGTTGTGAAAGTGGGACTTCTATAATAATTAGAAAGAAGAAAGTTGCTAATTATTTTGGAAGTTGGACTTCTATTTCAATTAGGTAAAGAGGAGATTGAAGAGCTATCAGTAGGGAACAAATCCCTTTGGACGTCCAACATAGACATCCACGCCCAACCTCTTTTGTGCAATAGTTGCACACCTCTCTCTCTTCTAGTTCCTTGGAGTTTCTAGTTGGGTTTTTTCTTGAAGTTTCCACCAATCTTCCTGAGAAAAGAGATCTGATATGGGTTATAACGTGGAAGGCTAAGAGGTCTTGGAGATCCTAAGTTTGCTTAAAGAAAGAGTTTCTTCATCAAGCAAGTATTCTTCTCCATTAGAGCACTACCGGGCTCCAAAGGTATAATCTACTTCTCTATTTGTTGTGGATTGTTTTTGGATGCATGGTCTTGTTGATTTCTATCTTCTATTCTAGATAGAACTTATTTCTATAAATGATTGATGAGATAGAGAGATTGCATCCTGGATGTGGTTTATGGCCTTATGGCCGAGTACTTGATCCCTAAGTCAAGTGGGTCAAAAGTTTTGAAAACCTATCCATGAGGCCCATCTACTTCCAACACTAGCATCTTCTGTGTTGCAGCATCTCATTTCAGCTTCTCAGTTACCTACTATTGGTCCTTCTACTCTTTCTTCTATTTGTACTGAATATCAAATGGGTAAAAGCAAAAAATTGCCTTTTTCAATTTCATCATCCATTTCTTCTTCTCCTTCAGATTTAATACATTGTGATATATGGGGGGCATCTCCTCTATTATCAATAAGTGGTTGTAGTTATTACATTTCTTTTATTGATGACTTCTCTAAATATGTGTGGTTGTACCCATTGTCTGCTAAATCTCAAGCATTTGCTACATTTGTCACATTTAAGAACTATGCAGAAAACATGCTTTCTACCAAAATTAAAGCCTTTCAATCTGATGGTGGTGGAGAATTCACAAGTACCAAATTTCAAGATTTTGTCACAAAATGGAAATTTTCACCATATCTCCTGCCCTTAAACACCTGAGCAAAATGGGGCATCTGAACGAAAACATGGACATATTGTTGAAATGGGTCTCACATTGTTAGCCAAAGCACATATGCCTCTTCGTTATTGGGTGGAGGCATTTAACACTGCAGTTTTTATTATCAATTGCCTTCCTTCCAAAATTCTCAAAAACCGTTCTCCTTGGCAATGCCTATTTCATCGCCCTCCCGACTACCGATTTCTTCGAAGATTTGGTTGCCTCTGTTTTCATTGGTTAAGGCCATATAACAAGCACAAGTTAGAATTCTGCTCTAAACCATGTGTTATACTTGGCTACAGCTTAAATCATCTTGGTTATCGTTGTCTAGACATGACCACTGGTAGGGTGTTTCTTTCTAGACATGTTGTCTTCAATGAGCAAGTGTTGCCCTTCAAGGATCTCACTTCATCGTCTCCACTCACTTCTGCCTCGGACAACATTGACCCGATTCTATTGTTGCACAAAATGTCCGAAGAACATGAGCCACATGACACCAACCCAGGCATTATAGTCTCCCCAAATCCATCCCCTGCACCTGCTACAAAAACCACTGCATCTCACCCCACTGCACCTGAATCCAACCTGGCCAGCTCATCACATAAATCAAAGCAGTCAGTCTCTGCATGTCCTGCACCTGGTCCCTCCATTACCAACACAGTTGAACCTTCTACCGATCCTTGATCGAACCATGATGCTATCGGTCTCACTGTGGATATTGCACCTACCTCCATGAGTCAATCCATGACTAGTGCTGCTGTCTCAGTCCTGGAACCAATTGCTGCCACAACACAACATTCTACTGATCATGCCAATCAGCTACCTGCTGCAGTCTCTGTGCCATCTCAATCACTACATCCAATGGTGACTAGGTCTAAGGATGGTATTTGCAAGCCTAAAATTCTTGCGACAACTCGGCACCCATTGCCTGTTGTCCTTAGTGCAATTGTTAAATCTGCTATGACATAACCTACATGCTTTAGTATGGCTGTAAAAATCCCAAAATGGCATGCTGCCATGGCCTTGGAATTTGATGCACTACAGTATAATGGCACATGGACTCTAGTACCACCTAAACATAACATGAATATTGTTGGTTGTCGCTAGGTATACAAATTAAAGCACCGCGCTGATGGCTTTTGAGGAGTCCTGAAGAGCGCACATTCTCATATACATTTTGAACCATTTTAAGGGCTTATTGATATCAAAGAGCTTTATTTAGTGACAAATCATGTTTTTATGCATTTAGGGTCCATTGTAGTGCATTCATGCATAATTTGCTAAAAAATCACACTTTTTGCATAAATTCATGAAACCTGCCATTTTTGGAGATTTATATTTGGAAAGTCGGCTATTTTGGGTGCATCAAGTATGGTTCCATGCATTGTCTATTTAAATTCCTTACATAAAATTATTCTTGAATCCATTTATTTTAATTTGTGCAGGAGAAATCAAGAATGAGACCCACATTGGTGAAATTTGAGAGAGATTAAGGGTATGACATCTTTCATGGTGGACCCACATATCTTGGTATTCTTGGAGAGTTTGAAAAGTCAACAATTGAAAGAAAGATTTGTGATTTCAAAAAGAAGAAAGAAATTCAAGAAAGGAAAGTGTGCTAAAAGAGTTGACTAGTCAATCAAAGAAGTTTGGAAGCAAACCAAAGATGGAAAGGGAGTCAAGAAACAAGGAAAGAAATATCCCATGATCCCTTTGGACGTCCACATGAGTCCCACAGCGCATTGCACAACTATCATTCCATATGTGCACAATTATTTTCAAATTTTTCATAGGCATCAATATTAAATTGGCCATAACTCTTAATCCAGCCGTTGGATTGGTTCAATCCATACACCGTTGGAAAGCTCTTTTAGATTAGATATCTTTAGAACCCAAGATTGTGTCAATCGGAGCTAAATCAAGGAAGATATGACCTCTGAAAGTTGGTGCTATAATTTCTACTCGGGATTGTAATTTTTGCACATGGAAAATACCAAAAATGTCTCACTTACCTTGATATTTCTTTGAAGAACTGTTGGCCAAGGAATGGACTTGCCATACAAAGAAGATTGCATGCTACAAACTTGGAACAAAGAAGGAAAGAAAGAGAACAAAAATCTATAAATTGAAGGCATAAGCATCCCTCTCCTCTCATGGGAAGATAAACCAGCTCTCTTTAGAATTACTATTACACTCCATCTTCTTCCTCACTCTTTCTCTCCATTTGAGTCTTCAAGGAGATTTGGTTGGAAATCACACTACACCCTTGGGTTTTTCATCTAGAAGAGGCTTCTCATCCTAGTATGTAATTGACATTGTTTATTTTTTATATCTTATGTAAGACTTTGCATATTAGTAAAATTGTTTCTTATTCTTTCAATTTTTCTTTCTTGTCCTTGGGTGATTGGTGCTTGTTTTATATTTCCTTTCTTGTTGGTGTTTGGACTGACGACCCAAAGGCCCTAAGAGCATGATTCAAATTATGACCCCGCTTAGAAAAGAATTTTGAAAGAGGAGAATACACTTCCACACATTTAAATTTATGTTCTTCCACACATTTAATTTTTTGTTAAAACCACACATTTACTTTTCTTTTTTTCACCACACATTTAAATTCTTGAAATTTTGTTTATTGTCTTCATTTTTATGATCAATTCAATTTTATGTTTATTTTGTACATAGTTTATGGTTGGAACTAATTAGTATTGCATGCATATTCTTATTGGTGGAGTTTAGATATGTTTAAGTTGCTGGAATCGGAGTTTTAAATTGAATAAGCAAGAAAAATTAGAGATTTGAGCCAATAATCTCGGCCAAATAATTTTTGGAAACTCGGATCTCAATATAAAGTGCACAATTCAACACATTGTTTCAGAAATTTCAGGATAGATTTTGTGTAAAAAGTTTGCGATTAGAATCCTGATCAAAACACATTATTTTTCGATGAAACTTGGGGAAATTAAAGTTTGATCAGTTTATTTTCAAACCCCAGAATTTCAACAAAAAATAATTTTGGAAAGATGGTGAACCAGTGGCTCAAACATAGCTGTTCGGACCCACCTGTGTGTAGAATTTCTACACAGTTTTTTTTAGGTCATGTTCATACACTCATATCTCATTCGTTTTAAATCGTTTTTCACTTCTGTTTTTTTTATTTGATTCATGCATCATTGCAGTTCAAAACCCAGCCATTAAACTTAGTTTTAGGTTGCATTAAATTAGGAGAAATCATGTATAAAAACAGTCATGCATACTAGTTTTTCAGACTTAGAATTTTTCAGCATCTCATGGCATACATTGCATTACTAACTTTCTAACTTAGGTTTCTTTTATTTCTAGTTTAGTTTCTTATTTTTATTTTTGGTACTTTTTATTCTTGATGTTCTAACTTGTGTGTTCTTTTGTAGCAATTTTAGTTTTTATTTTAGGATTTTTTTGATTTAGGAAGTTTTCTTGTCATTGGATTGTAATTAATTTAATTTTTGGAAAGTAGGAATGATGGTTGTAACTTTTCTAGTTTTTTAGGCTAGATCTAGATTTTTAATTTAGGATAGGTACAAGTTGAGAAGGAACCTTAATTTACATTGCTCCCTGTGGATTGACCTGGTCTCATCAGTTTATTACTACATCACGGTTCTACACTTGGAGCTCACGATCAGCTCTATTGACCGTTATAAGGCACGGCTAGTCGCCAAGGGATTCCATCAACAAGCTGGTGTTGATTATTCAGAAACGTTCAGCCCCGTTGCGAAGCATACCACAATTTGAGTTGTTCTTACATTAGCAGTACAATTTAATTGGGAAATTCGACAACCTGATGTTAGCAACTCATTTCTACATGACGAGCTTAAGGAAGAAGTATATATGCATCAGCCCCAAGGATTTGTTGATCCTCAATATCCAACCCATGTTTGTCATTTGCATAAGTCCTTGTATGGGCTCAAACAGGCACCAAGGGCCTGGTTCAACCGCTTCACTACCCATCTGGCAACTCTTGGTTTTCGAGCATCTATAGTTGATCCCTCCACGTTTGTATGGTTTTATGGGGACAAATTCATCGTGCTTTTATTATACGTTGATGATATTATCATATATAACTGGTAATAATACAACTTCCCTCCAATTTTTAATTCGTCAACTATCTTCTGTGTTCTCCATGAAGGATCTTGGACCTCTACAGTACTTCCTTGGTTTAGAGGTTCATTGATCTAGTGATGGCATATTTCTTTCTCAAACAAAATATGCTCTAGATCTACTACAAAGATTCACAATGGATGGGGCTAAACCATGTTCTTCTCCTGTCGTTGGTGGAAGTAAATTGAGCGTGTATGATGGTGATCCTCTTCCTGATCCAGCTGAATGTCATAGTGTTGTGGGTGCGTTACAATAGTTAACTTAGACAAGACCTTACATTGCCTTTGCGGTCAACCAAGTTTCCCAATTTATGCACAATCCTACAACGGAGCATTGGATAGCAGTTAAGCACATCCTTCGCTATATCAAAGGCACACTTACTCATGGTCTACACTTTACCAAGTCAAAGTCTGTTATTACATGCTTTTTAGATGCAGATTGGGCTGGAAACCCGGATGATAGAAGGTCTACTTCAGGTTAATGTATCTTTTTTTGGCCAAAACTTAATTTCATGGAGTTCGAAGAAGCAAATGACAGTTGCAAAGTCTAGTACCGAATCTGAGTATTGGTCTCTAGCCCACACTGCAGCTGGGTTATCTTGGGTCCTATCTCTTTTCAAAGACTTACACATTCTAATTTCCCATATTCCAATTATTTGGTGCGATAATATTGGTGCTCTTTCACTTACATCCAACCCGATTTTTCATGCTCGGACAAAACACATTGAAGTTGATTATCATTATATACGAGAAAAAGTTCTTCAAAAGGAACTCATTGTTTGCTTTGCGTCCACACTTGATCAAGTCGCTGGCATCTTCACCAAAGGACTCACAATAGCCCGGTTTCTACTTCTTCGGGACAAGCTCATGGTTCGACCAAGACCCATTAGCTTGAGGGGGCATATTAACCGACCTAAGGATGCAATCAATCAAGCCCAGCCCAAAGACCGATCCACAGTCAGCAAGTCAAGAGATAAGGATCAACTTAGAATTGGAAATTCATATCACACAGAGAGGCAAATTCCATTATAATCTTTTCATGACCTGTCACACAGAGAGGCATATTTCATTATAATCTTTTTATGATCTGTAATATTTGTGTGCTATCTGTATCTTTCCAAAATCATTGTAACAAAACCATTGTAAAGAGATTATATATATCAATGCACATCTCACTCTCAAAATACACAAGAGATTAAGAAATATTCTTTTACCGAGTTTATACACTTGACTCTCTTGATGCGGAACTATTAAACTTTTATAGGTCATGTCTATAAATTTGTCCCTTCATTATTTGAGTTTCATGCAATATTTGAGTTTTATGTATGGTTGGAAAGCTCTTGTTGTTAAGTATATCAAAATCATATATGGAGGTAGCACATCTAGAGTCAATCAAATCATGCAAAAGATTGAACTTTTATGGCACCAATGGTAGGCCTTATTTTTTCGAAGTCCCACGCATACTAAACTTCTAGAGGTCATAATTTTAGATCCATCAATCAACAGAGTTCTATGTAACTTTGGAAAGTTCTCGATGAGCAGATTAAAATAATGTATGAATGGACCATTTGAAGTAAAAGAAAGTTATTCAAAAAATCAAAAGCGTCACTGCTTTCATAGAGTCCCAAACAAAATAAGGACCTATTTGGCATGGTGTCATTTAAATGTTCTTGTATTCCCATGAGTTCTATTTACCATTGAAAAGCTCTCGACAATTATATTGTAATAATGTATACTGTATATAAGCCATTTAAGGTAAATAAAATGACACAAAAAAGAGTCAAACTTTTCAAGCTTCAGCATCTGGCCCACTTTCTCAAGGTCCTATGCGCACTGAGTGTCGCGGCCCCGGACTAGGTTACCGAGGTCCTAATCCGGGATTGGGATTGAAGATGTGTGTGTACATTTATTTAAGTTCCCACAGGCGTCTGCGGTGAGGATATCACAACAACATAGTACATTTTTGTTAAGCGCGGAAGCGTGTAGCAAATCAAATTGATGATTCAAGTGACAAGATAAAATCATATATGTAAACCAAGTATCATAATGAGCAATAATCATTAGTGCTTTCCCAAAAGAAAAGTTAAAGTTTATACAATAGATCATTTAGTTACATTCCCAAAAATAGAGGCCAACAAAGGCCAATATAAAAAAAATACCAATCCCCAAAGAATGGTTAAAAGTTCCCAAAATGCAATCAAATGTTTAAACGACATCACCAGCACGCCACTCAACTAGACGTTGTGGTTCACCGACCGCCTCCTCAAGCTCCGCCTCGGTATAGACAATGTTCGGACCTGAGTACCAAAGAGTGGGTCAAACACGACGGTTTGGCAAATGGGTGAAGAGACATAACAATATAATAATAAATGAATTTACCTTTAAAAGCATTCAAACCCTGTTTAAATAACAATTTCCATAAAAGAGATAAATCATTTATTCAAATACAAGTATGCGTTGTAAAACATGTAAAGGTAACCAAAGAATCGGGAAACGAGCAAGATAGCAACCACACGAAGCTAAGTCCTCTATCACCAAAGTGACAGCGCAATATCAAGGTGTTGATCTCAGTCACACGAGGTGAGGTGAAACAACGAAATATATACATATACATATAATATACGGGACATGACCACGGTAGCGAGTCGGGCATCGGGAACCAGGGTAGCAATCCGGGGTATCGGGACAAGACCACGGTAATAACCAGGTAGCGGGATCCAAACTGCAGCTGGCGGGACAAGAGGAGGATCTCCAAGTCGGTGGATCAGACCAACAGGGTTACCCAAGCTTAGTGGTGCCGACTCATAGGTCAAATGACAAGATTAAAACATGTATAAAATACATCAAGTGCAAGTACATAAATAAACGGGACGGGGGTGCTCAAAGGCACAACTGTCATATCAATCCGAGCATGCTTATCGGGACTAGCAAAACGCTACAATTTCAATTTCAATATTTTTGGGAATGCATAAAGAATTCGGGAATAACAAAATACAATGAACTTTTGAAATCTCAAGACAAGTATCGGGGTTCAAGATTTGTTTAAGGTGAATAGGGGTCCCATATGTCGATTTAATAACAACTTGGTACTTTTTGTCTTTGGGGACATTCCGGGCTCCTTATAAACCTTAGGATTCTCAAAACTTCAAATGAAATCTTCGTGATGTGGTTTCTTTCTCAAATGGCTTCATACATTGCCTAGTAAATCTCCCTGACATAGAGGGGTTCTCAATGAATATTCCCAAAATATTTAAACAATTCATCACTGTCCCAAACATAACCCTTGACCGACAGAGCACATCGCTCGAGCGAACCGGAGAGTTCGCTCGAGCGAGGTGGTCTCTGGAATGGTCTTTTGGGAGGGTTTGCTCGAGCGAAATTGAGGTCGCTGGAGCGAACTCATCCAGCATCAGGTTGGCTCGAGCGAAAGTTTAGTTCGCTCAAACTAACCACTCTCTGGAACGAGTTCTGGGAGGGTTCGCTCGAGCGACAAAGGGGTCCGCTCGAGCGCGCTGTCCACTGGAATGGCACGAACCCTTTTCTGGACACTTCGCTCGAGCGACCTGTCAAGTTCGCTCGAGCGAACTGTCCAGAAACTGGTTCCGGGACAGTTCTTCTCCTCTCTTTCTCTTCCTTCTACAACCTCCTTTAAACACCAAATTATGAGTTCCAAAACTCCATCCAAATCAACATCAAATCTCCTATAACATCCATTCCATCTTCCTCTAACAATATCACATCCAAATACAAAGGAAGAAGGGAAGGAAACCACTACACACAAAAGCACATTTCAGATAAAACAAGAGAAAATTGAATGTCAAGAGCCAATACATTTCTATGGTAATAAATGCACTATCAAGGCTCTTTATGAGCATTCATTTCAAGTCAAAGCAATAAATCAACATGTATGGGAAAACAATAAAATCAACCACATTTCTTATTAAACCATTGAAAGCTCATAAAATCAAATCATCCACTTTCCTTAGGTCTCTAATAAGCAAATCAAGCTCTAATCACCTCTCCAAGACAAGGATCCAAGCTATAATAAAATCCCCCAAAACAAAACCCTAAATGGGTCAAAAACAAGAAATAGAAGGAGAAACCTTACAATAATGAAAATGAAACCTCTTCAAGGTCAAAGAAACACAAATCTAAGAGATAGGGAAGGTTGCTTACTTGTAGGGTCTCCAAATAGGCAAGGAGAGCTCAAAGAGTATCTTGAAATGGAGGGCTTCTCTAAAAATGGTATCAATGGAAAGCCATGGTGGTGAGGGAGAAGATGATGGTCTCAATCTCTCAATTTGTGCAAGATTGGTGGTGGATTTGGTGGGGTAAGAGCAAGAGAAGAAGGAAAAAGGAAAACCCTAGTTAATGGGTTGAGCTAGAAAAGGAAAAAAGGGAGAGGAGTCCTCCTTATATACAAAAATGAGGTTGGGTCCCACCACTAGAATTATTCATGGGCTGGAGTCATGCTTATCGGGGCTTCGAACAAATTCGACGAAGAAGAGAAAAGTGATCGTCGAAATATCTAGTTTTCAAAAAGTATGTGTTTCGCGGGTTTCGGGGATACCAAATTTTGGGTACAGATTTAGTGTAAAATGACTGTTTTGCCCTCAATGCTAGGAAAGTCGGGTTTCGGGACCTCGAATGGGCACGAGATCAACATAAAAGTTGTAGGGATTATTGAGATAAAATAAACGGGATTAAATCATCAAACACAAGAATCTCAGATAATCCCCCAAGTAAACGCAAAGTTATAGAAGGAACCCCCAAAGGGCAAATTTCCCAAAACTATATCAAAAGTTATTCTATTCCCCACTTAACCAAAATCCACTAATCACACTTAGAACTAAACAAGACTTAATTAACACTAATCGATGACACTCGGGACAGGGTCTTACACCTCCACCCCTTAGGGCATTTGGTCCACCAAATGGAATATAACTCACCTCAGGTACTAGATGTGGATACTTCCACTGCACTTGATCTCGTAGTTCTCACGTTGCTTCTTTTGGTCCATGGTTCTCCCAAAGTACTTTCACCCATTGAATAGTTCATGTCCTCAACTCTTGTTCCTTTGTATCAATGATTTGAACGGGCTTCTCAACATATGTAGCATACTCTCGAATCTCCAAAGGTTCATGCCGGAGTACATGCAAAGGGTCGGGGACGTACTTCTTCAACATAGACACATGGAAGATGTTGTGTAAGCTGGATAGCTCGGGTGGTAAGGCTAATCTATAAGCCACATCACTGATCTTGCTCACAATGTCATATGGTCCAATGTATCTCCGTGATAGCTTGCCCTTCTGTTCAAATCTCAATGTTCCTCTCGTAGGTGACACTTTCAAGAAAATCTTGTCTCTTTCTTTGAACTGTAAATCCCTTCTATGAGAATCTCATAGCTTTTTTGTCTACTCCAGGCCACTTTCAAACGTTCTTGAATCAGCTTGACTTTGTCGTTGGTTTCACTCACTATGGTCGGTCCATGGAAACTACGAATTCCAACCTCTTCCCAACATACAGGTGTCCTACACCTTCTGCCATACAATGCCTCGAAAGGCGCCATCCCAATGCTCGAGTGGTAACTGTTGTTGTAAGCAAAATCATACAATGGTAGGGTCTCATCCCATTGGGTCTTCAAGTCTAACACATAAGCACGGAGCATATCCTCAAGAGTTTGAATAGTCCTCTCTGACTGGCCATCTGTCTGCGGGTGATAAGTCGTGCTGAACTGTAGTTTCGTACTCATAGACTCATGTAGTGTCTCCCAAGATCTCGAGACAAATCTGCTGTCTCTGTCAGATGTGATAGAAACTGGCTATCCATGTCGACTGATAATCTCGTTGACAAACAACTCTGCCAAAGGTAGCATATGCATCTTCTTCCTTGTCCTTATAGGAATAAAATGAGCTGATTTGGTGAGACGGTCCACAACGACCCATATCGCATCGCTGCCTCTACTGGTCCTCGGTTGTCCCGAAATAAAATCCATGGTAATGTGCTCCCATTTCCATTCCGGGATCTCTAATGGCTATAACAATCCTGGAGGCTTCTGATGTTCTGCCTTACTCAACTGACAAGTCATGCAATGGGAGACAAACGCTACAATCTCTCTCTTCATATTGTTCCACCAAAATCTAACATTCAAATTCTGATACATCTTCGTTGTCGCGACCCCAGACCGGAGATCCGAAGGACTAGTCCGGGATCGGGAGGCTGAATGATGATAGGATCCATATCGGTTTAATAACAACATACATTTTATTTAACTTCCCACAGGTGTCCGCGGTGAGGATATCACAACCATCCATGAACATTTCTCTTAAGTGCGGAAGTATGTAGCAAATCAAATAGTCAGACTATCTCTAGTCATGAAAGCATTAGCATCAAGTATTAAAAATTGTATCAGAATGAGCAATGATCAATAATATGATTCCCAAAAGTAGTTAAAGTTAACAAAAGGTCATTTATTACAATCCCCAAAGTTAGAGGCCAACAAGGGCCAATATAGACAAAATAATAACCCAATGAATGGTTAAAAAGTTCTCCTCAAAATGTACGCCTCTCGTAGCACCCGATGTCTACATGACATCGTCAGCACGCCACTCGACTAAAGGTTGCGGCTCACCTACCGCCTCCTCCGGCTCCTCCTCAAGGAAACCGGCAACGGGACCTGAGTACCAAAGCAAATGGGTCAGACACGACGGTCTGGCAAGAGAGTGAAAAGATACAACAACATGTACTAATAAAGGAAATACCTTGAAAAGCATAGAAATCTGTTTCAACAAGAACTTTTATAAAGTAGATAAATCATTTGTTAGAAAACAGGTAAATAAGGTAAAACATATCAGGTAACCAAGGGATCGGGAACTAACAAGATGGCAATCACGTAAAGCTAAGTCCTCTGTCACTAGAGTGACAATAGTATAACGGGATGTTGATCTCAGTCACACAAGGTGAGGAGATTCAACGCAATCATATATACAATATAAATATACGGGACGGGACCACGGTAGCGAACCGGTTATCGGGACGGGACCACGGTAGTAGACCGGGTATCGGGATCCAAACTGCAGCTGGCGGGATGGGAGAGGGATCTCCAAGTCGGTGGATCAAACCGACAAGGTATCCAAGCTTAGTGATGCCGACTCATAGGTCAAATAACAAATCGAGACATATGCAAGTAAATCAAGTACAATAATTAAACGAGCAAGACGGGGGTGCTCAAGGGCACACTGTCATTTCATGTCGGGCAATACATTTCGGGACAAATAACTGTTACTAGTGTATCTATCATGTTTTCGGGAAAACAAATCATATAGTATAATCTTGGAATGAAGTGAAACACTAAACTATAACAATCTCGGGTAAAATACTGGTTTCAAGATCTGTTTAAGTGAATAGGGGTCCCGTATGTCAATTATGATAAAGACTTGGTACTCTTCGAGTTGAAGACATTTTGGGCTTCTTATGCACCTTGAAGTTTCAAGACTTCGAATGAAGTCTTTGTGATATGGTTTCTTCCTCAAATGGCCTCATATGATGCTTAATAAATCTCCTTGACACAGAGGGGTTCCTAGAGAATAGACCCAACCATTGAAACAATTGAACATTGTCCCAAACATAGCCTATGCCAGACGAACCGCATCGCTCGAGCGGATTGGAGGGTTCGCTCGAGCGAGTCGCTCGCTGGAATGGTGGTCTGGGTGGGTTCGCTCGAGCGAAGTGGAGGTCGCTCGAACGAACTCATTGGGTCGAGCAAATATTTAAATGTGTTCGAACGAACAACTCTCTGGAATGAGTTCTGGGATGTCCGCTCGAGCGACCAGGGGTCCGTTCGAGCGAACAAGCTACTGGAATGCTCCGAACCCTTTCCTGGACAGGTCGCTCGAGCGAAGTGTCATAGTCGCTCGAGCGAACTGTCCAGAACCTGAGTTTGGACCAGTTCAGCTCCACAATCACTCTTCCTTTTTACCACCCCTTCTTAACCACTTTCATACCACCCCTTCTTAACCACTTTCATACATCAAATGAGGAGTATAAATCTCCATTCAAATAACCTTAAATCCCCAACCACATCCATCACATTTTCCTCCATCCATATCACATTCCATACAAGCAAAGAGGAGAAGGAAACCATTTCACACAATATACATATTCAAGGCAAAACAAGAAAACATTAATTGCCATGAGCTAACACATCTATATGATCATAAATGCATTCTTTAATACTCCATCAAGAATATTTATTTCAACAATAAACACATTAATGAAAGCATGAAAATCCGTAAATGCTTCACCAAACCATTTAAAATCCAAAATACTCCAATCATTCACTTGCCTTAGGTCTTCAAATCAAGTAGCTCAAGCTCTAACAAGTCTTTCAAAACAACGGTCCAAGCTACAAGGAAGATCCCAAAATAAAACCCTAAAATGATCAAACAATGAAATAACAAGGAAACCTTCCAACAATGAAGGTGGAGCTTCTCTAAGGCCAAAGGAATACAAATCTAGAAGATGAATGGGGATTACTTACTTGCAAAGTCCTCTAATGGCAATGATAAGCTCAAAGGAAGTCTTGGAAATGGAGGCTTTTCCCCACAAAACTATTGTAAGAAAGCTTTCAATGAGGTGAAGAAGATGATGGCCTCTAATCTCCTCTTGGTGCAAGCTTGAGAGTGGGTTGAGGATGAAGAAGCAAGAAGAAGAAGAGAAAAGCAAGAGAAAACCCTAGGTTCAAGAGTTATGCTGGAACAAGGAGAATGAAATGAATGGGATAATGGTTTCCCCTTTGTTAACAATGAATTGGGTCCCACTACTAAAGGAACTTGGGTGGCGGAAAACATCTCTTTCGGGACCTCGGATGGATTCGACGAAGAAGGAAGAAATGATCGTCGAAATGTCTACTTTCCAAAAAGTCTATGTTTCGCGGGTTTCGGGAATATCAAGTTTTTGGGTACAGATTTTGTGTACAATGACTGTTTTGCCCTCAAGGCTATGAAATCGGGTTTCGGGATCTCAAATGGACACGGGATCAACATGAAAGTTGTAGGGAGTAACGATATCAATAAAACGGGGTTAAAACCATGAATGTAAAAATCTCTGATAAATCCTCAAGAAAATGCAATGTCATGAAAAGGAACCCCCAAAGGGTCCTACCAACACAAAGCAATCAAAACTCCCCCAAAACTATGTCCAAAGCTATCCCAACCCAACTTAGCCAAAAATCACTAAACAAGCTTCGTACTAACACGCAACTTAATTAGTACTAATCGGGTTCACTAGGGTCGGGGTCTTACATTCGTGCTACCTAGATGCATTGAATACTTTGTACTGTGAGCTTTGGTCATAATGTCATTCCTCAAATCTTCAATATTGGGTACACACAGGCAGCCACGGTAGTACAAAACTCCATCAACAATACGGAAGTCAGGACGTTCTGCTATGTGCTCTGAAATCTTGGCCAACTCTGGATCTTGCAATTGATTGTCCTTGAACTTCTGAATGAAGGAAGGCTCTGACATTGACATGTTAGCTAACAAAACACCATTCCTTAGCGGCTGTAGATCTATACTCAACTCTTCAAATTGCTCAAAAATACAAGTGCCACTTAGATTTGCCAATCTTATTGATTTTCTGCTTAAGGCATCGGCAACTACATTAGCTTTTCCCGGGTGATACTTGATTGGAAACTCATAATCTTTGAAATATTCCATCCATCTTCTCTGCCTCATGTTAAGTTCCTTATGAGAAAACAAATACTGCAAGCTGCAGTGGTCGGAGTGGACTTCGAACTTCTCTCCATAGAGGTAATGTCTCCACATTTTCAATGCGAAAACAACCGCTGCTAACTCAAGATCATGGGTGGTATAATTCTTCTCATGATCTTTCAATTGCCGGGATCCATATGCAACAACTTTTCCCTCTTGCATCAACACGCAACCAAGTCCAACATTCGAAGCATCGGTAAAAATGGTGAAACCGCCGCTTCCAGATGATAAAGTAAGGACTAGTGCTGTAGTCGATCTCTTCTTCAGCTCTTGGAAACTAGTTTCACACTGATCTGTCCACACATACGGCACATTCTTCCTTGTCAACTTCGTCAAAGGTGACGCAATCGATGAAAATCCCTGTACAAACCTCCGGTAATATCCTGCCAATCCTAGAAAACTTCTGATTTCTGTCACATTCTTTGGTCTTTCCCACTTCACTACTGCTTCAATCTTGGATGGATCTATTGATAATCCTTCTTTGGAGATGATGTGCCTAAAAAATGCTACTTGTTCCAACCAAAATTCACACTTATTGAGCTTCGCATACAACTGATTCTCTCTTAGAAGTTGCAGTGCTATCCTCAAGTGCTCTTCATGCTATTCTTTGGTCTTGGAGTACACCAAAATGTCATCTATGAATACTACCACAAATTGATCCAAGTACTGCACGAATATCTTGTTCAGTAATGCCATGAACACTGCTGGTGCATTAGTCAACCCAAATGGCATCACTAGGAACTCATAGTGGCCATATCTTGTCCGGAAAGCTGTTTTCAACACATCTGATTCTCTGACTCTCAGCTGATGATAACCGGATCTTAAGTCGATCTTCGAAAAGTATGAAGCACCTTATAACTGATCAAACAGTTCATCAATCCTTGGCAATGGATATTTGTTCTTGATGATCACTTGATTCAATCTCCTGTAATCTATACACATCCTCATCGAACCATCCTTCTTCTTGACAAACAAGACTAGAGCTCCCCATGGTGAAATGCTAGGTCTCACAAAACCTTTGTCTAACAATTCTTGCAACTGAGTCTTCAATTCTCCCAAATCTGCCGGAGCCATTCTATAAGGTGCAATCAAAATCGGAGCGGTCCCTGGTAACAACTTAATAGTGAAATCAATCTCTCTGATGGGTGGTAATCCTGGAATCTCCTCCGGAAAAACATCCGGGAATTCCCAAACAATTGGGATCTCCTCCACCCCTTAGGACCGTTTATCCTCCGTGATAAACGCCAAATATGCTTCACATCCACTTTTCAATAGTCTATCAGCCTTCAACGCTGAGACAAACCCTGTACGAGGGTTTCTCCTCTCTCCCTGAAACAACACCCCTGCTGGTGTCTCATCTAACTTGAAAGTAAGGGTCTTATGGAAACAATCCATTGTGGCATGGTACCCTGGCAGCCAATCAATCCCTAGGATGACATCATAATCATACATTTCTAATAAAATGAGATTTGCCGTTAAAACCACTTCTCCTATCTGAACTGCACAACTAGGGTAAAAGGTTCTATAAATAACTTGTTTACCTACTGGGGTTGCCACAGTCAAAATGAACTCAAGTTCTCTATCATGCACATCAATCAACTTAGAAAATGCATGAGACAAAAACGAGTGTGTAGAGCCAGGGTCAAATAAAATCCTAGCTTTAATCCCACAAACAAGGAGTGTACCTTCCACGACATTGCCTGTTGCCTCTGCATCAGCTCTATTAACCGCATAAATTTGTCCTTGCTGTTGTGGCCTATTATGAGCCTGTTGTGGCCTGCCTTGCTGGACTTTTCTGTTTTGTTGTGGGGGGCGCTGATTCTGATTCTGTTCCTCTTAACGGGTCTATTGCTGCTGCTGTGGTCTATGCTGTTGCTGTGGTGCCTGTTGCTGAAGTGGCCTTGCTTGATTCTGAACAACGATTGCATTTTATGGTGGTGTCGGACGCTGCGCTCCCTGTTGCTGCTGGTTCTGTCTGTTCAGTCTTGGACAGTCTCTCATCTGGTGGTTCATAAAACCACATCTGAAGCACGTTCTTGTCAGTGTACGACACTGTGCACTCTCATGGTTCTTCCCACAGTGGGTACAAACCAATGGACTCTGAGCATTCTGTTTTGTCCTCTGTTTCTTGTTCTGATGATTCTTCTGCTGGTAGTTTTGCTGATGAGCTTGTCCTTTTCCTTGAACTCTAAGGATCTTGTTGTGAAAGTTCTCAAACTTGTAGGCTCTCTTGACAGCTTCCTCGAAAGTGACATGTGGTACTACTCCGGTAGCATCTCTCTCAATGATGGGATTGAGTCCTTCTAGGAACTTAGCAATCTTCTTCTCCACCGTGTCCACTAGCTCTGGAGCATATATAGACAATCTCTTGAACTTTGTGAGGTATTCATGGACTATCATATTCCCTTGCACAAGCTGCTGGAATTCCATTGCCTTCCGCCTTTTGATGTGGGTGGGTACATATTTATCATGAAACTGCCTCTTGAAATTCGCCAAAGCCACTGCATCTGCCATAGTCCTGTATTCATCTCTAATCGTCTTCTCCTATATGTCTGCTGCACCGTTAAAGAGAGATGATACAAGTTTCACTCTATCTCTTCCGGTGCATTGGAAGATCTCAAAGATGTTCTCAGTATGCTCTAGCAAGTCATCTGCGGCTAATGGATCATGTTAGGGATTTTGTGTATTGCAATTTGATGGATGCATTATCATTTTAGCATCATTTGAATTTTCACACATGCATTGATTTAGAAAATCTTGAAATCTTGATTTACACATGCATTGATTTTTAGACTTGTAGAAATATTGATTTATGCATGTTTTGATTTTAAACTTGGATGCAATTTATTTTGAAAAGGAGTTTTATCAAATCAAGCTAGCCTATATTTTAAATCTTTCAAATCATTTTAGGCTTTTTTATGTTTCATGTTTTTAAACCTCTTAGTTTGATTTAAAACATGATTCCAAGCTTGATTCAGTGGCCCAAAAGTTCTCACAAGAAATCACTTTGAAATATGCATTTTTAGGGAATTTTGGTCCCAGGCCCGGGTCGACCTGCAGTGTTGCCGGTCGACCGGCCCAGGGAACCCGGTCGACCGAGCCCACTGCGGGTCAACCGGGAAAAGAGCCGTTGTGCCTTTTTTTAAACGATCAGATTTATGACCGTTGAAGGCTAGGTCGACCGGGGATAGGGCAGGTCGACCGGGGAGACGCAGGAACTCAATTTTTGAGTATAAATACAAGTTCAGTCCTTTGGAAAAGTTGTTGAAAAAGAGAGGAACCAAGAGCCACTCTTGAGGTATTTTGAGACAAGAAAAAGGGGATGAACTAAGAGAGACCAAGGGGTCATTAGTGAAGCTAAAGCTTGGATCAATGAAATTAAATCTCTAAGTAAGCTTTACTTTTTATTTATCATATGTTATATGCTTTGCTTAAATTATTGGTAAATGAATTTTAGCATTATAACTATGATGTGTTGAATCCATGCTTCATTTAATCTTTAATCTAAGTTGGATTGGATTCTTTACCCGTGATTTCAAACCAAGTTGTTTTAAAATCTTCATTAATCATGCTTAGCCAAAATCTTTGATTTCTTTTATAGCATGATTCATTTACTTGGTTGAATATTTATTTGTTGTTTTCATTCATTTAAATCTTAGTTAAATTAATTTGGTTTTGAAAACAACATTGCACATGCATCACATGTTTTAAGTTAATATATTTCATACAACTTGTGAGCCCTTGATTTTCATGTCATTAACAAGTTTGCATCATACATGTGATTTGCATTTAACTTCAATCAAATCTTTTCATGTGCCTTAATCTTTTAAATGCTTTGAGCATATTTTAATTGAGATTTGTTTTTAACTTGATTGAAGTTATCACACACACACACACACACACACACACACATCATGAGCATACACCTTTGCATTCATTTAGTGTTTGTGTGAGTTAGTTTTTCACTTTCATATCCGCCTATATTAGAGGCATTGTAATTGAGCTTTAATTGCATCTCTTTGAGTGTTTGTGTAGACACTTCTTTAAGAGAAATCTTTTACTTGTAAAGGTTATTGCTTAGCCTAAGAAAAGCATAGTGTAAAGGTTATTGCTTAGCATAGAAAAGCACATTGATAGGTTATTGCTTAGCCTAGAAAAGCACATTGTTAAAGGTTATTGCTTAGCCTTTTGAAAAGCATAAATAGTGGAAATCCGGTGGGGTGTTGGATCACAAGCCGGTAGTGGATGTAGGCATTGAGGCCAAACCACTATAAATCTTTATGTGATGGTGAATGCTTGTGGTGATTGTTTTTATTAGCTTCCGCATCTTGTTTGATAAATCATCACTTGTGACTAGTTTATTTTAAGAAGTTAAAATTTGTCATAATTGGTCACATAATGTAGCTCACCCTATTCACCCCCCCTCTAGGGTTAGGATCCAGGACTTTCAGATCCTCTATGCCTAGAAAGTCCTTTGGAGCTCTCTTCTGAAACCGCTCAAACAAAGCGTTTGGGTCATGTTGCCTCTAATTGATGACAATGGCGGGTTGAGCTTGAACCGGTTCTGGTCTTCTTTATAATACTTCTAACAGTTGCCTTTGCATCTCTGCCAATTCCCTAGCATGATCTTCCTTTCTCTTAAGCATTTGCTCTTGCAATCTAGCCTGGTTCTCATTGGCCTGACGCTGTTGGTCAAGCATTGCCTGCATCATTTGTTGGAATTGATTTGGCATGTTGTTATCAACCTTGTCTTCCTCAACAGGTCCTGTGTGATCACTGTTACTTGCGGAGGGGTTGCCGTTTATCGGTCTCTTACGAGGTGACATGATGCAGCAAAACAAGTTGTTAGCACATAATAAACAAATAAAGGGTTGAAAGTCCACGAGGATCCTAACCCTAGAGGGGGGGGGGTGAATAGGGTGAGCTACAACTAATGACTAATTATGACCAATTTTAATTTCTTAAACTAAACTAGTCACAAGTGGTGATTATAAGAAAAAATGCGGAAGCTCAAATAAACAATCACCACAAAAGCATGCACCACAACACAATATTTATAGTGGTTCGGCCAACGTGCCTACATCCACTACCGGCTTGTGTCTCCAACACCCCACCGGATTCCACTAAGTATGCTTTTTACTAGGCTAAGCAATAACCCTTACAATGTGCTTTTCTAGGCTAAGCAATAACCTTACAAGATGCTTTTCAAAGGCTAAGCAATAACCTTACAAGATGCTTTTCAAAGGCTAAGCAATAACCTTACAAGTTGCTTTTCTTAGGCTTAGCAATAACCTTTACAAATATAGTTTTCTCAAAGAAAGTGTCTTAACAAAAGAACACTCTAAGAGATTACAATTTAAGCTCAATGGAATTGCCTCTTGAATAGGCTAATATGAAAGTGAAAACTAAACTCACACAAAAACTCTATGAATGCAAAGATGTATGCTTATGAGGTGTGTGTGTGATGGCTTCAATCAAGTTCAAAAAGAAAGCTTAATCAAATATATTGCTTAAAGCAATTCAAAGTTTAAAGCTCATAAAAGATTGATTGAAGTCTTATGCAAATCACATGTATGAAATTCAACTTGTTTATGACATGAAAATCAAGGACTAACAAGTTGTATGAAAATGGCTAATTTAGAACATGTGATGCATGTGCATGTTGTTTTCAAAACCAAATTAATTTTACTAATGTTTAAATGAATGAAAACAACAAGCAATGTTTCAACCAAGTGATATAATCATGCAATACAAGAAATCCAAGATTTATGACTAAACATGATTAAGAAAGTTTAAAACAAAACTTGGTTTGAAAACAAAGTGATGAATCCAATTCTTGAATATCAAAGATGAAGGGAAGAATGGATTCAACACATCATTGTTATCATGCTTGAAATCAATTTCCAAAGTTTCAAACAAAGCACATAACAAATGATTAAATCAAAGTAAAACTTACTTGGAGATTTAACTTAGTTGATCCAAGCTTAAGCTTTACTTAATGACCCTTTAGCCTCTCTTAGTTCCTCCCCTTTGTCTTGTCTCAAAGCTCCTCAAAGAAGGCTTAAAAATCTCCAACCAAAGACAAAGGAAAGAGCTCATTTAAATACCAAAAACTGCCCAACGGCTAGTTTTGCCGGTTGACCGGCCATGACAGGCAGGTTGACCGGCCAAACACAACGGTCATAAAAAGAGCCGTTTGGCTTCAGGAGCCCGGTTGACCGGCCAGTGTGTGGCCGGTTGACCGGGCCTCTTGGCCGGTTGACCGGGCCTGCCCAGAATTTCCCATATTTTGGGTTTCTTGAAGATTTTCTTTGGGGATCTTTTGGGCCATTAAAATCAAGCTTTTTCACATGTTTTAAAACATTCAAAGATGTATAAAAACATGAAACATCCAAAGCCTAAAATGATTTGAAACTTTAAACCATAGGCTAGCTTGATTTCTAAAAACTCCTTTTTCAAAAACAATGCATACATATATGATTATGAAGGGATGTATGTATGCAAAGTTCAAACCTAAATTGTCAAGATGATTTTCCAAATATAATGCACAAGGAAATAGGTTTTCAAAAGAGTTTGGATTTCAAAACTAATGCATCCAAGTTTAAAACCAAACCATGCATAAAACAAAAGCTTTTCCAAATCTTAAAAGCTATGCATGAATAAAACTAGATTTCAAGATTTCTAAAAATAATGCTAGTGTGTGAATTCAAATGATGCTAAAGTGCAAATGCATCCACCAAATTGCAAATTACAAAATCCCTAACAATCTCCCCCTTTGCAATTTGATGGCAACTTACTCATCATTGACATTTCACACTTAGTCTTCAGCTCCCCCTAAGCTGGACAAGTCTTGAAATCTTCTTGGATGCTTCTTCTCTTAGCTTGGGCTCTTGGGCTCTTTTCTTCAATCTTCTTGATGCTTGGAGCTTGATCATTCTTCAAGCTTTCTTTCCATCTTCCTCTCTTTAGCCAAGCATCTTCTTTAGCTCCAAGCTTTCTTTCTTCTATTTGCTCTCCCCCTTTGACCATGCCTCTTTCTCCCTTTGGCAAGGTATGCATTCTCTCCCCTTTGGAAGCTTGGACAACTCTCCCCCTTTGATGGATAGGAGATCTTCGAGTACTTGAACTCTCGAACTTTCTCCCCCTTTGAAGAGTAGGAGATCTTTGAGTCACACTTGAACTCTCTCTCCCCCTTTGACATTAAATTGCAAAGGTACCTACACACATGAAACAAGAAGAATACCTTTAGTAGCACCTGTTAACAAATGGAATTGAAAATGAAATTCATAACAGGCTATCATGCATGAAAGTTATCTCTAAGGGCTCAAAAGCAATCCAAGGGTGAATTTGATCAAAACTAATACTTCCTATGAAGGTTTACACTCCCCCTCAATCCATTCTCTTCTTTTGTCAAGCTTTTGACAAGATATAACTATTAGATTCAAGAAGTAGATGGTTTAACCAAGTGAGGGTCAACTTCAAGGAAAGGATTAGATTCATTTAACTATAAGGCTCAAATGATCAAATTACCAAAAGAAAGCAAGGTCTCATGAGAGAGACGATCATGGATACCAATTGAAATAAACATATCAATTGAGATTAAAGGATGTGACTATTAACACAATCACTCTAAAATGGATTTAAGAATATTACTATTAGGAAAAATCCAAATAAGAGCTATCCATGATGCAATGGGGTTTACTAAACATAGCATTAAATAATTTAACTATGGAAAGCATATGCTATGTAAAGTTTTGAAAATCATTTCATTCAAACAATAAATATGACTATTAATGTGCAAGAATGAGTGAAATGAAATTCAAACATGAAGCCAACCTCAACTAATAACCAACCAATATTATGAACACATAAACATGGTGGTCATGAGATATACCTATATGAGCAAGAGAGGTGGCAACATGAACATTATAATGCTAATGGTGTGTGACATGGAATTTAAACATATAACTATCAAGATCAAACCAATGTACACAAGGTCTATCACATACACAAGATAAGATATCAATTGGATATGAAATCAATGGAAAGTTATACCAAATGAAACCAATTGAATATGACAACATGATTAAAAGCAAGGATGTGACAAACCCAAAATCCCATCAAGCATCATAAATGCATATTCATCACTTTTAAGGATATAACTATTGAGCATAGTGATGAACTAGGCAAATTGCAATGCAAAAGGATATGACTTGGTAATGCATGCAATTTCCAAAGTGTCAAAATCATATGAATTCAACAACTAAGATATCCATCAAACAAGAGATATAACTATGAAAAAGGAATGGATTTCAAAGAGGTTCATATGATCAAGAACACTATTATGAAGTTGAAACATGTATAAAGATGACAACATTAAGAAGGTATACATGAATCAACATCATAACCATCCAAAAAGAAATGACTATTAGGCATAGAGGATGGATTTGAGTTCTAGTATGGTTTCAACAAATATAATAAAGATCACAACCATACATTGAACCAATAGTCATTTGCATATAAAAAGAATGTAAATAAACAAGCAAGGATGCAAACAACATACATTTCCATTTCTAAGATAATGAAACCAAAAGAAAAGGAAATGAGAACATGGAACATGCTTTGATGATTATAGCTAATGATGTTATAGAGCATTTCCATTCAATCAATCTTCAAATCATTTTGATAAACAAAATCCAACAATGAGCATAAAAAGAATGATTTTGAAGATCAATTATCAACATTGTATTTGAAAAGATATAACTTAATTGAAACACATACAAGTTGATTTTTCAAAACAATGTTCTCCATATAAAAGTATAACTTATAAATCCATGGAAAAACTTGAATTGATTCAAATCATTTGATTTACAAAAGGATCTAACTAAGACATCCATCAAATGATTTAACAACAATTGATCATGAAAAACCTAGCTATGAAGGCTCTTGAAATCACAATCAATTAATCATGTAGAAATGCAATGCAAAACATATGAGTGCAAAAAGCAAATCAAACATGATGAAATTATAATCAAAGGATTTTGAAAACCATGAAGTGTAACTTAGAATGGTGTATGAAAACAAAATCAATTGATCATAAAGAAACAATGCATTTTATGAAATGTAACTAAGAAAGAACAAAATGCAAATGCAACATGACCAACAAAAGGATTTAACTATTAAAGAATAGGTTGGTCAAGGAGGTTCAAGGCCTTAAGGTTTGACTAAGTAGATAACTTTTGGAATCCACCTAAGGTCTTGGGAGGGTTGAACTTTGAGGTCTAGTTTGGGGTTCTCACCAACTAAAGGAGATTTGACTTGATAAATTTTCAATTTAAACTTATCACCATGATATTTAGATTTAACTAAATTTAGCTTAGATTGGTGATTAGTCTTTTGATGTTGGTGAGTTTGTTTCTTTGGGGATTGCTTCACTTTTCTTTTCTTCTTATTTTCTCCCTTTACTTGACTTTTGAATTTTAAATTTAACTTAGCAACTTTATTCAAAAGTTCTTTCATGGGTTGATATAAGGGAGATAGGTTTAGAAGCTTTTTGTTCTTAGATTCTTTCAAGCTTGGTTTAACTTGTTTAAGCTTTTTAGAATCTATTTTAGGAGACTCCATTTTAAAGGATTTAACTTGTTTAGTTTTTGTGGAGTTTTCCTTGATTTTTAGTGTCTTACCCTTCATAGATTTAGATTCTCCATTTTTGAGTTCAAAGATGGGTTTAGACACATGGCTTCTTTTCCTTAGTTTGCACTCAAACCTAAAATGTCCTTCAATGCCACAAAAATTACATTTGGTTTTGGGCAAAGGAGAAAGAGTGCTAGAGAATGAGGACTCACCTTTCACAAAAGTGTTGGTGAATTTAGGGTCATATGTCATATTCCTATTAAAACCAAGACCCGTCCTATCTCCATGAGATTTACCCAATTTGAATAATTTTTCAAGTTTCTCTTCACTTTGGGTAAACTTGCACTCATACTTTTGTTTATAGTTTTCAAGTTGAGTGACTTTGGTTATAAGGATTGAATTTTCATTTTTAACTTTTGAAAGTTCATTTTCAATATCCTTATGTTTGCTTATCTCTTCATTGGCAAGTTTTAATTCATTAACAACTTTAGATCCAAGTTCTTGTGTTTTCAATTTACTTTTGATCAACTTGGTTTCTAAGTTGTCAAGGTTTTCATCTTGTCTTTTAATTGTATCTCTTAGGTTCAAATTTTCATTTTTAAGCTCATCACAATTTATCTTAATCTCATTTAATTCATCTTGAGCATTAGATAAATTTTCCTTAGAGATAGTCAATTTAGATTCAAGATTGTTAAAGTCTTTACCTTGCCTTTGTAATTGATCTCTTAGTTTTAGATTTTCCTTATTGACATTTTCATAACCCATCTTTAATTCTTTTAGTTCATCTTGAATGTTGGATAGGTTATTTAAAGAGATCATGAACTTAGAGTCTAGACATTTTATTACTTCTTCTTTCTCTCTAAGCTCATCTTTTGAAGAGACTAATTCTTTGCTTAGATTTTTAGATTCTTCTCTTAAACTTTTGTTTTTCTTCTCAAGCTTTAAGGATACTTCATATAATTCTTCAAAGGCTTGTTGAAGATCTTCTTCATCATACTCATTTTCTTCCTCTTTTGAGTCAAATTGATATTCATTTAAGTGAGGGTTTGAATCTCCAATAGAAGGAAGAGTGAGGGGTCTAGAAGAATCTACAAGATCTAGCATAGTGGAGTCCATTCTAATGATTTTCAAATAAGCACAACTCTAGGGTTTTAACTCTAGGTTTTTACACCTAATCAAGAGTTCCAAACACTTGATCCTAATATAGAGCACGAGGCTCTGATACCAATTGAAAGTCCACGAGGATCCTAACCCTAGAGGGGGGGGGGGGGGTGAATAGGGTGAGCTACAACTAATGACTAATTATGACCAATTTTAATTTCTTAAACTAAACTAGTCACAAGTGGTGATTATAAGAAAAAATGCGGAAGCTCAAATAAACAATCACCACAAAAGCATGCACCACAACACAATATTTATAGTGGTTCGGCCAACGTGCCTACATCCACTACCGGCTTGTGTCTCCAACACCCCACCGGATTCCACTAAGTATGCTTTTTACTAGGCTAAGCAATAACCCTTACAATGTGCTTTTCTAGGCTAAGCAATAACCTTACAAGATGCTTTTCAAAGGCTAAGCAATAACCTTACAAGATGCTTTTCAAAGGCTAAGCAATAACCTTACAAGTTGCTTTTCTTAGGCTTAGCAATAACCTTTACAAATATAGTTTTCTCAAAGAAAGTGTCTTAACAAAAGAACACTCTAAGAGATTACAATTTAAGCTCAATGGAATTGCCTCTTGAATAGGCTAATATGAAAGTGAAAACTAAACTCACACAAACACTCTATGAATGCAAAGATGTATGCTTATGAGGTGTGTGTGTGATGGCTTCAATCAAGTTCAAAAAGAAAGCTTAATCAAATATATTGCTTAAAGCAATTCAAAGTTTAAAGCTCATAAAAGATTGATTGAAGTCTTATGCAAATCACATGTATGAAATTCAACTTGTTTATGACATGAAAATCAAGGACTAACAAGTTGTATGAAAATGGCTAATTTAGAACATGTGATGCATGTGCATGTTGTTTTCAAAACCAAATTAATTTTACTAATGTTTAAATGAATGAAAACAACAAGCAATGTTTCAACCAAGTGATATAATCATGCAATACAAGAAATCCAAGATTTATGACTAAACATGATTAAGAAAGTTTAAAACAAAACTTGGTTTGAAAACAAAGTGATGAATCCAATTCTTGAATATCAAAGATGAAGGGAAGAATGGATTCAACACATCATTGTTATCATGCTTGAAATCAATTTCCAAAGTTTCAAACAAAGCACATAACAAATGATTAAATCAAAGTAAAACTTACTTGGAGATTTAACTTAGTTGATCCAAGCTTAAGCTTTACTTAATGACCCTTTAGCCTCTCTTAGTTCCTCCCCTTTGTCTTGTCTCAAAGCTCCTCAAAGAAGGCTTAAAAATCTCCAACCAAAGACAAAGGAAAGAGCTCATTTAAATACCAAAAACTGCCCAACGGCTAGTTTTGCCGGTTGACCGGCCATGACAGGCAGGTTGACCGGCCAAACACAACGGTCATAAAAAGAGCCGTTTGGCTTCAGGAGCCCGGTTGACCGGCCAGTGTGTGGCCGGTTGACCGGGCCTCTTGGCCGGTTGACCGGGCCTGCCCAGAATTTCCCATATTTTGGGTTTCTTGAAGATTTTCTTTGGGGATCTTTTGGGCCATTAAAATCAAGCTTTTTCACATGTTTTAAAACATTCAAAGATGTATAAAAACATGAAACATCCAAAGCCTAAAATGATTTGAAACTTTAAACCATAGGCTAGCTTGATTTCTAAAAACTCCTTTTTCAAAAACAATGCATACATATATGATTATGAAGGGATGTATGTATGCAAAGTTCAAACCTAAATTGTCAAGATGATTTTCCAAATATAATGCACAAGGAAATAGGTTTTCAAAAGAGTTTGGATTTCAAAACTAATGCATCCAAGTTTAAAACCAAACCATGCATAAAACAAAAGCTTTTCCAAATCTTAAAAGCTATGCATGAATAAAACTAGATTTCAAGATTTCTAAAAATAATGCTAGTGTGTGAATTCAAATGATGCTAAAGTGCAAATGCATCCACCAAATTGCAAATTACAAAATCCCTAACAAGGGTCACACATTGCTCACACGAGACTAACTAATGAATCCTTGCTACGTCCTTAGGATTTCTAGTTTCTTTTAATTGCTTGAAACACGTCTCGCTCTGATACCAGTCTGTCGCGACCTCGGACTGGGTTACCGAGGTCCTAATTTGGGATCGGGACTGAAGATGTGTGTGTACATTTATTTAATTTCCCACATGTGTCCGCGGTGAGGATATTGTTGGAAACTAGGTGGGTCATTCAGATAGGTTTCAAAAACTTTTGACCCACTTGATGCAGGGATCAACTATCTAGAAGGCAACAAACCCAATCCAGGATGCAATCCTTCAAACTCATAAACCATGTACAGCAATAAAACCTATCTAGAAGATAGAAAATAGCACATAAACAAGCAACCACGAAATCCACAACATACAAGGATGTAGATTAAACCTTTGGAGCTTTGTAGTGCTCTAATGGAGAAGTTGATCTCTTTCTTTGATGATGAACACCTTCACTAATCAAATTAAGATCTCCAACACCCTTTGATCTTCCACGCTATGTCCCGTATCAGATTCTCTTTTCTCAAGAAGATGGTGGGATCTCCAAGAGAAAAACCCTAAAGGAAACTAGAAGAGAACTAGAAGAGGGAGAGGAAGAGAGGAGTGCAACTCTTGCACACTTAAATGGGCTGGGCGCGAATCCCTATATGGAGTAACATTAGGGATGTCCAAGGCTCTCTTCTTCTCCTTTTATAGCATTGAAGCCACCTCCTCTTACTAATTGAAATAAAAGTCTTACTTCCATTACAATTAGTTGCTTACTAAATCACAATTAGAAGTCTTACTTCAAATATGATTAGTAACCTCCTCTTTTACTAATTAAAATAGAAGTCCTACTGCCATTAATAATTAGTAACTTACTATTACCAATATTAGAAGTTTCACTTCAAATAGAAATAGTAACTTTCTATTTCCTTTTAGAGTTCTACTATAATTAGTATCTTTTTAATATATTGGGCTAGCGTGGGGACCACTAGGGATTCCTTAGAAAGCTGGCTCCAACTGGGACACGCGACCCCACATCTCATGTGCAATCCGGGCCCACAGTTAATTGCAAATAACTCCACTATATAAATGCAATTGCACTCCAGTCTTAGGAATATATTTCAATGAAGACCCTAAACTTCCCAATTACCACAAGTAGGCCCCTCTATCATTATTCATGGATCAATTGGAATAAATCTGTCCCATCCAATGTTAGATCCACATCTTATTATCCTTGAGCCCCAATTAATTATAGTGATCATTTGGTACCGATCCAATTAACTCTTAATCGGAGTGGGTGCGCACTTACCAATGATAAATCCATTAATTGGCACAAGGGGATAATGAAGATAGATTTCATCTTGATCATTGCATGTTCCCACAGTCCTACTACCACGTACCCAAGACACCGAGGTGTTGACCTACAGTTGGCCTCACTCATTGGTGACTCAAAGCAAATGAATAGACAAAAACTTGAGTTCATCAATGTCTCAGGATTGAGAGCCTATTGCTAGGGAATTATGAGAGCAGTCCTTAAATCGAGACAGTATTTCATAAGGTGCTTCTCATGGTCCTTCAATACATCCAATGTTCTAGCACTATGATCCAAAATCTTACATTCTGATGATCGAGACAAATCACACTATCTCATAGTGATCAAAGTGCTGCAACCTTGTCAGATGAGATGCCCAATCTCGTCACTGATTGTGAAGATATTTTAAGTATAAGATTTGTGACACATATCTCCCGTATGTGGATCTCATCCATATACATATATCACATCTAATATACTAATGGGACCCGGTTCATCTCATGAACCATTATGTCATATATATTGGTAATGTGCATTAAGTAATAAATCACCATTCATCTCATGAAAGGAAAGCATGATTATATTGATAAATAAAGAAATTAATCAATCTATTCATCATATACTGGTATTGAGACCATACTATCTAACAGATATCACAACAACATAGTATATATTTGTTAAGTGCGGAAGCATGTAGTAAATCAAATTGATGATTCAAGTGACAAGATAAAATCATATATGTAAACTAAGTATCAGAATGAGCAATGATCATTAGTGCTTTCCCAAAAGAAAAGTTATAGTTTATACAAAAGATCATTTAGTTACATTCCCAAAAATAGAGGCCAACAAATGCCAATATAAAAAAAAATACAAATCCTCAAATAATAGTTAAAAGTTTCAAAAATGTTACATCTCTCTCTAAGCAATCAAATGTCTAAACGACATCATCAGTACGCCACTCAACTAGACGTTGCGATTCACCGACCGCCTCCTCAAGCTCCACCTCAGGATAGACAATGTTCGGACATGAGTACCAAAGAGTGGGTCAAACACGACTGTTTGGCAAATGAGTGAAGAGACATAACAATATAATAATAAATGAATTTACCTTTAAAAGCATTCAAAACCAGCTTATATAATAATTTCCATAAAAGAGATAAATCATTTATTCAAATACAAGTATGCGTTGTAAAACATGTAAAGGTAACCAAAGAATCGGGAAACGAGCAAGATAACAACCACACGAAGCTAAGTCCTCTATCACCAAAGTGACAGAGCAATATCAAGCGTTGATCTCAGTTACACGAGGTGAGGAGAAACAATGAAATATATACATATACATATAATATACGGGACATGACCACGATAGCGAGCCGGGAATCGGGAACCACGGTAGCAATCCGGGGTATCGGGACAAGACCACGGTAATAACCGGGTAGCGGGATCCAAACTGCAGCTTGCGGGACAAGAGGGGGATCTCTAAGTCGGTGGATCAGACCAACAGGGTTATCCAAGCTTATTGATGCCGCCTCATAGGTCAAATGACAAAATTAAAACATCTATGAAATACATCAAGTGCAAGTACATAAATAAACGGGACGGGGGTGCTCAAAGGCACAACTGTCATATCAACCCGAGCAAGCTTATCGGGACTAGCAAAACGCTACAATTTCAATTTCAATATTTTCGGGAATGCATAAAGAATTCGGGAATAACGAAATATAATGAACTTTTGAAATCTCAAGACAAGTATCGGGGTTCAAGATTTGTTTAAGGTGAATAGGGGTCTCGTACGTCGATTTAATAACAACTTGATACTCTTTGACTTTGGGGACATTCCGAGCTCCTTATAAACCTTAGGATTCTCAAAACTTCAAATGAAATCTTCGTAATGTGGTTTCTTTCTCAAATGGCTTCATACATTGCCTAGTAAATCTCCCTGACATAGAGGGGTTCTCAATGAATATTCCTAAAATATTTAAACAATTCATCACTGTCCCAAACATAACCCTTGACCGACAGAGCACATCGCTCGAGCGAACTGGTTCGCTCGAGCGAGGTGGTCTCTGGAATGGTCTTTTGGGAGGGTTCGCTCGAGCGAAATTGAGGTCGCTGGAGCGAACTCATCCAGCATCAGGTTGGCTCGAGCGAAAGTTCAGTTCGCTCGAACTAACCACTCTCTGGAACGAGTTCTGGGAGGGTTCGCTCGAGCGACAAAGGGGTCCGCTCGAACGCGCTGTCCACTGGAATGACACAAACCCTTTTCTGGACACTTCGCTCGAGCGAACTGTCCAGAAATTGGTTCCGGGACAGTTCTTCTCCTCTCTTTCTCTTCCTTCTACATCCTCCCTTAAACACCAAATTATGAGTTCCAAAACTCCATCCAAATCAAGATCAAATCTCCTACAACATCCATTTCATCTTCCTCTAGCAATATCACATCCAAATACAAAGGAAGAAGGGAAGGAAACCACTACACACAAAAGCACATTTCAGATAAAACAAGAGAAAATTGAATGTCAAGAACCAATACATTTCTATGGCAATAAATGCACTATCAAGGCTCTTTATGAGCATTCATTTCAAGTCAAAGCAATAAATCAACATGTATGGGAAAACAATAAAATCAACCACATTTCTTATAAAACCATTGAAAGCTCATAAAATCAAATCATCAACTTGCCTTAGGTCTCTAATAAGCAAATCAAACTCTAATCACCTCTCCAAGCCAAGGGTCCAAGCTATAACAAAATCCCCAAAAACAAAACTCTAAATGGGTCAAAAACAAGAAATAGAAGGAGAAACCTTACAATAATGAAAATGGAACCTCTTCAAGGTCAAAGAAATACAAATTTAAGAGATAGGGAAGGTTGCTTACTTGTAGGTTCTCCAAATAGGCAAGGAGAGCTCAAAGAGTATCTTGAAATGGAGGGTATTCTCATAAAATGGTATCAATGGAAAGCCATGGTGATTAGGGAGAAGATGATGGTCTCAATCTCTCAATTTGTGCAAGATTGGTAGTGGATTTGGTGGGGGTAAGAGCAAGAGAAGAAGAAAAAAGGGAAAGGGAAAACCCTAGTTAATGGCTTGAGCTAGAAAAGGGAAAAAGGGAGAGGAGTCCTCCTTATATACAAAAATGGAGTTGGGTCCCACCACTAGAATTATTCATGGGCTGAAATCATGCTTATTGGGGCTTCGAACGAATTCGACGAAGAAGAGAAAAGTGATCGTCGAAATATCTAGTTTCCAAAAAGTATATGTTTCGCGGGTTTCGGGGATACCAAATTTTGGGTACAGATTTAGTGTAAAATGACTGTTTTGCCCTCAATGCTAGGAAAGTCGAGTTTCGGGACCTCGAATGGGCACGAGATCAACATAAAAGTTGTAGGGACTGTTGAGATAAATAAAACGGGATTAAATCATCAAACACAAGAATCTCAGATAATCCCCCAAGTAAACACAAAGTTATAGAAGGAACCCCCAAAGGGCCCCACTAGTCACAAAGGCACTCAAAATTCCCAAAACTATGTCAAAAGCTATTCTATTCCCCACTTAACCAAAATCCACTAATCACACGTAGAACTAAACATGACTTAATTAACACTAATCGATAACACTCGGGACGGGGTCTTACACTGAGCTATTTCAATTCTAAGTACTATTGGAAAGCCAACAACAATTAATAGAACAATATGGTCAATAAATCCAGGAGACTGACAAAAGTCTGTAGGCAGGATAAAATTAGACTTACCAGGACTCACTTCCTTTGGACAACAAACCTATTTAGAATAATAATAATAAAATATATAATTGAGATGGATCGCCTGAGTCGTGGGTGGCGCTTTCCTTAAGACAATAATTCTCAAAGCTCCTTTCGATGACATCAAACAATTCATTGCACATATAAAGACACATACGTAATCCAGTGCATTGCACTTAGGGCTGTCAATCGTGTCGTGTTAACAAATTCAGGTTGTGGGTTAACGAGTTCGTGTTAGAATCACCTCAACTCGTACACGACCCATTAAATAAACGGGTCCTAAAATCAAACATGAACATGATCCATTAACCCGTTATATAACTTTGTACATTTTGGATCATGTCAATTAACACACACTCTTTTGCTAATAAAAGGAGAGTAAAGGAGTTACAAAAAGATCTTTTATATGTGGGTTTTAAGGTTTCACTTCAACCTTTCCAAACTTACCAAAATACCCCTCATGTATTTTATAATTTATGTCATTTATCATTTGGCGGGTTGTATCGGGTTGTTAATGGGTTACCAGTTATATTCGTTAGCAACGTGCTAATTTAATGGGTCAACATGTCCGACCCATTAATGACACGAACCCATTAAGAGGCCACCCGAACCCATTATGACGATCCGATAGGTGATTAATAACAAAATCATAATATGTTTGTAGCAAATTAGAATATAAACAGATTAATAGTAATTAAGTTTGGTGTGAAGGATAATACAACTAGGCAGGTCATGCATATACATATACCGAAAAGCACATATCGAATCAAGTAAGTGACATGTATAATATCCATCATAATTCTAAACAAAATGGCAACCACACATGCTATGTTCTTCGTCATGGTTGCGACGGCGTGACCGTGACAAAGTAGAGTCCAAACAAACAGACAATGCACGTCCTCGACTGCGTGTGGCATTTTCGGGGTGGAGGCTGACTCACGGTTGCGTGCGGCGTGACCGGAGAGCCAATAAAGAAACCAACTGCAGCGGCAATGAACCAAATAATCCAAACCCCGACTTAGATTGGCCTAACCAAGTAAGGGTCGAAGCGTAGTGGAGCCGACATGAGAATCAAGGATAAAATAGGCTAAACATACACTATCTTGGAGATGGTGCTAGGGTGGAGGAGACTACTCTCGAATATGACAAACCCAAAAAATCCATCTAAATAGATTGGGTAGTCCCTCAGGTGTCTAAAATGACTAAATAGAGCTTGTATAGGACAAACCTAGCAAGTCGGGTAAATTCGGGTGAAAAAAAATAAAACGGTTTCAATTATGTTGAAAACAATTTTAGAAGTCAAGCATAGGGTCTGAAAACTTTTGGATAGCATTCCAGCAAAGAATGGGGTATCCCAAAGGATTAGAAAGAGTAAATTTTGGATCCAGTGCACAAGAACGGATGTAGTGCATGATTGCACCCCTTTCGAGCTCATGACACCCTAAACCTAGGATCTTGTCACCTTGGGGATTCAGAAGTGGCAATGAATGCTCACTCACCCCCAAGCATGACTTTCCAAACCTAACCATCCATTCTAAGTCCGGGTACAAAGGTGGTGGTGTTGGGTGACTAATGTGTACAAAAGAGATAGGCATACATAGTGCATGCAAGTAACATGTGCACAAAAGCACAAGAAAATAGGTCGATTGACCAAACAAGTGCGGAGTACCTCCTAAGATCCAATTCAGGTCCGGGGACTGCCTTTGACATGCCAAGACATCACGAAACACACTTATGTACATTTAAGGTTCGAATGTCCAGAAGTTGTGCATTTGGTGCTTCCAAAGGTAACAGGCATCCTTAGGCGTTAAATGGACATACATTTGGTTCATTATATCAAACATGCTTCCTAATAATCCAAGAGGAGTTATATGACTCCTCAAGTGCGTAGTCCGAGGATCAAGTCCAAGTGAGTTTGGGTCATAGTCCCAAATTCCTAAGTCTAAGATACCAAACTCCATCGTGAGGAATCGGGATTAAATTCCCCTAATTGGTCCATTAGAGGGGGAAAACTGTCACGCCCCCAAACCCGAAACCCTACAGCAGTTTGACCTCGGTGACGCGAATTGGGAAGTAAGTGATAAATAATATTTCTCCCCAGGATCTGTGTGCGTGAGGAAGATAAAATTTCCAACACATCAAAACATTTCGCAGAAGCTTATGTGGCATTGCAACCCGGAGTCCGTGGCCCTCGGATTTCGCGTCGCACTCAACCTATCAGCATAAAGCTGTCATAGCAATGCTCAACTCAGACTGGAATAAACCAAGATAATAAGATATACAGAGCTGGCAGTATCAGGCTGATCATTACCCAAGCATATTCAATTTATAAATTAACAAATGCATTAATTACAATCCCAAGGAAAAAGGCTAACAAAAGCCTTACAAAAATAACAAGCTAAAATAATTACTATCCAGGTGTGCAACGTAACTCTGGAGTCAAACCCGACGTCTATATGACATCGCTAATACAACAAACTTGCAAAACTCGTAGTTCTACAGCCAACTGTACATGTACTAGCTCAGGACGAGAACCTGCTACCTACAGCACCAAAGATAGTATATTAGACACAACGGTCTGGCAGGTGATCAATTTAGGCATGAGTATAAATCACTTAAAATTTTAAAGAACAATGTTTTAAACAATTTACTGGATTTAAACGAATTACAGAATTTAAAACAATGCTTGAACAATATGCTTATCAAGAAAACAAAAGTCCATAAACGATATACGAAATGAAACTAGCATGAGTACATATAGTATCATGATTAGTAAATCCACATAGAGCTCATCCTTTCTCTATCATACATGATGATAAGAGTAAGCAAGACAAAACAAAGCAAAACGCGATCCCACGCCACACGAGGTAGACGGGGAGCCAGCCGCGGAACCGAAACAAAACACGATGTGTATATAATTACACGACTAATCTGCAAATAGTCTATATGTTTAAGGACCCCCGTACAGTGGATCAGACTGAAGGGGCAGTCCAAGCTCAATGGTATTCACATAATTTCATGAATGCACAAAACAAGGTGAAACATATACAAGATAGATCGAAAATAGGGAAACTACTTGTCAAGACAAGACAAAAACAATATATCCTCCGCCACACAAGGTGGACGGAGCAAGCAACCTGAATATTTCCGATGAGGGCTAGTGGAGACTCGCTGTTTGAAGCTCGTGGTTGACACGCTTCGCCCCATGGTTAAGGGTGCCGCCCGTACCGAGTTCTTACATTTCCCTCATCGACCACACAAGGTGGACGGTGCAAGGAAGGCAAGACAAGATAGCATAAGCTATTAACATGTAAAAGCACAAAAGTAGTCCCCTTTTTCGTTCTTAAAACCATTCAAAACAAAGCTGATACTTATGGTCAAAACGAGTGCAAACTGATACCTGAAACAACATTTGGTACTTATAAGTCAAAACTAGTGCAAACCGATGCTTGAAACATCAACCCTATGATTTTCAAAACAAAATTCTCATGCATATGCTAAGGTCCATCATTTGATCATTGTGTAATTGAAACCCAAATGTTGGAATTTTAAAGTGGATTGGTGCCCTTGAAGTTAAACAACATTTCATATTTTCAAATGCACAATATCAATCTAAAAGCCCCTCAACATATTCTGGTTTTCATTCCCACAAAATCCTTCAAAAACCCATTGTTTCTTCACTTAGTCAACCCAGGGACAGAACTCGGGCCGCTCGAGCGGGAACCATCCGCTCGAGCAGACTGGCCCAGAGGCTTGCTCGCTCGAGTAGTCCCAAGCTTGCTCAAGCGGGCAAAGTCCTTGACCAGCGCCTCGCTAGACAGAGGCCTGGCTTGCTCGAGCGGGCCAGAGTGTGCTCGAGTGGGCAAGGCTACTGCCTGCTCGTTCAATGCAGGAAAATTCTGCCTCTTTTTACATGTATTTGTTCCTTTTTCCTCCATTCACTTTCAGAACCTGCAAAGAATCCTCTTAAGGACATTTCCACCCTTCCTTCACATCTTAATCATTCCATAGCTCCAAACAGCCTCCATTCCAAATCAATTCACATTCCCAAACTCCTTCATTTCTCCAAAATCAAGGATCATCCAACAACTCATGCAAGTAAGTAATATTAGACAAAAACAGAATCAAACTTAGACAAATAGAGGATTTTCATAAAAATACAAAAACATATGCAAGTTAAAAATAGAATTCAAAACTAATCAACCTTATTGATATAAACACAAATGCAAAACTAGTAAAGGAAATCAAACATTTGCAAACAAAATAATTTCCATACTTAACATGCATTAGGACAACTAAAGAGATCACTTGCCTTTGTCTTCAAATGGTCCCAAAACACCTCCCAACTGCTGGAACACTCAGCTACAAAAGCCCCAAAATCCCATCTTAGAACACCCAAAAAAAAGAAAAAGAGAAGGAATGGAAATGGGGGCTTGAATGCATGACAAAGAGATGACCCAAGAGTTGCCTAATCATAATCCAGAAGATGAGAACCTCTCATTACCCATAGATAACCTGATCAGCAAGAAAACAATGAAGGAAGAGGGTTGCCCAGCTTTGTTTTGCATAAAAGTGGCATGTGTAGGGAGCTAAATAGGTGGGGAAGAGAATGGGGAGATCAAGCCTTCAATTTGGTAGAGTTTGGTGAGGATTTGGGAGAGAAAGTGAACAAAGAGGAGAGGAGAAGGAGCTCAGCTGGGAGCTCTGCACTCAGTCACGTTGGGGAAGAAAAATGGACAAGAAAGAAAGAAGATGGGCTTATAAAAGTTGATGATAGTGGGGCCCACAACTTAAAACTCATCATGGGCTCGAAACTGGGCTTTCTGGCCCTCGGATGGACTCGACAAAGAAGACTAAAATGATCCTCGAAAAATCTAGTTTTCAAAAAGTGTACCTTTGACATGGTTCAAGAATTTCAAAATTTGAGCTCAAATTTCAATGTGAAAAAGCTGTGTTGTCCCTAGGGCTAAAAAACTGATTTTCTGAGTTTCGAATGGGATCGGGATAAACACGAAAGTTGTTGGGGCTAATTTAACCTATCAAAAGAAACCAAATTGGAAATTCTCAAAATCAAGAACAATCCCCCACGCTGACATGTGCATCCCAAGGCGTCCCTAGGCTGCCAGATTGGGTCCAACGGCTCTCAAAATTTCCCAAAGCTATAGAAACCTATTCTAAACTACAAACCAACTTGATTAGGCTCAAAACTCACTTAGAGAACTAACCCACAACTAAAAACACACTAATCACGAAAATTAGGGGTCGAGGTCTTACAAAAACAATAGCCCTTAAACTAGTGTATGTTGACACAAAAAATGTCACTTTGCCTCTTCATGCACTTTCAACATCAAAGAAGTTACATGAAGTTGCATCCGACCACAATGGGTAAAGCTACTTCAAGCATCAGATCTTGTTAGAACCATATAGAAACTTCAAGATCCTTCAAAACAGTCATAAGAAAAGTACATATGAAGTTTTGGGCCATTTCGACATCACATGGCCTACCTTCTCTCTTCCAGTAGCTGAACAGGAGCTCCCAGCAGCAATGAAGCTGGATACCTTGTTTGACAAAATAGAGCACACAATTGGCTCAAAATGCCACTAAAAGGCTCTACCTCAAATTCCAGGCTATTCTGACACTGTTTGGCCCGAAATACAAAAAGTCGCGTTCTCCATGCGACAAGGTCAGCCCTTCCGGCGACAATAGCATCAGAGACATCAAATCTTCAATCAAAGCCTATGGATGATCTTAAAATACTTCCAAGAGGCTCTATGTCAAATTGCAGGTCAAATCGACAACGTTTGACCCGACATCAATCTTCAAATAGCAAAACCAAGCCAACCGGCGGTGGAAACCACCGAGGTCATCACTCATTAAACAAAATACATGGATGGTCTCAAAATACTTCAAAGGGGCTACATGTCAAGCTTCAGGTCATCGTGACTTCATTTGACTAGACTTTGACCCCTCTGAAGCTAAATCAGGACTCCCGGTAACAGAGCCCCTCGGGACCGTGATATGCAAATTAGAGCTAACAAATCATCTTAAAATGATTTCAAGAGGCTCTCGTTAAATTTCAGGTCAATCTGACATCGTTTGACCTTACATCAAAGCGCAACGACTTCTTCGCAATAAAATTAATCTATTGACGAAAGGACCCCACACGACTTCAAAACTCAAACAAAAGCCCATGGTTGGTCATATTTCTTGCCCATGAAGCTTCACCTCAAATTTCAGGTCATCCCGATGATAAGTCCTTAAAAATGCACATTTTCATGGCTATTTTTGATAAGTTCAAGGACTTGTCAAGCCAAGAGAGCCTCATTTAGTGTCATATGATGATTTTATGCATTTTTGATCCATTGTAGTGCATTCATGCATAATTTGCTCAAAAACCATCATTTTTGTATCAAATCATGGAACCTGCCATTTTTTAATTTTATTTTTGGAAAGATTTTTCAAATGTTTTTATTTTCATGAATTAATCATCATATAAAATAATGTGCATTCATTCATCATTTCATGAGAGATGGGCCCGTAGTCATGCATTTGTGAATTAAGGGTAAATTTGTCTTTTCACATGAAATTCACTTTTTTTTTTGGCTTGCAGGAAATGGGAAAAAGAGTCTCACTCATGCACATGTGTAGGTCACACATGTGGGACGGCCACGGTGGGGTCCATTCATGGCTAAAAAGATTTCATAATTCATTTCCAATTGTTGAAGATATTTTTCAAATCTCAAGATTCAAAATTCAAAAGCAAGAGAGGAAAGAAGATCGAGATAATTGTGGAGCAAGAGAAGCAAATGAGGAAAGAATGCAAGGACCCTTCTTTGCCAAGAAATCATAAGAAGAAAGTGAAGCAGATGAGGATTTTTCTGCAAACTTGCACATGGACGTCCAAGCCATTCAAGTTGTACCCACCTCATGTGGGCCCACATCAAGACTCCGAATTTGCAAGAAAATATTTGAATTATAGATTTGATGGCTAAAGTATGGAGAGTTGCACAAGAAGACCCACACGTCCATGCATTGTGAGTCAAATACTCACATGCTCCTCATGGGACCCACAAGTGTTCCAAGTGAAGGAAATAAATCTGATTTTTAGATTTGGATTTTTTAAAACCAATGTGTGGCCTCAATCAAGGATTGATTTGCTTGGATTCCAAATTTAGAAAGTGTGATTGGCAAGATAATTTTTTTATTGACATGCTACTAATTTCTTGCAAACTTGGTTGTCAAGAAAGAAGATTGTTTCCAAATAATGAAGATTTCAAGCAAGAAAAGAGGAACCAAAAGAAGAAACAAAGGGAGCACAAACTCTATATAAACAGCGCTATGGGAGACCCAAGGCATACTTGAGAATTGCTCACCTCTCCCTCTAGAGAATTACATACCATCTCTCCCTTTCTTGCCCTTCCATCTTAATTGATCACCAACGGGGTTCTTTCCAAAGGCTATCCACCAACCTTGTGGTTTCAACTAGAAAGAGGGATTCTCAACATCTTAGTTTGTATTCTTGTTTTTTAATGTTATATTCCTTGTAAAGAATTTTCATGCTAGTAAATAAAGTTGTTTCGTTTAATTTGTGTTCTTGATTTGTGTATCTCTTAATATTAGATTTGTGATCCATGCAATAGGGTTAGTTCTTACTTTTAGTTAAAATTTTTAATTGACTTGAAATAATTACTAACAACTCACCTTAGCATCCTCACAATATACCTTGTTTTTTTATGGATACATCGTATTTTTGGAGGCAATACAATGTGAAGTTGAAGATGGTTGACCAAGAAAAGTTTAAGAATTCAAGTATGAAATTTATTTATTAAAAAGTGAGGATTTTTCATTCTCAACTTGGATTGACAACCCAAGTTGAAGAATGGGACCCTAGGTTTGCACTTCTAATTTTTTTGGGCTCAAGATTGAGAATGAGATTTTAAAGAGCAACTCACCACCTTTATTATTCTTTTTACCACCTTTTGATTTGGAGTGTTGCTTTTATTTTATTGCGATTTTTATTATTATTTTCTGCATCTTAAATTTACATTCCTGCATAAAACTGCTTAGTTTTGAAACGCACATTAAATTCATGCATATCTTCATTTTTTAGAATATGGCTAAAGTTGTCATTCATGTCAAACTTAGAAATCAGAAGTGAGAATCAAGTGATCTCAGTACAGAAGTCATGTTGGAATGATACACCCGAGGCTGAAATTATTAGCGGTAGTTGAGTACTCAGATTAGTGTTTGTTTTTTTGGCCTTGATACACTTGATGATTAAGGGAATTTAGAGATCTGAAAATCAGCGTTGATATCCACATGGAAGCAATTCAGGTCTCAAGCAAGAAAAATACATGAAGTAAGGATTAGTGCTGGCCGATTTGTGCCTAGTGCAATGGTGTAGACTGTTTTTGCATCAGTAAAATAATTATTCTTCTTGTGTTAAAATTGAACAATTTCAGTTTTGAAAAGTGATGAACCGCAACAAAAAAAATCTGATTTCTGTTGTGACTCAATTTCATGCATCATGTGGTTTCTTCATGATAATTCATGCATTATAGTGTAGTTGAATTTCAGCAGTATGCACATTTTTTTTAGCTATGCATTAGTTATAGGGTTGAATACATAAGAATTCAGTACATGTTCATATTGCACGTCCATGCATTTTGTCCCATTGTTATTTTTTTTAGAAGATTGCATCCTCATCATTCTTGTAGTTTATTTAGTTTAGGAAAATTAATTCTGAAACTTGCTTTCTTTTATAAAGTGTATCATTTAGATTCTTATATAATCTAGTGTTTAACTTAGGAAAGTTAATTGGTTTCTAATCTAGTGTAGGTTTCTAATCTTAGGGAGTTTGATTTTAGATGGATGATTTGTTTCCAATTTAGATTGATTTGATTTGATACATTTTTTGGATTGATTTTTTTCTCATAACTTGTTTTATTTTCTAATTTCGTTTGTTAGTTTTAATTTTAGTAAGTGATATTTCTAGAATATTTTCTAATTGAATGTTCTAATGTGTTTTCTATTTTGCAGCAACTTGATCTTTTTAGATTTAGGAATCTAGTTTTAGGAGATTTTTATTATTTTGGATTGTAATTAATTCTTTTAATTAAAGTAGGAATGGTTGTAAGTAGTTTTTAATTAGGCTAGTAATAGATTTCATTTAGGGCGGGTGTAAGTTGGAAAGCCTTATCTCAATAGCTCTATGTTGGTCTCACTAGTTATTACTGCAATCGAAGCTCTGCACTTGGAGTCGTGATCACCCAACATTGTTTGACCTAGTTTTGGCTTCTAGCGGCAAATCGGCACCCCAGCGCGATAAAGTCTTTGACTTTCTTGGAAAATCAGAAACTTTGTTTTCTGTTTTGCACGGCTTCTCGTTGAGTTTTCTGTAGGGAAATCATGTCAAAATTTGTACAAAAGTGCCAAGAAAATAAGTCAAAGAAGAAAAATCAGAAAAAACCAGAAAGAGGCCGAAAAATGCAACCAAAAAGGCAAATCTACCCCATGGTCGTGGCAACCCTAGAAATTCGGGTTGCCAGATTTCGCCGAAAACCTCGATTTTGGGTCTTTTTCGCGTTTCAAGTTATTTGGCCACTGTGATTTTCCAAGAATCTTATTTTTTGGGGCATGGAATCTGTCAATCTTTGACAACATCACGGACTCGCCATCGAAATCATGGGCTCGTCATTGGACACTTCGAAATAGCCAACCGGCCAACCAAGAAAGCACACTTTCTGTCCGACTGATTGAGAAATCAACAGGATGGATGGTACCAGCCCACTGGTAGCAATCAATGTTTGAAATTGCATAATCATACGACAACAATCAACATGAGAAATCCACCGGCGATCAAGGCTCCCTACGTAGCGGGTAGAATTCCAAAAGACGCAGCATTGCCCGCGTCTCTTTAAGCACTTCGACGGCCACTTAATGTGGTTAATGACGCATTTTATGACAAGTTAATGTGATTAATTACCCATTATCATGGATGACCCAATCATAATACATGGAATGGGGGGTTATAAGCTGATACAATTATGGCATTAAACTATGTAACTCCTCCTATCTTTAAGTTTAAATGCAAATAAAAGGCTCATTATTCTCCAACGGTCAATCAAAACTCAAGAAAATGAGTTACAAAAATGCAAATTCAAAACATGTAACTCCTCCCATCATAGAGCGTTAATGCAATTAATGCATTTAAAGCCCATAAACCTCCCACATGCCCACCAAAAGCCTATAAAAGGTGGCCATTTCCACCATTTGAATGCATGATGTACAAATCCCACAAAGAATTCTACATCGTTGCTACGATGCTCCAACGATGATCACTCCTCCATTGCAGAAGCTCTACAACGACCACCACTACAAGGTGATTGAAGACCCTTGGGGGGGCCACCACGCAAGGCCCTCTCCTTCTATCTCCATGGCTTAGCCGCGGCTTTTCAGCCTGTCTACTTAGATTCTTATTGGATATAGGATCTCTTCTTGATTCTTATCCTCTGAAAACTTGAGGTTCAAGCCGAGCCAAGAGAATAAAAAGCATCATCTGTTATCATCTAAAGGATGACGGCGAAGCCCAAACATGACTTGCGACCGTCAATCCAAACGAGTTCCCACAATCTCCTGTGAAGTCAGCTTTCCTTTTTCTTTCTTCTCATTGTATTTGTATTTTTAAAAGAGATAGAAAATTAAAAAAAATCTTTTCTTTTCTTTCGATGAGAGTTGTGAATTGCCTTTCACGGCAAAAACATCGTCCTTCACAACAAACAAAGGAAATTCGCCTTTCATGGCATCCAAATCTAAATTATGTCTCTTTTCTTAACACATGTGCAATGAAATCAAGAAAAAAAGTTTATTTTATTTTCTACTTGAAAAGGTGGATCTATGGACCACCGCTTATAATTTCTAAGTAGAATAGAAAATTTGGCATACCCATACACAAAAAAAAAATGGACGTTGTTCACTTGTCTCCGGTCATGAAAGGGTTGGACCCCATGGATTCTCACATCCACTAACCCTGGTAGTCCTGCGAACATTAACGAACCATTAGTGTACAAGCTCTCAAAATAGTTGGAAAGGATTGGGGTGGAACCGGGGCTCAAACTGCCATAAATCAGTCCATTTGGACATGGGCATGTATGTGCTTGGACATGGCCCACGGTTAACCGTGACATGTCAGGTGCCATTCGGACATGGCACCCTGTGGCTTTCGAGTTTCCATCTTTCTTCCCCTTCCTTTGGCCAACCTTTGGGGATTTTTACTTTGGACACTATTTTAAGCCGCTAATTACTACAATTAATGAATCAAATATCTAAGCCAACCATGTGTACAAAGCTAAGAATAAAAGGAAGTAGAACATGCCATCAATGGGAGATTGATGAGTCCACAAAATTAGCACATAAAGTCATATGCACATTAGTGGACTTTATTAGGTCAATTCATATTCAATTGCATAAAATTTCATAATTTCATGCATTTGTGCATAAAATCAGAGATTAGGTCAAAATGAGTCAAAATTTGTTCGATTGCCTGATTTTCATGAAATTTAGGTTTTGGGCCACTAGATCATCCTACCAATTAGACTTTCTTATTTTTAAAAATGCATTAATCTCTTGCATCATGATTTAATTAAGCACATTGAAAATTAGATGGGTCCCACACATGCTATTCAATTTTCTCGCATAATTAATTAATTACAGTGTTCTCTTTGTTTTATAGGGGACTATCACATAGGGGGCCCACATTTTGGAAGAAATTAAGAGGAGAGAGAAAGAAGAAAAAGAAAAATGAAAAGAGTAGGGACCACGCCACCCTTGGGTTTGAATCCCCATTCACGACCAAGGCAGGGGTCCCATTTGTGTTGCTTGAAAATCTCCAAGTTTTGAAGAATTCTTCTCTCGTTTGATGTCCAAGATTATTTGAGACTCTCTCATCAACAATAATTCAAATTAAAGTTTAAGAAAGAGATGTGTTCAATTAGGAGAAGAAAATTCAAAAGAAGTTTGAAGTGATTTGAACTATGAGAAGATGAGACCTAAGCTAACTAGGAGATTAAGACCAAAAGAAAAAAATAAGAAGGAAAACAAGAGAAGAAACCAAGGAGCTGTTGCACGTCCAGGGGATCCCACTCAGCCCTTGGACGTCCCACACACAAGTCACAAAGAGAGTTTTTTGTCTCTCTCATTCCATTTGAATTTTCTAGAAGATCTATCTTTTGATTGTAGTCCAAGATAAGATGAAGTGCTCAAGCAAGGTTCCCTCTTAAGCCAAGATTGTTTGAAATTCAAATTATTGCTTAAGGATCAAGCCAAGAAGGAAGAGTCCAAGTAGGTGACAAGTCACTCACGAAAGAGAAGTCCAAAATTTATAAAAGGGGAGACACCCCTATGGGATGTCAACTATGCTCTCTCTCTCTCTCTCTCTCTCTCTCTCTCCCACGTCCACTTTTTCTCCCTCATTTCCTCCTCTCTCTCATCCTCCTCCCTTCTTTTGGTTAGTGTTGATCAAGGTATTTCAAGAGATGATGTATTTCACATCGCAAATGCTCCCTTGACTTGGTGTTCCATGTAACTAGAGTAGTAGGTAAGTCTATTTAGTTTTCAATTTTCATTCTCTTGTTCATGTAGTCTTAGAGATGCTCAAAGAATAAATTAAGATTTTTGAATCGCATTAATTGATTTTAATGGATCATACACATCATGTTTGCATAGGGTGACAGACTATATTTGGTGTTGTGTTTCTGATTTGATATCTTGGCCCTAAGCATGGAGTTTGAGTATTGGAAATTGGAAGTCTAAAGCCCATATTCTCTTTTCTTTTAATTTTACTAATTTTGATTTTTCTATCTTTTATTAAATTGATGGTCTAATGATTCTTTTGTTTTGCAGTCTTTAGCATTAGCATAGTCTGGGATTTTTTAGATTAGGTCTTTTATTCAATATTGTAATTTTTTTTTGGGATGTGATTAATTTGTAATTTCGTACTTTTTCAGTAGATCAATTGATGTATAGATTCTATTTAGGCTAGTTCTAGTTCTTATTAGGACATGTTCAAGTAAATAACTCCTGTGGATACAATCTAGACTCACCGGGTAAAACTAAAATATTAATAGCCTTGCACTGGGGGACCGACGATTAGGTCAAGTTTTTGGCGCCGTTGCCGGGGGTGTCTTTCTTCACTTGAGGTAATTCTTCCAATTGATCTTTTTAATTGCTTTGTGGGTATGCCTTTACTTTCCGTAATCATTTTAGATTTAAGGGTAGCACGCATGGAATCTTTAGACCGGCCCAAATGCAATAAAGAGTGGTTTTTAATCTCGGATTATTGCTAAAATCGGGACTATTTCAGATCTGGAAAACTATTTTTTCTAATTTTGAAAAAATCTCAGTAATTTTGGAAAATTGCCTCGTTAGCTTTTTCTAATTTTGACTAGTTTAGGTTGTTTTCTTTAGTTGCTGATTGGATCTATTAGATTGTGTTTATCTCAGTTTTTTTTCATCTTGTTAGGTCTTTAGATTTTTCAAAAAATTCTGAAATTTTCCTAAAAAAGGCGAGTTGTAGATTGCTCAAATTCGGCTTTTTGGCCAAAGAACTTGCCAAAATCTAAGAATTTCATAACTTTCATGGGAAACCTGGCCGTTTTAGTTGTTTTTAAATCTAGAAATACTCTTGAAATCTTGCTAGAATTCTTTTAGAAGGTTAGTTATTTTTCTTGGAAAGCCGAACAAACTAGTTTTCTTGACTAGTTCGATGTTTAGGTAAGTCTTGTCCCGCTAAGGTAAGGGAGACAAGTCTCTTGTTCAAGAAGGTGATTTTTAAGCGGAACCCTTGCAACGCATCGTGACCCTACCACCGATCTAGGAGCTTACTTGGTCAACCCAGTTCATAGGACTGAGTTTGGAAACCTACCTTGAAGGTATCAAACTCTCTAAAATTAAGACTTTGCAAAAACTTTTGGACTCTTTTCTAAAGTCTAAAAACACTGCTTAGGTAGCTTTTCTTTCTAGGTTTCTTTATTTAAATTTTTTTTTTCAAAATTAAAAAAAAAAGAAGAAGAAGAAAGACCACCCCCACACTAATTTGGCAAAAGGACACCTCAAATTGATTAGACAGAAAGGAATTGTCTGTTAAGAGATTGATTGAAATCTACAAATCAAGATCTCCTGGTTCTCTTAGAATTTATGAAAACATGATTGATGAGAATAGTAACATTGATGAAAGGAGAAATGGAAATGGGAATGGTAATGGGAATGGACCTAATAATAATGGGGAGGTGAATCAACCTCTTAGAGGTTTACGTGAGTACCTGCACCCTACATGACAAGTCACACCTGCGGGTGCGAGTCAATTCGATATAAAACTGAGGGTAATCATACTTCTCCCAAATTTTCATGGACTTGAATAAAAAAGTGCATATTTGCACATAAAAGAATTCAAAGAAGTGTGTGCAACACTACACTTCAATAATGTGAGGGAAGAAATTGTTAAATTTCGTTTATTTCCATTTTTCCTCAAAGATAAGGCCATGGCATTGCCTCACTCTTTATAGGCCAATTTGATTGCTCTATGATCCAACATGGTCCGGGAAGTTTTGAAGACGTTTTTCCCATTACATAAGACTGACATCTTAAGGAGGCACATTCTGAATTTTAAGCAAAAAGATAGTCTTATTATAGGTATTGAGAATGCTTCAATGAACTACTCCTTGCCTGTCCCCACCACGGATTTGGATTGCGCACACAATTGGTCACTTCTATGACGGACTTAGTCCGGAAACGCGCCAATTCGTGGAGATGACGTGCAATGGGGAGTTCATAGCGAAAATCCAAATCAAGCATGTACCTACCTTTAGTTTCTGGCAGATAGTACACAAAATTGGGACACATATGAAGGTGTAGACCCCATAAAGTTATCGAACCAGGTCCCGGGGGGGAGGGGGGGGGGGGGGGGGTTGTTATATGCATTAAAATAGAACGATGATCTCCAAGCAAAAATCGCCTATCTTACAAGAGAAGTCGGGTCCTTGAAATTTGTACGTGAAGAATAAAGAACCATCACTCGTTTATGGTATTTGTGCCAATGATACCCATATCTCCACGGAGTGTCCCACACTCTCCTTGCATTTCAAGAGTTATTTCACGAGCAAGCAAATGTCACTAACATATACAACCGGCAGTTCAACAATTCTTTGGGTAACACGTACAACCCTAACTGGAGGAATCACCTCAACGTTAGTTGGATGAATGACCCAAATGCAACTCATCCCAATTTCACCCAAATGTCGAATCAATTTGGGGGTACTTCTGGTACATATGCAAAAAATACACAACAAATGGTACCCCCCATAACTCAAACTCCGGCTTGGGATGAACTTGTGGCTAAGTTCATGGTACATCAAGAGAACATGAAAAAGAAATATGATAGAAATTTCAAAAATTTACAGAACACCATGCAGAACCTCTCCAAGTTGGTTGAAGCTCAAAACAAGGGGCTTTTCCAGCCTATCCATAGCCCAATCAAAAAGGGCACATGGGGTTCAGCATGGTGCTTCGTTAAACTCAAAGGAGTAGGTTCAAACTGTTACTACTCTACTAGTGAAGAAACTGAAAAACCTAGTTTGGAAAAAGGTAAACAACCCGTATCTTCAGATTAGAAAGAAAATGTAGCACCTCCTATCAAGGAGAAAAGCCCAGTTCCTATAAGACTCAAACCTATACCTCCTTTTCCTAACCAATTAGCTCATACCAAACAAATTTCACAAAATAAGGAAATCTTAGATGTGCTTAAAGAAGTCAAAATTAACATCCCATTGTTGGACGCAATCAAACAAGTCCTATCTTATGCTAAATCCCTCAAAGAACCGTGCACCTTGAAGTGTAAGATACATGTCCAAAAGAAAGCGCATATCATTGAGCAAGCAAGTGCAATCTTAAAGAACGACACTTCCCCCCCCCCCCTCAAAGATCCACTATGCCCTCAATTTCGTGCACTATTTGAAATTATCAAATTGAACAAGCTTTGCTTGATCTTGGGGCGAGTGTAAACTTACTACCTTACTTGGTCTACGTAAAATTGGGGCTAGGAGAGGTCAAACCTACCCAGGTTACTCTTCAGTTTGCCGATCGATCAGTCAATAGACCAAGAAGGGTAGTAGAATATGTGCCTATGCAAGTTGATAAGTTCTACTTTCCAGTAGACTTAATCGTGTTGTGTTGGACTCTCATCCTGTGACAGACCCAGTTGCTCAAATTTCGGTAATTCTGGAAAGACCATTTTTAGCCACATCAAATGTACTGATCAACTGCCATAATGGTAAGATGACGCTATCCTTTGGAAATGACATTAGAGCTCAATGTTTACGATCTTTGCAAACAACCACGGGATGATAATGCCGATTTGGAAGAAGTAGATTTGATTGATATTCTTATAGCGGAATCGATTTCCGATCCCCCTGAGTTGGACAAGGACCTGGCCCTATGTGAGGAAACAAATGATGACACTATTGGAATGGTCAATGGTGTAGGCAAACCTTCTTTTAAAGAGCTTGTACCAGCTGGTACCGCGACTCTTCCCTCTTAGGTGAGGCCACCCAAACATGAGTTGAAATCCTTGCCCTCTCACTCAAAATACGCATACCTTCGAGAAAATGAAACATTCCTTGGAGTCATTTCTACATACCTTGATAAGGACCAAGAAATCCAACTCTTAGAAGTGCCCAAACTGCACAAGGGTGCAATTGCTTGGACCGTGGTTGACATTAAATGAATTAATTATCTCGTGTGTACACATCATATTTATTTGGAGGAAAATGGAAAAACCCTCCCATCAGATGCAATGCCGATAAAACCCCACTATGCAGTAACGGGTTAGGGATGAAGTGTTAAAACTTCTCGACGTGGGTATCATCTATCCTATTTCGGATAACCAATGAGTCAGCCCTACCCAAGTTGTACCTAAAAATGCCGGCGTTACTATAGTCCGTAATTCAAATGATGACCTTGTCCCAACTCGCGTACCCATAGGTTGGCGAGTCTATATAGGCTACAAAAAGCAAAATGTTGTCTGTCGCACGAAAGGATCACTTTCCCATACCCTTCTGAGATCAAATTTTAGAATGGGCACATGGCCACGGGTATTATTGCTTCTTAGATGGATACTCTGGGCATAATTAGATAGAGACCACCCTAGAGGACCAAGAGAAAACAACGCTCACTTGACAATTTCTCAGTCTTTGGAGACTCGCTTTAAGATTGTTTGAGCAACTTGACTAAGGTCTTCTCTAGGTGTGAAGAAAAGAATTTGGTCCTTATTATGTGATGGACTCGCTTTTCGTGCTCACGGTACTACCGGGGTCAACGCCGGGAGAGTCTGTTGGGTCCAACCCTTTCACGACTGGAGGCGAAGCGAGCATCAACATTTTTTGTATAGGTGTGCCAGATTTTCTACTCTACTTGTAATTAACAAATGGTGGTCTGTAGATCCACCTTTGCAAGTAGATAAGGAAATCAACTTTTTTCTAGTTTTTTCATTGTATATATATTTAAGAAAAGAGACATGTTTGGTTTTGAATGCCATGAAAAGCAATTTCATTTGATTTGCCATAAAATGTGATTTTTGCCATGAAAGGTGATTTACAATTCTTATCAATAATGAAAGACAAGAGTTGTGATTTTTTTGTCTCTTTAAATAGTACAAAATACAATGAAAAGCAAGAAAACGGGATCTAACTTCTCAGGAGACTGTGGGGACTCGTTCAGATTGACGGTTGCAAGTCGTATTTGGACTTCGCCATCATCCTTCAGATGAGAACAGAGGATGCCCTTGATTTGCTCGGCTTGGCTTAATCCTTAGATTTTTAGAGGATAAAGACCAAGAGGAGGTCCTATATCCAATAAAAAGCTGAGTAGACGGGCTAAAAAGCCATGTCTAAGCCATAGAGGTGGAAGGAGAAGACTTTTTTTTTTTGGGGGGGGGGGGGGGGGGGCAAGGGACTTTGGTCACCTTGTAGTGGTGGTTGGTGCAAGACTTCTTCAACGGTGGAGAGGTCATTGTAGCAACTTTGGCAGAGTTTTCTCTTGTGTATTTCTTGGTCTGATTACCGGATTTTTCTATCTAGATTCGGATCTTTCCGTCCTTGAAAATGGTAGGGATGGCCTCCTTTTATAGGCTTTTGGTAGCCATGAGGGGGATTTATGGGCCTTAAATGTATCAAAGCCACAATTTGGGAGGAGTTACAAGTTTTTAATTCTTTATTTTGTAACTCATTTTTCTTGGCTTCTGATTGTCTGATGGAGAATTATGGGCTTTTAGTCGTCTTTAAGCTCCATGATTGGAGGAGTTATATTATTTAATGCCATGATTATGGCTGACTTGTAACTCCTTTTTCCTTGCTTTTGATAGGGCCGTCTAAAATAATGAGTCAATGACCGCATTAACTTGTCATAAAATGGGTCATTAACTGCATTAAGTGGTCGCCAAGGCGCCTGAAGAGTCGCGGGCTGTGCTGCATCTTTTGGAATTCTTACGATGATCGCTGATGGATCTTCATGCTGATCGATGTTGGGTGACTGTGCAATTTCAGACATTGATTGTTACCAGTGGGCCAGTGCCATCTGTCTAGTCGATTTCTCGATCGATCAAGTAGAAAGTGTGCTTTCTTGGTCGGCCGGTAGATGATGTCGAAGCGATTGACGATGATTTCATGATTTTGGTGGCGGATCTATGATGTTGATGAAGATTGATGGATTCCATGCCTCGGAAATCAGATCTTTGAAAAATCATAGGGGCTGGACATCTCGAAACACGAAAAGGGACCGAAAAATGGTCTTTTGGTGAAAATCCAGCAACCTGGATTTCCATGGTCGCCAGGGTTTTTACCCCTTTTGGTCGCCGATTCTCGGTCATTTCTCAGTTTTTTCCATTTCTTTTTTCTTCGGTATTTTTCCTGATAGTTTTGTACATATTTTCGCCTGATTTCCATGCAGAAAATTTGACGAGAAGCCTTGCGTATTAGAGCACAAAGTTTCTGATTTTCTGGGAAAGCCGAAGACTTTGTTGCGCAGAGTTGCCGATTTGCCGTCAGAAGTCAAAACTGGGTAAAACGATGTTGGAATGACCTGAAATTTGAGGTGAAATATCCTAAGCAATAAATAAGACCAACCATAGGCTTTTGTTTAAGTTTTGAACCTCCTGAGCAATAAATAAGACCAATCAGTAGACTTGATCTTATTGCGAAGAAGATGCCGTGTTTTGATGTACGGTCAACCGATGTCCAATTGACCTGAAATTTGACGGGGAGCCTATTGGAGTCATTTTGAGACAATCAATTAGCTCCGATTTGAAAATCATGGTCCCGGGGAGTTCTGCTGTTGGGAGGCCTGATTTGGCTTCCGAGAGTCAAAGTCCGGTCAAATGTTGTCGAAATGACCTAAAACTTGACATGTAGCCCTTTGGAAGCCTTTTGAAGTCACCCATGTGCTTTGTTTGGTGAGTGATGGCCTCGGTGGTTCTCGCCTCTAGGAGGCTTAATTTTGCTGCTCGAAGGTTTATGTAGGGTCGAACGTTGTCGATTTGTCTTGAAACTTGACATGGAGCCTTTTGGAGGTATTCTTAAGACCATCCATAGGCGTTGATCAAAGATCTGATGTCTTCGTCGCTGTCGCAGTCGGGAGCTCCTGTTCAGCTGCTGGAAGAGTGAAGTTAGGCCAAACAATGTTGAAATGGACTGGAACTTTATGTGTGTTATTCTTTTGGCTGTTTTGAAGGATCTTGCAGTTTTTGTTTGATTCTGACAAGATTTGATACTTAAAGTAGCATTGCCTGTTTGTGGTAGGATGCAGCTTCATGTAGTTTCTTGATGTTGAAGAGGCAAATTGACATTTTTTGTGTCAACAAATTCACCCTCGAAGTACAACGTTGAGTTGCATAACTTTTGTAGTCGATGTGCCTCGAAGAGAATTTTGAAGGAGAACTTCTGATTTGACAAAGAGTCTTTGAGCAGTTTTTCTATTGGTAGAGTAGCCTTTTGAGTTTCCAAGGGGATTTTATGACAGTGAGAGGGATCACGTACCATCTCAAGGGAAAGTTTTGAAAATGACATGAGAGATTTGGATTTGGATATTGGGGTTTTGAATTTTCTTTTTGACTTTGTGACATAACAAGCTATATGTGGCAGGTTATGGGGTCGGGTTTAGTTTTTGGTTTTTGACCTTGTGACCTAACAAGCTGTATGTGGCAAGTTAGGGGACAGATTTGGTTTTTTGCTTTTGACCTTGTAACCTAATAAGTTGTATGTGGCAAGTTAGGTTGTCAGGATTTGGTTTTTGGTCACTCTTTGGGACTGTTTTGGGTCCATTGGAGTGGTTTTGATTTTTGTGGAACGTCAATTTCAAGATTTTGGCTCAATTTGGTATATGAGGTTGGATGGTTTGATTTTTGGAAGCTCATGAGGCTTGGATTTTTTTGTGGTCCAATCAACTCAAAAGAGGCATGGAACCATTTTGTATGCTCTTGGCAAGAGGGGCTTTTTTTTATAGGAAGCCCCCTTTAGTGCCTAGGCGGTCAATCCTGGCTCATGTGGGCTAACCCATGGGACTTTAAGCATTAAAGATGGCTTAGATCTCATGCGGTGTCATTTTGTAAAGAATATCTAAAAATATCTCCTTTAGATAGAGAATATCTAAAAATATACTCGGAGAGAATATCTCAAATTCCGTTTATTTTAGGATAGAATATCTCAATGTATCTTTCTTTTTATTTTTATTTTTTGCCTTTTTCTTTTCTTCTTTTTTTTTTCTTTTCCTTTCTCGTTTTCTTTTTGTTATTCACATTTTTTTTTTCTTTTTCTCATTTTTTTCTTTCTTTCTTTTTTCTCCTTTTTTTTGTGGCCGTACGTACAAGGTTGTACGGACCTGGCTGTACGGCCATGTGGCAGTGGGCCATGGCCTGTGGGCTAGCCCATTTTTTCTTTTTTTTTTGTTCCTTCTCTCTCTGGTTTTTTTTAGGAGGTTTCTTTCTTTTTCACTTTTTTTGTACTCACCAAGATAATGAGGTTTATACAAATGAAGATGTTCATGCATTTTTTTTATGCATCAAGAAAAAGGCTAGAATTTCTAGGTTAAGCCAACATGAGTTTTGACTTAGACAAAGTTTGATTGGTTTTGACCAAGTTGGGTTGAAATTGGTCAAACTTTTGTCAAGGGTTTCATAGCATCTAATGCATGACAATTTCCTTTCTATGCATGATTTTTGTAAATTGAATTGGGAGAATGATATGATAGTGCATACCTGGAAATCTTTGCAAGTTTTGGAGTTTGGAGCTTGTAACAATGTTGAGCCATATCCCAATCTTGTGGAGATTTGAGAATATTTGCTTGATCTCGCAGCAATGTTTGAGTCTAAGCCTTCTTTGAAAATCCTTCATTGACTATGAGCTTGCCGCAATGTTGAGCTCATCTTCAAGCATCCTATCTTTTTCAGGGTGTTTCCCTTTTCTTCGGAATTGCCCCAGAACCATACCAAAATCTCGCCATATCGTTTTAGCGAGATTTTGTCATTTTGATGATTGATCCTTTTCTTTTCCAATCTTTGCAAGTGGTTCCTCCAAAACGAACAAGGGTACTGAGCCTGTTACTTGCTCACCCTGCCGATCTGCTAGATCTTCTAATGTGGCTGTTCAGCAGGCCTAGGAGAAGGTTCAGTAGAAACTTGGAAGAGTGTGACTCCCTCAACAAGGATGAGATGAGGCAGTGATTGATCGCTCTCAAGGATGAGGTGTTTTACAAGATCATGGTAAGTAATCATCCTTGGGTCATGGACGATCAGAGCGTCGTGCCCAAGCCTACCTTTCTCTTCGATGATGCAGTCCTTGACGACATGACATACCGGAGGAAATGTTTTCAGTTCTCTTACACAGCCGATGGTGAGGAGATGACTGTTGCTACCCGGTCGACTTTTCATGGACAGTGTGATGCTGAGTCCAGTCTCCTCGAGTGATGAGTGTGGTGAGACTGTTGAATGTGATTTGCAGGGCTAGTCATTCCCCAGCACTGGTGAGATTCTCTGCCGCGACTGTGTCCAGTATGGGAGGGCTGCGGCATAATATTCCGCGGTATCCAGCTCGTGTGAATGTGCCATATTGTGTTAGACTAGATGTTTATCGTGATTCTAAATGCTTATCTTGCTTAACTGCCTAGATCATGTATCTTGATATTCTCTTTAACTGTGTAATTGTCTTTACTCTTTTTGATATATATCCTATGTTACTGACCAGTCCTAAAACAGGGTTTCAAATATAATTTATTCTCCGCTATTAACTCCGCTTGAAAAAGTAGAGATGTTAACCGAGTATCGTATCCACTGGGACAAAAAGGGCTAAGTTGTGTTGTTTTCTAAATTCCTAAACTAATCCTATTGGAAAACAAAGTTCTGATTATTAAACTAATCATACTAGAAAACAAAGTGTTGGGTTGATGGGTTTTGATTTCTAAATTAACAAATTAAAAGACAAGTTTTTGATCTAATTAGATAAAAGTCTTAGGGTATGAATCCACCGTAGCCTCGTGCAATGGCGAATATAGATCTAGGGTTTCACTGTCAATGCTTTCACGACTCATTCTGGTTACCAACCTTCACAGAGTCAACAAATAAGGTGCGGGTTTAGATCTAGGCATAACCTATCTCTAAGGCATAGATTATCTTAGTTTTAACTCCGCACACATTCAAGCATCATATATTATATGACTTGGTATTCCAAACTACAAGAATAAAACACCAAAAGAGATCTTGCATTAATAAAAGAATCCAACACTGGATAAAATCAATGTCATATAATCAAAGCATTTAAAATAAAGCCCTAGAACCTATACGTCACCATAAACACAAAACTAGGGCTTCATCACAACCCTAAGATGGAGATTTAGTTACTCATGGAAGACGATTGACGAAGAATTCTTGACGAAATCCCCATTGACGCTCTTCCCCAAGCTCAAAGAAAGCCTCCAGAACTTCTCCCAAGATGTGAATATCCCCAAAAACGAGTTTGGGCCCTTATTTATAAGTTTTGGGATGAAAAACTTCTTAGAAATGCACATGAGACGGACTCCTAGACGGTCTGGGCGACCGAACACCAGCACTAATTCTTGTCCTGGACGTTTCTGGGACCAGGCGTCCGGACGCCCGGTGCCAGTAAGTGAAAGTCTGGGGATCCGAACCCTAGAGGGGGGGGGGGTGAATAGGGTGAGCTTCAATTATGACCAATTTTAATCAATTTTAAATTCTTAACATAAACTAGTCACAAGTGATGATAAACAATCTAAATGCGGAAGCTAATATAAACAATCACCACAAAAGCAAGCACCACAACACAAAGGTTTATAGTGGTTCGGCCTCAATGCCTACATCCACTACCGGCTTGTGATCCAATCACCCCACCGGATTTCCGCTAATTATGCTTTTTAGTAAGCTAAGCAATAACCTTTACAATGTTGTTTTTCTTAGGCTCAACAACAACCTTTACAAGATGTTTTTCAAGGCTAAGCAATAACCTTTACATAATGCTTTTCTTAGGCTAAGCAATAACCTTTACAAATAAGGATTTCTCTAAGAAGGTGTCTTCACAAAAGAACACTCTAAGAGATACAATTTAAATCACAATTGAATTGCCTCTAAATAGGCTTATATGAAAGTGAAATTCAAATTACAAACATACACTAGAATAAGCTAAAGTGTGTGCACAAGTGTATGAATGTTTTACTTCAATCAATTTCAACAATGAAGCTCTTAAATGAATGCATAATGCATTTTAAAATCAAAGCTTAGAAAAAGATGATTGAAGGTAAATGCTAATCACATGAAAGATTCACACAACATAAAGAAATGAACTAAAAAAAGTTGTATGAATATTAAAGTCTAAGAACACATGTGATTTAGACAAGAGAGTTTGCAAACCAATCTAATTTACCAAAGATGATATTGAGTTTGCTAAACTACTCTTTAAAAGCTAGAAATCATGCATTTATGTAAATACAAAAGATTTGAACATGCATGGATTTCATTTGAATGGAAATCAAAGTAACTAGTAAGATGTACCTTTTAAAAACTCAAGCATTTGATTTCCAAAAAGCCTTCTAGCCTTATCACCTCATTCCCCTATCTTAGGCTCCAAAATGGTCTCAAACGTTCATCCAACCAGTCTTTTGAAAGATGGGAAAAGAATGGACTTTAAACAAAAAAACAGTCCAACGGCTAGTCCCTAGTCGACCTGGAAACAGGGCCCGGTCGACCTGGCCTTCACAACGGTCAAATAAGTGACCGTTTGAAAAAGGGCAACGGTTCTTTGGCCGGTCGACCGGGCATGTGTGGCCGGTCGACCGGGTCCCCTGGGCCGGTCGACCGGCCACACTGCAGGTCGACCCCCTGGGACCAAAAATCCTATATTTTGCCAATTTGAAGGTTTTTCTTGGAGGGGATTTTTGGGCCAATGAATCAAGCTTGGAAAGATGTTTTAAATCAAACTAAGATGTTTAAAAACATGAAACACAAAAAGCCTAAAATGATTCGAAACTTTAAATCCAATGGCTTGCTTGATATGATAAAACTCTTTTCAAATTTAAATGCATCCAATATCTAAAACCAAAACATGCATAAATCAAGATTTCTACAAGTCTAAAAACCAATGCATGTATAAAACAAGATTTCAAGATTTTCTAAAACAATGCATGTGTGAAAATTCAAATGATGCTAAAGTGAAAATGCATCCATCAAATTGCAATATACAAAATCCCTAACAGTAAGCACCGGTCTTTTCTGTTTTCTTCCGATTTTTTCCATCTTGCACCAATATTTATCCAATGCACCTAGAACACCTACGAACATGAAATTACTATAATTAGACTAATTAGACTCCTCAAAGCGTATGTCAAAATCTAAATTAAGGGGCCTACATGGTGCATTTTAGGCTCTTATCACACCCCCCAACTTATACTTTGCTAGACCTCGAGCAAAGCTAAGACAAAAAGAAAACTAACTAAGGCCACTTTCGTAGGGAGCACAACTGCACTTAACATGTGCAGCAAGCCTTTAAACCTCTAAGTTCCCCCTAGAGGACGAGTTATAGTCTCGTGAGGGTTTGCAGTGAATCTACCCACAAAATTCCTTAAACATAAAAGAAACACAGGGAGTATTTTCCACCAAGGTCTCTACGAACACCGGATATTCCTGATTTTTGGGTTTTCAATACACAACTCAAATGTGGTTCACAAATCCTATCTTTTGGTCAGAAATCGTCAAAATCATGTTAGAAAAATTGATCGTGCACAGTGGAAATTGTGTACATATAGAAACATGAAAGCATAAAACGATCCACTAACAATTTCCGTGAAAACACATCTTGTTCTTTCAAAATGCTGGGCCACCGAACCTCAGTAAAAGTTAAAATGATTCCTCTCAAGGTATTTGTGGTGGCTTTCACACTATTGTTTTTCAAAGGACGTAACAACACTATTTTGATTTTTTTTTCTTTTTTTTTAAATTTTTTTTAAAGAAATGACTGTGCAATGCCTAGGTCCTTGAAGCTTTCTACTTAACCCATGTAACGAGCATTCAGCCAATGACTCCCAAGACAGATGTCTTTAGGGCACTAGGTATGGCAATACCCCTATGGGCTTATTGGCTTGAGTTAAAAAGGCTACGAACCCAAACTAGTCATATTTTTTTTAAACGGTCCCTAACAATAGGTAGCCCTTTCCATATGCCCGACTTCAGTATGACCGAGGGTCAGCTTTCCATCATAATTGTTCTGAAGTTTTCACTAGTATGGAAATCATAGTTTCACATTTCAAATTTTCTATATAATACGTATCAAGTGAAAGATCAATAATTCAACAATTCCTCAAAAACTCTTTCCTAAGACAAGATAGTGAACCATTTTCCTCTTTTTCCTCACAAAAAGTTCCAAAAATCAAGGTATCTTCGTTTCATCAAAACCCGGTTAGAAATCTCCCGAAAGGCTATCAAAACTAGCAATTTTTTTTTTAAACTAAAGGAAAAGACGACAAGTAAAAAGAACTAAAACTGCTAAAACTACCCCTAGACTACTCCAAAGGTTAATACCCCACCCCCCAACTGAATGTAACAGTGTCCACAATGTTAAACATAAAGTAAAAGATAAAGGACAATAAAAGTAAAAGAAAAGGAGGGAAATCACCTGGGTAGTGCTGAACAAAATGATGAACAGTAAAGAAAAGTCGGGTAAACCCCCCAACTTGCACTAAAGAACCTGCAAAATGTTAGCACTAATCTAGAAACACAAATAGAAAAGCTAAAAAGAAAAAACTACCTAAAAAGAAAAAGAAACATCCTCAATCATCCTCCCCATCCCCGCCATGGCCAGTCCCTCCACCTCCATCATGCATGTGATCATCTTTGTGAGGAGGGGAAAGGCCACGCAAACCGCTCATTAAAGATCACATTTCGAAAAGAGAGTCTGTCGTGCGAGTGGCAAAGTCCTCAAAGCGGGACTCAAAAGCCATCTGACGGGATTGGAGGGTCTGCTGACCTTGGAGAATAGCCTCGTACTGGGCATAGGTCATGTAAAATGGGTCAGCTTGCTCCGCAGGAGGGTGTACAACAGGAGGGGCTTGAAGTGGGACCGGTGGCTCAACCACAGGTGCATCTACTCCCGGCATCATGGCAGGGTGAGCGTGCTGCATATTACGCAATATGGTCTGGACACTCTGTGTCCATCACACCTCACCGTGGAGGTCAGAGCATGGGAGAGACTCCTTAGCAGGTGAAATGGGATATAAGGGACCATAGAGATCAATGGACCCAAACGAGAGAGAAGTAACATGGTGATCAAGTGAGGGAAAGGCAAAGGTCTCTTCTTCTTCGGATCTTTTTTAGACTCTGTAAAGAGCCTACAGACTTTGCACATTTCTAAAAAAATCATACGCGGGAGAGATACCGCGTATCCGACATGAACCGCATACAAAGTCACGAGGAAGTCCCCCCTCCTCTCATCCTTGTGACGCGTAGGGAATGCATTTACACGCAGCATTTGATCTATCAGCCACATCTGCTGCGGTAGGTAACTATGCCGAGTGCTCGTGTAGTTTGCCTTGCTAAACCTACCCCCACACATCTCATTGGTGATACTGGTCACAGTGGGGGTGGCTGGAAAAAATGGAAAATCACCTACATTGGGGTGACAACCGAGGGCATGAGCAATGTCCCCCTCGGTTACAGTAATGTCATGTCCATCAATGGTGGAGGACAAGACATCGTCATTCTGCCCCTTCATTTCCAAATTTTGGTAGAAAAGGCATACCAAACGGGGGTACGCCGGGGGAAAAGGTCCATAAAGAGCTGTCCATTGACGCATACGTAATTGCTGAACCGCCCAATGTGTGGATTGGTCGGCTTAAAAAAAATTCAAGTCAAATGTGGTATGCTTGTCTAAGGGTCGATTGGCCCATTGTACAGATGGTTGTTCGAGAGTAGGAGTGGGTGCACTCTGTTTGTGGGGTTGTGGATTGGAGGAACCCTCATCTACAGGGGCTTTGGACTTGGTTCTCCCTCTTCGAAACATTTTTTTTATGCAAACGACAAAGAAGAAGGAAAAAAACAAATCTAAAACAACCTAACACAATTGCAGAAAAGAAAAGAAAAAGAACAGTAAGGAAAACAAGTGAAAAGAATTTTACCCACAATTTGATCGCCGGAGCTCCGGTGAAGTCGCCGGAGAAGATGACTGGAAAAGTTCGCCGGAGAGAAGCGGGGACCGCCGGCGCGTAGAAGAGCTCGTGGGGAAGAGAACCAAAGTGTGCTCACTTGTTGGAGAGTCGCGAGTGCCGGTAGATCTAACCTGAAAGCGTGGACGTCGCCGGCAGGAATGTGGTCTCCGGTGGCACTTGTTGGATAGAAGAATGAGATAGAATGGAAGAGGGGAAGGAGAGGAAGGTAATGGTGGTGGAGAAAAATGGAAGAAGAGGGTGATGGGTGTGCTGCTAGGATGTGTCCCATGTTTTTTTTTTTTTTTGGATTTTCTGGCGTCCAGACGCCCGGAGGCAGAGAGCAGTCGGATGTAAGAAAAATTCGGGCATCCGGACGCCGGAGACAGAGAGTTGGCCATTTTTTAAAAATTCGGGCGTCCAGACGCCCAGGTATGGCGTCCGGACGCCCCATTCCAGAGAGCAAGGTGCCTGACAATTCGGGCGTCCAGACGCCGAGATCTGGCGTCCGAACGCCCCATATTTTTTTTTTTTTGAGAACTAGCTCTCATGGTTAGGACTAACTACCTAAAGGTACCCCCCCTCCTCCAACAAGGGTGACTCAACATGGACTCAATTTTTTGACGACAAAACGGACGAAAAGACACTGCTACCTATGCTACGACTTTATCGACACTCGGGTTTCCTCCCGCAAGAGCTTGGTTTAACGTCGTCAGCCAGACGTCGAGTACTTTCAGCCCATAGCATAGGACGGGTCCATTAAAACAATGGACTCCACTACTTCACCTCCAGTAATACCCTCTATATAGGGTTTCAACCGTTGACCATTTACCTTAAGAAAACCCCCAGTGTTGGGGTTGCGAATTTCTACTGCACCATGATCAAAAACCATGGTTACCACATACGGCCCATCCCACCTTGACCGCAATTTACCTGGAAAGAGTCGCAACTTGGAATTGAAAAGCCAAACCTTTTGATTAGGCTCAAAGGACTTTCGCAAAATGTGTTTGTCATGGAAAGCTTTAGTCTGAGCCTTGTAAATTTTGGAACTAATGTAGGCTTCGTTCCGAATCTCTTCCAACTCATTGAGTTGGAGTTTCCGAGTAGAACCGGCAGCGGCCATATCCAAATTGAATTGCTTTATAGCCCACATGGAGCGGTGCTTGAGATCCACTGGCAAGTGGCAAGCCTTTCCGAACACTAATCGATATGGGGACATACCAATTGGAGTCTTGTAAGCAATACGATACGCCCATAAAGCATCATTTAACCGCAAAGACCAATCTTTGCGGCCGGGCTTGACCGTTTTTTCCAAAATATGCTTCACTTCCCTATTGGTCACTTCGACTTGGCCGTTGGTTTGAGGATGATAAGGTGTAGCTACCTTGTGTGCGATGGAATACTTCTTTACCAGCGCCTCAAAGTGTTTATTCACGAAGTGGGTGCCCTCATCACTTATTAATGCTCGCAGACAACCAAAACGACTGAAAATATTGCTTTGCAGGAATTTGACCACAACTTTGTGGTCATTAGTCTTAGTAGCAGCCACTTCCACCCACTTGGACACGTAATCAACCGCCACTAGAATGTATTGAGAACCAAAAGACGGCGAAAACGGTCCCATAAAATCGATGCCCCACACATCAAGAATTTCTTCAATCAAAATCGGTTGTAGGGGCATCATGGTCCTCCTAGACATGTTACCTGTTTGCTGACAACGCAAACAAGTCTTGCAAAACTGATGAGCCTCTCGAAAAAGAGTGGGCCAATAGAAGCCACTCTGTAAAACCTTCGCAGCAGTTTTCTTCCCACTGAAATGCCCTCCACACGCAAGAGAGTGACAGAACGTAAGTATACTGTTATATTCACTCTCGGGTACACATCGCCTGATCACTTGGTCTGGACAGAACTTGAAAAGTTCAGGATCCTCCCAAAAGTACATCTTTACTTGGGAGAAGAAACGATCCTTGTCCTGCTTGGACCAATTTGAAGGAATTGTCCCCACTGCCAGATAATTCATAATATGAGCATACCAGGGGGGGGGGGCGATTTTGGGACACCATCAACAATTGCTCATCTGGGAATGAGTCATGTAAGGGTAAGGTGTCTTCTGTGGTGTTCACCAAGATCCGGGATAGGTGGTCAGCTACACTGTTTTCGGAACCCTTCTTGTCCCGAATCTCAAAGTCGGATTCTTGAAGTAATAGAATCCACCTAATCAATCTTGGCTTAGTGTCCTTTTTCGATAATAAGTACTGTAATGCAGCATGGTCTGTGAACACTATGACTTTCGATCCTAACAGATAAGATCGAAATTTATCCAAGGCGAACACAACAACCAACAACTCCTTCTCCGTCGTAGTGTAATTCAGTTGGGCATCGGAGAGGGTCTTGCTAGCATAATAGACAACATGTGGAACCTTGTTCACCCGTTGGCCCAGGACTGCACCGATAACATAGTCGGATGCATCGTACATAATCTCAAACGGATGGGCCCAATCCTGTGACTGAATGATAGGGGCGGTGGACAGGGCCTCCCGCAACTTTTCAAAAGCTTGCATGCAAGTCTCGTTAAAGTCAAAAGAGGCCTCCTTGGTGAGCAATGCACACAAGGGTCTAGAGATCTTACTAAAGTCTTTAATAAATCTGCGGTAAAACCCTGCATGTCCTAAAAAGGAACGAACTTGCTTAACCGTCGAGGGAGGTGGAAGTTTGGATATCAGATCGACCTTGGCCTTATCCACCTCAATGCCTCTAGCGGAGACGATATGCCCCAAGACGATGCCCTCTCGCACCATGAAATGACTTTTCTCCCAACTCAAGACCAAGTTTGTCTCGGTACAACGTTTCAGCACCTTTGCCAAATTATGGAGACATTCATCAAATGAAGGTCCGAAAACAGAGAAATCATCCATAAACACCTCTAAGAATTTCTCCACCACGTCGGAGAAAATAGACATCATACACCGTTGAAAAGTCGCGGGTGCATTACAGAGTCCGAATGGCATCCGCCGGTAAGCGAATGTACCGAAAGGACAAGTGAAAGTTGTTTTCTCCTGATCATTGGGGTAGACGGCCACTTGGTTATATCCGGAATAACCATCCAGGAAGCAATAAAAACTTTAGCCAGCCAACCTTTCTAAGATCTGGTCAATGAAAGGTAGGGGGAAATGGTCCTTTCGGGTCATGTAATTTAACTTTCTATAATCAATGCACACTCTTCACCTAGTAGTGGTTCGTGTGGGAATTAGTTCTCCGTTCTCATTTTCCACAACCGTGATGCCAGACTTCTTTGGCACCACTTGAGTAGGGCTCACCCACTTGCTGTCAGAAACGTGGTATATAATACCCGCATCAAGAAGCTTCAGTACTTCTTTCATGACCACCTCTTTCATGTTAGGATTTAAACGACGCTGCATTTCACGTGAGGGTTTCGCGTCATCTTCGCAATGAATGCGGTGCATGTAGATGGAGGGGTCATTGCCTTTCAAATCGGCTACAAACCAGCCGATTGCACTTTTGTGCTCTTGTAACACATCCAAGAGCTGACTCTCCTGATCATCAGATAGATCAGAAGCAATGATGACTGGCAATGTATCCTTTGGGCCAAGATAAACATACTTGAGTGTAGCAGGAAGTTGTTTTAACTCAAGTTTGGGGGGAACTTCAATCGATGGAGGGGCTGGTGCTTTAGGAAGTGGAGGTAGGTGTTCGATCTTTGCCCTCCATGGGGGAAAATCCAGCATAGCTACCTCATCCAAAAGGGCGTTGACCTCGGTAATCGACTGGTCAACATCATACTCATCATAGCTAAAATGGGATAAGCAAGCCTCTAAGGGGTCCTCAGTTAAAACATAAGGGAGGGCTTCATCAACTAGCTCATCCACAACATCGACTGTGAAACAGTCTTCATTTTCCGGGGGCTGATGAGAGGCCTTGAAAGCATTCAGCCTGACTTTCATATTGCCAAAAGAAACATCCATTACTCCAGTGCGACAGTTAATGGTCGCATTAGCTGTGGCCAAGAAGGGACGGCCGAGGATGATTGGAGTTTGTTTCCGCAGATTTGGCACTGGTTCTGTGTCAAGGACAATGAAATCAGCGGGAAAAAGAAAATTGTCCACTTTGACAAGAACATCCTCAATTATACCCCGGGGCACCCTGACGGATCTGTCAGCAAGTTGCAAGGTGACCGTTGTGGGTTTCAACTCACCCAACCCAATTTGCTCATACAGTGAGTAAGGCAGGAGATTGACACTAGCTCCAAGATCTAGCAAAGCATGATCAATGATGTGACTCCTGATTGTACAAGTTATAGTGGGGGTGCCAGGATCTTTCAGCTTCGGAGGAGTGTCATGCTGAATTAAGGAACTCACTTGCTCGGTGATGTGAGAACCCGACCCCTAATCTCTTGGATTAGTGTCGTTTTATTTGTGGATTAGTTCTTTTAGTGGGATTAGTAGTTGTTGGGTTGAGTTTGTGAGCTAGAATGGCTTTTCTCTAGTTTTGGGGAATTTTGAGGGCCTTTGTGATTAGTGGGACCCTTTGGGGGTTCTTTTAGTGACCTTGCGCGTGATTGGGAGGTTATTCGAAATTCATGATAATTCTTGTTTTAGCCCCATTTGATTTATTTTCTTATTCTCTACAACTTTCGTGTTCACTCCATACCCATTCGAAGCTCCGAAAATCAGTTTTTCCAGCCCGAAGGGCAAAACAGTCTTTTCACACCAAATCTGGACCCAAATTTCGAGACCCCAGAACCATGCCAAAGTTATACTTTTTGAAAACTATATTTTATGAGAAACATTTTTCTCTTCTTCGTCGATCGCATCCGAGACCCACAAATAGATGTTTTACCCTTGGCAAGTTTTAAGTGTGGTGGGGCCCATACCCACCCATTATAAAATGACTCCACTCACTCTTTCTCCCTCATTTTCCACTCCCCACCGGCTGCAACTCCCAGCTACAGTGCCAGCAGTCCCTCTTCTTCATTTTCTTCCATTTCTTCTTGCTTTCCCCTCTCATTCTTGGAAGAAACTCTTGCCATTTGGAAACCTAACTATGCCATCTTCTTCCCCATCTCTTTAGCTTTCCATGGATGTGATTCTTGTGCAAAACCAAGGTGGGCAGCCCCTATTGCAAGCTTCTTCTTGTTCATTCATGGCCCTAGAGGTAAGGAATCCTTCCCATCTTCCTTGTATGTGCTATGGCTTTCCCTTAGGTTCTATTTTCTAGTTGGGTTTAAGCTCATTCCTTGTCTTCCTTTGTTTAACCCATTTTAGGGTTTGTTTTGGGGGTTTTTGTAGAGATTGTGGATCTTGAGCTTGAGAGGTGATTAGGAGCTTGATTTGCTTGATTAGAGTCAAAGGCAAGTGGATGAATGGATGGTTTGAATGTTATTAAGTTTTATGAGAAAATCCTAAGTTTTATTACTTGTTCTTGATCATTGGATACATGTTTGCACATATGCTTCTTGTCACATTTCTATTGATTTCGAAATGCATATGAATGGGTTTTTCTCTCTTGTTAAATCTCTTGGAACTCTTGGAAATGTATGCATTTCATTTGGTCAAGTTTGTTCATATGGTTTTATAAGGAATGGGGTTGGATTGGCTATTCATGGTTATGTTTATAAGTTACATTGTCTTGAATTGATACTCATTTAAAGAGGTGTTTGAATTTAATTGTTCATTGGAGTTCTAATGAGGATTTGAAGTGATTATGGAAGAGAAATGCTAGTGGTTTAAGTGTTGGAAAGGAAAGGAAAAAGGAAGGAAAAATCAGTGTCCCGGACCTGCTGCACGCCCAGGTCCGATCGATCGGACCTATCGGCCTGTCTTTTAACAGTAAGGCTTTTTGGGCCGATCGATCGGCCGATCGATCGGACCCTGTGCATTTCTGGTACAGTGAAATTTGATATTGTGTTTTTTTTTGGAAACCTTTGGGCTTTCTATGAGTCCTAGGGGTATATACCTTAGTGTTAAGACCAATTATACCCTAATCTAAGGTCTCTAAGACTAGAGAACTGAAAGAAAAGAATGGTGTTGATTTAGACACTAATTCTTGGTTCTAGGTGGGACCCTGGCTATCCTTTTTGGACTGTTTGGACCAAGTGTGAGAATGTCTTGAGCCGACACGCCTCACGGTTGGTTCGGTGGCATCGAAGTTCAATCCATTTCAATCTTGAACGGGATGGAACGACGCGATATCTTCTTTATATCTAAACACAAGTCTATTTCCTTGTTATCGCTAATTCTATTCCTTTCGATGACTGAATCGGTTGCTCGATGTTTTCGGATTAATGTCATGCCTAGGATGGACCGTTTATAATCTTGATTCTTGCTATTGTAACATCTAGTACTACCCATAAGCTCATTTTAAGTTTTGAAAGTAGTAAAAGTGCATAAGGAGCCCGGAATGTCTTCAAACTCAAGGAGTACCAAGTAATTATTATAATCGACATACGGGACCCCTATTCACTTAAATAGATCTTGAAATCAATATTCTTCCCGAAATGGTATAGTGCATTATATTTCCTCATTTCCCGAGATTTGCATCACATGACTTGTTTCCCGAAAGCATTGAAGTTACTCTGGTAACAGTTATTGTCCCGAAGTGCATTGCACCACATGATATGTCAGTGTGCCCTTGAGCACCCCCGTCTTGCCCGTTTGATTATGTATTTGTACTTGATTTACTTGCATTGTCTCGATTGTATTTGACCTATGAGTCGGCACCACTAAGCTTGGATAACCTTGTTGGTCTGATCCACCGACTTGGAGATCCCCCTCTTGTCCCGCCAGCTGCAGCTTGGATCCCGCTACCCAGTTATTACCGTGGTCTTGTCCCGATACCGCAGATTGCTACTGTGGTCCCCGATGCCCGGCTCGCTACCGTGGTCATGTATAGTATATGTATATGCATTCATGAGATCCACTGTTTCTCCTCACCTCGAGTGACTGAGATCAGTGCCTAGTATATGTATTTATATGAGATCCCCTGTTTCTCCTCACGTCGAGTGACTGAGATCAGGGCCTAGTTATTGCTCTATCGCTTTAGTGATAGAGGACTTAGCTTCGTGTGGTTGCCATCTTTCCAGTTCCCGATTCCTTGGATACCCGACATGTTTTATATTGCTTACTTGCTTTCCGATAAATGATTCGTTTCCTTTATGAAAGTTGTTATTTAAACAAGTGTTAATATTCTCCAATGTAAATTCAGTTATTATTATATTGCCTTCTGTTCTTTGTACCCGCACATGTTTTAAATGAATGCCGGTTGGGCGAATACCCATGCTTTTACATAAGTTTCACACGATCGATGGTTTTACTAGATTTATGTGATTACACATGTTTTAAATGAATACCCGAATTGTTAAATATCCATGCTTTGTTTTAAATGACATTTGGGTTGTGAGATTCCTACGTTTATACCTGTTTTAAACGATATCCGGTTTGTTAAATATCCGTATTTCTACATAGGTTTCAAATGGACATTGGTTTTGCTAGACTGCTATGAATACCTGGTTTGTTGTATACTTATGTTTTTACTTAAGTTTCAAATGAACGTTGTTTTGCCATACCACTATATTTATACGTGTTTTAGACTAACACCCGATTGTCAAATATCTATGATTATAGATGATGTAAATGAACACATGTTTTATTAGATATTCATGTTTTACCCATGCTTGAAATGAATACAGGTTTTCCCCGGGATTCCCGACTTTGCACCCGTTTAATTATATGCAGCATTTGATCGAGTATCATGATTTATCTTATGTTTTATTCTTCCGTATATTTGTTATCTTTTCATCTACCTGCCAGACCGTCGTGTCTGACCCACTACTTTTGGTACTCAGGTTCAGATTTCTTCGTCCTGAGTTGAGTGCTTGAGTTGGCTGTGGAGCCATGTTTTGCAGGTTGTTCTGTCGGCTATGTCATGTAGACATTGAGCTTGACATCGGAGCTACGTCACATTTGGGTAGTAGTTTATAGCTTATTGTTGTATGGCTTCTATTAGCCTTTTTCTTGGGGATTCTTAATTAATGTACATTGATAATTGTAACTTGAACATATTTGGGAATGTAATACCCTGTTACTGTCAGCTCTGTAATTTATTGTGATGGTTACTCCAGTCTGATATGATTCTTGATATAATAGCTTTGTGCTAAAGGTTGAGTGCGACGCGGAATCCGATGGCCACGGACTTCGGGTCGCAACGCCACAAATGCTTCCACAAAATATTCAGAATGTGTTGTCTTCACACACGCGGATCTTGGGAGAAGTAAAATACATTTATGCTTAATCCCCATTCCCGCCCCCGAAGTTCCGGTTCGGGGGCGTGACAGACGAGCAGGACCTTTTTGGACACATTGGGTTTGGATTTACGCTTCTAAGTGCACAAGTCTTTTAGAAATTTTGCATACGAAGGCACTTGCTTGATAGCATCCAGCAAAGGTAGATTGATCTTTACTTGCTTGAACACATCTAACATTTCATCCATGGTTGCTCCCTTTTTCCCGAAGGGAGAGGGTGTGTCCAGACAAGTAGGGAAAGGGGCTTTAGGCACATAAGTGGGTGCCACAGCCGGGATAGATGAAGAAGTGGAAGGGCTGACCTCCTTTTCCTTGGGACTCATTTCCACCCTAGAGCTTTTGGGGTCTAGGGCAGATTCTCTAACGATTTTCGAAGGCTCCTCAGGCCTAGTCTCGACCTCACGCCCATTCCTCAGCGTGACAACTACCTTAGCTTCCTCATGATAAGTGTCATGAGGTTGAGAGCTACTTCCCACCTCAAAAGTATTCTTGGGGTTGACAGTGGGTTGGCTAGGTAAACGACCCTCTTCTCTTCTATTAAGAGCACTGGCTATTTGGCCCATCTGGGCCTCTAACTTGGCTATGGACTGAGAATGAGAGTGGACCAGTTGATTACCTGTTTTGAGCTCCTTTAGCTCTTGCAGTACTGTCTCCTCAAATGATGGGTTTCTTTGAGGGGGTTGGGGGTTGAGTGGCTGGTAGGATTGTTGGGAACGATGGGCCGCATGATTGTATTGAAAGTTAGGCCTATTTCCCATTTGAGAGAAAGAAGTGCTTTGACCGGGCGACTTCCATGAAAAATTGGGGTGACTGCGCCATCCCGGGTTGTAGGTATTCGAATAAGGATCATTACCCGGTTTGGAGAACCCTTGAGCAGCATTCACCTGCTCTTGCACAAACTCAGGAAATTAGGGTGCTGCAGGACAGTCACTTACAAAATGAGCGGGACTGTTGCATAAAGCTCAAGAATCTTGATGAGCAGGGGGCTGGGGAGATGAAGATTGGAGAGATTGTCCCCCAGAAATCAACTGATCTATCTTTTGGGTCAAGGCAGCCACTTGGGTTGTGAGTTCATTAGAGGGCTGAATTTCAAATACCCCCTTAGGTTTCTGCAAAATAGAGGTTGCCGGCCTCTCCAATCTAGCAGTGGAGGCATGGTGTTGAAAGGTCTCACTCATATTCTCAAAAAGCTCCCATGCCTCATCCTCATTTTTCAGCATAATTGATCCCCCACTGGCGGTCACTACCATGTTTCGCCATTCGGGTGATAGCCCATCATAAAAGAATTGCACCAATTGCCATTTGGCAATTTGGTGATGAGGACACTTTCTAATGAGATCCTTAAATCTATCCCACGCCTCATGAAATTGTTCATTATCAGTTTGGGCAAAAGATGTGATAGATCTCCTGTACTGATTTGTTTTACCCATAGAGAAATATTTATCCAAGAATTTTTGTTGCAGTTGGGCCCAAGTAGTGATAGAGTTTGCAGGTAAAGTACTCTGCCAATACTTGGCTTTGTCCTTCAATGAAAACGGAAAGAGAAGCATATTCAAGGCCTCACTACTAAAATTGTTTATTCGCACCGTGGAGCAAATAACCAAGAATTCATCAATGTGGTTGTACGGGTCCTCATTGTTCAAACCATAGAAAGAAGGAATCAAATTGATTGTGCTGGGCTTGATTTCATATTAAGCTGCCTGTACTACAGGCAGCTGAATACACGATGGTGACGCGCATTCTGAAGGAGTATAGTGCTCCTTCAAGGGTCGAAGAGGTGGAGCCTCAGGACCCCCATCTTTTTTTCTTGCCTCAGCCATTAGTGAATATGTGTGTGAGTCAGCAGAAGGGTGTTTAGATTATCTAATTTTTCTAAGGACTCGCTCTAAATTTTGGTCTAAAGAAACCAGATCTGGATGACAAGAGTGACGACCAAGCATGCACACACAAGACTTACTGCAGTTATCTGAAAAGAGTCAGAAAGTCTAGGCTTACAGCGCTCCAGGTGTAAGCGACCTTTTAATTGAGTAGGACTTTCAAGTTGTCAATAGCACTCTAGGCTCCTACATAAACCTTAGGACTTTCTGTGTTAGAATTAATATCCTGCAGTAAGAATAGTAGAGGTGTGAGAGAAGATGGTAAAAAAAAATAAAAAGAAAAAAGAAAGACTAAACTAATGTTAGAATTAAAAGAAACAAACAACCGTGCTAATTGTCCCCGGCAACGGCGCCAAAATTCTGACTCGTCCTAAAACAGGGTTTCAAATATAATTTATTCTCCACTATTATCTCCGCTTGAAAAAGCAGAGATGTTACCCGAGTATCGTATCCACTGGGACAAAAAGGCTAAGTTGTGTTGTTTCCTAAATTCCTAAACTAATCTTATTGGAAAACAAAGTTCCGAGTTTCGATTATTAAACTAATCCTACTAGAAAACAAAGTGTTGGGTTGATGGGTTTTGATTTCTAAATTAACAAATTAAAAGACAAGTTTTTGATCCAATTAGATAAAAGTCTTAGGGTATGAATCCACCGTAGCCTCGTGCAATGACGAATATAAATCTAGGGTTTCACTGTCAATGCTTTCACGACTCATTCTGGTTACCAACCTTCACAGAGTCAACAAATAAGGTGTGGGTTTAGATCTAGGCATAACCTATCTCTAAGGCATAGATTATCTTAGTTTTAACTCCGCACACATTCAAGCATCATATTATATGACTTGGTATTCCAAACTACAAGAATAAAACACCAAAAGAGATCTTACATTAATAAAAGAATCCAACACTGGATAAAATCAATGTCATATAATCAAAGCATTTAAAATAAAGCCCTAGAACCTATACATCACCATAAACATAAAACTAGGGCTTCATCACAACCCTAAGATGGAGATTTAGTTACTCATGGAAGACGATTGACGAAGAATTCTTGGTAAAATCCCCATTGACGCTCTTCCCCAAGCTCAAAGAAAGCCTCCAGAACTTCTCCCAAGATGTGAATATCCCCAAAAACGAGTTTGGGCTCTTATTTATAAGTTTTGGGATGAAAAACTTCTTAGAAACGCACATGAGACGGACTCCTAGACGGTCCGGGCGTCCGGACGCCAACACTAATTCTTGTCCTAGACGTTTCTGGGACCGGGCGTCCACCTGGCGTCCGGACGCCCGGTGCCAGTAAGCACCGGTCTTTTCTATTTTCTTCCAATTTTTTCCATCTTGCACCAATATTTATCCAATGTACCTAGAACACCTGCAAACATGAAAATACTATAATTAGACTAATTAGACTCCTCAAAGCGTATATCAAAATCTAAATTAAGGGGCCTACATGGTGCATTTTAGGCTCTTATCAGTTACTTGTATACTGTGACTTGCCAGATCATTAGATCGGACCCATTCTTGGTGCTTAGGTTTCGACCCCGATCCCGAGGACGGCGCGCTCGCGCTAGTTGAGGCACCCGTAATAGGGGACTACGGATGGGGACCAGCAGACCATGAGGTCGAGCTGGAAGATGGAGAGCCGGCACCTGGGGTGTGAGAGTTCATCTTATTTTGGGATTTTGAGTGATTTCTGTAGTGAGCAGGGTAATGGTTAGAAATTGTAATAATCCTTTATAACTTTGACACTTTAGGCTGGATTTCAGCCCTGCTATATTTGTTACAGACTTATGATACCTTATCATTGCTTCCGCTATATTCACATGCTTCCGCATTATTAACTGTTGATCTTATATCATTTAAAAAGTTTTAAATTGGACCTCACTGCAAACCTACGATCTTGGAAGTTCTCGGATTTTTCGGGAAGTAGCGTGCCAATTTCAGATATTTTGATGACTTTCTCTGTATCCAGAATTAGGGCGTTACAATCAATATATACCTACTATTTTTGGCACCATGTGCTATTTTTGGAAAATTTGTCATTTGGGTGCATCACTAGGCATGTAGGGTCCCATGCATGATTCATGTTTATTTTCTTACACGTAATTTATGTTAAATTTATTTCTTTCAACTTGTAGGAGAAATCAACATGGGACCTACAATGAAGAAATTTGAGAAGAGAGGTCAAAGGAAAGTCTAATACGCAAGCAAGGAAAGAGTCCAAGCATGCCTTGGACGTCAAACATGGGTCCCACACACCCCATTGCATGCCAACATAGAAGCTTCCATTTGTGCACAATTATTCCCGGATTTTTCAGGGGCAGCAACTTAAAATGGCCATAATTCTTAAACCAAGTGTCGGATTGGTGCAGTTTAGCCACCGTTGGAAAGCTCTTTTCGATTAGATATCCGTGGAGCCCAAGATTGCATAAATCAAAGCCATATTGAGGGAGATATGACCACAGGAAGTTGTCTGATACAGTTTTAGGCGGGAATTGCAAGAAATCTCAATATTTGGAAAGTTTCTTCCCTGTACACCATCATGCGATTTTTAGAGATATTCTTGGAATTATACAAGGAAGGTGTGTGCATCAAGAAACCTAATAAGGCAAGGACATCTCTCAAATTTAAAAGTCTTTTCAAAGATAGAAGAGTAGCTTGGAGATGAAGAAAAAAATCAAGGCAAAAGAGGAAACAAAAGACCTGTGAAGGAGGGGAATTCTTGGCAACAAAGGAACATAAAAAATTATAAAAAGGTGCCAACAAAGTGGCTGGACGTCCAAGGACTTTGATCCATGAAGATAGTGTAAAAAACTTTGGAAGTTCTCTCTCTCTCCACTCCCATCCACCCTTTCTCTCTAAGTCCCTTTCTTCTTCTTCTCCATTCTAATTCTTTAGACATAGATTGAGAGATCATGTTGAGAGAATGATGAAGAAAGAATAATCTTAGTTTTTTGTACTTCAAGATCAAGGAATAAAGACACTACTTGGATTGATTATGCGTATTCTTTATGTAAGTGGTTTAATATTCTGTTTCTAGTTCTTTTATGTGTTTTGATTGGAGACAATATTTCACATGATTAGATCTAGGGTTTTGAAAATAAAATAAATAGATTAAAAGTCAAGAGACATCAAGTAACCACTTGCATTAATTTTTTCCTACTCCGAGAAGAGAGGATTTCATCATCGCATTGTCAATACTTGTATGATCATCTAGTTTCTAGATTTTGGTACATCCTTCTCGCTTTTTCTTTTCCACCCCTTTTTTTTATTTTAAAATTAATATTATGATTTTTTTATTTACAAATTCTAAATAAAAAAAACCAACTTGCATCTTTCTATTTTTAGTAGAAACTTTCTATTTTTATTAATTGCATAATATATGGTTGGAAAGTGTTTTTACATGCATCATATTTAGAAATTGCATTAGAACAAAGTTTTATTGCTGAAGTCACAAGATCATCAACTGATTAGAAAAACTAAATTCGGACCTGGTAGGAGAATAGTGAAAAATTCTGCACAGTTTCAGTAGAATTGACCCAACTGTGTTACAAAAGTGCGCGATTTAAAAACTAGGTAAACGTGAATATTTTGGTTTGAAAAATAGCAGATTTAAAGTATAATAATTGTTATTTTAAACCTCATAATTTCAGCCAAAAATAACCTCAGGAACCGTGTCAACTAGAGGCGCAAACAGGGGTAGTTGTTGGAAAGCTTGTGATCAGATTTCAGCAGCATAACTGGTTCAATTAGGCATCTTTAGGTGATCATATATTTCTCGTTTTAAGTCATTTTTCCATTATTCTTTTTTTGTCATGTTCGTGCATCATCAGAGTATTGGTTTCAGCCATTAGATTTAGGTTCATATCATCTTAGACTAGTCGTATAGTCCAGCAAAGTTGGATCTGTGCAAGAGTTTCCATACTTGGAATTTTTTACAGCATGCATCTGATTTTTAGAAACTTGCTTAAAATTGCATTGTTAGCATTTAGGGCATTATTGATCATTCATATTTGCATAAAAAGTGATTTTGGTAATTAGGATTTAATTTAGGAAGTTTTGTTTTGATTTATTTTTTATTAAATTGGTTGTTTTGATAAGTTTGTTACTTTTGCAGGTTATAGTTAGAATATGGTTGAATAAACTAGGTTTCTTTATTTAGTTTAGGTTTATTTTTTTATTTGGAAAGTTATAATTGTTAATTTTTAGTTTTTAGGAATTTTCTTGTAATTTGATTAGTTTCTTTATCAGGTTAGATTTAGTTTCTAAATTAGGACAGGTTAAAGTTGGAAAGTTTCTTAAAAAACATTGCTCCCTGTGGATCGACCTGGACTCACTAGATTATTACTACAAGTGCACCTTATACTTGGGGTCCAATCAAGTTTTTTGATAGCAAAAATTTTGAAAAATTTTTAGAAATTCTTCCTAAAAAAAAAATAAAAGCCAAAAAACAAATGTGTAAAAATTCTGTCTGACAACAAACAAGTGTGCTTGTCCCCACCCCCTAACCTAGCATGAACATCATCCTCGACGTTAAAATGAATGAAACGTATGAAACATGAGGATTAAAAGTATCGGTTGGTAAAGTGACGATGTCACCTTAGAATTTGAAACTTTTCAGAAACCCTGTCCATGGTTAGACAAAACACACAAAAACAAACAAGAAACAGAAAAAAAAAGAAGCGACACTACTGGGTACTCAACAGGGAATCCACTTGGATCCCAAACAAAACATTCCTCTAAACATTGGACAAAGACTAGATGACAATTTTCAGCAATGTGGACCACACATTTCTTATCCAATGGTGAGAAGGTAACCACCATTAAAGTCTCTTTCTTTAAAAATGAAATCTTTTTAAAGAAGGAAGAGATTGCATGGATGAGCTTGGTGGTTCAAGTGATTCCCGTGCATGTAATTCCTCAAAATTGAATTTCTCAAATTCTTCTAGCACGGGTGTGGAACATGCGGTGGCAATGTCAACATTTGAATGTTTGGAGGGATCCACGCATGATTCTGAGAATTCAGACTCGAAGATCTGAAGAAGGCCATTTTCCTCAAATTTGGCAGTAGGATCCTCCTTAGGGCCCACAATGAACGCATTTTCTATTTCCCATAACGATTGATCATTGAAAGCTAGGGAATGGGTAATGCATCAGTCCAATTATTTCAAATTATCAGAGTCGGGAATTTGAAAAACATCCATGAAAGTTTCAAACCCATCAGGAGGATCAAAATGTATATTTTTTATTTCCTTCAAAAGTGGAACATCAAATTCTTGGAAATCAACAATACTTGAATCCATTGTTAGGAAAGAATCAGATCTACGAGGGACTCCTGAGAATCTTTCTCTAAAATCTCCTAGTGGGACCGTCTCAACCATTGGGGAAAAGGGATTACGGGCTTATATGGTTCAAAGTCAAATTGTTTTTTAATCATACCACCTGCACTACTCTCATCTCCACCCTTAGATATGGATTGCGCATTTGTGTGATCCGGTAATAAAAAGTGGTCAAGGTTTTTCGGATCATCTACTTGAATATCATTTTCACAACTAAAGGTGATGTCCTCCAGTATCATATGACAAATTGAAGTTGTCAGGTCTCGTAGTTCTTGTTTGATGGTTTGATTGAATTCATTTTGGCTCTGAATAACTTCATTTTAATTCTGAATAAATTTATTGATCATATCCTCCAAAGACTGCACCTCCAGGGGTAGTGGTGGGGATACATATGAGCACTTGGATGGTGTTTCATATGACCATTCAGTTGATGGGGGTACATATGTCGAATTTTGCACATATGACCCATTCGGAGTAGGTTCTTGGGGGAGATTGGAAAAATCATCCATGTGCCCATTGTCCCAGCTGTAATCATAATGATCATCTCATTGTGGACTATGCATGTTACCTATGTTATTGGAACAAGGCCATTGATATGCGTTGGCTTCATCCTCGAGTTCTTGCAACACCTCTATATAATAATCGGATATTGTTGGACAAGTCCATGAATATCGGGTGTTGTATCCACATCCTCCCCATACGTTCATAGATGAAGAAGTGTTTGCATGTGTGGGATATAGGTAATCACGCAAAGACCTTTTGGGTTGGTAATCTTTCATTACTTGCCAATTTGGCTGGAGATTATCATGTAGGCTCTTAGACGGTTGGGTCCCACTCAAATTCTCGTATCTTTCATATTCCATGGTGTCACTAGATGAACCTGAAGATTTTGAGAAATTGAGATTTTCATGTGCCCTGTTGATTTGCGATTCCCTCTCTTGGAACATGGTTCAATTATGGAATCAAGCGGGCAGGGTGGCCAATTTTTTTTTTTTTTTTTAAAAATTTAATGAAAAACAACTAACCTAGAACAAACACCTAATCACTCTTAAGATTGTAGAGTACACCTAGGCCTCCAATCTGGTCCTATGAAATCAACTCAGCTAGGTAAGCCCCCAGGAAAGTGGTGCGGTCATAGCGGTCCCGCTTAAAAACCACTTTCCTTGAACATAAAATGTCTCCCGTTAATGGGACAAGGCTTTCCTAGATACTGAGGTGATCAAGGAGCACAATTAGTGCAACCTTGAGTGGACTTTCCTTCCATTAGAGTGTACTACCAAAAGTAAATCCTAAATAAAAAATAAAAAATTTGGAAAATTTTGGTAACTTTTTGGAATTTTCTAAAAATCAATGATGTGAATTGCTAACATTCCATGCATTTTCCTAATCCAAATTAGGGCAGTTTCAACAGTCCATGCATGCACCCCCTATTTCTAGCAAGATGCCAAAAGGAATGCACAATTTAAATAGAAAGTTAGAAAGTTACCTTTACTGGCGCTCCCCGGCAATGGCACCAAAAACTTGGTCGGACCCCAAGTATAGGGTGTAATTATAGTAATAATCTGGTGAGTCCAGGTCAATCCACAGGGAGCAATGTTTTTTAAGAAACTTTCCAACTTTAACGTGTCCTAATTTAGAAACTAAATCTAACCTGACAAAGAAACTAATCAAATTACAAGAAAATTCCTAAAAACTGAAAATTAACAATTACAATTTTCCAAATAAAAAAATAAACCTAAACTAAATAAAGAAACCTAGTTTATTCAACCATATTCTAACTATAACCTGCAAAAGTAATAAACTCATCAAAACAACCAATTTAATATAAAATAAATCAAAACAAAACTTTCTAAATTAAATCCTAATTACCAAAATCACTTTTTATGCAAATATGAATGATCTATAATGCCCTAAATGTTAACAATGCAATTTTATGCAAGTTTCTAAAAATCTGATGCATGCTGTAAAACATTCCGAGTATGGAAACTCTTGCACAGACCCAACTTTGTTGGACTGTACGACTAGTCTAAGATTATATGAACCTAAATCTAATGGCTGGAACCAATACTCTGATGATGCATGAACGCAACAAAAAAAGAAGAATGGAAAAAGGACTTAAAACGAAAAATATATGATCACCTAAAGATGCCTAGTTGAACCAGTTATGCTGCTGAAATCTAATCACAGGCTTTCCAACTACCCCTGTTTGCGCCTCTGGTTGACACGGTTCCTGAGGTTATTTTTAGCTAAAATTCTGGGTTTTCAAAGTCCAATTATTATACTTTAAATCTGCTATTTTTCGGACCAAAACATTCACATTTACCTGGTTTTAAAATCGCACACTTTTGTAATACAGTTGGGTCAATTCTGCTGAAACTGTACAGAATTTTTCACTATTCTCCTACCAGGTCCGAATTTAGTCTTTCTAATCAATTGATAATCTTGTGATTTCAGCAACAAAAACTTTGTTCTAATGCAATTTCTAAATATGATGCATGTAAAAACACTTTCCAACCATATATTATGCAATTAATAAAAATAGAAAGTTTCTACTAAACATAAAAAGATGGAAGTTGGTTTTTTTTATTTAGAATTTGTAAATAAAAAAATCATAATATTAATTTTAAAATAAAAAAAAGGGGTGGAAAAGAAAAAGCGGAAAGGATGTACCAAAATCTAGAAACTAGATGATCATACAAGTATTGACAATGCGATGATGAAATCCTCTCTTCTCAGAGTAGGAAAAAATTAATGCAAGTGATTACTTGATGTCTCTCGACTTTTAATCTATTTATTTTATTTTCAAAACTCTAGATCTAATCATGTGAAATATTGTCTCTAATCAAAACACATAAGAACTAGAAATAGAAAATTAAACCACTTACATAAAGAATATGCAGAATCAATCCAAGTAGTGTCTTTATTCCTTGATCTTGAAGTAAAAAAAAATTAAGATTCTTCTCTCTTCATCATTCTCCCAACATGATCTCTCAATCTATGTCTAAAGAATTAGAATGGAGAAGAAGAAGAAAGGGACTTAGAGAGAAAGGGTGGATGGGAGTGGAAAGAGAGAGAACCTCCAAAGTTTTTTACACAATCTTCATGGATCAAAGTCCTTGGACGTCCAGCCACTTTGTTGGCTCCTTTTTATAAATTTTTATGTTCCTTTGTTGCCAAGAATTCCCTTCCTTCACAGGGCTTTTGTTTCCTCTTTTACCTTGATTCTTTTCTTCATCTCCAAGCTACTCTTCTATCTTTGGAAAGACTTTTAAATTTGAGAGATGTCCTTGCCTTATTAGGTTTCTTGATGCACACACCTTCCTTGTATAATTCCAAGAATATCTCTAAAAATCGCATGATGGTGTAGAGGGAAGAAACTTTCCAAATATTGAGATTTCTTGCAATTCCCGCCTAAAACTGTATCAGACAACTTCCCGAGGTCATATCTCCCTCAATATGACTCTGATTTATGCAATCTTGGGCTCCACGGATATCAAATTGAAAAGAGCTTTCCGACGTATGGATCTTATTGGTGCGTACAGATGTATGGAACGCCGACTCAGTCTTGTGTACATTAGGGGTGATGTGGATCACAAGACTAAATGAGACTTAGCATTAGTCGTCGGACAAATCACACCCTAATAAGTCCGAGAGCCTATTTTAAAAACCAAGCGTGATTGTGTTTGTGATGATTAGCTTGCGCAGTAGTGAATCGGTGCAATGTTAGCATGGGGTCAGTTGTGGAGCTAATGCATTTTCACACTACGACGCGTGTCTACAGACATGCGTGTTTAAGGACTTGCCTACGAGCAACGAGATAATACCCTAGAATCATGTTTGTTGTGCGAGAGTTAGTCCTGTAGGTGACTCTTGAGCTTGGAGTTGGTTATTGTGTGAACCGATTCTTGAGGCTCTTGTGCCCTTATACCAACCTCTACGTTGGAAAGATGAGATCGGTGTTGCTACTTTAGCTGCAGTTGTGCCATGGCAACATAGGAGCCTACGAGCCGCCGTGCTAGGAAAGCTGCTTGGTTGATTCTGACCCTCGTAAGTCCATGGGAAGACCCCTTGACATCACACTCTAGTTTATACGTGCTTACGATACTTATCAGCCCGGGCTATATCGAGTATTTTGAACATTTTAAGACAAATAATTTTTTAAATTATATATATATGTATAAATATTTTATTTTATAAAAAGAAATGTTTGTAAAGAGTTTTTTTTTTTACTCGATAAGTTGAAGAAGCACATAAGTGGGTTGAACACGACTCAAGGGTATGAGTTAATATCCAATCCGATGTGGTCATGCGAGTCTCTAGGGCAGACTGATGTGTCGGTGAGTTAGTGTATTCTAATCAGATGGTGACTTAGTTTACATCCTCTCCGTGAATAGGCATCGTGGAGGTCCCACTCTTTAGGTCCACTTTTACTTTGTGGAATTTGATGATCGAAATTAGTGATCTAATGGGATGAAACTTGTTCGGTGCGAGTGAGAGATGTTGGCATTTGTGATGGGACCCACTTGTGTTTACATGTGGGTAGACCCCACTCACAAAGAGACACCCCTCACGAGGAATCTCATGGTGATATGGATAAGAATAGTTTGAGTTTCATTCAACTCTCTATCCTTATCATATTTCCATTCAAATTCAAATTGAGAGAGTTTGATCCAACCTATTATCCTTATCATCTCTCAATTCGAATTTGAATAGAGATCTTATCACTAATGCCCCAAACGGCTATGTATAGACACGAGAGATATCAATTGGAATAACTTTCAACAAATCTTCCTTCCACTAGATCTACAAATTCTCCATCATCATCTTCTACATCCAGGGTGTCCATCTTTGCCCTTGGATCTTAAAGAGTGAAACATATGTGACTGATTTCTAGTAGTTAGTTACAGATCTCCATACCAGTGCCTGATTCAAGCCGATGTTGTCCTTATCGCGTTTGTAGCAGCCAGCTCTTTTAGATCCTTGCTTCCGCTGCATTTACTACCTTCAAATCCTGCTCCGACCCTTTGTTCATTTAGCTTGTTTTTCTCCTTTTTTTTACAGGTGATGCGATCATGTAAGACCCGTGTAATGACTGTTGGAAGTAGGTGGGCCTCGTGGATAGATTGTCAAAAATTTTGACCCACTTGACTCAGGGATCAAGTATCCATAAGGCCATAAACCATATCCAGAAGGCTATAAAAGTCAATCCAGGATCCATGTCCTCAATCTCAACCATCATGATCAGCAAATAAACCTATCAAGAAGATAGAATAGCAGCCAACAAGCATCCATAAAATCTACAACATGCAAGTAGATTATACCTTTGGAGCTCGGTTGTGCTCTAATGGAGAAGTTGCGTCTTTCTTTAATGATGAAACTCTTCCACGTATCAAATAAGAGTCTCCAAGACCTTTTGATCTTCCACGCTATGACCCGCTTATCAGATTCTCTTTTCTCAAGAAAGTTGGTGGAAACCTCAAGAGAAATCCCTACTAGAAACTCCAAGGAACTAGAAGAGAAAGAGGAGAATGAAATTTGTGCAACTCTTGCACTAGGGATTTTGGGCGTGGGATACAAGTAGTGGACGTCCAAGGGGTGTTTCTGTTGGAATCTAGGTGGGCCATTCAGATAGGTTTGAAAACTTTTGATCCACTTAATGTAGGGATCAACTATCTAGAAGGCAACAAAACCCAATCCAGGATGCAATCCCTCAAACTCATAAATCATGTACAGCAATATATCATATCTAGGAGATAGAAAACAGCACCTAAACATGCAACCACGAAATCTACAACATACAAGGATGTAGGTTATACCTTTGGAGCTTTGTAGTGCTCTAATGGAGAAGTTGATCTCTTTCTTTAATAATGAACACCTTCACTAATCAAATCAAAATCTCCAACACCTTTTGATCTTCCACGCTATGACCCGTATCAGATTCTATTTTCTCAAGAAGATGGTGGAATCTCCAAGAAAAAACCTAACTAGTAACTCCAAGGAACTAGAGGAGAAAGAGAAGAGAACTAGAAGAGGAAGAGAAGTTGTGCAACACTTGCACAAAGTGGTTGAGCTAGCTCTTTTTTTTTTATGCACGTCCAAGAGGGGTTAATTCCCCTTTATATAGCCCTCAAGCCCACATCTTTTCCTATTTGAAATAGAAGTTTAACTCCCATTACAAAATAGTAACCTTTTCCCTTGCTAGTTGCCATAGAAGTCTCACTTCCACAACAATTAGTAGCTTTCTCCTTTCTAATTACAATAGAAGTCCTACTTCCATTAATAATTAGTAACTTACTATTACCACTATTAGAAGTCTCACTTCAAATAGAAATAGTAACCTTCCTATTAGAGTTCAAGTAGAATTGGTATCTTTCTAATAACTTGGGCTAGCGTGGGGACCACTAGGGATTCCTTAGAAAGCTGGCTCCAACTGGGACACGCGACTCCACATCTCATGTGCAATCTAGGCCCACAGTTAATTGTAAATAACTCCACCATATAAATGCAATTGAACTCCAGTCTTAGGAATATATTAAAATGAAGACCCTAAACTTCCCAATTACCACAAGTAGGCCCCTCCATCTATATCCATGGATCAATTGGACCTGTCCACCAAAAATAGATCCATATCTTATTATCCTTGAGCCCCAATTAATTATAGTGATCATTTGGTACCGATCCAATTAACTCTTAATTGGAATGGGTGCGCACTTACCAATGATAAATCCATTAATTGGCACAAGGGGATATTATAGATAGATTCCATCTTGACCATTGAATGTTCCCACAACTCTACTACCACGTACCCAAATCACCGAGGTGTTGACCTACAATTGGCCTCACTCATTGGTGACTCAAAGCAAATGAATAGATAGAAACTTGAGTTCATTAATGTCTCAGGATTATGAGCCTATTGCTATGGAATTATGAGAGCAGACCTTAAAGTAAAGACGGTGTATATAAGGTGCATCTCATGGTCCTTCAATACATTTAATGTACCGACACCATGATCCAAAATCTTACATTCCGATGATCGAGACAAATCACACTATCTCATAGTGATCAAAGTGCTGCAACCTTGTCAGATGAGATGCTCAATCTCATCACTGGTTGTGAAGATATTTAAGTATAAGACTTGCAATACATGTCTCCTGTATGTGGATCTCATCCACATATATGTATTACATCTATTATACTTGTGGAATCCAGTTCATCTCATGAACCATTATGTCGCTCGTATTGGTTATGTGCAAGTATATAATTAAACACCATTCATCTCATGAAAGGAAAACATGATTGTATTGATAAAAAAAGAAATTAATCAATTTATTACATCATATTCTTGGTATTGAGACCATAAAAAATAACAGTTTCCCTTTATATATTCCTCATGCAACCTCCTTTTCTTACTTCTCTTACTAATTGCATAAGAAGTCTTACTTTCATACAAATTAGTAACTTCTCATACTACTATTACCACTATTAGAAGTCTCACTTCAAATAGAAATAGTAAGTTTCTAATTCATTTCCTTTTGGAGTTTAAGTAGAATTAGAAATGATCCAATCTTGGGCTAGCATGGGGACCACTAGGGATTCCAAAGAAAGCTGGCTCCAACTGGGATATCGCGACCTAAATCTCACGTGCAATCCGGGCCCACAGTTAATTGCAAATAATACCACTATATAAATGCAATTGCACTCCAGTCTTAGGAATAAATTACAATAAAGACCCTAAACTTTCCAATTACCACAAGTAGACCCCTCCATCATTATCTATAGATCAATTGGAATAAATCTGTCTCATCCAATCTTAGATCCACATCTTATTATCCTTGAGCCCCAATTAATCACAGTGATCATCAGTACCATCCAATTAACTCTTAATCGAGATGGGTGCGCACTTACTAATGATAAATCCATTAATTGGCATAAGGGGATAATGTAGATAGATTCCATCTTGATCATTGGATGTTCCTACAGTCCTACTACCACATACCCAAGAAACCGAGGTGTTGACCTACAGTTGGCCTCACTCATTGGTGACTCAAAGCAAATGAATAGACAGAAACTTGAGTTCATCAATGTTTCATGATTGAGAGCCTATTGCTAGGGAATTATGAGAGCAGACCTTAAATCAAGAAGATATTTCATAAGGTGCTTCTCATGGTCCTTCAATACATCTAATGTACTAGCACCGTGATCCAGATGCTTTCATTCTGATAATCGAGGCAAATTACACTATCTCATAGTGATCAAAGTGCTGCAACCTTATCAGATGAGATGCCCAGTCTCATCACTGGTTGTAAAGATATTTTAAAGTATAAGATTTGTGATACATGTCTCCCGTATGTCGATTTCATCCATATACACATATCACATCTAGTATACTAATGGGACCCAGTTCATCTCTTGAACCATTATGTCATATGTATTGGTTATGTGCATTAAGTAATAAAACACCATTCATCTCATGAAAGGAAAGCATGATTTTATTGATAAATAAGGAAATTAATCAATTTATTACATAAAGAAATTAACAATCTCCCACTTAGGCTCAATGCCAGTCAGGGTTGTATCTCATATCCATCCCATCTACATGCTGCTCAAAGACTTTGGTAGTCAAAGGCTTAGTAAAGGGATCTCCTAGATTGTTTGCAGAGTCTATCTAGGTGATAGTTGTATCACCTCTCTGCACAATCTCTCTGACCATGTGTTACTACCTCTGTACATGCTTTTGGCTCCTAGGTTCCTTCGACTTATCGACTACCCTACTGTTATCACAGTAAACTGTGAGCGGCTGTCGTGTAAAGGTACCACCCCAAGTTCTATAAGGAATCTCTTGAGCCATACTACTTCCTTAGCTGCTTCACAAGCCGCTGCATATTCAGCCTCTGATGTGGAATCAGCAGTACATTCCTGCTTGATACTCCTCCAGCTGATAGCTCCGCAACCAAGCATAAACACATAACCAGAGGTGGATTTTCTCGAATCCTTATCTGACATGAAGTCAGAATTTGTGTATCCGACTGGAATTAGTTCATTACTGCGATAAATCAACATGTAATCTCTAGTCATTCTCAAGTATTTGAGAATACATTTTACAGTTGTCCAATGTTCGGGTCCTTGGTTAGAAATAATAAGGCCGATTTTGAAATAATAAGATCCATAACAAGGCTTGTTTTCCTATCAGACCTATTATCATTATGATGTTTATCATCAAGTTATCATTAGGTCTATAATATAATATTATCATATAGAACAGGTCCACAATATGATGATAAGACCTATTTTTTGCCACGATGGATCTGTTTAAAATAAGGCCCGTTTTCTAATACCTCTTACTTTCCTAGCATGGCCTTAAAACATAGTTGTCAATTTCGTTTCGGACCCTATTTTGGTCGGGTCCTCAAACTAAAATGTTTCAGTCAATTCGGAATTTCGGTGAAATATTTCAGAGCTATATTTCGAAATATATATATTAAAAAATAAAAAAAAATATTAAAATTTAAATAGTTTGGGCTATATTACCATGCATCCGTGAGAAATTGTTGGTGGGAAGGGTAGTATACTAGCTGCCATAACAGGAAACTTTAAAAAAACAAAAAGAGGAAAAGGATGTTGTTGACACAAAAAAAAAGTCACCTTGCCTCCTCAACATCAAGAAGCCACATGAAGCTGCATCCTACTACAAACAGGCAATGCTACTTCAAGCATCAGATCTTGTCAGAATTAAACAAAAACTCCAAGATCCTTCAAGACAGCCAAAAGAGGGGTACGTCTGAAGTTTTGGGCCATTTTAACGTCATTTGGCCTAACGTCACTCCTCCAACAGCTGAGCAGGCGCTCCCAGCGGCTGTAAAGCCAGAGACTCCGACACACAAAACAAAGCAGACAGCTGGGCCCAACATGCCACTAGGAGGCTCTACATCAAGTTTTGTAAGACCCCGACCCGAGTGAACCCGATTAGTGTTAATTAAGTTGCGTGTTAGTGCTAAGCTTGATTAGTGTTTTTGGTTAAGTTGGGTTTAGAATAACCTTGATTCTAGTTTTGGGCTACTTTGAGTGTTTTGATGGCCAGTGGAGCCCTTTGGGGGTTCCCTTTTCGGCTTTGCGTTTTCTTGAGAAATTTTTCCGATTTGTTGTGAATTGTGTTTTTGGCCCGTTGCATTCATCTTGAGGAATCCTACAACTTTCATGTTGATCCCGTCCTCGTTTGAGATCCCGAAACCCGATTTCATAGCCTTGAGGGTAAAACAGTCATTGCACACCAAATCTGTACCCAAAACTTAATATTCTCGAAACCCGCGAAACATACACTTTTTGGAAACTAGATATTTCGACGAACATTTCTTCCTTCTTCGTCGAATTCATCCGAGGACCCGAGAGAGATGATTTCAGCCAATGTAGCTCCTTTAGTTGTGGGACTCAACCCAACCCAACTCACTTGTTATCAAGGGAAGCCATTTCCCATTCATTCCATTCTTCATATTCCAGCACAAGAGGAGAGCCTAGGGTTTTCCTTGCTTTTCTCCTCTCCTTCTTGCTTCTCCATCTCCAATCCACACCAAACTTGCATCAACCAAGAAATGGAGATCATCTTCTTCTTCCTCTTCACCATGGCTCCCTATTGATACCATTTGTGGAGAAAACCCTCCATTCCAAGACCTCCATTGAGCTTACTCTTGCCATTAGAGGACCTTAAAGGTAAGTAATCATCCCCATCTCCTAGATTAGTGTTCCTCTAGCCCTTGAGAAGCTACATTTGCATTATTGTTGGTTCTTTCATTTTCATTCTTTGTGTAACCCATTTTAGGGTTGTTTTTGGGGGTTTTTTTATTGTAGCTTGGCTTTGAGCAATAGAAGTGAATAGAGGCTTGATTTCAGCTAGCTTGGACTTGAGGCAAGTGAATGTTTGGATGTTTTTAAGTTTGAAATGGTTTGGTGAAGTATTTATGGATTTTCCATGCTTTCATTAATGTGTTTTTAGTTGAAATAAATGCTCATAATGCATCTTGATAGCCTCATTTAATGTCTTGGAAAACATGTGTTTAAGTCATCTTGTTTATAGTTCTTAGTGGTTGTTGATGTGTTGGAAGGAAAGGAAAAAGGGAAGAAAAATCAGTGTCCCGGACCTGCTACACGCCCAGGGCCGATCGATCGGTCTGTTTTTAACTGAGAGGCTTTTTGAGCCGATCGATCGGCCGACCGATCGGACTCTGTGCATAACTGGGTTTTGATTTTTTTTTTTGTGGACCTTGGCTACCCTCCTTGGACTCTTTTGACCATATGTGAGGACATCTTGAGCCGATGCTCTTCACGGTTGGTTCGGAGGCATCGAAGTTCAATCTATTTCAATCTTGAACGGGATGGAACGACACGATACCTTCTTCATACCTAAATGCAAAGTCTATTTCCTTGGGTATCGCGAATTCTATTCCTTTCGGTGACTGAGTAGGTTGCTCGATGGTTCCGGGTTGACATCATACTTAGGATGGACCGTTTATAGTCTTGATTTTTCTATCATAGCATCTAGTACTATCCATAAGCTCATATTAAGTTTAAAAATCGTAAAAGTGCATAAGGAGCCCGGAATGTCTTCAACTCCAGGAGTACCAAATCATTTCAATAATCGACGTACGGGACCCCTATTCACTTAAATAGATCTTGAAATCAATATTTTCCCGGAATTGTAATAGTTCATTTTACTTCTTCTTTTCCAAGATTTACTGTACATGATCTGTTTTCCCGAAAGCTTGATGGTTACACTAGTAACATTGACTTATCCCGAAGAGTATTACCCGATATGAAATGAAAGTTATACATTGAATATTCTTGCCAGTTCATTGATTTACTTGTACTTGATTTACTTGCATATGTATCGATGTGTTATTTAACCTATGTGTCGGCATCACTAAGCTTGGATACCTTGTCGGTTTGATCCACCGACTTGGAAATCCCTCTCCCGTCCCGCCAGCTGCAGTTTGGATCCCGATAGCCGGTCATTACCGTGGTCCCGTCCCGATACCCGGTTCGCTACCGTGGTCCCGTCCCGTATATTTATATTGTATATATGATTGCGTTGAGTCTCCTCACCTTGTGTGACTGAGATCAACGTCCCGTGATACTGTTGTCACTCTAGTGATAGAGGACTTAGCTTTATGTGATTGCCATCTTGTGAGTTCCCGATCCCTTGGTTACCTCATATGTTTTATCTTGTTTACATATTTTCTAGCAAATGATTTATCTATTTTATGAGAGTTCTTGCTTAAACAGATTTCCTTGCTTTTCGAGATATTTCATCTATTATATGTTGTTGTATCTTTTCACTCTCTTGCCAGACTGTCGTGTCTGATCCTTTGCTTTGGTACTCAGGTCCCGTTGCCGGTTTCCTTGAGGAGGAGGCGGTAGGTGAGCCGCAAGCTCTAGTTGAGTGGCGTGCTGACGATGTCATGTAGACATCGGGTTGCTACAAGAGGCGTAACACTTTGGGGAGAACTTATTAACCATTCTTTTGGGTTATTATTTTGTAATATTGGCCTTTGTTGGCCTCTAATTTTGGGAATGTAACTAAATGATATTTTGTCTAACTTTAACAACTTTTGGGAAACATGCTATAGATCATTGCTCCTTCTGATACAGTTTTGATATTTGATGTTAATGCTTGCATGACTAGAGATAGTCTAATATTTGATTTGCTACACGTTTCCGCACTCAAAAGAAATATTCATGCAAGGTTGTGATATCCTTACCGCGGACACCTGTGGGAAATTAAATAAGTTGTATATTGTGGATGTAGATAATCCTCTTTAATCATCATTACACACTAATGTCCTGATCCCGGATTGGGATTCCCGGTCCGGGGTCGCGACAAGTTTCAGACCATTCCAACATCATTTGGCCTAACTTCACTCCTCCGTCAGCTGAACAGGCGCTCTTGGCGGCGACGGCGTCGAAAACATCAAAACTTTGATCAGAGCCTACAGATGGTCTCAAAATACCTCCAAAAGGCTCCGCGTCAAATTTCAAGTCAAACAGACAACGTTTGGCCCTCCATCAACCCTCGAGCAGTAAAATCAAGCCTCTCAGTGGTGAGAACTATCAAGGCCATCACCCATCAAACAGAGCACATAGGTGGCTTCAACATGCTTTCAAAGGGCTGCACGTCAAATTTCAGGTCATTCCGGCAACGTTTGACCCGACTTTGACGCTCCGAAACAAAATCAAGGCTACCGGCGTTGGAGCACCCCCAGGACCATGACATCTAAATTGGAACTAATGGATCGTCTCAAAATGACTCCAATAGGCTCCCTGTCAAAATTCAAGTCAATCGGATATCTGTTGACCGTACATCAAAGCGTGGCATCTTCCTCACGGTAAAATCAAGTCTACTGGCTACGGGACCCCACACGGCTTCAAAACTCAGATAAAAGCCCATGGTTGGTCTTATCCACTGCTCAGGAGGCTTCACATCAAATTTCAGGTCATTCCAACATCGTTTGACCTAGTTTTGACTATTGACGGAAAATCAGCTACAAAGTCTTCATCTCTTCCAAAAAATAGGAAACTTTGTGCTCTGATTTGCACGGCTTCTCATCAGAAACCAATAAATGAGGAGAAATGTCAAGAAAAATAGAGGAGAAAGAAAGAATAAAAAAATTGATAAACGGCCGAGAAACGGCGACCGGAAGGGGAAAAAACTCCATGGTCGCCGGCGACCCCAGCCCATGGTCGCCATCGACCATGGGTGCATGGTCGCCGGTCGCCGGATTTCCCCCGGGTGGCCCTTTTTCCAACCCCTTCCGCGTTTTGGGAATTCTAGCCCCTGTGGTTGTCCAAAAATCTGATTCTTGATGCTTGAAATCGACTGATCTTCATCAACATTTCGGATCCGCTGTCAAGAGTATGAAATCATCATTGATCGCTCCAAGATCGCCAAACGGCTGACCAAAAAAGTACACTTTCTGTCCGACCGATCAAGAAATCGACAAGACAGATGTCACCGGCCCACTGATATCAACCAATGTCTGAAGTTGCATCGTCATTTGACATCAAACAACATGTGGATCCATCGGCGATCGTCACAAGAAGAATTCCAAAAGACAGAGCACGGCCCGCGACTCTCCAAATGCCCTGGCAACCACTTAATGTAGTTAATTGACCCGTTTTATGACAACTTAATGCGGTCATTAACCCATTATTTTGGACGGCCCAATCAAAATCAAGCAAATGGGAGTTACAAATCCAAGCAATCATGGTATTAAAACCATGAAACTCCCTTCATCATGGAGATTAAAGACGATTAAATGCCCATCATTCTCCATCGGCCAATCATATTCAAAGAAAAAGGAGTTACAAAATCAAAGAATTAAAACTTGTAACTCCCCTCATCATGGAGCATCAATGCCATCAATGCTCATAAACCCACCTTACGACCACCAAAAGCCTATAAAAGGGGGGTCATTCCAAGAAGAAAGGGTCTAAGAAAAATCCTAGAAAAATCCCAAAGAATTCTCAAAGAAATCTCTGCACAAACAAGCTCTCATTCTTTGAAGAAACTCTGCTGCGAAAGAAACACCACAAGGTGATCGAAGCCCCTAGGGGCCACCCCCCAAGGTCCTCTCTCCTTCTATCCAATATGGCCTAAACGCGGCTCTTTAGCCCGTTTGCTCATTTTTTTTTTATATTGGATATAGGACCTCCCCTTGGTCTTTATCCTCTAAAAAACTGAGGTCCAAGTCAAGCCAAAGAATCAAAGCATCAAGCGTTCTCATCTGAAGGACGATGGCGAAGTCCATACATGACGGCTCTTTAGCCCGTTTACTCATTTTTTTTATTGGATATAGGACCTCCCCTTAGTCTTTATCCTCTAAAAAACTGAGGTCCAAGTCAAGCCAAAGAATCAAAGCATCAAGCGTTCTCATCTGAAGGACGATGGCGAAGTCCATACATGACTTGCGATCGTCGATCTAAACGAGTCCCCGCAATCTCCTGAGAAGTCAAATTCATTTTCTCACTTTTCTAATGTATTTTGTATTCTTTGTCAAGACACAAAAAAAAATCACATTTCTTGTCTTTCATTATTAATGAGATTTGTAAATCGCCTTATAAAGCACAAATCGACTTTCACTGCACAAAACCGTCGTCCACGGCAAACAAAAATCGCCTTTCACGGCAAACAAAATGAAATCACCTCTCACGGAATTAAAAAAAAATTGTGTCTCTTTCTTAAAATATATGTCCAATGGAAAGTTAGAAAGAAGAATTGATTTCCTTCCTACTTGTGAAGGTGAATCTCCGGATCACCACTTTAAATTCCAAGTAAAATAGAAAATCTAGCATACCCATACAAGAAAATGTTAATGGCTCACTTTTCCTCCTCCGCCGGACCCCGGCAGCCCCCGGGGTGGGAAGGAGAGGACGAAAGGCCGGACGGGACTCGTTCATTTCAGAACGCAATGCTTAATTCTTAGGCTCCTTTCTAGTTGGCGGCCTATGTTGAATCTTGCATCTAGAAAAAAACATGAGATGGGATTTCTGGAAATTTATATCTTTGAATTTATTTCCACACTTTCTCATTTAAAAAAAAAAGAAATCTGATTTCTCTTTCTTGGATTCAATTTTGAGAAACTTTGATCCTCTCATCTTCGAATTTGATAGCTCATAGAAATGTTTGCAGCTATTGTTCGTATCGGGGAGCGGACCATCTTTTCTCTTTGATGAGTCCGATAGGGATTTTCAAAAATAAATCTCATTTCAAGCTCTTTAGAAAAATTAGTTTTTTTTCTTTTGGATATAGATTTGAGAAACTTTGGTTTCTTCCTTTTCGGACAATGGCTCGCGGAAATCGCTTGTAGCTAGCATTTGGATTTGAAGGGACCATTCGCTCTCTTTGTTTTGGATTCAGATTTGAGAAACTTTGGTTTCTTCCTTTTCGGACAATGGCTCGCGAAAATCGCTTGTAGCCAGCGTTTGGATTTGAAGGGACCATTCTCTCTCTTTGATGAGTCCATTAGAAATCTCCCAAAAAAAATCAATCAAATTTTTTTTTTCAAAATCCACTAAGGTTGCACTAATTGCATTCTTTGACCAAAGTGGATCTAAGAAAAGCCTTGTCCAGAGTGTGGAGGTAGCTAGACTGTTTGAGGCAAGGGTTCTCCAAACGGGTTCATTAAGTAATCCTACCCTTACCTTTTGGAGGTTCATTAAGTAATCCTACCTTTACCTGGGGGTTGATCTATCTTCTAAGGTTTCATAAGACCGAATTGGAAACCTATGTGTACTTTTCAAAAAAAAATCTTCAAAAAAAAAATCTCTTCAAAACAAAGAAAACTTCCGTCACTTTTGAGTTCAGACTTGAGAAATCTTGGTTCTCTCCTTTTCGGATTTAGTGCTCGCAGAAATGTTTGAGCCTATGTTCGGATTGGAACACCATTTGCTCTCTTTGATGAATTCAACCTTGACCTTTCAAAAAAAAAAAAAAAACCTCCGTCACTTTTAAATTCAGATTTGAGAAATCTTGGCTCTCTCCTTTTCGGATTTAGTGCTCGCAGAAATGTTTGAGCCTATGTTCGGATTGGAACACCATTTGCTCTCTTTGATCAATTCAATCTTGACCTTTCAAAAAAAAAAAACTTTCGTCACTTTTGGATTCAGATTTGAGAATTTCTGGTTCCCTCCCTTTCGAACTCAGTGCTCGCAGAAATGTTTGAGCCTTGTTCGGATTGGAATACCATTTGCTCTCCTTTATGAATCCAATCTTGACCTTTCAAAAAAATCCCATCTCGTGTCCTTTCTAAGGATTCAATTTACAACATTTGTGCCTAGCGGTGCTAGTACGCCCTTTTGGGTCTACTGTATTCGCGATCGACACATTTGTATCTCCAACCTTATATCATCTTACCTCGAGTGAGCCTTGCTTCTCGGTAATTTGAATTAAGGTTTGCAATTGCTTTTAGCAGTCACTGGAACTCTCACCCTGAGCCTACCATACTTGCATTTAGAACAATTGTACCCTTTATGGCTTTCTGCCTTCTTCATCTTGCTTGGGCTGGGCCATATCCCCTTGAGCGATTTGGAAAGACAAAACCATAGTTATTCCCCATTTATGATCACCATATTCTTGTGATTACTAATGGATCTGGTCTTATTTCAGAAGTTTTCCAAACTAACAATGGCAGCTTCATTGACCATCACTTTCGATGAGAACAAGTACCAACTACTGCTTCAAGAAAAACAAAGCAAGCGCACTCACAAGCGCCCTAGCAGCTGCCGAAGCATCATCTCCCTCGACAACTCTCAAAATACCGGGTCGACCTCTACTCCCCGAACCCTCATCTTCGGGTCGTTGGGACCATTCCCACTCCTCGCAGAAGAAATTGTACCTGTCAAGAAGCAGAAAACCGCTCCTGAACATGTCGCTGCTCCGACACCAAGGGCAACAATCAAAAAGTATCAAGCCCATGGCAACCCCACCAAGCCTCAACCTGCAAGAAACCAGGTCTACCCCAAGACTTGGTCCCCGAAACCCTCCCCAAAGCAAAGGAGGTCCCGAACATCTGTAAAACCAGCATACCTGGCCCCTCTTAAGGAGAACCGATTCTACCCTCTCTCTCACATGAAAGAGGAGAAACTTACCCTCCACTAAACAAACAAATCAACTCAGCATGAGCCGACTTGCTCCTACAAGCCCAAAATCAAGTCATGCATCACCAGGCCTCTGCAAGAACCTATTAAGGCCTACATTCTTGCGATTCGACCCTTCATCTCAACAGGGGCTGAACTTGCAAAATTCAAAGCCTCACTGCGACAGGCAAAGGACCGTGTCCGGATCCTATCCATGCCTAGCTTCAAAGAAGACAAGCTCGGCTATTGCGCACGGGGGACTACCTCCTTCATTGCCAGAGCACAGCCAGAGCTTACCGAAGCTCAAATTGCTCGTCATATGCGTTGTCGCGTGACATATCGACAAAAGAGACTAGAGAAGCAAAGAACCTAGCATTCTACCCTTCAAGTCTCTATAAAATGGGTCGAAAAAGAAAGACCCGACCAAGTTGTTGCTGTCTATATGGTTGGCAAACCCAGAAAACGCCAAAAGTCAGCAACCACAATTCTTGTCAGACGACTGGTGACTCGTAGCGTCTCCTGGATACGAAGACATCAAGAGGATTCTCCCGCTCCTTCAAGCCAAGGACATCGGAGTATCCACTCCTCGGACTCTTCATCCAAAAGAATGAGCTCCATCTCAGTCACCAAGACGATATCCTCATTCGATTCTCGAAGGATGAACGTCCTGGTTACAAATGCTGAGCAGCCTCCACCACATGATGACGTAACAACACGCATCCAGCAGTTGGAGCAAGGACAACAAAGAATTGAGGCTCTAATGGAGAACCTCCTTCTCACTTTCCAGTGTCAACCGAACAATGAAACTCCTCCGAGTCATCAAAATAACGAGGAAAATAATGAGTCACGCGCCCTTACCAAAACTGACATTGATGATATCCTCGCTAAAGCAAAAGAAGAGGATACATTGAAGGAACATAGGATCAGGCCACCATATCCCTTATGGATGGACTCGGTTTCGTTCCCTGCAAAATTCAAACAACCTACTCTCTAGACATATACGGGGAAAGGTTCAGCCAGACAGCATGTCATCCACTTCAAGATCCTGACGGGAGCTATTGCGGATCAAAATGCACTCAAGATCCGTCTCTTTGCAAGTACCCTAAAAAGGTACGACCTTTGATTGGTACTCCACTCTGCCGGAGGACTCCATCCAAAACTGGGCCATGATGGAGACACGCTTCCAGACCCACTTCAAAGGTGAAGATCAACCCGTTACTATGGCACAGCTCTGCAGCCTAAAACATGGAGAGAATGAGTCAACATACGACTTCATTCACAAGTGGAAGGCAATGGCGTACAAGTGCTCAGATGTACTGCCACAAGCATCGCTGGTCGACATCTGCCATAACAACATGAGAGCAAGGATCCGCTCCATGATTATCGGCAACAAATCAAAAAACCTAGGAGAACTCCTAGAAGCAGCTATGGAACTGAAACGGTGATCAAAGACCTCAATAGTCAGAAATCATCAGAGAAAAAGCCGACTGCCATTACGACCTCGAAACCAAAGAAAAATGAAGTTCTTAATGTGCAAACCAAGTCAATTCCTCAGCAGCCAAAGAAAGCTGAAAACAAAACTGCAGGTAAGAAACCTGAACTCTCTGAGACCTTCAAAGAATGAGTAGAAAAGAAATACCCGTTTGATGAAGATGTTGAAGAAATCTTTGAGGCTCTCGTAGCAAACGATAAACTCACCTTACCTGAGCTCAAAAGACCGGAAGATGTTGGCAAAACCAATGATCCTGGTATTGTCCATACCACCAGATGGTCTCGCATCCTCTAAATCAATGCTTCGTTGTGAGAGAGAAAATCAACGAGATGTGGAAAAACGGAGTCATCACCTTTGACAAAAACTATGGGTCCGCCTCCGTCAACATGGTGTCATATGGACAAACTTCCAAGTCACCAAAGGACAAAATCACTACTTCCTTCAAGGTGATAAAAATGACTCAGACGTCCCAAGAGTTGGTTCCTTATCCAACATCAGACGGACAACCCATATGGGTGCATCCTGATCTCTTAGAAGATGAAAATTGGGAGATCGTCAAAACAAAGCCTACCGCTCAACAGCGAAGGCAAGCCAAAAAACAACTCTGCAAGCTCAAACAATGGGAGAAGACTCAATCAAAGCAAGAAGTCCCTGAAAAGGCAGAGACCTCTTCCACTGCTTCACTGAGGCAATAGAAAAATCCAAGACTTCAAAGGCGATAAGAAAATTCACCCTTGGTGATTTCATGCCACCTCATTACAGAAATGAAACTACGCAAGGGGCATCATACTCTTGCAACTCAGTAATTAGATTCTCCATGGGTGGGTACGAGTCCAGTGATACTGCTAGTGATACCGATAAATGGGAAGAATCCTTTGAAATAGGAGAATACCTCTCCGATGAGGAATGGATTCCCGAATCTCATCTTTTGCCAGTAATCTGGCATAACTCATTACAGCCACAAGGATCCTGGTCTAATGATGAAGAAGACCAGGAGGTTGTTCAAGAAAGTGTCGTTGATCAAGCACAAGCAAGCGCTCCATTGGAACCCAACATTGATGAACCACAGGAGCAGATGACGAAGAAGATTTGGCTCATATGCCCGATCTCGAAGAATATGCAAGAATCTTGCAACGTCTTGCCATAGAGCGGGAGCGGGATCGCATCAATTACCTTCGTCATAATCAAACTCCAGAACCGGAAATCCCTGAAAATTTACAGGCATCTCCCCTTGTAACCCCGAAAAATGAAGAAAACTGCTGGATTGATGATCCCCTCACATTTGAAGACGAGTCTAAAACTCAACAGTGCGTTGCTTGCAATGCGATAGTTCGGGATGATCATGCCTCTGAAGCTTCGTCTGCCGAGGCCTTAGATTCTCAGACTATGTCCGGTAGCATATCTTCTGGAGTTACATCTCCTCAGGTAACTTCCACAGAGATATCATCTTCTCAGCCTTCATCTCCTAAAACTGTGACGTCAGAACTCAAGCCTCTTCCGGCTGATCATCTCGAAGAAGCTCCTGCCAATGAAGTCTTCTTCAATGAAAATCTGGTCAACTGGTCCCAGATACCCGACCTCATAGGCGATGTCTAGACCGATAAATTACTCAATGAAGAAGAGAATTTGTTGGATGTTGTTCGGGACTTGTTTTCGGAAAATGCTCCGTGGAACGTGATCACTGAAGACGACAATACTGCTATAGAGACGTCTTCAGCAAATGACAATGATCAACCCCTTGATCCTGAGAGTGACCTTCCAAAAGAAGACCCTTCTCCAGTAGCTATGGAAGTTGGTAGAGGTACCCGCTCTGGCCGGGATTACCACAAAAATTACAACCAACCTTCTTCTTCTTATGTAAATCCTTTGGGAAAACACGTTGTAAATGCCCTAAGTGGCAATAATAATGAAAATGCAGGCCCGAATGAGGCTTTCAGAACTACAAAGGCTGAATGCGGATGTCGACAAATATGCCCCACAAGTCCTGCAAATTGAAATAGACTACAGGGTCAAAAAATCAAATACTTCCTTAAAGGGAGAAAAGAAGAAAACTGAGGGATCAAGCATCGAATGCCTCTCGGTTCAAAAAGCAGCGAGTGCAACAATTGCCTTCGATAAGGATGATCTCCTGCTAGGTGAGACAAAGCACAACCAACCCTTGTACTTCACAGGGTATGTCAAAGAAATGCCAATACATAGAGTCCAGATCGACCCAGGTTCTGCACTCAATCTCATCTCTACTTCGGCACTCGAAGAGTTACGCATCCCACCTAGCAAGCTGAGTCACACGTCTATATCCATCTTTGGATACGATGGGAGCTCTCAAAGGCCTATCGGCAAAATCAAGTTCAAATTGCAAATCGGTTATCTTATTTCTGAAGTCACTATATATGCTGTAAGAACCCCTTCATGCTACAACATCCTTCTTGGACGCCCTTGGATACATGAGAATGGTGTCGTCCCTTTAACTCTACATCAGTGCATCAAGTTCGTTGGCAACAACGACTTAATACATTGAGTGTTTGCAGATAAAAAGCCATTCAAAGGCAAAGACGTCCATTTTACAGATGCTCAGATGTATAAAGATGAAGTAGAAGAAATGGAGGAAGAAACAACACCATTTGCCAAAAATCTCCAAAAAGATAAGGGCAAGGCTCCTCAACAATCATAAAAAGAAAACAAATCTTCCAACAAATTCAAAGAGAGCAGTCATTCTCCCTTCGTTGTCGCTCTCAAATCCTCAAAGCCTTTGGTAATCACCACCAAAGCAAAGAAGACAAAACAAAAGACTGGGGGCAAGTTCGCTGTCTCCTCCGTGTCTATCATGCATGACACAGATTTGGATTCAGAGTTAAAAGATGACACACCGTCAAGCCAAGTTGATACTCAGCAAGTTCAGCCCGCTCTCACTCCATTGCAGACACCTACTGACATAGAAAACCCTACGTCTGCTTCCTTTGTCGTTCCGGCAACTTCGGCAAAATAAAAGACAATCTTCTTCCATAGATCAGAAGCCTCTTCATCAAATTCTTCACTTTAACCTTTCCAAAATGAAGGTATGCCTCAACTACTTCTGTATAGTCAAATGACACAAGCCATCATGAAGAAAATGGGCTATGACGCTCAGAATCCAATCGGTTTGGGACGTGGTCGTGGTATTCTCACACCATTAGAACCCACCCCGACCAAAAGTCAACTGGAGGATTGGAAACTCCATCGTCATATAGACAAGTCTTCATATGGGTTGGGGTGTGATCCTGACACTCCTATGAGACAGTTGACACAAAGGCTACAAAGTCGTTTTGCCGACCAAGCCTCAACATCTCTTGTCCATGAAGACATTGATCTCCCTGGATATCTTTTTGAAGAGTCACCCGTCAAGGATCCAGGAAGCTCTTCCAATTGGTATGATTTCTCTGACGATGAAGAGGAATTGTCCGATGACACAGACGCGCGTTTTTCTGGACCAGAAAAACCATCGTCTCCAAAAGAAGTACCCTACTTCGACCCAGTTTAAACAGGTGATTGGGATCATCTCATTGCAAGTCTTGAGAAGAATACCAATCAAGAAGACCCATGGACAAAAGCAAAGCCTTAGTCTGTAAATGCCTTTGGAACTCCAGATGGTCTTGTTGAGTTAGAAGCCTCCGAAAATAATGTGGAGGAACCACTTTCAAACCTTCCAACTGAAAATCTTGTTCAAAAGATAGACTTGGGGACACCTGATAACCCATGTCCTGTATTCATAAGTAAGAATATAAAGGATGATGAGTTACCCGAGTATATCGTTTTTCTTCGTGAGTTCATTGATTGTTTTGATGGTCTTACGCTGAAATGTTTGGCTTAGACCCCAAAATAGCAGCCCATAAAGTCAATCTACAAAAAGATATCAAGCCTGTCAAACAAGGCCAAAAAAGATTTTGTCCTGACGTGATGGAAAAAATCAAACAAAAAGTTCAGAAACTCAAAAGTGTTGGCTTCATCCGCGAGGAACAGCATCCTGAATGGTTGGCCAACATTGTCCCCGTGACAAAGAAAATGGGCAGATCAGAGTCTGTATTGACTATAGAGACCTGAATAATGCATGCCCCAAAGATGAATTTTCGCTCCCCATACCTGAGGTGATGATCGACAACACCTACGGATTCAAGCGAATGACATTCATGGATGGATTCTCTGGCTACAATCAGATAAAGATGCATCCTGAAGATGAAAGACACACATCATTTCGGACTCCATTTGGCGTGTATTGCTACACAGTCATGCCATTTGGTCTAAAAAATGTTGGTGCAACATATCAGAGAGCTATGATGAAGATATTCCAAGATATGCAGCACAAGACGGTCGAATGTTATGTCGACGACCTCACCATCAAAAGCCGAAGAAAAGAAGACCATCTCAAAGATCTTCGAGAAGTCTTCCTTCGACTTCGCAAACACAAGCTGCGGATGAATCCACTAAAGTGCTTCTTTGGTGTCTCATCGGGTTAGTTTCTCAGAATCATAGTTCGGAAAGGCGGAATAGAACTTGACCCCACCAAAGTCAAGGCTATCCTAGAAATGCCATCTCCAAGAAGTCTAAGAGAACTAAAAGGGATTCAAGGAAGGTTGGCATACATTCTATGGTTCATCTCCAATCTGTCAGGGAAGTGTCGTCCATTCTCTCGCTTAACGAAGAAAGGTGTCGACTTTGTTTGGGATGTCGAATGTGAAGCCGCATTTCAAGACATCAAGACATACCTAACTAAACCTCCGCAACTGGAAAATCATTCATCTTGTACACAAGAGCTCTTGATTACTCTTTGGGTGCTATACTGGCACAAGAAACCGACGAGGGAAAAGAAGTTGCTCTATATTACCTCAGCTGCATGTTGATAGGTGCAGAGCATCGCTACTCTCCAGTCGAAAAAGAATGCCTTGCAGTGATGTTCGTTGTACAAAAGTTGTGTCACTATCTGTTGTCCAACACAGTATACCTGATTTCGAGGATCAATCTTTTAAAGGTCCTTGTCACGAAGGCATGTTCTCTTAATGCCCGATTGGCAAAATGGTCCATCCTTCTGTCGCAATTCGATATTAGGTATGCACCTCAAAAGGCAATCAAAGGCCATGCTCCAGCAGAGTTTCTCGCAAAGCATCCGTTACCTAAGGATTCTCCACTGAGGGATGATCTCCCAGACGAATCTGTCTACAATGTGGAAACTTCCCTACCAAATGCTTCTTGGGACATGTACTTTGATGGCGCAACCAAGACAAATGAAAAAGGAAAGCAGATATCGGGAATTGGCATCCTCTTTGTTAGTCCCGACAAACACATGATTCCACACGCTTTCTCGCTACTGGAACCATGTTCAAATAATGCAGCTAAGTATCAAGCCTTGATTGTGGGATTGGAAATCGGCCTCGAATCTGGCATCACCATGCTGGAAGCTTTTGGGGACTCTCAACTGATCGTCAACCAGATGAATCAAAAATTTGAAATCAGGAAGCCTGATCTGTTGCCTTACTACAACAAGGCACAATCACTTCAGCAAAAGTTTGACATTTGTCACATCACCCACATCCTCAGAGGTGAAAACATTCGTGCAGATGCTCTGGCCAGACTCGCCGCATCTATGGCAATCCAAAAGGGGGAAAACTTGCAAATCACAGTGTGTCAAAAAATGATTCTCCCTCCTCTTAACACACACCAAGCAGTTACTAAATGCCACCAAGTGGTTGGAAGTCGGATGTCCATCCTCAAACCTCCGATCGGTGACTGGAGGGATCCGTTCATTGATTACATTATGTTCAGAATCCTACCTGAAGATCCGAGCTGGTAAGCATTCAAAGACGAGCCCCAAACTTTCATTTGGATATTCCTTCAAAAATGTTTTACAGAAAATCCTTCAACGGAGTACTTCTACGCTACTTGTCACAACAAGAAGCCGAGGAAACTCTCAAAGAAGTACATGTTGGTCTTTGTGGAGCTCATCAGGCTGGTCCTAAGCTCTACAATCAGATAAAAAGGTTAGGTTATTATTGGCCTACCATGGCAGCTGACGAAATACAATTTGCTAAACGCTGTCAACAATGCCAAATTCATGGAGATTATGTCCATATGCCTCCGGAATGGCTACACCCCACAACGATCTCATGGCCTTTCGAAGCCTGGGGTATGGACATCATAGGTCCTAACTCTCTCCCATCATGCAAAGGTCATCGCTTCGTCTTCGCCGCTACGGATTATTTCTCCAAGTGGTTAGAAGCATTTGCGCTCAGCAAAATGAAGACCTCGTCAGTCCTTCAATTATTGCGCACCAACATTATCTGTCGCTTCGGTATACCTAAAAGATTCATCTATGATAACGGACCGCAATTTCGAGATCACAAATTCTACAGGTTCTGCGACAAGTACAAAATTCAAAGTTGTCATTCGACTCCATATAATCCGAAAGCAAACGGACTAGCATAAGCCTTCAAAAAGACACTCTGTAAAATTCTCAAGAAAATGGTCTCTAGTCATAAAAGAGACTGGGGCGACAAACTACCCAAAGCTTTGTGGGCTTATCGAACCACCGTTCGAGGACCAACCCATAGCACACCATTCTCTTTGGTCTATGGATACGAAGCTGTTGTCCCTTTGGAAGTATAAATTCCTTCCTTAACGGAATCTTTGCAAAATGACATGAGGCAAGAAAGCAATGTCAAATTGAGACTCCAAGAACTTGATAATCTCGATGAAAGACGGCTTGAAGCTCTACAAAACATTGAGCTATACCAAGCGTGCATGGCAGGATCTTTCAACAAGAAGGTCAGGCAACGCACCAATAAAAAGGGTGACTTAGTTCTTGCAGTAAAAAGGCTAATGGTTTTCGTCCACAAATCCAAAGGCAAGTTTGAACCAAAATGGGAGGGACCCTTTGTCATCGACAAAGTCTTCTCCAACGGCGCATATGCTCTCCTAAACATGGAGGGTGACAGATGTATGCTGCCCATCAACAGCAAATTCTTGAAACGATACTACCCTTGAAGACTTACGCCACTGGGTCAGAGCAATGCCTACACGGTCAAAGCCTATTCCCAGGTACTTGCTCGTCAAACCCACTCATTTTGGGATTTTCATCCTTATGTTGAAATTTCTAAAAAAAAATCTCAAAATAATGCTCACTTTCATAGTTTCATTGTTCAAAAAAAAAAAACCCAAAAATTCAAGTTTCTGAGCCTCTTCCCGGACTTGACCAAAACTTTCGATCCTTGAACCCAAAATTCATAGTTTGAAACAAAAAATCAGGACTCAGGAATTTCCACCCTAGTCCGCCCCGACTTTTACAACCACAAATGGTTTTGAGTCAAAATTTACGACCCTCATGTCTTTAAACAAAAATGGTTTTTTAGAAACTGCGGGGAAGCGACGCTCAGTCGATACTCGCAAAGCCCAAAAATCGGAAGAATGCGAACCCCATTCGATACTTCCAAAATTTCAAAATCGCAAGGAAGCGAAACCTTGTCGATACTTGCAAAATTTCAAAAATCGTAGAGACGCAACATTCCAGTTGATATCCACAACCCAAAATTTCAAATTTAAAAAAAATAGTGGAGACGCAACATTCCAGTTGATATCCACAACCCAAGTTTTCAAAAAAAAAAAAAAAAAAACCTCAAATTTCAAAAATCATGGGGAAGCGACATTCAGTAGATACTTGCACCCCAATTCACGAAGAGGCGACATTCCATCGATTCTCGCAAACCGAATGAGCAAGGAGGTGACATTCCATCGATATTTGTAATACCATTCAGCAGGGAGGCGACTTTTAGTCGATACTTGAATTTTTGAAAACCAAAACCTAGCTTCTACGCTAAAAACAAAAATCAGCTTCTACGCCCAAAAACCAAAACCTGGCTTCTACGCCAAAAAAAAATCGGCTTCTACGCCAAAAATAAAAATTGGCTTTTACGCCAAAAACAAAATGTAGGCTTTTATGCCAAAAAATTCCCAAAAACCCAGTTTTCATGCCAAAAAATCTAAAATTTGGCTTTCGTGCCAACAAAACAAAACTTGGTTTTAAAAAAAAACTGGCTACCATGCCAAAAATAAATTTCGGGCTTCCATGCCAAAAACAAATTTCGGCTTTTACGCCACAAAATTTCGGCTTTGATGCCATCCAAAAAAAAATACGGCTCTCTTGCCACCCCAAAATTCGGCTTTCATGCCATCTCCAAAAATTCGACTTTCATGACATTTCAAAAACTTTGGCTTCCATGCCACAAACAAGTTTTGGCTCTTACGCCACAAAATTCGACTCCCATGCCATCTCAAAATCCATCTTTCAAGCTATTAAAAAACCAGGCTTTCGCCACAAAATCTGGCTTTCATGCCCAAAACAACCATTTGACAAAAGATTTTCACAAAATGAAAACCTTTTGGTCAAATTTTCAAACAAACATTCTCATCCTACTTTTGCTTATTTTCATCAAAAAGATGGTATTCAACCAAAGATTCAACTCCTCAAGCAGACTCTTGGCCTTAGCCTTTAAAGCTTCCAGGCCACGCTTCTTCAAAATCTTTCCATAAAATGCGGCAGAACGCCGCAACCCATCTTCAACACGAGGAAGTTCTTCCCAAAGAATCTGCCATTGTTGTATTCCTGAGTCTTCCTCCGGAGATTGCTATCAGCCTCCTCAACCTGGCGAATCAGAGTCCCTTCTCTAGCACGAGCTTCCACAATGGCAGTCCATTTGGCAGCAGCTTGTTCTTCCAATAGCTCGAGACGCTGCCTGATCTCAACGACCTCCCCATCAAGAAAGCGCAGGTCTTCTGTTAGCTCAATGATGGCCAACTCGGTGACATCCCTCTCCCGAACAAATTGCTTACGAGTCCTCGAGATCTCTTTCAGTTCAGACTTGACCTCGCCAGAAGGCTTAAAAAACATCTCATTGAAAAAGTCACCGCTTGGGAAGCTCTTGGTCTCATTCCATTTGTTGCCGAAAGTAATGACTTCATCAACAAAAGCCTTCGCACTCGCAATGTCCAGACCGACCTCTTCGTTATCAGCAAGGATGTCCTGTACATGCTTGATCATGCCAAAGCCAGCTTCCAAATGGCTAGAAGAAAGAGTTTCGACCCAGGAACTCAAAATGCTCTTCAACACTTTCTTCGTATACTGAAGAGATGGCCCGGATGAAGGCTCGCCCCTCTCCATTGGTCGACTGTCTGTGTCATGCCCTGTTGGAGGAGTGATCATCAGACTTTTTCTAATTGGAGACACTGGCGAAGGAATCTCCTCAGAAGATTTCACTCCTGCCACATTGAAACTGGAAGAAGAAGTCCTTACTCCTGGATCATATGCAGGCATCCCTTGCTTTGGCCTCGAAAAAGACAGAGGAACTTCTCCTGTTACTTCACAACCTGCCAGCAAAATAAAAAAATGGGTATGAATATGATCCTGTTAAAAAAATCATTATCATCAGGGTTATTGCTACAAATACCTTCTTCGATGATCGGCAGGATACTTTCTGCCTCCATGAGTTCATCCGAAGCATCGTCAAAGGTCGCATCCATGGATGGCTTGAAATCGTAGGAATCCTTTGGCAAGTCAGCTGACAAGAAAACAAGCAACATGTTAGCAAATGACAGCACAGACAAAAAAAGAAAGAAAACACAAAGAAGTCATATCAGGTGAAGATTCTGGAATCACTCCAGAGTCCCTCGGTTCTTCTTCAGATGCAGCAATCGGATCCGTCACTGCCTCATCAGCCGGAACCTCAGGCATCACCAAATCATCGTCTCCCACTTAAAAAAGGGAGAAAAGGCAAATCAAAAATAAAAAATCTCAATGAAAGAAACGGAAAAAGGAAGATGAGGAATTATACCTTCATTAACAGTCTTTTCCTCTTGGCTCCTCTTTTCCGGAGGCTCATTAGCGTCCCCTGACTTCTCTTCAGCAATGGTGAGAGAGATTTCTAAATCAGGAGAGTCCTCGTGCCGCCTCTTATTACAACACTGCCCTCTCTTCCTCTTACTTCTATGGGCCGGTTTGCTTGGAGTGCCCGCCCCATCGTCAAAGTCGGGACCTTCGCTTGACTCCTCGCCGGATGGTCTACTCCTCCTAGTAGACTCCAAGGAAGCCTTCGTTCGTTCCATTTTCATCCAAGCGTCGATCCCGGCCTCCTCCTCTTCTAGCTGTCTCAAGACCTCACTAGGTATCTCTTGTACAGCTCCTGATCTGATGACGTCCTGTTCACCGAGAAAGCCTATCCTGTGCTTCTCTCTAGAAAAGAAAGCCAGCACTTCCTCTCATTTAAATGGTTCATGCTGATCTCTATCTGATCTGCTGAGACTCTTCCTAGAAGATTGCTTCACATCGAGCTCCTTCTTTGAAAGCCCCTTGGTACACCAAAAAGCTCTATACAAATCATTTCGTAAAGCCAGCAGTCCAGAAAGTCGGTAACTCAGGATAGAAAATCATGACGGTAGTGTCCTCTGCACTGTAAAAAGCTCATGCATTCCTCCCGTCCTATAAACCTCCAAAATGCTTCACCATTCTCGAAGGCGCTCCAACAACGCCTTGAGAGAAGTCCAACTGCAGCGCAAAACGCGAGGGGACATACGGCTGGATATCAACAAAAAGATGTCTACAATACACCATCGTACCAACACGTATGTTAAAAAGCCACCTCTTCTCTGCGTTGGTCAAAGAATAGTGCCTTTTAGACCCTGCCCTGGTGGAATCACGAGAGACACCAAAATCAAAAGCATTTTTCCGCAGATCTGGAGAAAGCTTCACTGAAGATTGCCTAATCTCGACGTCCCTAAACCGTCGGATCCTCAAACGGGCAGACAAAAGTGATTCAGAAACGGTTGTCCCTCTAGCCAATTGAATCATGAATGGGTCATCATCCTGTGCAACTCCTAATCGATGGAAGTCGGGACAGTGGTACACATACCACGAATAAAAAATATGGGCTCAGAATACCATGTTCATAGGGAGCCCAAGCCGAACCAGGAAAATAGCAGCCTACAGTTCCGTGCATAAATAGGAGTAAAGAGCAGGCACCAAAGCAAGCCGCTCTCCAAATGCCATCTGACAAGCCGGAAAAATACAATGCAGCCTCATGTGCGTTTCATCTCCTCTAACAAAAACAGCCTCACTCAGCCAATAAGTGGCGTAAACATCGAGATCCCTCCGCAGCACAATGTAAGAATAAATGGCATTTGTGCTCATGAAGAAGTCCTTCAAGTCTCCTCGCGTGACAAAAGTCTTCTTCGAACCTGGAGTCTTAGCTCTAGCTTCCCGAGTCGTGCTATCAGAAGACTCTCTACTGTCAAAGAAGTTAGGGAACAAAGAGCCAAAACTCCTCCAACTGTTGGACCTGACTTTCGAGCCCTCCTTCTCCTTCAAAATATATAAGAAGGTGACAAGCTGAAAATATAAAAGCCTGAACTCCTCAGACTGCTCCTCAAGGATGCTGTCAATAGGCATGAACTCCTCATAAAGTTTGTCGAGGACATGCAGCACGGTGATGGGGCTCAATTCCTTCAAAGTAAAACCAATATCACCATTCTTGACAATGAAGGTGTTGGTTTGTGGAAGGAATGACTCCAACATGGCCATGAAGGCTTCATCGGAGAAAATCACGGTTTGCAGAAAAGCGCGAATCGCATCAAAGATCTCGACTTCCTTCAAAATGACCCTGTCGACCTGTAGGATGTGATCAGTCCATGACTCCCAGCTTGAGTCAGTGCTGAAACGGCCACGAAGTCGAAAAGGCTTCACCCAATTGCTGCCGCCACCCTAGAAAATGTCAAGGCCCACCGGTCTTAAATCAACTGATGGATGATCAGAACCTTAGCAGCCACTGGCTGGCATCAACATGTCCATGCGGACAAGTGACTTCTCTGCATAACTGGAAGGGCCGCCAACAAAAACCCTGGTCTTGATCACATTAGTTCTCTTCACCCAACTCGGAGGATCTTCCCTCGTAGGGCATGTAAGAGAAAGGCTCATGATCGAGACAATGCGATCAAAGGTCGACCGAGTAGAAATAGTTCTCTCATCACCATCTGCCGTGTAAGAGAACTGAAAACATCTCCTTTGGTATGTCAAGTCGTCGGGACTACGTCACCAAAGAAGAAAGTAGGCTTGGGCACAATGCTCTAATCGTCCATGACTCAAGGACAACTGCTTACCATAATCTTGTAAAACTCCTCATCCTTGAGAGCGATTAATCGATGTCTCATCTCATCACAGTTGAGGGAGTCACACTCTTCCAAGTTTCTCTCCACAAACTAGACCTTCTCCCAGGCCTGCTGTACGGCCACATTAGAAGACCTGGTAGACCGGCGAGGTGCATTAGTAACAGGCTCTTTGCCCTTGTTCGTTCTGGAGGAACTACCTGCAAAGGATGGAAAAGAAATGATTAATCATCACCAACATGACATAATTTTGCTAAAAAATTCTAGGGAGATTTTAGCATGGTTCCAGGGCGATTCCGAAGAAAAGGGAAACACCCCGAAAAAGATAGGAAGCTTGAAGATGAGCTCAATATCACTGCGAGCTCATAGTCAATGGAAGCATTCTCAAAGAAGGTTTGAACGCAAACATTGCTGCGAGATCAAGCCAGTCCTATCAAATCTCAACAAGCTTGAAAAAGGGCTCAACATTGCTGCGAACTCAAAACTTACAAAGCTCCTCAAAATCCCGCAAGACTAAGAAAGGGCTCAACATTGCTGCGAGCTCCAAATCTTAAAACTTGTAAAAGATTTCCAGGTATGCATCATCATGCTTCCAAACCAATTTACTAAAAATCATGCATCAAAGAAAATCATCATGCATTAGATGCTAGGAACACTTTAACCAAAGTTTGACCAATTCCAACCCAACTTGGTCAAAACCAATCAAACTTTGTCCACGTCAAAAATCATGTTGACTTGACCTAGAGAGTAGCCTTCTATCTTGATGCATCAAAAAAAAAAATGCATGAACATCTTGGATTACATAAACCAAATTATCATGGTGAGCAAAAGAGGGAAAGCAAAAAAAAAAAAAAAAAGAGAAATCTCTTAAAAAAAAATTCTGACTGGCCCACTACCATGTGGCAATACGGCCAGGTCCATACAACCAGAAAAAAAAAACGTGCAAAAAAAAAAAGAGAAAACGTGAGAAAAAAAAAAGAAAACAGCACATGTAAGAAAAAGAAAAGAGAAAACACGTGGAAAAGAAAAAAAAAGAAAAAAAGAAAAGAAAGAAATTTTTTTCTACTTCTACATGGAGTTTCTTGTGAAGGAAGAAAACTTACTTGAAGCATGAATGGAGAAGAAAGAGACCTTGAAGATTCTTGAAGAAGAAGAGAAGTTCTTGATCTTGGAGCACTCTTGAAGATTTTTGCAACAAGAAAGCAATAAGGGCAAGAGATCCAACCTCCTTTGCTTTTATAGAGGAGAGCAAACCAAAAGAGGAAACAGGGAGAAAACCAAGGAGGTAAGTGCTAAAAATTAGCAACTTTCCCAAAAGAAAAAAGATTTGAGATATTCTCTCCTAAAGAGAAGATTCTTTGAGAAATTCTCTCCAAGAAGAAAGGGAATGAGAAATATTTTCTCTCAAAGGAAGATACTTGAGAAAATCTCTCCCAAAATAAAGGAAACATGAGAGATTCTCTCCAAGAAAGGATTTTTTAGATATTCTCTACCCACAAGAAATATTTTTTACAAAATGACACCATATGAGATCTAAGTCATCTTCTAAAGCTTAAGATCCCATGGGTTAGCCCATATGAGCCAGGTTTGACCACCTAGGCACTAAAAGGGGCTTCCTATCAAAAATCTCATTTACCAAGAGCATACAAAATGGTTCCATGCCTCTTTTGAGTTGATTGAACCATTCAAAAAAAAAAAGCCTCATGAGTTTCCAAAAATCCAAACCATCAAACTTCATGAACCAAATTAAGCCAAAATCTTGAAATTGACATTCCACAAAAAACCAAACTCTGGTCCCCTAACTTGCCACATACAACTTGTTAGGTCATAAGGCCGAAACCAAAAAAAAAAAAAATCCTGAGCCCCTAGCTCGCCACATACAGCTTGTTAGGTCACAAGGTCAAAACCAAATCTGACCCCCCAATTTTCCACATACAACTTATTGGGTCACAAGATCAAAATAAAAAATCAAACTCCGACCCTCTAACCTACCACATACAGCTTATTAGGTCACAAGGTCAAAAACAAAAACAAAAAAAACAAAAAAAGAAAAACCCTCTTGACCGCCTAATGCGCCAAATACAGCCCTTAGGTTCACAAGGTCAAAAGGAAAACCAAAATCCAAAATCCAAATCCCTCATGTAATTTTCAAAACTTTGCCTTGAGATGGTACGTGATCCCTCTCACTACCATAAAATCCCCTTGGAAACTCAAAAGGCTATTAAAAAAATGCTCAAAGACTCTTGGTCAAGTCAAAAGCTCTCCTTCAAGTTTCTTTTCGAGGCACATCAACTCCAAAAGCTGCTCGTCGCTGTACCTCGAGGGGGCATTTGTTGACACAAAATAAGTCACATTGCCTCCTCAACATCAAGAGGCCACATGAAGTTGCACCCTACTACAAACAGGCAATGCTACTTCAAGCATCAGATCTTGTCAGAATAAAAAAAAACTGCAAGATCCTTCAAGACGGCCAAAAGAGGCATACATCTGAAGTTTCTGGCCATTTTAACACCATTTGGCAAAACTTCACTCCTCCAACCGCTGAACAGGCGCTCCCGGAGGCGGTAAAGCCAGAGACCCAGACACACAAAACAAAGCACACAGCTGGCCCCAAGATGCCACTAGGAGGCTCTACATCAAGTTTCAGGTCATTCCGACATCATTTGGCCTAACTTCACTCCAACGTCAGCTGAACAGGCGCTCCCAGCGGCGACGGTGTCGAAGACATCAAAACTTCGATCAGAGCCTACGAATGGTCTCAAAATACCTCCAAAAGGCTCCGCGTCAAATTTCAAGTCAAACCGACAAAGTTTGACCCTCCATCAACCCTCGAGCAGTAAAATCAAGCATTTCGGTGGCGAGAACTATCGAGGCCATCACCCATCAAACAGAGCACATAGGTGGCTTCAACATGCTTCTAAAGGGTTGTACGTCAAATTTTAGGTCATTCTGGCAACGTTTGACCCGACTTTGACGCTCCGAAATAAAATTAAGGCTACCGGCGGCGGAGCACTCCGGGACCATGACATCTAAATCGGAACTAATGGATCGTCTCAAAATGACTCCAATAGGCTTCCTGTCAAAATTCAAGTCAATCGGACATCGGTTGATCGTACATCAAAGCGCGACATCTTCCCCGCGGTAAAATCAAGTCTACTAGTGACGGGACCCCACACAGCTTCAAAACTCATATAAAAGCCCATGGTTGGTCCTATCCACTACTCAGGAGGCTTCACATCAAGTTTCAAGTCATTCCGACATCGTTTGACCTAGTTTTGACTCATGACGGAAAATCGACTACAAAGCCTTCGGCTCTTCTAAAAAATAAGAAACTTTGTGCTCTAATTTGCACTGTTTCTCGTCAGGTTTTCTTCAGGAGAATCATGTCAATAAATGAGGAGAAATGTCAAGGAAAATATAGGAGAAAGAAAGAATAAGAAAAAATTCAAAAAAGGCCGAGAAACGGCGACCGGAAGGGGAAAAAATGTCGGCGACCTTGGCTGGCGACCACCGCCCATGGTCTCCGGTAACCCTGGAAATCCGGGTCGCCGGATCTCCCCCAGGTGGCTTGTTTTCCGACCCCTTTCGCATTTTTGGAATTCCATCCCATGTGGTTTTTCGAAAATCTAATTCTTGATGCTTGAAATCGACTGATCTTCATCAACATTTCGGATCCGCCATCAAGAGCATGAAATCATCATTGATCGCTCCATTGTAGCCAACCGGCTGACAAAAAAAGTACACTTTCTATCCGACCGATCGAGAAATCGACAAGACAGTTGTCACTGGCCCACTGATATCAACCAATGTCCGAAGTTGCATCGCCATCCGACAGCAAACAACATGTGGATCCATCGGCGATCGTCACAAGAAAAATTCCAAAAGACACTGATCGGCCCGCGACTCTTCAAATGCCCTGGCAACCACTTAATGCAGTTAATTGACCCATTTTATGACAACTTAATGTGGTCATTAACCCATTATTTTGGACGGCCCAATCAAAATCAAGCAAATGGGAGTTACAAATCCAAGCAATCATGGTATCAAAACCATGAAACTCCCCTCATCATGGAGATTCACGGCGATTAAATGCCTATCATTCTCCATCGGCCAATCATATTTAAGGAAAAAAGAGTTACAAAATCAAAGAATTAAAACTTGTAACTCCCCTCATCATGGAGCATCAATGCCATCAATGCTCATAAACCCACCTTATGGCCACCAAAAGCCTATAAAAGGGGGGTCATTCCAAGAAAAATTCAAGAAAAATTCTCAAAGAAATCTCAAAGAAATCTCTGCACAAACAAGCTCTCTTTCTTCGAAGAAACTCTGCTGCAAAAGAAACACCACAAGGTGATCGAAGTCCCTTGGGGGGCCACCCCCCAAGGTCCTCTCTTCTTCTATCCAATATGGCATAAACGCGGCTCTTTAGCCCGTTTACTCATTTTTTTTATTCGATATAGGACCTCCCCTTGGTCTTTATCCTCAAAAAAACTGAGATCCAAGTCAAGCCAAAGAATCAAAGCATCAGCGTTCTCATTTGAAGGACGATGGCGAAGTCCATACATGACTTGTGACCGTTGATCTGAACGAGTCCCCGCAATCTCCTGAGAAGTCAGATTCTTTTTCTCACTTTTCTATTGTATTTTGTATTCTTTGTAAAGAGGCAAAAAAATCACATTTCTTGTCTTTCATTATTGATGAGATTTGTAAATCTCCTTCTACGGCACAAATCGCCTTTCACGGCACAAAACCGCCTTTCACGGCAAACAAAAACCGCCTTCCACGGCAAACAAAAATCGCCTTTCATGGCAAACAAAATGAAATCACCTCTCACGGCATTAAAAAAGATTGTGTCTCTTTCTTAAAATATATGTGTAATGAAAAGTTAGAAAGAAGAATTGATTTCCTTTCTACTTGTGAAGGTGAATCTCTGGATCACCACTTCAAATTCCAAGTAGAATAGAAAATCTAGCATACACGTACAAAAAATGTTGATGACTCACTTTTCCTCCTCCACTGGACCCCGGCAGCCCCCGGAGTGGGAAGGAGAGGACGAAAGGCCGGGCGCCCATCAGATGTGGGCCGCATGACCCACATTCACATTGTTTATTTTTATTTATAAAAGGCTAAAGGGGATTGTGTTAGTCTTAAATGTTAATCTAACATGAGAGAGTGGGGAGTGGGGCCACTCTTGTTTTATCTATTGAGTAAGGAGTGGAGAGGAGAGCGGTGAAATCACGTGCCTAGTGACGGTAAAAAGGGTAAGTAGGCCTGCTGACTTGTCTCATGTCTATCAACGAAAAGCAAAACAGAAGGAGAAGGAGAAGAAGAAGAAAAGGGGAGGAGGAGCAATAGCGACCTACGGTAGCGGAGGCAGCAATGACCACTTGCAGTAGAGGCAATGGCAATGGCAAAGGTGCTGGCGTTCGGCGTTTGGGTAGTGTCACTCACTCTCTCTCTCTACAATAGTTCCTAGCTCTTTTTTCTTTATTTTCATGCAAGCCCTACTGAAATGATAACTGAGAAGAGGAGGGGGTCGCTCAGGTTAGGATTTTCTTTTCTAGAAAAAAATGGGAAAAAATAACGAAATTTCGGATTTCGGCGATTTCAACTGAAATCCATAATTTTCGGTCGAGATCTTTCATTTCGGCTGATATACAATGATATCCTAAACGAAAAGTTTTAGGAAGCATTTCGTTTTGGCTGACCGACTGAAATGATATTTTTCAGCCATTTCGGCCGAAACGAAACGAGATTGATAACTATGCCTTAAAGTCATTTATGATAATTTTGACTCACCTTAAGCATGGCATGTTTTATCATCATGATAACTTTGACGTGACATATGTTAGGATCACCTACTCTATATATATGGAGATGCTTCTGTGAAAGTAAGGGTGGGGGCCCTAGCATTCATATCCTGCCAACAACCAAAATGTGAGGGCTCCCACCCCTTACTCTCATAGTACCGCTAGAGTTTCTCTCATATGAGCATCTCCCATATATATATATATATATATATGGGGGACATTCATGTGCATCCATCCCTCACCATAGGGTGAGGGAACTTTCCCTTTTTGCACATGCATATTCCTTTTATGCATATGACAAAATAGTACTTTTCCTCTTTTTGCACATGAAAATTTCCAATTATGGAAGTGTTCCTCACCTTATGGTGAGGGATGGATGCACATGAATATTCTCCTCTATATATATGAGATGGATCTTGCATTGCCTTGGCCAAAGCTCTAATGCTGATGATTCAAATTTTCGATGCCTCAAAAAATATGTGAAAGGGTAAGGATTTTTCTTGGCCCATTCAATGATGATGGACGAAATTTGATCAATGAATATCTAGTTGATGGTGGTTGATCAAGAGGATGGCGAATTCTAGCTGCATCACTGTTGTAAGTTTCTAGTGGAAAATGGTTTTATTGAGGCAACCCGAAACTTGATTAAGATCAAGTTTTGTAAATTTATTTTATCTATGTTTATGGTCTAATACTAGATCTAAACCGTTGATCGTACTTATAAAACCCCAAAAACCTAAGGTGTAAAGTTTCATATATTAATCCTCTCTTATTTTTAGAGATCTTTGAAAAATGCAAAAATGGCTCATTAATATTTTTTTCCGTTCTAGTGGACCCTTAGTGCATAATCCGAACCTCTAATTATTGTTATCCACCTCTAGGCAATAGTAGTTCATAGCTTGTTGGTAGCCACTCCATACTTGAGAGTAACATGTGTGGCCCAAAAGGCTATATTTAGGCGTTCATTAAAAAAATTGCCTCTTTGCCCTTGTACTTTCCAAAACCCCTGTGAAACCAAATAAATGAGGCTAAATAATGCTTTGTGGGCTTATCGAACTGCGTATAAGACCTCAATAGGGATGTCTCCATACCGACTTATATATGGGAAAGCTTGCCACCTTTGGGCCATAAACAACTGAACTTCGACTTGGACAAGGCTGTAGAGAAAGGAGTCCTTGATTTGAATGTGTTGGAAGAACTGAAAAACAAGGCTTATATGAACTTTAGAATTTACAAAGACAAGACAAAGGCTTTTCATGACATACAGATATTAAGGAAATCATTACATATGTCTCAAAAAGTCATCTCATATAATTCTAGACTTCATCTGTTCCCTAGAAAGTTACGATCTCATTGGACTGGCCCCAGTGGCGGCTCCATGAATTTGAGTTAGTGGGGTCAACAAAAGACTTATCTGCTGCAAATCGAATAAATTTATTTTTCCCTTTATCAACATTTGTCATCTACTTTCGATAATTCGACAAGTATAGTACAAAATTCTCAAATAATCTATTTCTGATAATCCAACAAAGATAATATTGAATTGTAAGAAAAAATTAATACGTTGTTACTAATAGTTCTTAATCCAAAAATAAAATCCAAATACATAAACTCCTACAGCTGCCCTCAACAGGTTTTTAGGTTTACATGTGATGAAATCGTTGCATAATAGATTTATTATCAACACAAGTAACCACATATTTTTCAATATATGTAACCAAACAGCCATTCATCCATTGATCTTCTATTCGGTTACGCAACATGTTATTTACATACTTCATTGCTGAAAAAGCTCTTTCTACCGTGACAGTTACTGCTGGTAAGATCAATGCCAATTTTAGAAGCAAATAAGCCAATTGGTATACGATATCCTTCTTTGTCTCCACTAATTTTCTAGCAATGTCACAAATTCCTTTAAGTACTAAAAACTTGTTGCTAGAGCGCATATCAGTAATGTGGGCCCATTAATTTTATTTAATTTTTGGTACAGTTGGCCCATTAACTTAGGCGGTGGATATTTTATGGCGACTTTTGTTCACCACCACAGAAAAAAAGAAAAAGTGTAAAGTTAGTTAATGTGGGGGTGAAACTCTTAAATTGAGTGGGGTCAAAAGCTTTCCATAAGTTCAATTCATGAAATAATTTTTTTTTATTTTTAAATGCTTTTTTAGATCTCAGTGGGGTCAATGACCCCAATGTGACCTATATGGAGCCGCCCATGACTGGCCCCAACATTATTCAAGAAGTGTTTTCATATGGGCCAGTGACCCTAATTAATCCATCGAATGGTACCCCTTTTAAAGTTAATGGACATTGCATAAAACCATTAATGGATTATCCCTCTAGAGGAAGATGAGGCTCCTTTGACTGATCTTGGTTATCAGAACTGATGGGCGCTGGATCTGATAGCGTTCGCCCTCTATATAATCGGAAGGTAGTAATGTTTTATATTTGCTTTGTGTATTTTTGTCTCACCTTGGACAGGTTTATGCGAGAGTTTCATTGACCCAGGTGATTTCCTCCCTTTTTCCTTCTTTACATTTATACCTCATTTTACATTCTGTTTTGCATTTCATGCATGATATCGAGGACGCAGTGTAGTTTAGGTTTGGGGGGTGGGGGGCGCTTGTCCAATTTTTAGACAATTTTCTTCTGCAGTTTTTTCTAAAAAAAATCATTTTCCTAATTTTTTATTTTTGTCCAGCTAAAGACGTTAAACTTAATGCTTGTTGGGAGGCAACCCAATGGACTATTTTTGCTACTTTCGTACTAGATTGAATTGTAACTCTATTATAGAAAATGGGAAAAAGTGTAATGGATTATTTTTACCCTCAACATGGAGATTACAAAGAAGGTTGCTGGTTCGGGCCGAGTATGGTTTGAGACAGGTTACGCCAGTAAAGAGATGAGTGAATTTCTACTGAGGTAAAATTAATCCACTTTCTACGGTAAGCAATCCGTCTAGGAATCTGACGTTAAAAGACCATTTTAGGTGTTTCTTTTTCATTTTGGTCGTGTTTTTAGGAAAAGAAAGTTTTCAAAGAACTTGATGATTTGAAGATATTTAAAAATCTTCAATTTCAATTTTTTTGGAAGGACGTAAAATGAATGTTTATCTTTTTTCTGAAAAAAAAAATAAAGTCTATCAAAACATTACCAAGCTTAGTTTTTCACGATATCACATGTACATCTTTTCAAAGATTTCTGGATAGAAAGCTTTAAATGTCGTTTTCAGAATTTTTCAGGAAAAATTGGATGATGAAAGTCCTGGCATCCTAACCCTAGAGGGGGGGGAGTGAATAGGGTGTGCTACAAATATGACCAACTTAGACAAGTTTTAACTTCGTTAAATTAAACTAGTCACATGTGATGATTTACCAAACAAGATGCTGAAGCTAACAAAAGAAATCACCACAAGCATGCACCATAACACAAAGGTTTATAGTGGTTCGGCCTCAATGCCTACATCCACTACCGGCTTGTGATCCAATCACCCCACCGGATTTCCACTAATTATGTTTTTTACTAGGATAAGCAATAACCTTTACAATGTTGTTTTTCTAGGCTCAACAACAACCTGTACAAGATGCTTTTCAAGGCTAAGCAATAACCTTTATACAATGCTTTTCTTAGGCTAAGCAATAACCTTTACACAATGCTTTTCTTAGGCTAAGCAATAACCTTTACACAATGCTTTTCTTAGGCTAAGCAATAACCTTTACAATGAAGGATTTCTCTAAGAGGGTGTCTTCACAAAAAGAGCACTCTAAGAAATACAATTTAAGCACAATTAAAATGCCTCTTAAATAGGCTGATATTAAAGTGTAAATCAATTTACAAACATACACAACAATTTACTAAGGTGTGTGAACAAAGTGTATGAGTGTTTTACTTCAATCAAATTCTAAAATGAAGCTCTTAAATGAATGCTCAATGCATTTTAAAATCTAAGCTCAGAAAATGATGATTGAAGATAGATGCTAATCACATGAATGATTCAAGCAACTTGAAGAAAAGAACTAAACAAGTTGTATGAAAATAAAAGACTAAGAACACATGTGAATTAGACAAGGATGTTTGCAAAGCATTCTAGTTTTCCAAAGATGATATTGAGTTTGCTAAACATCTCTTTAAAAGCTAGAAATCATGCATTTATAAAAATACAAAGATTTAAACATGCATTGATTTCAATTGGAATGGAAATCAAAGTAACAAGTAAGATATACCTTTTAAAAACTCAACATTTGATTTCCAATAGCCCTTCTAGCCTTATCAACTCATTCCCCTTTCTTAGGCTTCAAAATAGTTCCAAAAGTTCACCCAACCAGCCTTTCAAAAGAGGGGAAAGAAATGGGCTTTAAAGCAAAAAACAGCCCAACGGCTAGTTGCCCCAGTCGACCTGGACACTTACCCGGTCGACCTGGTACACACAACGGCTAGAAAAATGACCGTTGATGCTCAAAATCCCTGTCGACCCGCAGTGTGCCCGGTCGACCGGCCACACAGGCAGGTCGACCTGGTGAATGCCCAGAAATCCTGATTTTTTAGAAACTTGCAATATAGAGGGCATTTTTCCAGGGGACTTTGAGGCACATTTCTCAAGCATAGATCATGATATAAAATATGATTAAAAAGAGAATAATAAAAGCATGAACCAGTTAAACCAAAGAAAAGATTTGAAAGATAAAGCAATTGGTAAGCTTGAATAGATTTGAGCTTAAGGTTAAAACATATGAGAGAAAGAAACATTGAGCTCAAACCTTCATGTAACTTAAGAGACATAACTGATTTGATAAAATTATTTCTCAAAATGAATTGCATCCAAGTATAAAAACAAAACATGCATAAATCAATAGTTTTACAAATCTTAAAAACAATGCATGTGTAAATCAAGATTTCAAGATTTTCAAAATCAATGCATGAGTGAAAATTCAAATGGTGCTAATATGATAATGCATCCATCAAATTGCAATAACACAAAATCCCTAACAAACTCCCCCTTTACAATTTGATGGAAACTTACTCATCATTGAATTAACACACCAAGTCTTCAGCTCCCCCTAAGCTGGACAAGTCTTGAAATCTTCTTGGATGCTCCTTCTCTTAGCTTGGGCTCTTGGACTTTTTCTCTAATCTTCTTGATGCTTGGTGCTTGATCATTCTTCAAGTTTTCTCTTCTTCTTTCTTTCTTTAGCCAAGCATCTTCTTTAGCTCCAAGCTTTCTTTCTTCTATTAGCTCTCCCCCTTTGACCATGCCTCTCTCTCCCCTTGGTAAGATATGCATTCTCTCCCTAGGAAGCTTGGACATTCTCTTCCCCTTTAGAGAACTTGAATTCTCTCTCCCCCTTTGACATTAAATTGCAAAGGTACCTACACACATGAAATAAGGAAAATACCTTTAGTAGCACCTGTTAACAAAAGAAATTGAAAATGAAATATATAACAGGTTATCATGTATGGAAGAAGTCTCTAAGGGTTCAAAGTCAATCCAATGGTCAATTTGATCAAAACTAATACTTCCTATGAAGGTTTACACCCCCCCCCCCCCCTCAATCCATTCTCTCCTTTTGTCAAACTTTTGACAAAGATATAACTATTTAGTTCAAGAAAAAGATGGTTTTAACCAATTGAGGGTCAACTTCAAGGAAAGGATTAGACAAGTTTAACTATAGAGCTCAATATGATCAAATTACCAAAAGAAAGCAAGGTCAAAGAGAAAAGCAATCATGGATATCAATTGGAAAAGCAAATAATACCAATTGAGTTTCAATGATAAGACTATAAAATCAATCACTCTAAAATGAAGTTATAAAGAATATAACTATTGAGATAAATCCAAATTAGAGCTATCCATGATATTATGGGGTTTTCTAAACATAGCATCAATCAGTTTAACTATGAAAATCATATGCTATGTAAGTTTTGAAATCATTTCATTCAATCAATAAATATGACTATTAATGTGCAAGATGAGTGAAATGAAATTCAAACATGAAGCCTACCTCAACAATTAACCAACCAATATTATGATCACATAAACATGGTGGTCAAGAGATTTACCTATATGAGCAAGGGAGGAGGCCATTATGAAAATTATGATGCTAATGGTGTGTGACATGGAACAAATATATTACTATCAAGTTCAATCCAATGTACACAAGGTCTATCACATTCACAAGAAATCAAATCAATCGAAAATTATACCAATTGAAACCAATTGAATTTGACAACATGATAAAGAGCAAGAATGTGGCAAACACAAAATTCCATCAAGCATCATAAATGCATATTCATCACTTTTAAAGATATAACTATTGAGCATAGTGATGAACAAGATAAATTGCAATGCAAAAGGATATAACTTTGAAATGCATGCAATTTTCAAGGTGTCAAAATCATATGAATTCAACATCTAAGATATCCATCAAACATATAGAATTACGAGGAATGAATTTCAAAGAGTTTCATATGATCAAGATCACTACTATGATGTTGAAACATGTACAAGGATGACATCACTTAGAGAATACACATGAATCAACATCATAACCATCCAAAAAAAAATATGACTAGAAAGTATAGAGGATGGATTTTAGTTCTAGTATGGTTTCTACAAATATAACTAAGATCACAACCATACATGGAACCAATTGACATTTGCATATAAAAAGAATGTAAACAAATAAGCAAAGATGCAAACAACATTCATTTCCATTTCTAAGATGATGTAACCAAAAGAAAAAGGAAATGAGAATCATGGAACATGCTTTGATGATTATAACTAATGATGTTTTAGAGCATTTCCAATCATACAATCTTCAAATCATTTCAATAAACAAAATCCAACAATAAGCATAAAAAGAATGAATTTGAAGAACAATTTTCAACATTGTATTTTAAAAGATATAACTTAATTGAAACACATACAAGTTGATTTTTCAAAACAATGGTTTTCCATATTAAAGTATAACTTTAGAAAACTATGAAAAATCCAAATTTATTCAAATCATTTGTTCAAATAATCTAACTAAGACATCTACACAAATGATTTTGCAACAACAATTGATCATGAATACTCTAGCTAAGAAGGCTTTTGAAATCACAATCAATTGATCATGTACAGAAATGCAGTGCAAGACATATAACTAAATGAGCAAAAAGCAAATCTAACATGATGAAATTATAATCAAAAGATTTTGAAAACCATGATATGTAACTAGAATGGTGCATGAAGACAAAATCAATTGATCACAAATAAACATTGCATTTTAAGAAATGTAACTATCAAGGAACAAAATGCAAATGTATCATGACCAACAATATGATTTAACTATAAAGGATAGGTTGGTCAAGAAGGTTCAAGGCCTTAAGGTTTGTCTAAGTATCTAACTTTAGGAATCCACCTAAGGTCTTGAGATGATTGATCTTTGAGATCTAGTTTGGAAGTCCCACCAACTATAGGAGATTTGACTTGATATATTTTCAATTTGGACTTATCACCATGATATTTTGATTTGACTATATTTAGCTTAGATTGGTGATTAGTCTTTTGAAGTTGGTGAGTTTGTTTCTTAGGGGATTGGTTCATTTTTCTTTTCTTCTTATACTTCTCATTTCTTTTAGCTGTTCCTCCCTCTTTTTGTCTTTTGAATTTTAATTTTAACTTTTCAACCTTTTTCAAGAATTCTTTCATTTCTAAGGTTAAAGGAGGTAAAGTGAGAAGTTTCTTTTTGATAGATTTATTTTTATTATTAGTCTTTTTAAAATCTATCTTGGATGACTCTTTTTGAAATGTTTTAACTTGTTTGAACTTCTTAGAGTCTTCCTTGGAATTCAAAGTCTTACCCTTCATAGAATTAGATTTGATTTTCTTAGATTCAAAGATGGGTTTAGACATATGACTTTTCCTTAATTTGCACTCAAATTTGAAATGTCCTTCTTTACCACAATAATGACATTTAGTTTTGGACATTGGAGAAAGAGTGCTAGAGAAAGAGGACTCACCTTTCACAAAAGTGTTGGTGAATTTAGGGTCATGTGAAGTATACTTATCAAAACCAAGACCCGTCCAATCTCCATGAGATTTACCCAATTTAAATAACTTTTCAAGTCTCTCTTCACTTTGGGTAAACTTGCACTCATACTTTTGTTTATATCCTTCAAGTTGAGTGACTTTGGTTATAATGATTGAATTTTCATTTTTGACTTTTAATAAATCATTTTCAATTTCCTTATAGTTGCTTAATTCTTCATTGGCAAGTTTTAATTTGAAATTAAGTTCATTAACAACATTAGATCCAAGTTCTAAGTTTTTTACAATGCTTTGAGCATTAGACAAGTTTTCCTTGGAAATTGTCAACTTGGATTCTAAATTGATAAAGTCTTTTTCTTGCCTTTGTAGTTGATCTCTTAGATTTAAATTTTCCTTTTTAAGATCATCATAACTTATCTTAATCTCATTTAGTTCATCTTTTATATTAGATAGGTTATGTAAAGAGATCATAAACTTAGAGTCTAAGCTTTGTATGACTTCTTCTTTCTCTCTAAGTTCATCTTTTGAAGAAACTAATTGTTTGTTTAGATTTTTAGATTCTTCTCTTAACTTTTTGTTTTTCTTCTCAAGCTTTAAGGATAATTCATATAATTCCTCAAAGGCTTGTTGAAGGTCATCTTCATTATAATCATTTTCTTCTTCTTTTGAATCAAATTGAGATTCATTAATTTGAGGGTTTGAATCTCCAATAAAAGGAAGAAGGAGGGGTCTAGAAGAATCTACACAAGAATCTAAACTATCTATCATAGTGGAATCCATTCTAATGATTTCCATGAAAGCACAACACTAGGGTTTTGACTCTAGGTTTTTACACCTAATCAAGAGTTCCAAAACACTTGATCCAAAAATAGAGCACGAGGCTCTGATACCAATTGAAAGTCATGAGATCCTAACTCTAGAGGAGGGTGAATAGGGTGTGCTACAAATATGACCAATTTAGACAAATTTTAACTTCGTTAAATTAAACTAGTCACATGTGATGGTTTACCAAACAAGATGCGGAAGCTAACAAAAGAAATCACCACAAGCATGCACCATAACACAAAGGTTTATAGTGGTTCGGCCTCAATGCCTACATCCACTACCGGCTTGTGATCCAATCACCCCACCGGATTTCCACTAATTATGTTTTTTACTAGGCTAAGCAATAACCTTTACAATGTTGTTTTTCTAGGCTCAACAACAACCTTTACAAGATGCTTTTCAAGGCTAAGCAATAACCTTTACACAATGCTTTTCTTAGGCTAAGCAATAACCTTTACACAATGTTTTTCTTAGGCTAAGCAATAACCTTTACAATGAAGGATTTCTCTAAGAGGGTGTCTTCACAAAAAGAGCACTCTAAGAGATACAATTTAAGCACAATTAAAATGCCTCTTAAATAGGCTGATATTAAAGTGTAAATCAATTTACAAACATACACAACAATTTACTAAGGTGTGTGAACAAAGTGTATGAGTGTTTTACTTCAATCAAATTCTAAAATGAAGCTCTTAAATGAATGCTCAATGCATTTTAAAATCTAAGCTCAGAAAATGATGATTGAAGATAGATGCTAATCACATGAATGATTCAAGCAACTTGAAGAAAAGAACTAAACAAGTTGTATGAAAATAAAAGACTAAGAACACATGTGAATTAGACAAGGATGTTTGCAAAGCATTCTAATTTTCCAAAGATGATATTGAGTTTGCTAAACATCTCTTTAAAAGCTAGAAATCATGCATTTATAAAAATACAAAGATTTAAACATGCATTGATTTCAATTGGAATGGAAATCAAAGTAACAAGTAAGATATACCTTTTAAAAACTCAACATTTGATTTCCAATAGCCCTTCTAGCCTTATCAACTCATTCCCCTTTCTTAGGCTTCAAAATAGTTCCAAAAGTTCACCCAACCAGCCTTTCAAAAGAGGGGAAAGAAATGGGCTTTAAAGCAAAAAATAGCCCAACGGCTAGTTGCCCCGGTCGACCTGGTACACACAACGGCTAGAAAAATGACCGTTGATGCTCAAAATCCCTGTCGACCCGCAGTGTGGCCGGTCGAGCAGGTCGACCTGGTGAATGCCCAGAAATCCTGATTTTTTAGAAACTTGCAATATAGAGGGCATTTTTCCAGGGGACTTTGAGGCACATTTCTCAAGCATGGATCATGATATAAAATATGATTAAAAAGAGAATAATAAAAGCATGAACCATTTAGACCAAAGAAAAGATTTGAAAGATAAAGCAATTGGTAAGTTTGAATAGATTTGAGCTTAAGGTTAAAACATATGAGAGAAAGAAACATTGAGCTCAAACCTTCATGTAACTTAAGAGACATAACTGATTTGACAAAATTTCTCAAAATGAATTGCATCCAAGTATAAAAACAAAACATGCATTGTCGCGACCCCGGAACGGGTCCCCGGGCCCGCGACGAGTTGTTGATGATGGTGTTGTTATGTTTTCCCACAAGTTCCCGCGGTGAGGATTCCCAAAGACACCCGGAATCTGACTCACATGATCAAGTATGCGGAAGCGTGTAGCAAATCACATCAAGATAAGCACCAATAAATCTTTAAGTGCTATGACAAAATAATAACAAGACATAGTATCCAAAGAAAGGAGTTAACAAGGCATTCCCATTATAATTCAAGTTATGAGACTAACACGAAAGTAAATTAAGTTTTAGTTACATCCCATGAGAGGCCAACACAGGCCAATACAATTCTCAAAATAATAAAAGAACCCCAAGACAAAAATGGCGAAACTCAAGAACCCGCCCGACGTCTAGTTAACATCGTCGGGCTGCCACTCTCTAACTAGAGTTGGCTCAAAAGCCTCCTCCGGATGCTCCTCCTCAAAGGCAACGTCTCCTGCACCTGGGCACCAACAACAAGAGTCAAACACAACGGTTTGGCAGGTAATCAATTTAGGTGCAAGCATGAAACAATAAACGTTTTAAGAAAACATATAAGCAAATTCCTGATTCGAAATACTATAATGACTGAGATACATTTTCGAGAATACAAACAAAGCTGAGATACTAAAGCAAACTAGCATGAGTACATATAATATCATGAATAGCTACAATCCACAAAGAGCTCATCCTTTCTCTATCATATATAATGAAAAGAGCAAGCACGCACGACAAGCACGATATACATAATATAATCACGACACGATTCCCACATATACGGGGATTTCCAGCCGCGGAACCGGACACGCACGATGTGTAATAAATACACGACCAGTCTGCAGACAGTCCACATGTTTAAGGACCCCCAAATAGTGGATCAAACTGAAAGGGCGGTCCAAGCTCAGTGGTGTTCACTTAAATTCATGAATCCATAAAATACGCGAAACACGATCTAAACATGTCGAGATAAAAAGGGGGAAGTCACTTATCAAACACACAAACACGACTAGCAAAAGGCATAATTAATATGCATAACACGCTTAGGAAGTGATCCCCTTTTTCTTGAAACAAATCTTCGAAACGAGCTAATACTAAAAAACCAAAACGAGTGCATGATGGTAGTTATCGTACCAAGATGGAAATTCAAAATACGAAATCTAACAAGCATGTGTTAAGGCTACTAATTGAACTTTGTGTAATTGGGACCCCAAATGTCGGAATATACAAAAATTGGTGTCCCCGAAGTTGGGTTGCATATCGAAGTTCCATTTACACAATCTCAAGTCAAAATACACGAATGAAACAATTCTTCTTCCTGCATCTGGCAGGTTTGCTCGAGCGGAACTTGTAAGGAATTGACACTTCGCTCAAGCGAGACAGTTCGCTCGAGCGGACAATAAGGTCGCTCGGGCGGACAACTCTTTGTCTTATTCCAGATTAGACAGTGGGCAGTTCGTTCGAGCGGACAATAAGGTCGCTCGAGCGGACAGCTCTCTGTTTGCGTCCGAATCAAGAAGTGGCTTGGTCGCTCGAGCGGACCCAATGGTTGTTCGAGCGGACAAGCTTCTGCCTGTGCTCGCTGAGTGCAGAAAAACCCTTTCTCTTGTACAACTTCCAATACATTTCTCTCCTTCTTCTCATCCTTAAGCCACATACAATCCCTTGAGCCTTCATGCTCACCAAGGGTTCATTTTCACCATCTCAAACATCCAATCCAATGAAAACAAGATCATGAAGTTTATAAACAAATTCATATGCACAATTTCTAGAACAACCATGAAATCAAAAATACACATGCAACATTGAGCATATAGAGATTACTTGCCTTTGCCCAAATGCTAAACAATCCTCTTCAAGCACTCTTACTCAAAAGTCAAGCCAATACTACAAGAATCCCATGGAAAACCATTCAAAACTCAACAACAATGAAAACAAGGAACCCAACCTCACATAAGGGTTTGAAATACGAAAAACAAGATCTTCAAGAACCAAAAAGACTTCATGAAAAGTATGGATTGAAGCCCTTACCTAGAAGTGGCCAAACAAGAAGAGATGATGAAAATGAAGAGCTTATCCCACAGGAAATTCCAAGAAATTTGTACCAATAGAAAGCTTGCAAGGAGAGGAAGAAGATGATGGTCTTGGAATTTTATTTGGAGATCTCTAGCTAGAACATGCAAGAGGAATGAAGTGGAAGGGAAAAACTGGATTTTTAGCCCTAGGTTAAGAAAGTTGCAGGATTTTGGGGATAGTGAATGAAAAAGATGAGGGTTAGGCTCAAAACCTTAACAAATGGGGCCCAATGAACTTGAACCTTGAAATGACAAAAACATCATCTTGTGGGCCTCGAATGACTTTGACGAAGAAGGATAAAACGATCATCAAAATATCTAGTTTCCAAAAAGTATATTTTTGACATAGTTTTGAGATCTCGAAAATTGTGTCCAGATTTGTGTATAAAAGACCACTTTACCCTTTTTGGGCCAGAACTTGGGTTTTTGGGCTTCAAACATGAATGGGCTGAAAACAAAAGTTGTAACACATAGTAAAATCATTCAATTGGAATAAAAATCACAATACACGGAAATCGATACGATCCTCCCAAGCTTACATGTGCACTCAGGCCTTCCTGAGTGTGTCAGACTAGATCTAAACGTTCCCAAAATTCCCAAAGCTATGTCCAAGACTAAAACTCATTAATTCTAACCCAACGACAACTAAACCCACTTAAAGCTAAACACACACTAATCGCACACTAATCGAACTGGTCTAGGTCGGGGTCTAACATCCTCCACCCCTTAGGATATTTGGTCCACCAAATAAATCAAACAATTACCTCTGGTAAAAGCTGTGGATACTTCCTCTGTACTTGCTCTCTCAATTCCCATGTAGCTTCCTCTGGCTCGTGATTTTCCCAAAGTACCTTGACCCAATGAATAATCCGATTTCTCAATTCTTGCTCTTTGGTGTCGATGATCTTGGTCGGTCTTTCCACATACGAGGCATCTTCTTGAATTTCCAAAGGTTCGTGCTGTAGTATATGTGAAGGGCTACAAAGCGGTAAGCACTCATCCCACTGAACCTTGAAATCCAATACACAAGCACGCAATATGTCTTCGAGAGTCTGTATCGTCCTTTCTGACTGACCATCGGTCTGAGGATGATAAGCTGTACTGAACTGGAGTTTGGTACCCATCGACTCATGAAGAGTTTTCCAAAACTTTGAAACAAACCTACTGTCTCTGTCTGAAGTAATGGAGATGGGCTGACCATGTTTACTAACAATTTCATCAACAAATAACTTCGCCAGTGGTGCCATATGCATCATGTTCCCTGTCTTCATCGGAATGAAGTGAGCAGACTTTGTCAGACGATCTACAATAATCCAAATTGCATTATTTCCCTTCTTGGTATTCGGCAAACCAGAAACGAAATCCATGGTGATGTGCTCCCATTTCCACTCCAGAATCTCCAAAGGTTGTAACAAACCTGGAGGCTTCTGATGCTCTGCCTTAATCAACTGACAAGTTAGACAACGAGACACAAAAGTTGCTATCTCTCTCTTCATGTTGTTCCACCAAAATCTATTCTTCAAATTGTGGTACATCTTCGTGCTACTCGGATGCATAGAATATCTCGTGCTGTGAGCTTCATTCATTATTTCACTTTTCAAATCATCCACATTCGGCACACACAACCAGTCACAGAAATACAATATCCCATTCACCAACTTGAAATCTGGATGTTCTGTAATAACCTCTACTATCTTAGCCAAGTCTGGGTCTTGCAACTGACTTTCCTTGATCTTCTGGATGAATGTAGGTTCTGATACTGTCATGTTTGTTAACATCGCACCCAATTTCAGGGTTTGCACTTCTACACCCAACTCTTCAAACTGCTGTAAGACACTCATTCCTCTCAAACTAGCCATAACCACTGATTTTCTGCTCAATGCATCAGCTGCAACATTCACTTTGCCTGGATGATACTTGATGGGAAAGTCATAATCTTTGATATACTCCATCCACCTTCTCTGTCTCATGTTTAAATGCTTCTGCGAAAACAAATATTGTAAACTTCGGTGATCTGAATGGACCTCAAATTTCTCTCTGTAGAGATAGTGTCTCCACATCTTCAAAGCAAAAACAACCGCTGCCAATTCCAAATCATGAGTTGCATAGTTCTTCTCATGGTCCTTCAACTGTCTCGAGCCATAAGCAATCACCTTGCCATCTTGCATCAATACACAACCTAGTCCCACATTCGAAGCATCTATGTAAACAATAAATCCGCCGTTGCTCGAGGGTAATGTAAGGATTGGGGCTGTGGTTAACCTTCCTTTCAACTCTTGAAAACTTGTTTCACACTGTTCGATCCAAACAAATGGGACATTCTTCCTAGTCAATTTTGTCAACGGTGCTGCAATGGACGAAAAACCTTGGACAAATCTTCTGTAATAGTCTGCTAACCCCAAAAAGCTTCTAATTTCTGTCACACTGTTTGGCCTTACCCAATTAACAACTGCCTCTATCTTGGCTGGATCAACTGCTAAACCTTCTCTGGAGATGATGTGGCCTAGAAAAGTAACTTGCTCTAACCAGAATTCGCACTTACTGAGTTTTGCATATAGCTGGTTGTCCCTCAAAAGCTGCAACGCTGTCCTCAAATGTTCTTCATGCTCCTTCTTACTCTTGGAATACACAAGGACATCATCAATGAATACTACCGTAGAGTGATCCAAATAGGGTGCAAAGACTTTGTTCATAAGAGTCATAAAGACTGCGGGTGCATTTGTCAAACCAAAGGGCATCACTAAGAACTCATAGTGCCCATATCTTGTTCTAAAGGCTGTCTTCTGAACATCTGAGTCTCTAACTCTCAACTGATGGTACCCTGACCTCAAGTCTATCTTGAAAAAATAGGCTGCTCCTTGCAATTGATCAAATAATTCGTCTATCCTTGGCAATGGATACTTGTTCTTCACGGTCACATGGTTCAACTTCCTGTAGTCAATGCATATTCTCAAACTCCCATCCTTCTTTTTCACAAACAACACTAGTGCTCCCCACGGTGAAACACTTGGCCTAATAAAGCCTTTGCTCAACAATTCCTGCAATTGGAGCATTAGCTCACCCATTTCTGCTGGAGCCATCCTCTATGGTGCAATCGAGATCGGAGCTGTCCCTGGAAGGAGCTCAATTGTGAACTCAACTTCTCTGATTGGTGGTAAACCCGGGATTTCTTCTGGAAAAATATCCGAAAATTCACACACAATGGGGATATCCTCCACCCCTTGGGACTGTTTATCCTCCGTGATAAACGCAATAAATGCCTGACACCCACTCTGAACTAATCTGCTTGCCTTCAAAACTGAAATAAACCCTGCCTGAGTTTTTCTCCTGTTCCCCTGAAATATCAATTCTGCTTGTGGTCCTTGGAATCTGAATGTTATGGTTTTACTAAAACAATCCATGTGGCATGATATGCTTCTAACCAATCCATGCCTAATATGACATCAAAATCATGCATGTCCAAAACAATGAGGTTGGCCGGTAAATTAACATCTCCTAACAAAACTGAATAGCTAGGGTAATAGGTTCTACACACAACTTGTTTCCCTACTGGAGTGGTCACTACTAGAATGTAATCCAATTCACTACATGGTGCATCAATCATCTTAGCAAAACTAGGAGATGAAAAGGAATGTGTGGATCCAGGATCAAATAAAATTTGGGCTTCTACCCCACAGACAAGGAGTTTACCTTCTACCACGTCTCCTGCAGCTTCAGCATCTGCACAGTTGAGTAATATAAACGTCCATGCTGAAAGTTCATGCTAAATAGATCTGAACTTGGACTTCCATGGCTGATTTGGTTTTTCAAGTTTTTAAAACAAGAACACAGATCTAATTTCCAGTAATGAAACAAGCATAAAAACTCCATGAAATCATGATCAACATGTGTATAATGCAAGGAGATGATAGAGGACTAATACCTTGATGATATGAATGCCTCAAATCTCTGAAAAGAAAGACTTCAAAGTTCTGATCTCAGCCTGCAACCAGCAATCCAAGTTGCAGAAATTTTCTGCAGTAGCTTCTCCTTTGATCTTCTCTTCTATTCCACTACCCAATCAGATTGCCTTTGATTGTGGGATCAAAATATGGTTTCCTAGATGGGTTTTCTGAACTTACAATTTCTGAAAAAAGTTCAGGACCTGATCTCCTCTCTCCAATGAATGAAGAAGAAGACAGCAATGGGCTGGGCGTGAGTGTCCTCTCTTTGTCTTGGGCGGCCAGTAGGGTTCCTATGTGATTCACGCCTAGGGCAGAATCCTATCACCTTATTGCTTCCTTGTTGCACACCTAGGGTAGGGAGGGGATATATTTATAAAGCTCTCATTCCTTTAAGAGTTCTCTCTCTAATAGGAATGACCATCCCTAAAAAATAGCAACCAGCCACCTTAGTTGTGCAACACTTTCTAATTAAAGATACTAAAAATTAGTAAACTTTAATTATAGGAACTCTTACCCAAAGAGGAGTTCTTCCTTCCAAGTAAAGAAACCTAGTTAAACTTGGAAACCTCACACAAGGGGCTCCCCACATGGCTGGCCCACAAGATAGATAAACACACCATGGCCCACTAGTTAATAATTTAGCTAGAGTTAAATTCATGTATGCCATCAAAAGCCTATTTGAATTTAAACTCAAAATTATTCTTCCACAAAATTAATTCAACCACATATCATCTAATTAAATTAGGAAACCATGCCAATATAGGAAAGTGGCTAGAAGAGGGACCAAAAGACATATTTGCCCTTGGCTCCCAAAATGACCAAAATGTCCGTGCTAACCCCATAGCAACATTAAGATCATTTTAACCCCAACTCATTCCACTAAAGAGTTATGGTTGCACTCCAGGGACAAATATTAAATTGAAAATTAAGCTCATCATAAACTGACGATTGTCTTTGACCTACTAAGTACAATGACTACAATGCCCCTCTATGTAACATCCATAATCAAGTAGGTTAACCGATGTACTATCTACCTTCTTGATTACATCTCGTCCTTAGAACTTCATACCCTTGACTTAATCAACATCCGGATATCATTCTCTTGATCCAGGGAGTGACCCACAAGTTCAATATCCATATGGAATATCCATATACTAAGATCTTAGATTCTGATGATTAATCGGATAATTCTAAGGGGACGATCATCCATCACACGATGGCATAGATTCCATATTGCATTTGCACGTCCCAACTAATCAAGCCCGAGTACCCAAAACACAGAGCTATTAACCCATGAACAGGATTTCACCCATAGTGAATTAAAGTACAAGAACTCGACTTCGTCAGTTCATCCACAAATGCTCAAGATTAAGAGCACTGGTCACTCAGTAGCAAGAGGTGACTTGATCTCTCTCTGTGATAATACTATTTTAGAGATCACACCTACAAGTGGTCATGTTCAATGCATGACACATGCACTAATGAGATAAATCCGGAAAGTCCTCCGTGACTAAGGTAAGTCACCCTGAATACAGGAGAGTATCTCATTATAACTTATACCAAGATGAAGTGCCCAACTCCATCTCTCAGTTATGAACAAGTTTATTGTTTCAAGTGTCCATGACTCAGACCTTACTGTGTGTAGCCACTACACACCTAAGTCATTTACTAGAAAACAATGGGCCTTACACAACCATACATATACACAAGTAATAAGAGAAAGATGTCATTCTATTAAATAACCAATAAATATCCAGTAACAGAGATGTGAGTGCAGTCAGTGGGCTTTAGGGCATACACCAATCCCAACACATGCATCTGTAGTCTATTTGGTACTTGGTTCTGCCTTCCTTGGCCATGTATGTTCTGCTGTGGAGGACGAGTATTCTGATTATGTGCTGGTTGCCTAGCCTGCTGCTGCTGCTGAGGTGGTCTAACTTGATTCTGAACTGGTGCTTGATTCTGAGGAGCTGCTTGTCTCTGTTGTTGGTTTCTGTTCCCTTGATTCTGAAGTAGTGGGCAATCCTTGATTGCATGATTCATAGCCCCACATTTGAAACAGGCACCCATGGCCTTACGACATTCATGAGTTTCATGATTCTTGCCACAATGTCCACAACCCTGTCTCACTTGACCTTGTTCTTGCCTTGGCTTCTTGTTCTGTTGTTGCCTCTGGACTTGAGCCATTTCATCATCCTTCTTTGCTAACTGTTCTTGAAATCTGGCTTGGTTTTCATTAGCCTGCCTTTGTTATGCTATCATAGCTTGCATAAGTTCTTGAAACTGTGTAGTTGTTGGTGTATTAGATGTGTCTGACTCATTCTGATTACTACCTGAAGCATGATGGTTTGGAGCTTTTTTTGGAGGCATAGTGCTGTAAAACAAAGAGTTAGTACACAATAAACATGGTACAAGGGTTTCTAAGGTCCTATACGAATCCTCGCCACGTTCCTAAGACCATTCTAGTTTCTTTTAAGTGCCTAAAAAATGTCCCACTCTGATACCAGTCCTTAGCGACCCCGGAACGGGTCCCCGGGCCCGCAACGAGTTGTTGATGATGGTGTTGTTATGTTTTCCCACAGGTTCCCGCGGTGAGGATTCCCAAAGACACGCGGAATCTGACTCACATGATCAAGTATGCGGAAGCGTGTAGCAAATCACATCAAGATAAGCACCAATGAATCTTTAAGTGCTATGACAAAATAATAACAAGACATAGTATCCAAAGAAAGGAGTTAACAAGGCATTCCCATTATAATTCAAGTTATGAGACTAACACGAAAGTAAATTAAGTTTTAGTTACATCCCATGAGAGGCAACACAGGCCAATACAATTCTCAAAATAATAAAAGAACCCCAAGACAAAAATGGCGAAACTCAAGAACCCGCCCGACGTCTAGTTGACATCGTCGGGCTGCCACTCTCTAACTAGGGTTGACTCAAAAGCCTCCTCCGGACGCTCCTCCTCAAAGGCAACGTCTCCTGCACCTGGGCACCAACAACAAGATTCAAACACAACGGTTTGGCAGGTAATCAATTTAGGTGCAAGCATGAAACAATAAACGTTTTAAGAAAACATATAAGAAAATTCCTTATTCGAAATACTATAATGACTGAGATACATTTTCAAGAATACAAACAAAGCTGAGATACTAAAACAAACTAGCATGAGTACATATAATATCATGAATAGCAACAATCCACAAAGAGCTCATCCTTTCTCTATCATATATAATGAAAAGAGCAAGCACGCACGACAAGCACGATATACATAATATAATCACGACACGATTCCCACATATACGGGGATTTCCAGCCGCGGAACCGGACACGCACGATGTGTAATAAATACACGACCAGTCTGCAGACAGTCCACATGTTTAAGGACCCCCAAATAGTGGACCAAACTGAAAGGGCGGTCCAAGCTCAGTGGTGTTCACTTAAATTCATGAATCCATAAAACACGCGAAACACGGTCTAAACATGTCGAGATAAAAAGGGGGAAGTCACTTATCAAACACACAAACACGACTAGCAAAAGACAAAATTAATATGCATAACACGCTTAGGAAGTGATCCCCTTTTTCTTGAAACAAATCTTCGAAACGAGCTGATACTAAAAATCCAAAACGAGTGCATGATGGTAGTTATCGTACTAAGACGGAAATTCAAAATATGAAATCTGACAAGCATGTGTTAAGGCTACTAATTGAACTTTGTGTAATTGGGACCCCAAATGTCGGAATATACAAGAATTGGTGTCCCCGAACTTGGGTTGCATTTCGAAGTTCCATTTACACAATCTCAAGTCAAAATACACGAATGAAACAATTCTTCTTCCTGCATCTGGCAGGTTTGCTCGAGCGGAACTTGTAAGGAATTGACACTTCGCTCAAGCGAGACAGTTCGCTCGAGCGGACAATAAGGTCGCTCGGGCGGACAACTCTTTGTCTTGTTCCAGATTAGACAGTGGGCAGTTCGTTCGAGCGGACAATAAGGTCGCTCGAGCGGACAGCTCTCTGTTTGCGTCCGAATCAAGAAGTGGCTTGGTCGCTTGAGCGGACCCAATGGTTGTTCGAGCGGACAAGCTTCTGCCTGTGCTCGCTGAGTGCAGAAAAACCCTTTCTCTTGTACAACTTCCAATACATTTCTCTCCTTCTTCTCATCCTTAAGCCACATACAATCCCTTGAGCCTTCATGCTCACCAAGGGTTCATTTTCACCATCTCAAACATCCAATCCAATGAAAACAAGATCATGAAGTTTATAAACAAATTCATATGCACAATTTCTAGAACAACCATGAAATCAAAAATACACATGCAACATTGAGCATATAGAGATTACTTGCCTTTGCCCAAATGCTAAACAATCCTCTTCAAGCACTCTTACTCAAAAGTCAAGCCAATACTACAAGAATCCCATGGAAAACCATTCAAAACTCAACAACAATGAAAACAAGGAACCCAACCTCACATAAGGGTTTGAAATACGAAAAACAAGATCTTCAAGAACCAAAAAGACTTCATGAAAAGTATGGATTGAAGCCCTTACCTAGAAGTGGCCAAACAAGAAGAGATGAAGAAAATGAAGAGCTTATCCCACAAGAAATTCCAAGAAATTTGTACCAATAGAAAGCTTGCAAGGAGAGGAAGAAGATGATGGTCTTGGAATTTTATTTGGAGATCTCTAGCTAGAACATGCAAGAGGAATGAAGTGGAAGGGAAAAAGGGATTTTTAGCCCTAGGTTAAGAAAGTTGCAGGATTTTGGGGATAGTGAATGAAAAAGATGAGGGTTAGGCTCAAAACCTTAACAAATGGGGCCCAATGAACTTGAACCTTGAAATGACAAAAACATCATCTTGTGGGCCTCGAATGACTTTGACGAAGAAGGATAAAACGATCATCGAAATATCTAGTTTCCAAAAAGTATATTTTTGACATAGTTTTGAGATCTCGAAAATTGTGTCCAGATTTGTGTATAAAAGACCACTTTACCCTTTTTGGGCCAGAACTTGGGTTTTTGGGCTTCAAACTGAAAGTCCACGAGGATCCTAACCCTAGAGGGGGGGGGTGAATAGGGTGAGCTACAATTGTGACCAATTTAAACCAATTTTAATTTCTTAACAATAACTAGTCACATGTGATGATGAACCATACAATAAGCGGAAGCTAAACAAAACAATCACCACATAGCAAACACCACAACACAATATTTATAGTGGTTCGGCCAACGTGCCTACATCCACTACCGGCTTGTGAATCCAATCACCCCACCGGATTTCCACTATTTATGCTTTTTCAAAGGCTAAGCAATAACCCTTACAATTGTTGTTTTTCTAAGGCTCAACAACAACCTTTACAAGATGCTTTTCAAGGCTAAGCAATAACCTATCAATGTGCTTTTAGAGGCTAAGCAATAACCTTTACAAAATGCTTTTCTTAGGCTAAGCAATAACCTTACACAATTCAAGATTTCTCAAAGAAAGTGTTTACTCAACACTCTAAGAGATTACAATTTTAGCTCAATGAAATTGCCTCTTAAATAGGCGGATATAAAAGTTTAATACAAACTCACACAAACACTCTATGCATGCGAAAGTGTATGCTCATGATGTGTGTGTGTGATGACTTCAATCAAGTTTAAAATGAAGGCTCATTCATATGTATGCTCAAAGCATTTCAAAGTTTAAGACATATAAAAGATTTGAATGAAGTCTAATGCAAATCACATGTATGTTTAATAACTTGTTTATGATATGAAAATCAAGAATCACAAGTTGTAAGAAAAAGACTAACTTAGAACATGTGATGCATGTGCAATGTTGTTTTCAAAAACAAATAGATTTTACTAATGTTTAAATGAATGAAAACAACAAGCAAGTTTCAACCAAGATAAAGAATCATGCATTAAAGGAAATCAAATACTTTGGCTAAGCATGATTAAGTAAGTTTTAAAAACAACTTGGATTGAAACCTAATGTGAAGAATCCAATCTTAATTAGACCAAAGATTAGAAGAAGAAAGGATTCTACACATCATAGTTATCATGTACAAAACCATTTACCAATAGCTTAAGCAAAACATGAAAACTATGATTAACAAAAGGTAGAGCTTACTTGGTTGTTTAACTCATTGATCCAAGCTTTAGCTCTCCTAATGACCTTCTAGCCTTTCCAACTTTATCCCCTTTCAATGGCTCCAAAATGCTCTCAAAAGTTCATGTGTCAAGCCTTGAAAAAGGTTGGAAATGAATGGACTTTATAGCCAAAAAGTGCCCAACGGCTAGTCCTCGGTCGACCTAGACACAGGTCTCGGTCGACCGAGAAAGCACAACGGTCATATTTCTGACCGTTGGCCTGAAACAGTTCAAAAACTGTCCAGGGGCCCTGCAGTGTCCTCGGTCGACCGAGACACAGGGCTCGGTCGACCGACGACACTGTCGGGCGAGTCCCTGGGCCAAAATTCCAACTTTTTCCATTTTCAAAGTTTTTCTTTGGTGGATCTTTTGGCCACTAAATCAAGCTTAAATACATGTTTTAAAACATTTAAAAACATGAAACACACAAAGCCTAAAATGATTCAAAGGTTTAAAACCAAAGGCAAGCTTGATTAGTAAAAACTCTTTTCAAATCAAATTGCATACAAAATGATTCTTTTTGTGAAGAATGTATGCAAGACTCAAACCTAAATACACAAGATGATTTTCCAAATGTAGTGCACAAGGAAATAGGTTTTCAAAAGAGTTTTGGGTTTCAAAACTAATGCATCCAAGATTCGAACCAAAACATGCATAAACCAAAAACTTTTCCAAAACTAAAAACCAATGCATGTATAAAACTAGATTTCAAGATATTTTAAATCAATGCATGTGTGTGAATTCAAATGATGCCAATATGCAAATGCATCCACCAAATTGCAAAAACAAAATACCTAACACAAACATGAATGGGCTGAAAAAAAAAGTTGTAACACATAGTAAAATCATTCAATTGAAACCAAAATCACAATACACGGAAATCGATACGATCGTCCCAAGCTTACACGTGCACTCAGGCCTTCCTGAGTGTGTCAGACTAGTACTAAACGTTCCCAAAATTCCCAAAGCTATGTCCAAGACTAAAACTCATTACTTCTAACCCAACGACAACTAAACTCACTTAGAGCTAAACACACACTAATCACACACTAATCGAATTGGTCTGGGTCAGGGTCTAACATGCATAAATCAATAGTTTTACAAATCTTAAAAGCAATGCATGTGTAAATCAAGATTTCAAGATTTTCAAAATCAATGCACGAGTGAAAATTTAAATGGTGCTAATATGATAATGCATCCATCAAATTGCAATAACACAAAATCCCTAACAGATGACTTCCTAAATTTGGCCATATATGTGTTCCCGGTTCATTAGATGGTTAGGCCAACCAAGACTAGTGAATTAATTCGGGCGAATTGAAAATAGTTGCCTATTTTTTAGGACCGTTGTGAATGAAAAAAATGAATGAAAAAAGAGAAAAAAAATAGGGATGTACAAACTTAAAATAGGTGAAATACATCGGATGTGAGTTTGCTCCCCATAGCTTGTATGTTAAAGCAAAAATCACCTCAAAAGAACCATTTTTTGAGAAAAAATAAAAAATAAAAAAGAGAGATATATCTTGCGGCGGCCTTTGAAAACGTTGTACTGCGAAAACTGTCATAGTAACATTGAGAGGAGACTTCAAGGAGACTTGTATTTTTCCGAATCTAAAATAGTTGGAAAATTTGAGAGAAAATTTAAACCAATGGACATAGTAGGGTCACCTTAAGCGTGGTATGTTAGGATCGCATCCAGGAGCAAATCTGCATCCAAAACCAACTGAGCTACCCCTCATGTTTATATAATAATATTATATTATGGACCTGTTTATCATCATAATAAGATGATAATATTATCGTCATAGACCTGATGAAAACCTGATGATAAACAGGTCCATCAAAACAAAAAAAGTTGTCTTATCATTATTATTTGAAAGGGAACCGTTTCCTATTTATCATCATCATATTTATTAGGATAAGACAAGTACATATAAACTAAGGGGATTTAACGGGAAAAACCCTCATAAACACCCTATTAATGAATTTAGACCCAATAAAACCTGACATACAGAATGGGCCCTTAACTGACGTTTCTTTTTTTTTTTTTTTGTCTTCTAGTGACATAGTCGATATCGACTATCATCTTTAAATACAAACCGACCGAAACTGCTTTTAACTATCACTGTCTTCTTCTTCTTTTCCCTTTTTCCCTTTCATCCTCACTAGCGATTGTTCAGTCTGAACGGTGGTCCCAGGCGGTGGTCCCCTATCACATTCGCTCTAACTTTTCGAAGATTCGACACCCTTTTGACGCACATGGAGGTATGTCTGTTTTCGTTGTGTATTTGTACCCTAAATTTGGACTGGGATTTATTGTTTTTCGACTGGTTTGATCCTTTGAAAGGAAGCGACCTTGCAATCTACTTCTAACTTTGTAGTTTCATTAAAATGCAATTTTATTCACAGTGTCAGATTTTGTCCATGTAGAAAGGGTTGCACCGACTGTCAGGGCTGCAGTTTTTGGGTTTTGTCGTGGGGTTCTCTGAATCATAGTGAATGGGTTTTGAATGAAGATAACAGTTTATTGGAATTTACCAACTAGATTCCAAATAGCAAATGTGAAGTAGCCCGCTGTATGGTTTGAGGAAGAGATTTTGCTTCATTGAAGCATAGGATGTATGCTCTCTATTTTCAGTGACTTTATCCTCTTTAAGCAAGAAAGGTTGCAAGTGCAGTTTAGTCACATAAAGAAAGTACTAATTGGGCACGATCGAAGTCGATGGGAACCACACATCACTTTCCCAAACATGCAGTGTACATTTTTAAAACTCCTCATTTACTCGAAACCCAACTGCATTATCAATCAAACAAAGATATGTATCCAAGAACATTACTACATCATTGGCTAATTAGTTGCCTAAATAAAGTTTTTGGCAGTGGAGGACCCAGGATTTTTGTTTGGGTGGGGCGGATAATGACAGGAGGTGACAATCGGCAGTAGTCTGAAGGATCTTTTGAGACTACATACATCCAAGTATAAGAAAATTAAGATGGTCTAAGACTCTGCACAACACAACTCACAATAATTATCCCCCCTGAAGGATCTTTTCTACTTATTATTATCCCCCCTGCATTGATTTCTTTTTGTACAAAGGAAAGGCAAGTAGCGTTCTTTAATTTTCCCACTACCATTTAACAAGATGATAGAGGATTTGTACTCCCATTTTACTTTTTGGGAGTTGTCCTTTACACAGTGAGGGACATGTGGTGTGATGCCTGTCCTGCACATGTGGTGCATAGGCTACAACCTAATTGGACTTTATGTAGAATACTGGATTTGATCTGGGCCGACTGCCCCAGATCAAGATAACGTGAGTCCGGCCCTGGTTTTTGGTTCATACCATGGATCGAAACCCTTTTCCATCACAATGTACGACTACTTTTTACGTGCAACAAAGGTTAGATGTGGGTGGTTTGTTCGCTGTCCTTGATGTTATGTTCCCAAAGTGGCAAGTTAGATGCAAATTTTGTTCGTTTTTATTTATTTATTTATTATTTTCGTTACGTGCTTTTGTATATGTGGCCATTCCACTTACATGTGGTGGTTTGTTAATGATCAATATAGAAAGAGTTATGTAATACGAGATTACTTAATATGTGGCCTACCCATAGCTACCCATTGAGAGTATTATAATATGGTGTGTGGGTAGTGGAGTACTATAACTAAATATTCAATTCACCTCCACATACGACATTACTTATATCGATTAGTTGACTCCAAAATTGAATATATTACTTTCCTTCTTTGTGGTCGTTGTGGGCATTTTGTGCTTTATGTTGACTGACACTTGCAAGATTTGTGGATCCACAGCATGCACTATTCCTTGGTGGAATGGTGGACGGTGCTTGAAGTAATGAACTATGAAGGAGTGTCAGTCATGCTTAGCCTGAGTAAATCAATGTTGAATCTTTAGCCATTCATGTGATATCAGCTTTCTTATTCAATGATATAAAATAATGTGCCCCTCTATACATTAGCTCCCCATGTCTAACATGAGGCAAATCATAAATCATAAGTGATATGGACTCATAACAGACCTTGGCATCAATTGTAGTTCTATGAAGATTTAGAAATGCTTGCTCCTATATAAACACAACCACATTCCACTTTCTTCTTTACAGGTTCATGAAGAGAACACCAATGATGCTGAGAGAGGACTCCTATTCTCACAAAGAAATCATATTTCAGAAGGCATTCGTCAAGGAGAGGTATAATGTGGACCTATATCAATAATATAACTATAATTTCAATCTCTTAGCTGGATTGTATTTTCATTGGAGTCACCTCAATAATTATTGTTGTTACAGGAACTTGGTCGCATGAGATGTATCCCAACAAACCCCGACAAGGATATATGGGTGCTGACAGACACTCAGAAGCAATACGTACGGCGGACGGGACTACACCACTTGTCGGAGATAGATCATATGGTGATAGACCATGCGTTGATAACAGCTTTGATTGAGAGGTGGCGTCCAGAAACAAATACATTCCATCTGTCAACGGGGGAAGCAACTATAACACTTGAAGACGTTGCTTATATCTATGGTTTGCCAGTGGATGGCCCGGTCGTAACCGGTCGGACTTTCCCTAGAAGGTTTGTAGAGCCAGTGTGCCAGGAGTTGCTTGGGATCACGCCCCAGAGGAAGCAAGACTATATTGGCATAACAATAAAATTTAAGTGGCTTGAAGACAACTTCAAGCCTTCTGCCTAGCAGGATGATGATTTTAATATTAACAAAGATGATGAGATTAGAACCACTCGTGCTTATCTGTTCTTTTTGGTGTCCGGGCAAATCTTCATACAGACTTCCGGTGCAAGGGGTCCTGCTTTTCTGCTTGAGTTGTTTAAAGAATTCAAGCCTTACGCATGGGCCCCCGCATGCCTTGCAAACCTTTATAGAATGCTTGCAAAAGCAACTTGGTGGGGCGAGGATCCGCAAGTGGCTGAAGGAAAGGGAAAAGATCAACAAGAGGAGGATAGTAAGTCCTGCAGGACACCCACGGGACCTTTGCAGCTTCTACAGGTGATTAATTCGCAAGCCTACCATTTTTGGATAAAAATTTAAAAGCTAACGTATGACTGCATCTTGCTGTTTTCCATCACAGATATGGGCTTATTCTAGAATGACCATTGGACGGTGTCCTCTGCCAGATCGTAGTTGGAAGAAGGACATACAATTTCCGTTGTTCAAGACATGGCATAGGAGGTTGGGGGAACACCCACCCCTTGCAACGGTCAAGGAAGTAAGGCACCAACTAAACACCTTGCCGGCTGATGGGGTAAAGATATATTTGGTTTCCAAGGCAATTTAACATGTTTTTAATTTGATTACCTATTGCATGTCTTACCGGATTCGTTTGCATGACCGTATGCAGTTCACTTGGCAACCGTACGCCAACTGCCCCAAGAAATTTTGATTGAGCGTACCCAAAGGGGATCGCGATCTTTTTTCATGCTCGACCGTTCTATTGTGGTACTGGATTGTTGAGCGCCATAACACGTGGCGAGTCATGAAGCAATTTGGGCTCAAGCAACTTGTACCCCCTCCCTTCAGTATTCCATACGTGAGAAGAGAACGTGTCGAGAGAGTGGTAATTGATTACAACTTGTATATGGGTGAAGAGATAGCAGGATTGTGGGCTGCGAGAAGGCAACTCCGATTGCACGGGGAGGAGTGCACCCAGCTTGCACATTCTGAAGAGTACTTACTCTGGTATGTTGCCAATACTGTCCAACACATAGGCAGGGTCGAGCACAGGGAGGGTACCGAGGCCAAAGCCCCTGCTCAGCAGGAAACCCCAGTTGTTCCACAGAAATTTGTCAGTATTTTTATGCATAAGCGTTGATTTTTTCCAATCATATGGTAGTAATGTTGCTTTGAACTGATTACATGAATTGGGATGTATTCAGGTTGAAGAACTTGTTGCTGGCTTAGAGCGATCTTGCAATCAGGCAGACAGGAGGAAGAAAAGCATGTCCAGGCTGGCGGATTCCATCCGGAAAAAGCTTAAGACATTTAAAGCAGCATTCGGGACATCATTCGAAAACTTCAACATAAAGAGTGCAACAACTCAGATTCTGATGAGGATGTAGAGAAGGTAAACCGCCCTGCCCGAACTTCAATTTACTATTTAAATAGTATAATGATGTTCCTTACTGTTTATATGCAGACAAACACTGGAACCTCTCGCAGTGCTCCACCTCAGGCTGTTCCCGATACCCATGCTGGTCCTGGTCCAACACACACTGTTTCCCCTCATGCTGTTCTCGAGACTGATGTTGGTCCATCCCACATCAGTGTTCCCTCTCAGGAAGCTAAAGAGAGTAATGTTGATCCGGATTTCACTGGTCCCTCTCACATGAGAGTCAAGAAAGCTGCTCAGAAAAGTACAAAAGCGAAAACTTACAAGACAAAGGGCAAGAAACAAAGTGATGACGTCCCAAGTAAAGGTCAGCCAGCTGACTTACCCCCATTTGAAGAGGTGCTTGACACCCCCCCCCAATAGCCAGGGCATTGTTCGACACCCCGGTGTCAGTTCGTAGTGATTCCGTGATAGTTCCTGCAGCACCCCCCGCTACCATAGTGTCTTTGATTTGGAGAATAAAGTGATTGCCCCGCATGCATAAGGTGCCTGTAAAGTTTTCAGATTACTCTCTTTCTATGGTGCATTCGGGCTATGTGTTAAATGAGCAGGAGCAATTTTTGGTCAGGGGTTTCAACGAATATTACAGTACAAAGTAAGCGTGAAAGTTTCCTTAGTGTTTTTCCACACTGTACCCATCTTCATTAATATATTTGCTGTAATAATTGTGTTTATTAACAAACATCTCTTTCATGCAGAGGAGATGAACTAGCAAGATTTGTAAAATGGTATCCAGCAACGATCTAAAGAAAGCACTTGAAGAGGGAACTTGGCTGGACACCAATCTTATGTACTATTACTTTGATATTCTAAGAGACGGATGTCCCACTGCTTTCGTCGTGGACCCAAGCATATCCGTAAGTCTGTGCTAAATTTTCATTCACTTTATAATTTTAATAAACCCCTCTTATTTATATCACAACTGTGTGTTAACCATTCATATTGTGGATACATTACTGTATGCAGAGTTGGTGGCAGAATGGATCCGATGCCGGTATTGAAGCTGCCTTCGGCAAGCATGGCCACAGGGCATGGGAAGCCCGAGAGTGTCATACTCTAGTATTTGTACTACACTACAGGAACCATTTCACGTTGATTGTAGGCTACGTTGATGAAAGAAGGTGGGAATTCTACAACAGTCTGACTGGTGATCATTTGACGAGGAGTAAGGCGGAGCAGTTTGTAAGTATTGTAAAGTTGGTTTCACATCCCAACTCAACTAGGCCAAAACTCATTTGTAAAGCAAACTTCTTACCTTACCGCATTCATCTCCTCCACCATAAATCACACAACACAGTGAGAGGTCTTGTACTAACATATCACAAACCCAGGAGGAAAATGTAAGCAAATGTAGAAAGTAGGAAAAACTAGTTTTCTTCATATTACTTTGTCACTCTATTGCAAGAATGAGTACGGATGTCTCTATTAATTTTGTGATTTAGGCCGTCTTGTTGGTCTATCTCCCTGTCATCACCACGTTCCGCAGCTGCTCTGAAGGTAGGTATGTATTTCTCCGTCTTATGGAAAAGGGATAATACAAGTTCCTTAGAATGAAGGAATAGAACCAGGTGTGGTTATGGGGTGTAATGAACAGTATATTTATCGAAGTGTTCGAGAAAGTCCTGTCCCAAGATAGCTTCACTGACTGTCATAGAATCAATTTCGAAGTGTTAGGCATTTCACTTAATAGGACTGACCTCGCTTTTTGCTTAATATCTAAACCGGCTAAGCTTGGGACTATGAATACTTAATTAAAGGTCCAAATTAACAGCATAGCCCATTAGCACTCAGGTTGCAAACAGGTTGGTCCTTTGCCATGTTATAGAACTTGCTGTGACTCAGTAGAACTCAAGCGAGTTCAGATCAATAGAAATTCAGAAACTCGGTTCTTACTTCTTAGCGGGCTTTTGCTACACTTTTTGGTTAGCTCTGTCAAAACTCGGAAACAAGTTGGGTTGCTCAATCAAGACTCGAGTTAAAGTTGAACAGAAGTTTTTCGAAGCTGGTTCTATTCTTATTGATCACATCTAGTCAGACTAAGTTTTGACTTTTTGACTTATTGACTCTGGTTCAAATGAAGTGATTCTTCTTAGTTATATGCAATCTAGCTGGATCCAACTAAATGGATAGATCAGATTGATGGAAACCTTTCATGTTTAAAACAATCTTAACCATCCTTCGGATTAGGCAATGGTCAAAAAGTCAACCCGTCAGTGTGTGCGTGTGTTTTCTTTTTTGAAGTAAGCGTGTGAAAAAATTGAATTAATGCACAGATGTCTCAGATCACTGAAGTCTCCAAATGAAACTTAGTGAGTTGTAACTTGCAGTGTAATGATTGCATCAAGGCATTGCATTTCTAAGGGATGGTAGGTACTTACACCAATGAAATGGAACTGATGGCATTTCTATTAGTAGCCTTTGGGAGGTGGGGGAGAAGTGTAATAGTAAGGAGGAGGAGGTGAAGGTGATGGGGGTGGAGGAGATTTGTAGTAGTATGGAGGAGGCGGTGATGGTGATGGTGGAGGTGGGGATTTGTAGTAGTATGGAGGAGGTGGGGATGGTGGAGGTGGGGACTTGTAGTAGTATGGAGGTGGTGATGGTGAGGGCGGAGGTAGGTATGTATTTCTCCGTCTTATGGAAGAGGGATAATACAAGTTCTTATTTTTGTGAATATAGTTCTTCAACTATACTATTTGTTTTGTTGTGATTTCTATTTACATTTGGCCCATCTATTGGTAATCATGACTGAACTTCATTTGACTTTTAAAGGACGTAATGATCAATGATTAATGATCAATATTCATCCCCCATTTTGACATTGTTGCAGATTGGGTGGACTGATCCATTTCTATGGCCTATACTGATCAAAGAAGACATTCCTCATCAAGACAATGGTAATGATTGCGGAGTTTTCGCTGTTGCATTCGCTGAGCATTGTGTTCACCGCCGTCCGATCACATTTACGCAGTCCGACATCCCTTACTTCCGAAGCAGAATTGTCATTGAGTTATTCAAGAGAAGTTGGCAGGTTAATGCTAATAGGCTGAATCTTTCTGAGTTGTTGAACCTACCGATTTGATCATCCTGAGTTGTTGCGGTTTTTGGCCGGTTGTTGGAGACCCCGAATGACATGATTTAATTCATTTTTTTTACTTCGTGTAGATGAAATTGTGGACCTTGTGGGCACTGAAATTGATGAAGAAGACATTATGATTTTTCAAAGTTGTTGATTTATGTAGTGGGAACACTTTTACTAACAATGGTTTGTTATTTATCATATTCTAATGTTTTGTTCATGGAATGAGAATTGAATGTTATTAGAATGTTATTAGCATGGATTGGAGGAATGGAATGTATATGAGAATATATAGCATGTAATGGAATGTCATATGGGAATGTGAATGTGTGTACTACTCCCAGAGAATGGAAGTTGTTCAGAATGTTTCCTCAAGAATGTGGTCATGTTGTTTTTTAACAACAAATAGTCGATATCGACCATTATTACAATCGATAGCGACTATTTAACTGAACACCAAAAAACACAGGCATAGTCGATATCGACTGTTACTATAGTCGATATCGACCATTTAATTGAAACATAAAAAACACAGGCATAGTCGATAGCGATTATTTAACTGAACACAAAAAAAAACACAGACATGATCGATATCAATTATATTAATAGTCGATATCGATTGTTTAACTGAAACACTAAAAAACACAGGCATATTCGATATCGACTATTACTATAGTCGATATCGACCATTTAACTGAAACATAAAAAACATAGGCATAGTCGATATCGACTATTACTATAGTCGATATCGACTGTTTAACCGAAACATAAAAAACGGATGCATAGTCGATATCGACTATCTGAACTTAAAAAACAGTCATATTTTAAGATGAAACAAAACAACTATGTTTTTTTGGCGCTTTAGATTTGGCCAATATCTCAATAAGGCTGGAAAAATTAAACCATTTGCATCCCCAAGAAATTAATAGATTTTTCAACATATATTAACCCCAAAAAGGAGTTCGTCCTTACAAAAAAAAAGACATTGGCACTATACAACACAATTATGCCCTTCCAAAAAATGCTTCAACAAAATGTACAAGCCCCATCACGGAAACATCTTCTATCACATTTATACAAAATACTAACACCAACCAAAAAGGAGTTCACATTGACTCTTGCATTCCCCTTCCAAAAAATGCTTCAGTAGACTATACACTGTCCAAATTGCTGTTATACAAAATACCAACACCAACCAAAAAGGAGTTCACGTTGACTCTTGCATTCCCCTTATACAAAATGCTTCAGTAGACTATACACTGTCCAAATTGCTGTTATACAAAATACCAACACTAACCAAAAAGGAGTTCACGTTGACTCTTGCATTCCCCTTATACAAAATGCTTTAGTAGACTATACATTGTCCAGATTGCTGTTATACAAAATACCAACACCAACCAAAAAGGAGTTCACGTTGACTCTTGCATTCCCCTTATACAAAATGCTTCAGTAGACTATACACTGTCCAGATTGCTATTATACAAAATACCAACACCAACCAAAAAGGAGTTCACGTTGACTCTTGCATTCCCTTTCCATCTTCAAATTTGTGCCGGTGGATTGCGGCAACTTTGTCGATTATGCCCTCTCCTTACAGTTACCACAGGTGACTGCCCTCCGTTGGCGGCCACAATCCTCGGTCCGAATCCTATTCTTCTTTGGCCGCCCTGGCTGTTTAGTAGCTCATGGTGGCAAAACTCGTTCATCAGATGTGTGCTCCCATTGTTTACTGTCTCGGGTAGCATGCAACACTTCACTATACGTCGTACGATATACACTTGATAGGTACCAATGTTCGCAGAATTCATATGGATCATAGTTTCTAACTCTCATTGAAGCCAATGCATGAGAACACGGGATCCCCAAAATCTCCCATTTTCGATATGTGCAAGTCTTGCGTTCAAGATCGACGACGTCCACGTACTCCGCAGATTGTACCTGAAACTTAACTAGACCAGCCACACGAACATGCAATCGTCGAGCTTCTTCACTTTCTTTTTCCAAAACTTTCTCCACATAAGGTGTTAGACGGCTTGTAATTGCTTCCGATTCAAGATGGCGCTTCTGGTAAAATTCCATTAGCTTGACCCGTATTTCCTCGACCTGTTTTGTAATAGGAAGGCCCCTTGTGTCTAAAGGCCATTTGTGCATTCTGCAGCGTTACTAGTGAGCATGTCATACCGCTGTCCTTCTACATGTGCATCAGCCCAACGTTGCCTTCCAATTGAATTAATGTAAGTGAATGCCTCTTGGCTGACTGCCCGAATATCTGCCATATATGCATCATACTCAAACGGCCTGTTTGCTTTGGCAGCACGCCAAAATTTCATAACAATTGGCGCATCGCTGAAAGCTACCCTAATATTCTCGGCAATGTGACGGCAACAATAACAATGCCTTGCGGAGGGTATGGTGTTCAAGAGCACCGAAATAAGACCCTTTTGACGGTCCGACACAATAGTCAAATTATTAGGCTCACCCAGCGCTATATGTATGTTTGCAAGGAACTACTCCCAACTATCACGTCGTTCGGCTTCCGCAAAGGCAAAAGCGATGGGGAGGAGCTTATGATTGGCATCGTGTGTAACGGCAACGAGCAAGACACCTGGATACTTCCCTCGGAGATGTGTCTCATCTATAGCAATCATTGGTCTGCTCGTACTAATGAAAGACCTTAGACAAACTCCGAATGCCCAAAAAAATCTTCTGAAACGGTCCTAAGATGTGGTGTCTATGTTTGTTATTGTGCCTGGATTGGTCCTCTGCAGTTCAATACAGTAACTAGGCAGCATTTGAAATGACTCTTCGTAAGAGCCTCGCACTACACGCAGGGCTATCTCCTTTGCTACATGTGCCTTCCTGTAACTAATAGTTGTCCCATATTCCATTTGGTAGTCGTTCATGATCTCTTTTGGTTTCAGATTGACATTTTGTCGGACTCTATCCATGATGAGCTCCGAAATTAGCAATGCTGACGCCTGTTTATGTGCCATTCCCATCATTGGCTTCGAGCATCTATGGACAAGATTATACGTACGCACTTTGAATTGTGGTCCTGATTCCACGATAGAGGCATGAATACGCCAAGGGCAATTTTGATCTTTACAGCATGCTGTCACTTTGTACATATTTGTCTTCAAGTGCTTCAGAGTAAGGTTTCCATAAATTGCGAACTTAGCCACAGTCTTCCGAAATGTGTCACGATCAGGGAATTCACGGCCAACCCACATTTCACGTGCTGAATTGTTTCCAATGTCTACATTCAAATCTTCAAGTACCATGTTGTCGATGAAATTAACACCTAAATGTTCACTTGAAGGACATGCATTATTGATTGGATTAGCCCCGGCAACGTTGCTTTTGTCCGAGCCCATCACAATCACTGGAATTTGTCCGGTGAAATTATTTTCATCAAAATAATTCTCATCACCATACTCTGCCCCATCCTCTATATTATCAACATCAATTTCTTGACCTAAGGTATGATGCGGACTTGTAATGTTTCGAACAGTCGAAAAATGCATGTCATTATCTTCTTGGAGATCAACTATAGGAAGCTCTGGAACGACTATCCTATCTTTCACTTCTTTTCCCTTGCAATTTATCAATACACTCCTCGATTTTCGAAGTAAACATCGATGCTTGTCATTCTTCTGAAACCTACAGTGCATCAACATATAACAAAATGCAAGTAAGGGATTGGGATTAATATTTGATAAAGTATAATTTAGAATACAACAAATTGACAAAGTATAGTTTATAATACAACAAATTGACATGCCCATATTGTTCTCTTCCTTTACCTTGTCCATTGTTCCAACTTTTAGAAATATATAAGTAGATCCCATTTGTATCCTGACCCGATGCTTTGATCATTCTGTTCACATCATTATCATCTTCAATGCTAGCCAGTGAAAATGCACGTCCATTGTGATGAAGGTATTGTATGCTTAAACTTTTAGTAGATGAATCCCAATTAGATGCTTCAATTGCTTCGGCAACCAATGACCCATATCTTATGTCGGTTGATAAATACCTCATCTTCTGCTTTCCTCCGTTATAGACGGGACGCATAATATCAAATTCAAAGTTTCCATCGTAGTGGAATATGATTAGAACCTCGCAATCTGACATGCTGTTTATAAATATAAAATTAGTTTATAATAGTGATAGGAATAAAAGGTAAATATATATACATAAACAGTGCCATGGTGAAAGGCCAAATGTATGTTTAAAGTAAATGCATTGTGATATTCTAAGGGTGTACTAATTGTATTGTTCAACAATGCCATACAGAGACTATGCGCATTTTAAACCCTCAACCAAAAAGGGATTATGAAAACTAAATAAGATAGTGTAACTGTAGGAGCATATCCACCTTTTATAACAATTTCATGGGACAAGGCAAATATGCTGTTAAAATTTCTAAATCTTGTAAAAGGAAATAGATGAAAATGAATTAACATGGGGCATGAATGTTGTGTTTTAGTTTGGGTTAGGATAAATAATACAGTGAAGAAGAGAAGTGATTTCTTTATTGTCAAATACATGTAAATTTAAAACCCTAAACCCAAAAACGTATGTGCAAATTAAAGATGGTAGTGTCACTTTAGGAGCAAATATCCACCGTTTAAAACTCTAGATGCACTTGGGTGCCATTTTCTGGGATTGTAAAAAAATTGCATATTTAAAACCCTAAACCCAAAAACGTATGGAAAATCAAAGATGGATGTGTTTTTTTCGGATTAAATATCCACCGTTCATAACTCTAGATGCACTTGGGTGCCATCTTCTTGGACAGAGCAAGGTCATTCATTACTTGTCTAGGGTTGGTAATATATAAAAGGAAGAATATGAATCAACAAGTTGGGTGAAAGAAAAGTTTTGGGGAAACCATCAAAACTAATAATAAAGATTCAAATGTGTACCTACCTCTTAAAGGAGTGCAACCACCACCCTTAATGGAGTGAATAAAGAGCTGCAGCTCTTGTTCGTCACCAGGCAATGTTGCAAACGTGAGACGAACGATGAAAAGGGAAAAAGAAGACGCGAAATTGGATATGTAACTTATGAATGAGCGTCGATATCGACTATGTCACTAGAAGACAAAAAAAAAAAGAGAAACGTAACTTTAGGGTCACTTCTGCCTGTCAGGTTTTATTGGATCTAAATTCATTAATAGCATGTTTAAGAACTTATTTGAAAACTTCATTTCTTTTTTCTAAAAATAATAAGATACGGGGAGAATTGAAGCTGGAACGGTTTTTCTGGCACCATCGGATAGAATCATCCGCGTATTGCGGAATTTGGTGTGGTACACACTTCCGTGCTACCCGCTGAGCTCCAGCCGAGAAGACGATAAGGTCATTCGCTTCACAAAAGACATTTCGCCAAAATTCAGTAAAAGGCAGGCCCGTTAGTCCGTCGCAACGGTTTTTTGATCCGCAGAAGATAAGAAGGGGCCTAAAAATATCTTCTCTCCTCCTTCCCTCTGTCCTCCACAGCATAACTGATCTCTCTCCTCTCTCGCACACATCGTTTCTTCTCCCACCATCAGGTGCGTTTTTTCCCCCTTCTCTCTCGTCTGTTTCTCTGGCCATTCCCTCTCCCTTTCTCTCTTTGTATGCCACTGTTGTAGCAGCCGAAAATGCGTGCGAGCGAGAGAGAGAGAGGTGAGGATTTTTCCAATCTATCGCCTATTTGATGAAGGGCTTTTATAATGCCATTTCCAAATTAAACCATTTGGTTTGAGCATGGATTCTTGTTTAAATGGTCTTTCAATATCATGAATGTTCACGTTATTTAGCTATGAAAGTGAGATATTTTAAAATGGGTGAAAGGTGAAAGACAATGTGCAAAATAAGAAGACGATCGAATTCTCCCACCGTCGTTTGATGGTAGATGATTCTTTACACCTTGTAACGATGCATGGGTAGTCGCATGGTATCTGGGTAGTCTAGTTGGATAGAGTTGCATGCTTTATCTTATGCGGGAGGGTCCTATGAATTCAATTTGCCATGATAAAGTGGTGTGGAGTAGTAAAGTGGTGAGGTCCAGAGAAGGAATGATAAAGTGGATGAGTGAAGTATATAAAGGGGAGATACAGATGGTCCCGCACTTTCGTAGGATTTGATTTATTGGATCATGATTGGGTATCATTTCCTGGGTATCATTTCCTGCCAGAGGGGAGACTATTTGATGATCATTTGTAGATATTCACCCTTGCACTCTGTATATTGTTGTGAGAGCAGAAAAGGAGCTTTTGGAGAGCAAATCTTTGAGTGCCTTCTTTGTTGGGAAGAAGTGGTGTTGAGTGATTCCACCCCCCAAAGCCTTGAGGAATTGATTTGCTTGGTTTACTGGTCAAGAATTCCTGTTCTTGTATCTTTCTGATCTTTTTTTTTTCTTCCAATGGCATTGGCTACCATTCTCTGTCAACCTTGGAAACCGGTGACATCATCATTAGCATGAGGAGTCCCATGCATGCATCACCTCTTCGTCTCTACAACTCACATCTTTTTGACTTCCCCTCTCCTCTCACTCCCCTTAAGATGATTCTCTGTGAATACTCCATCTGGTGTTTCTCTTGCAGTCTCTAACCCTTCCTGAAGGTTCACTCTCTTCGGCACCTGGTAATTTCGCCTCCTCTTGTCTCTCTCCTAAGTCATTTATATTTTCCTTTTGTTTAGCCCCAGCTTTATTCTATGTCTCAGCAATCTGCTCTGGAAATCTGTATCGCGTATTCAGCTTTGGACTTCTTGTTTAATCTTGTTAAGTGCACTAAATGACACAAGCTTATTGTGTAAATCTCTTAAATTTTTGTACACTTTTTTTGGTTTTCATTTCCATTTCTTTTCTTCCCTTTTTTGCTTTTCAAGTGATGTTTTTAGTTTGAATTCTTTGTTTATTTCAAGGGTGGAGAGTTGTTTTTGGATGATGTGTCAGTGGGGGAGGGCTATTCAAAATCAGAGTTTGGTGATGAATACAAAACATTAATGAGGGCTATGAGTTCTGAGGGTGGGGGCTCTGATTTGGGTACGATTTCAGAAGATTCTTGGTGGAGGAAGAGACTGGTTATGTAGCTCTTCTGAGATGTCAATTGATTACTCATTCAAATAATTCTTCTCTCTCCTACACATCTACACATCATTCTCTTTGTTCTTAGACTTGGGAGGGGATTGTCCCTCATAAGGTGGAAGGCTCTCCTTGGTTTGCATCACAGGGGAAGAATGTTACAATCGCCAACTTAAGGATAGTCATTTCATCCGCTAATATATCAGACGTCTCCTCCCTATATAGAGTAGAAAAAGAAAGAGACTATGGATCATCTTCTTCTGTATTATGCTTGTTCTTAGAAGGTCTGGCATTCTTTCTTATAGTAAGGTGTGGGGTCAATTGGTGCTTCCCTATTTTAAAGCAGTAGGGAAGGTCTTGTATTCATGGATGCATTGCTTTCTTTTCTAGAAACATAAACCTTGTGACAATGTTAGTTGTGGTCATCGTGGAAAGAGATAAATCTGATTAATGTTGTGTTTGCTAGTATTCAGAGGTGGTTTCTTATTATGCCATAGCATGGGGATCATGACTTAAAAGTTGGATATTTATTTATTTTTGGGTTGCTTGCATGAGTGGAAATACTGGGAAGTGAAAAAATTTGTTGAAGTGGAATCTGCTGCCATTGCGAGTATTTAAGGTGGATGAGGCTGCTATAGAGGGAAGCCGGGTTTGGCTGGTACAGGCGAGCTCTCTTTAATGATAGATGGGAGTGTATATTTGTCTTTTGTGGTCGGATTCGTGCGAAGTATTGAATGTGCAGAATTATGGGCTATTAGAGAAGCATCGAGGATCTTCTACATATTTTTGGGTACTCTTATTGTAGGGAGTGAGCCATTCAATGGTGTGGAGTGGTTATCTCACTTATCAACATATTAGTGGAGGATGCATTTCTTTTTTTTTTTGGGTGGGTGGGTGGGTGGTGGGGTTGGGGTGGGGTGGGGGTTAGACAGCCCATGTGTTTCCATTCATTTAGGGAGGGGCAAAGTGAACGCCCTCTTTATCCTATTCGAGGTGAAAACCGATTCCCTTCACTAGTGAGAACATTTCAGGGAGGGAGGGAGGGACCCACTAAAGTGGGTATGAGTTACCTGCTGACTGCCTATACTAATTTAAATCCATTGACTAAGTATGAATGTGTCACGACTTGAAATCTAGGGCCCTTGAATTCTGCATCGTGAGCAATAAGCATCACATTCATATGCATAGGTCAAATCAATAACTCCATAATAAATTCGGCAATTTACTTGAATAATCAATCCATTAATTATAAGTCTGAATCCAAATATCAATGTATCAATCCAATGAAACTATACAATACCAACTGGAAGTCTTTAATGTTTGACATGAAACAAACTAATGCTCTAATAAAACCGGTGAGTCCCGGTGTCAGTCAGCCACATATATCAAATCCTATTGCTTTATTATCGGGATCCCCCTTTATCTCTTTGTTCTGGTTACCTGGATTGGGGCAAATCCATAAATCAGTACAAATAAGTGAATATGATGCAGGCCAGACCATGGGCCAGCCAACCCATTGGGCCCAGTCCATTAGCCCAATGGGACATCCATTTAATTAGGAATCTTGTTTAGATAATTGATTTATTTAGAAGTATTTAAAAATAGGATTTTAATTTAATTTGGATTGTTAGGCAAGTTAGTGATTTAGTTTCCTTTATTGTTTAGGAAAGTCTATGTCCAAGTTACAAAAGGCCGATCCTACTCTATATAAGGGTTGATAGGGTTCATTGTAATTCATGTTCATTTCAATTAATGAAAGACTTATGAGTTTCTCTTCGGTTATGGAGTGTTTCATGATTTTTAGTGTGCCCTAGTGTTGGAATCTGCCCTTGGATTGGATCAATCCTTTGGGAGATTGATCTATTCGTTGATTCCAGATCTAGGCTGTGCCAGAATTCAACTCTAATCTACATGTGTGCAAATTCACATGTAAACAAGAATAATAATGCCACAATAATAACATAATGCATTCATTAAAGTCATATAAAGAGCTGACCTACAGTTAGGGAAATTATTTGACCTGTAATTAGGTAAACAATGTAACTGACCTAAGAGTTAGGGATTAATGTATCTGACATAAAAGTCAGGGAAATAACACATATGCCATGGCCTTGGTATGTGCTAGTGGTCTAGGGGTGTCCAACGGGTCGGTCCCAGTTACCCATGTTTTTTTACAAAGATGTTCTCTTCTTGGAGATCACATAAACATAATTCTGATTAGAACATATTCCTTTGTTGTTCTCAATACCTACAACAAGGTAGTTTGAGATCAGCCCCTTACACAATCCTAGATTTATTATGCCCCGCACTGTCATTACTGGTATTCGATGGTGTAAGGGCAACCGCATAACTAACCTTTTATAGGTTTGAGATGTTTCCATAAACATAAAAGGCCATAAGTCTTAACATCTTCACCAGATGCCATAGGTCATAACTCGTATGTGGAACCAACATAATTAATAAATCAATATGGAATCAAGCAGTGGATCACCATCACGTGAGTAGCATCATAGAATCTACAATTCAACATAAACACAATAATCAGATTCTCATAATGTAGTGACATCATCAATGTATACTTCTGAAGCACTTAAAATTTCTATTATACTCAGGTCATGCCTAGTCATAATGAAACCCCAATACCTCAAACCGTGGATTCAGCAATATGGCTTTCAAACAAGTCACAAACATAGATATATTTCAAATATGGCATCAAAACCCCAAATCTCCATGATGTGAGTAAATCCTAGATCCTACTAGGTAGAGTTTGGCCAATCATAAAACCCAACCTAGGGTTTGATTGTTCCAACTCCTTCATGTTAACAGCCAGCCATCACAAAATACCATCTTATTGAATTGGATTTCATAAAAACCCTAATCTAATTTAAGAACATCCATCATCAATAAAAACCTCTAATTCATGTTCATCCAACGTCCTAGTTTCATTTGAAAATTGAATAATACAGCAATCAAATTATCTTGTTATAAACACCATAAGAATAACTAATAAGGGTTTCATATAGTTCACCCAAAGCTACAAACCTTACTGATGATTTGGCCAAACCCTAACCCCATGTTTTTGGGTTTGGCCAGCATAAAAAACCCTAAAGTCCATTCAGCTATGGGTTTGGAAACCCAATCCTCAGTTGGCTATAGTTTTGAACCCAAATCTACATTCAGTTATTGGTTTTGAACCCAAATTCATTACCAGATATATCAAAACACCTATAAACATAAGTCAGCCAATTCAAAACCTATCATACAGCAGTTGGCCACACCAAATCATATATATACCACAGTCCGCAAACTCAAAATCCCTTGCCACCTTACTTGGCCAAACATATTTCATCAATCCTTCTCATTCGACCACTAAATTAACAACATTCGTCAAGTCTCCATCCAAACCCTAGATCCCAACTAGAAAAGAAACATAAATCTATCATGAACACAAGTAGATTAGGGCATCTACTCACCTTGTTAGGCAATGGTGGCTTTAGCAATATGAAGAAGGCTATATGACATCAATCAAGGCTTCTAATTGCTGATCCTTCTTCTTCTCCTTCAAGTTGGGCCTGTTTGGATAAATGAGGAGTGGAGTAAAGTGAAGTAGATTTCACATGAGGAGTGAAGTGGAGGAGAAGTGGGTTGAAGTTAAGGTAGCGTACTTCACTTTGTTTGGATGCTTGTTGTGAAGTTAAGGTTTGGAGTAGAATCGAATTTTACTCAAGGCAACAAGAGCATTTAGGGTTGAAGTGAAATGGATATACACGTGGCCGACAACAATTCTTCATCTGTTGGGCCAAACTCATCCAAATAGGGTAGGGTTGAAAATTTAAACCGTTAGTGCCCATTTAACTTCAATTTACTCTATTTTTTGCTTATCCAAACAGACAGGTTAGGACTTCTTGACTGAGATTTGCTAGAGAATGGAAGAGGAGAGTAGATAGGGAAGATCGAATGGAGGTTCTTCAAGTTGCGACATGTATTTATAGGCGAGGGTCCTTTCTCCTCTTCCTATTCGAATTCTATCTAAGAGTCCTCTTTCTAATTTCGTTTAGGAGTCCTAATAGGAAACATGCCCAATCCTACTTTAGAACGTGAGTATTGTGCACACAAGGTCACTAAGGAATTGGGTCCCATCTCTCATAGTTTAAAGGTCTCCCTAGCCTTATTCAAGGGTCCCACATATGTTAACAGCTTAAAACCCAATTTTAAGAGGAACTTAAATCAAAATAATTAATGATTAACAAATAACATTTAAATAAAATAAAGGCCACACAATTCAAAAATATTAAGTCAATCATCAATGAAATCAGGCCCAAAATCGAACCCCAATTTTGAACTTTTATATTACAGAATGCATCACTGATTTTTATAAGTCGAAGAAGCATCTTATGTTGTAGAAATGTTCTGAAGTAAGCTAGTTTTGTGAGTGGAGAAAAGATGTCGAAGAGCCACCGCATTCTAGGATTAAATTAGAATGAAGAGACACTATATCCTTTACTAGAAAATTATGTGGTATGTATGATAAACATTCCTAAATATGTTCCTGTTAGCTCTTTTGAAGTTAATACCTACAGTCAGACAAACTTCAAGGACTGTTCCAAAAAGAAGAAAAAAATGTTTTGAGGATTTTAATTGCGACCAGAAATTATGCACTGTTGATAGATTATGAATGCACGACTGATTTTTATTGAAGTTGAAAAACCATCTTATGTTGTTGATAGATTATGAATGCACGACTGATTTTTATTGAAGTTGAAAAACCATCTTATGTTGTAGAGACATTCTGAAATAAGCCAGTTTCATAATGGGAAGCAAATTGTTGAAGAGTTTACTAGTGTACAGCATTAAATCTGTGCTTAAGTTACAATATTCTTAACCAGAAATCACGTACTGTGGTTTCCTTGATGAATACATTTCCTAAATATATTTATGTTACCTCTCTTGAAGTTTAGGTCTATAATGGAAGATCAGGTTTTGAGATTCGACTTAAATGTTAGAGATGAATTGGATGGTGATCGATTGCATCATTAACTTTCTTAAGCTTTGTAGGACGATGGTTGAATCAGCATTGAATCATCCCTTTATAGAATCAAGATGCAGAACCCTTCTTTTTGGTTGTGAGAATAAGTTGAGTGGAAGAGCGAAGCATTCCCATGGGACTGTTGAGGAGGGCAAATGTGATAGATTCTTTCTTGACAGGCGAGGCATGTTAAGAAGCTTTGATGCCAAAAGGCTATCCAGGAAAAAGGGTACTACTTACATCATTATTCCTTTTCATATTAGATCGCTTTGATTTTATATGATTTTTGTCTCATTTAGTTTCTGTTTTCATCCATGATACAATCAAACTGATTAAAGCAACATCTTTCAAAGTTGGTATTATGAGTTGCACTTCAGTAGGGAATAGAACTGGGTGGACAAGCATAAGACAAGTTCATGAGATGTTGCATCATCGAGTGCTATTTAGGTTGATGGTGCACTTCCATGTGATGCAGTTAGACCTGCATTGCCTTATGGATCTGACTTTAGCCTTAAAATGGGCGAGCAGAGCTTACAAAGCTAATCCAAACTGGCATATGTTTCGATGAAGATGATGATGATGATGATGACGATTGTATTGCTCAGGCGTTGTCTTCCTGATACAATATTTTGAAAAAAAAGGAATATTTCCTTCATTTTGTATTTTTTACTTTGGTATATGTATATATTGTAGATTCTAACAATTGTAGACCAAACCAATTCAAATCAATAAAGTTTATGAGATGAAAATGGGTTTTGCTTTCAAATCTCTTCATTGTGTGAGTTACTTTTTTTTTTTGAGTGGGATTATGATTCCCTTGTACTTTTCTGAATCATCATCTAATTAAACCTTACTTGGATTAGAGTTTCAGTAAAATACAAGATACAAGGATGAGCCGTTTCTCTCGATGCTTTGATGAGTGCACATATATGTCATCTACTGAATATTACGGCAGTCCGTTATATTATGAAAACATGTTTTTTCCACATCCTCCTTAAATTCTTGTGTATCAAAAAGCTTTAATTTGTCAGTAAGTAATGGATGGTGGTTTCATTGCAAAATTGCATGGCTTTGGTAAATATGTCCATTAGCTTACCAGAAGAAACACATAGCGAGAAATAACTTCAGCTTCAACTTGTTCGAAACTATAGTGGAAGATGAGTTTAGTATGTTTAGTCTGCTCATAATAAACTAGTTTGAACTTTGAAGTTATTTGGATGCACTAGTATTATCGTCATGTAGAGGAACCAAGCAGAGAGGCTATCCCAAATTGTCATATGAGGCCAATGAGTTGGACAATTCCTGAACATGCAGAAGATGCCGATCAATACTAACCTTAGTTGGTGACTGAGAAGCTCTATCTTGTTTTACACTTCAAAGAGAACAAAAAATTGTCTAACAAAATGTACCATCTGTTAGGGCTACCAAAGGGCTAGAGCATGCCAGGCCCAGGGTTTTCCAAGTCCTACCCTCAACACATCGCGCAGGGCCAATGCCCTGGGAGGGCCTGCAGTACCTCGGTCCTTATTGGCCCCTTTCAGGCCAAGGTCAGGCCTAGGGCCTGAAGATGAAGAAAATAAAAATTTTAATTTCTTTTACAATGTCACCAAACATCAAGTGTCAAAATGGGGGCTGAGCAACTAGAATTAAGGAATTTCTTGCAAGTTTAAGTTTCCCACCTCCTAATGATCTAAGAGTTAAGAGATTATGCCGATCATCTTGCTAGTGTATGCAACGACACCTACATGAAAAGATTTTCAAAGAATTACCTTTGTATGTTTAATTCTTCAAAGGGTTATAAATTCATAAGAAGTAAGAATCTCCATAAGGTTATTGGTTCCTTCACGGAAATCTTCAATTCAAATCTCAATGGTGATTTCTTAGGTACATTGCTATTCCTTTTTTTTTTTTTTTTTTTTATATTGAGATCTCAAATGTATTCAGTATGGCCATAGCAGAGCCAATTTTTGCCGCACCTCGTTGCTCTAGAGCTTTAGCTGTGAATTCCACAGAATGATTCCGACCTTATATTTCATTACTAATTGCATCAAAGCAACTTTGACCTGAGCTTACAACTAGTTGTTTTAACCATTGATAGAGATCTAGCATTGACCTTATATTCCAGTGTGATTTGGGCCATTTTAGCATTGGGTTTTTAAGCCAAACGACCATTTATTGCTGACAAAGATTTACATCTAAATTTTGACTAGGCCAAGGCTAATTGTTTTTTGATTAACTATACACCCCCAGTCCAATGGGTTCCTTTTTGTTTGAGATAATAGATTCTTTCAAATTATGCAAAACTATGAAGATATTGCCTTCATAGTTTCTCTCATACATGATATCCTCCCATGATAGCGTCTTTGTTGCTGATGGGTCTTTTACATGAGCTGTAGGTGAAGGATCCATAGCATCTCTCCAAACTTAACCCTAGCTCTGCATGTATCCTATTTCCACAAAATTAAGTATATATAACACAGAGAGATATATGTGTATATATAATACATTCATATATGGCCCCCTAGCAATGATCCTTATGGGGCCCACCTGAGGCCCCACATGGGGATGGGAACTAGGGGGATCAAAAGATCTCCCCCACCTAGCCTATGTAGTGACAAAGGCTCAAATCACCATCCTAACCACTTGATCAAACACGGTCGATCCAATGGTCCAGTCGATTTGGATGGATGCAAAACTCGGGATTGATGGATTTTTTTGGGGGGCGGGGATGGTCCTTGTTTTATGGTCCATTCATATGGATCATAAGGTGGGCCCAACTAGGTATGTACGCATGTGGTTCTCACCTTATTGTGAGCACCGGAGCTTAGCGGAGGTTTATATATATATATATATATATATATATATATATATATATATATATGGGAGATGCTCCTATGAGAGATGCTCTTACCTTACTATGAGAGATAAGGTGGGGGCCCTCACATCTATCTCTCATAGTAAGGTGAGAGATGTAGAAGATAACAAGGCAGGCCCATTACAGCCAAGGCCCAAGGCCCATTACAGCATCCCACTCACGTGGGTTGACTGTGTCAAAGATTGTGTATATATTGTATTCCTGTTTTCTTTCTGATTGTATTCCTTGTATAGATTAGGATTGATTAGGATTGATTCTTTCTATTCTTTTATATATTCTAATTTGTACACTTGACATAATTAGTGCCTTGATTAAGGCCTAACATGATTATAAATAGAACAGTGGATCATCCAAGGATGTATCACGTTCTCTCCAATCTTTTATTCTCATTCTTCCTCAATCTAACATGGTATCAGAGCCCTGATAGTCTGTCAGATCAAGCATAAGAGGAGTTTCGATCGTGATCATCCTAGTTCATCTTCTGGAAATCAATCAGATTCTATTTCTGCCATCTGATCGTCTGTGATCATCTCTGATCAAGACGTGGCCCACCTGCGATCATCATCAACAAAGCTGCGGGAGCAGCCCATGTTGGTCGTCTGGTTATTCTGAATTTTTTGGTGAATTTTCCAAGATTTTTGGGTCATCAGAGGTAGGATATCCACCCCATATTGTGATATTTCAGTTTTGTGGCACAGTTTCAATCAAATCCGTTCAAATTTGTGGATTTTGATCCGTTTTGAGTGAGACTTTTTCCCTGAGTTGCGCAAATACTCTGTTCTTCCATCCCCAACCTCTGATCAGATCCTTGATCAACTGCTGGAGTCCACGTCCATATCGATCCACTGACGGAACTGACGATATTGACGTGTTCTGCTTACTGCTTCACTGTGGCCCACCTGCGATGCTCACGACTTCACCAATCATCATCATTATGTTGGTCGACTGATTATTCTGGACATTTTGGTGATTTTTCCAAGATTTTTCAATCACTTTTGAGGTAGTTTCCATCCTCTTCTTCCTCTGACGGTTTTCTCAAAAAGATTTCATCACCACTGTCCAGATTTGTGGATTTTGATCCAATTATCATCAAATTTTGCCCTGGCGGAAGAACTTTTGATCTTCTTCAGGATGATGTCCTCTGATCTGTGATTGAACCAAGTTGTGGGGCACTCCTTCAAGATCTGTGGCTGACGACACAAGACGACTGGGTCGTCTGTGTTCTGTTTCTACATTTTCTTCTGGTATCTTCTGGTCTTGGCAATCTCTGCTGCTGTGATCATCTTCCAAGCATAGGAAGGTAGACTGTGATCATCCGTGATCCTCTGCTGTCTGATTTCTTTCTGATTATCTGCTGCTTTTTGCTTCACTGTTTATTATATTTCTTGGTACTACTTGCTGCTGGGTTTACTGCTGCTGCTGGGTTAACTGCGCCATCACTGCTGTGTGCATCTATTGTTGTTTGCTGTTGCTGCTCTTAGTCCTTGGTTGCTCCATGACTCCAGCCCCAATTCAGAACACGGTGACATCAGCTTACGGATCTATGGGCTTCCATGGTGGTCGGTATCAACCTCATTTTTCTCTAGCATTCCCTGCTTTTCATTCTTCAGTCTCTTTGTCTTCATTCATCACCCCCTCCACATGGTTTCTAGATTCAGGAGCATCTAACCACATGACTTCTGTAGAAAGTAGCTTTACAGCCTCTCATCCTTACCTTGGCAAAGACAAAATCACCACTGCGAATGGAGACCAATTAATCATCTCTGGAATTGGTACCATCACTTTATCTGGTGTCTCTGGCCAGTCTCTTCACCTTCCCAATGTCTACTTTGTTCCCAAATTATCAGCCAATTTACTTTCTGTCGGACAACTTATTGATGATGGGTACAACATTAACTTTTCTTCCACTGGTTGTGTCATACAGGGGCGGCAAACTGGAAAGGTGATCGCGACGGGGAGTAAACATGGTCGACTGTTTCTACTAGACATTGGACATCACTCACTCTTTTCTTCTTCTTCTCCTAAGTTAGATAAATTGTGGACAGTGTGGCATAGTCGTCTTGGTCATGTGAACAATGCTTCTTTACTTTCCCTCTTTAAAATTGGTTGTTTAGAACCCACTTTTGATACTAAAATGATGTCCTCTTTACTTCAATCGAAGTGTGAAACGTGTTGTTTGAGTAAGAGTCATATCTTGCCTTTTCCTATTCATAGTTCTCGTGCTTTATCATCTTTTGATATTATTCACACTGATGTTTGGGGAATTGCACCCACCTTGAGTAGGACAGGCTTTAAATATTATGTGACCTTCATTGATGATCATTCCCGTTTCACTTGGATTTATTTCATGCGCTTCAAATCTGAAGTACTTTCTCTTTTTCAAAAGTTTTACAAAATGGTTCAAACACAATTTCAAAAAGAAATAAAAATTCTTAGGTCTGACTCCGGTGGAGAATACATGTCCCATGACTTTTCTGCCTTCCTTTCTGATAAAGGAATTCTTCACCAAAAATCCTGCCCGCATACTCCACAGCAAAATGGTGTTGCGGAGAGGAAGAACAGACATATTCTTGAAACTGTTCGTTCTCTCCTCCTTGCATCCTTAGTTCCTCCCACCTTTTGGTGTGATGCTGCTCAGACTGCTGTTTATCTCATCAATCGTCATCCTAGCTCTAATCTAGGAAAGACTACTCCTTATGAAACTCTCTTTGGTCATGCCCCTTCATATTCTCACTTACGAGTTTTTGGCTGCCTGTGCTTTGTTCATCTTCCACCTACAGAGCGCACTAAGTTGTCTCCTCAGGCTGCCAAATGTCTCTTTCTAGGTTACAGTACTGAACACAAGGGATTTCTGTGTTATGATCAATCCGAAAAACGCATGCGAATATCTCGTAATGTGATCTTCTTGGAAAACATTCCTTTCTTTTCTTTGCGATTGGATACTCACCCTATTGCTGTGTCTTATATGCCGCACTTCCCTGCGACTTCTCCACCTCCTATTACCAATGTCTATGTTCGGCGTAACACAGTTCCTCCTGTGGAGACTCCCTCTCCTGATCCTCTTTGTCGCGACCCCGAACCGGGAATTTCCAATCCGGGATCGGGACACATTAGATAGTGGATGATGATTGATGATGATTATCTACACCCACCATCTATAAAACTTATTTAATTTCCCACAGGTGTCCGCGGTGAGGATATCACAACCCTGCATGAATATTTCTTTTGAGTGCGGAAGCGTGTAGCAAATCAAGTGATAGACTATCTCAACCATGCAAGCATTAACATCAAATATCAAGACTGTATCAGAATGAGCAATGATCTAAAGCATGATTCCCAAAAGTTGTTAAAGTTAGACAAAAATATCATTTAATTACATTCCCAAAAATAGAGGCCAACAAAGGCCAATATACACAAAACAATAACCCAAAGAATGGTTAAGTATATCTCCCAAAATGTTACGCTTCTCAAAGCAATCTGATGTCTATATGACATCGTCAGCACGCCACTCAACTAGAGGTTGCGGTTCACCTACCGCCTCCTCTGGCTCCTCCTCAAGGAAGCCGGCAACGGGACCTGAGTACCAAAGCAAAGGATCAGACACGACGGTCTGGCAAGAGAAAGCAAGGATACAACAATCTATAATGTAAGAAATCTCTTGAAAAGCGTGTAAATCTGATTAAGCAATAACTCTCATAAAACAGGTAAATCATTTGCTATAAAACAAGTAAACAAGATAAAACATATGAGGTAACCAAGGGATCGGGAACAAGCAAGATGGCGACCACACGAAGCTAAGTCCTCTATCACTAAGGTGATAGAGCAATAACTAGGCCCTGATCTCAGTCACTCAAGGTGAGGAGAAACAGGGGATCTCATATAAATAATATACTATACATGACCACGGTAGCGAGCCGGGCATCGGGGACCACAGTAGCAATCTGCGGTATCGGGACAAGACCACGGTAATGACCGGGTATCGGGATCCAAACTGCAGCTGGCGGGACAAGAGGGGGATCTCCAAGTCGGTGGATCAAACCAACGAGGTTATCCAAGCTTAGTGGTGCCGACTCATAGGTCAAATACAATCGATACAATGCAAGTAAATCAAGTACAAGTATATAATCAAACGGGCAAGACGGGGGTGCTCAAGGGCACACTGACATATCATGTGGTGCAATGCACTTCGGGTCAAGTAACCATTTCAAGTGTACACAATGCTTTCGGGGAAAACGAGTCATGTAAATGTAAATCTTGGAAATAGAGAAATGTAATGAACTATACTAAATCGGGAAAGATAATGATTTTAAGATCTAATTGAGTGAATAGGGGTCCCGTATGTCGATTATGGAAAAGACTTGGTACTCCTTGAGTTTGAAGACATCCGGGCTCCTTATGCACTTTTACGATTTTCAAACTTAAAACGAGCTTATGGTTATCACTAGATTTTATACTAGGAAAATCAAGGTTATAAACGGTCCATCCTAGGCATGACATTAATTCGGGAACATCGACCAACCTATCCAGTCATCGAAAGGAATGGAGTTCGCGATAACCAAGGCAAAAGACTTATATTTGGATATAAAGAAGTTATTGCGTCATTCCGTCCCGTTCAAGATTGAAATGGATTGAACTTCGATGTCACCAAACTAACCGTGAGAAGTGTCGGCTCAAGACATCTCACCCATAGTCCAAATAGTCCAAAAAGGGTAGCCAAGGTCCCACCTAAAACCAAGGGAAAAATAAAAATCTCAAAATCCACCGGGTCCGATCGATCGGCCAAAATTTTCTGAACAGGGTCCGATCGATCGGCCGAAATTTCTGCACAGAGTCCGATCGATCGGCCCAAAAACCCTTACTGTTAAAAGTCAGTCCGATCGATCGGTCTGCATGTCCGATCGATCGGACCTGGGCGCAGTGCAGGTCTGGGAACTTTGATTTTTCTCCCTTTTTCCTTTCCTTCCAACACATGATCAACCAAGGAAAACTATGAACAATATGACTTATTTACATACTTCCAAGACATTAAATGAGGCTAATCAAGAGGTGTAAATATCATTTATTTCAACCATGAAAAACCAATAAATGCAATCAATGAAAGCATAAAAATCCATCAATGCTTCACCACATCATTTGAAACTTAAAAACCTCCAAACATTCACTTGCCTCAAGTCCAAGCTAGCAATAAACAAGCCTCTACTCACTTCTCAAGATCACTTCCAAGCTACAATCAAAAATCCCCAAAAACAACCCTAAAATGGGTCAAACCATGAAATGACAATGAAACCTTTCAAAAATGCAAATGTAGCTTCCCTAAGGCTAGAAGATTAACAATCTAGAAGATGAGAGGGATCACTTACTTGGATGGCCTCCAAATGAGAAGAACTAGTTCAAAGAAGGTCTCAAGATGGGGAGATTGCTCCAAGAATAGTATCAAGGTGAAGCTTGCAAGGAGAGGAAGAAGATGATGAGTTCCCTTTTGAGTTTAGTGCAAGATTGGTGAGGATTTGAGATGAAGAAGCAAGAAGAAGGTGAGAAACCAAGAAAACCCTAGGCTCCAATGGTTGTGCTGGAAAATGAAAGATGAAGTGAATGGAATGGCTTCTCTTGTTAGCTAAAGAGTTGGGTTGGGTTGGGTCCCACAACTAATGAAACTAAATGGGCTGATATCATCTCTCTCGGGTCCTCGGATGAATTCGACGAAGGAGGAAGAAATGTTCGTCGAAATATCTACTTTCCGAAAAGTGTAAGTTTCGCGGGTTTCGAGAATATCAAGTTTTGGGTACAGATTTGGTGTGCAATGACTGTTTTGCCCTCCGGCTATGAAAATTGGGTTTCGGGGCCTCGAATGAACACGGGATCAACATGAAAGTTGTAAGAATCCACAAGATGAATGCAACGGGCCAAAAACACAATTCACAACAAATCGGGAAAATCCACCAAGCAAAAGCAAAGCCGGAAAGGGGACCCCCAAAGGGCCCCACAACCTACCAAAGCATTCAAAAGCCCAAGACTAGAATCAAAACTATTCCAAACCCAACTTAACCAAAAACACTAATCAAGCTTAGCACTAACACGCAACTTAATTAGCACTAATCGGGTTCACTCGGTTCGGGGTCTTACACTCTTCCAGTGCCACCTACTGCACCCTCAGGTATTAATGCTTCTTCTGATAATATCATACCCCTGCGACGCTCTAGTCGTCCATCTGTTGCCCCTGACCGTTATGGATTTTCTGCTCTCTTTTCCTCTTTAGATAGTGCTCCTATCCCCACTTCATATTCACAGGCCTCCAAAATAGCTTACTGGCAGGATGCTATGAATGAGGAATTGCTCGCTCTTGAAGCAAACCAAACATGGGACTTGGTACCGACTCCTGCAAAAGCCTCTGTGATTGGCAGCAAATGGATCTACTCTGTAAAAGTTAACTCGGATGAGAGTCTTGATCGCTACAAAGCCAGATTGGTTGCGCAGGGTTACAAGCAGGAGTATGGCATTGACTATGAAGAGACATTTGCACCAGTGGCCAAAATGACCACTGTTCGTACTCTTCTTTGTGTTGCTGCGGCCCGCAACTGGCCTCTATGGCAAATGGATGTCAAAAATGCATTTCTTCATGGTGAGTTGAAAGAGACTGTGTACTTAAAACCCCCTCCGGGATATGCTTGTCCCCCTCAGCATGTTTGCAAATTGCGGAAATCTCTTTATGGCCTCAAGCAGGCTCCCAGAGCTTGGTTTGATAAATTCCGGGCTGCAATACTTCAAGCCGGTTTTCATCAGAGTCATTCTGATAGCTCCCTATTTCTTCGATGGACACCAAAGGGCTATACATTCCTTTTGGTCTATGTTGATGATATGATCATCAGTGGCAATGATACTACTGGCATTACAGATCTCAAACACCATCTCACTCGCCACTTCCGGATGAAGGATCTTGGTCCTCTCACCTACTTTCTGGGGCTTGAGTTCTTACGTAACAAATCAGGTATTAGGGTTCATCAGCGTAAATATGCTACCGATTTGATCACTTCGGCAAGACTTGGCGCTGCTCACACTTTTGATACGCCTATGGAACTTAACAGCAAACTCAGTATGGATGATGGTCCTCCTCTGGAAGATCCCTCTGTGTTCCTGCGGATAATTGGGAGTTTGCTCTACTTAACTATGACTCGGCCTGATATTTCTCATGCAGTTCATACGGTTAGCCAGTTTATGAGCAATCCTCACAAACCCCACCTTGCTGCTGCTTTGCGCATACTCCGATATGTTAAAGGCACTCTTAACCATGGTCTCTTCTACCCTTCTAGCTCTTCTCTGCGCCTATCGGCTTATGCGGATGCCGACTGGGCTGGTTGCCCTGACTCTCGGCGATCCACCACTGGCTGGTGTATGTTTCTTGGGGATTCTCTGATTTCGTGGAAGTGCAAGAAGCAAACTACAGTTTCCAAGTCTTCTGCGGAGGCCGAATATCGCGCGATGTCGTCTGCTAGTGCTGAAATCATCTGGCTACGCCGTCTTCTCTGTGAATTCGGTGTCCATGTTGGTAGTTCTACACCTCTTCATGGGGACAATACCAGTGCTACCAGGATTGCTAACAATCCAGTCTTTCATGAAAGAACAAAGCACATCGAGATTGATTGTCACTTCATCCGCCAACATGTTGTTACTGAGAAGATCACTCTGCCTCACGTCTCTACTCTTAACCAGTTGGCAGATATATTCACAAAAGCTCTCCCCAGAACACGTCATCAGGATCTTACTAGCAAATTGATGTTTTCTGTCCTACCACATCAATTTGAGGGGGAGTGTAGAAGATAACAAGGCAGGCCCATTACAGCCAAGGCCCAAGGCCCATTACAGCATCCCACTCACGTGGGTTGACTGTGTCAAAGATTGTGTATATATTGTATTCCTGTTTTCTTTCTGATTGTATTCCTTGTATAGATTAGGATTGATTAGGATTGATTCTTTCTATTCTTTTATATATTCTAATTTGTACACTTGACATAATTAGTGCCTTGATTAAGGCCTAACATGATTATAAATAGAACAGTGGATCATCCAAGGATGTATCACGTTCTCTCCAATCTTTTATTCTCATTCTTCCTCAATCTAACAAGAGATACTCTCACAGGAGCACCTCCCATATATATGAGGAAATTCTAGAAAATGCCCCCTTTTAAAAGGGGCATTTATGCCCTTATGCAAACATCTAGTAAAAATCAGCCATATTTATTTTTGTTTTAATGCACTCAATTCAATAATGAATGCATCTTAAAAGTAGCTGGACATTAATGAGGGATAAATACACTTAAAAGACCACTCACTCACCTCTTGTATGGCATCGATTTGATCATCTTGATTTAACTATCTCTTCAATACTTCCAGTAATCCTACCCGCAAGTCTGTATCTATTGCTTCGGTGTGTAGTTCGGCATTGTGGTAATAGAATTCGGGATTCAAAAAATAACCTACATTGAAAATAAGTAGAATTTACTGTGAGCAAACAAGATAATAAATACATGAGTTAGGAAAACCAAAAGTATTAAAGATATTTATTAATTACCTGCAGCATGCAATGGATGGTGTAGCTGATCGTTCCATTGGGCACCGGGCATCAATAATTTTTATATATTCTTCGTGAAATCTAACATTTTCCTTAATAACTTGCTTTGCCCGATCCATTGCTTCATATATAAAGCCCATTGTCGGCTTATCATCACCATATACATGCCGCAACACTTTAACTAAAGGCTCAAAAACCCTTAGTATCTTCCCCACTTTCTTCCAAAATTTATTGCCTCATCAAATTTGGGACTTCAAACTCTGGACCACTGGTCGCATTGCCCCATCTCGAACGAAGCCATTCTTCTAATGCAAACATCTGAATCAGCTCCGTTCTAAACCTTATATGGCTTTCCATAGCCAGAAAATGGGTTGCAAACCTAGTTGCTCCTGGACGCAGCAAGGCATGGTTATTTGTGTATGTTTTCATCAAGCTTAATACCCATGAATGATCATATATAAATCTTGTAATTCCTCTACTTGCCTTGATCAATGAAGCCACTTTTTTCTTCCTTCCAATCTCTTCCAAGATGAGATCTACACAGTGTGCTGCACATGGTGTCCAGAATAAATTGGTCATCTTCTCCATTAACTTCCAACCTGCTGTCTTAAAATTTGCACCATTATCTTAACGATGTGTACAATATGCTCTTCTCCAACATTTTCCACAACTTTATCCATAAGACTGAATATATATGGCTGTCCGTCTATGTTTAATTGCATCAACGGACTTCATGAAGGCGGTCCCGGCGACTGAATACACCAAAAAGTTTATTAATTGTGTTTGTGTGTCGCTGGTCCACCCTTTACATGATAGTAACACCATTATGTTGCCACATGGGCTTAAACTTTTCCACCCAAGCCTTTATTTCTTTGTATTCTTCTTCTAGATATTTGGTGCCCACATCGTATACGGAGGGCAATTGTATACCCCGCCCAGCTTCGGCGGTAATATCAAGAATAGTCTAAAAATAAGGTAAATCTATTGTTGTATGGGGTATGTCCTTGTGAATTAGCCATTTCGCGGTAGCTTTGTCTAATCTATCTCTTGCACTCTTCAAAGCCCCTTTGAGAACATTTGAAATCTTTGGCTGCTTAGCTCCCTCCAATCTATGTGCTAGAGGATCAACCGAGGGAGGACCTGCTTTTTTAGAAGAAATTATCTCTACATCATCATCTCGTTGATGGGTGCTAAATGCTCTACGCATGGCCCCCGCAATGCCCTTGCCCTTATTTGGCACACTAGATGACTGATGACCCCCCAGCTTCATAATAGGAGGATTGTCCACTAGATGCATGATGATGAAGCTCTTGTTCTTCTTGGTGCGTCATGAATGACTCTAGGCGTGCAGTTGTCATTTGTGGGTCATCCTCATCATCAGAATCATCATAACGGGCAGCATCAACATCTTGCTGCCTCTTTTCTTTTATTTCAACTTTTCTGGCTTTGTTTTGATTCAACAAAGCTCTCATTTGTTCCCTCACTTCCCTCGAAACTTCAATATAGCCTGCAACATTGCTAGCAACATGGGCCAAATGTTGCTTGAATCTTGTAATGCCCCGTTGGTCACTTTCCCAGAGAAGTTACACTTGATTTTCATCCGGTTATTCTCAACCGCCTGATCAAAACTCCATGCAGGATCAATTTCACGCGGCATTTGTTGGACAATAGGTGTGCCATTCAGATAAGTTTCAAAAACTTTTGATCTACTTAATGCAGGGATCAACTATCTAGAAGGCAACAAACCCAATCCAGGATGCATTTCCTCAAACTCATAAATCATGTACAGCAATATATCCTATCTAGAAGATAGAAAACAACACCTAAATATGTAACCACGAAATCTACAATATACAAGGATGTAGATTATACCTTTGGAGCTTTGTAGTGCTCTAATGGAGAAGTTGATTTCTTTCTTTGATGATGAACACCTTCACTAAACAAATCAGAATCTCCAACACCTTTTGATCTTCCACGCTATGACCCGTATCAGATTATCTTTTCTCAAGAAGATGGTGGAATCTCCAAGAGAATACCCAACTAGTAACTCCAAGGAACTAGAGGAGAAAGAGAAGAGAACTAGAAGAGGAAGAGAAGTTGTGCAACACTTGCACAAAGGGGCTGGGCATGCTCTCCTTGTTATGCACGTCCAAGAGGGGATATATCCCTTATTTATAGTCCTCCATTCCACCTCTTTACCTATTTGAAATAGAAGTTTAACTCCCATTACAAAATAGTATCCTTCTCCCTTGTTAGTTGCCATAGAAGTCTCACTTCCACAGCAATTAGTAGCTTTCTCCTTTCTAATTAAAATAGAAGTCCCACTTCCACTAATAATTAGTAACTTACTATTACCACTATTAGAAGTCTCACTTCAAATAGAAATAGTAACCTTCCTATTAGAGTTCAAGTAGAATTAGTATCTTTCTAATAACTTGGGCTAGCGTGGGGACCACTAGAGATTCCTTAGAAAGTTGGCTCCAACTGGGACACGCGACCCCACATCTCATGTGCAATCCGGGCCCACAGTTAATTGCAAATAGCTCCACTATATAAATGCAATTGCACTCCAGTCTTAGGAATATATTACAATGAAGACCCTAAACTTCCCAATTACCACAAGTAGGCCCCTCCATCTATATTCATCGATCAATTGGACCTGTCCACCAAAATAGATCCATATCTTATTATCCTTGAGCCCCAATTAATTATAATGATCATTTGGTACCGATCCAATTAACTCTTAATCGGAATGGGTGCGCACTTACCAATGATAAATCCATTAATTGGCACAAGGGGATATTAAAGATAGATTCCATCTTGACCATTGAATGTTCCCACAGCTCTACTACCACGTACCCAAATCACCGAGGTGTTGACCTACAATTGGCCTCACTCATTGGTGACTCAAAGCAAATGAATAGATAGAAACTTGAGTTCATTAATGTCTCAGGATTATGAGCCTATTGCTATGGAATTATGAGAGCACACCTTAAAGTAAAGACAGTGTATATAAGGTGCTTCTCATGGTCCTTCAATACGTCTAATGTACCAGCACCATGATCCAGAATCTTACATTCCGATGATCGAGACAAATCACACTATCTCATAGTGATCAAAGTGCTGCAACCTTGTCAGATGAGATGCCCAATTTCATCACTGGTTGTAAAGATATTTAAGTATAAGATTTGCAATACATGTCTCCTGTATGTGGATCTCATCCACACACATATATTACATCTAGTATACTTGTGGACTCCGGTTCATCTCATGAACCATTATGTCATTCGTATTAGTTATGTGCAAACAAGTAATAAAACACCATTCATCTCATGAAAGGAAAGCAATAATATGTATTGATAAATAAAGATATTAATCAATTTATTCATCATATACTGGTATTGAGACCATAAAACTAACAGCATTTTCAATTGTCAGTTGGCACACACAATGACACAAATAGAATTATGAATACCTATAAAATATGAAAAACTAGTTTGTTAAAATTGTTCAAAACAAAAAAATACGTGGGAGGAAACATACATCTAGCATTTAAGAGTTATTCTCAAGACATTTGATGGGCATTTCACTATTTAAAATATTTTCTTGTAAAAAAATAAAAAATTCAGAAAATAAAAAACCAAAAAAAAAAAAAAAAACTGGCAAAAAACACAAAAATGTGTTGGATTGATCTATGAGAAACATACTTCGATACTTTGTGATCCATTTTCAATACATTTGATCGGTTTCCAATTATTAACAATATTTATTTTTTCAAAAAATTAAAAAATCCGAAAATAAGAAAACAAAATAATACAAAAAAATATGGAAATGTGATGGATTGATCTATGGGAAACATAGATCTATCATTTAGAATGTGTTTCCAAGTGGTTTAATGGGTTGACCATCAGTAATCACATTTTTAAAACTAAGAAATAAATAAATCTGAAAATAAAAAAAGTAAAAAAATATTCAAAATGTGATGGATTGATCTATTGGAAATATAGATATATCATTTAGAATGTATTTCCAAGTGGTTTCATGGGCTGTCCATGAGTATTCACATTTTTAAAAATAAGAAATAAATAAATCCGAAAAAAAGAAAATCAATAAACATTTAAAATTTGATAGATTGATCTATTGGAAACATAGATATATCATTTAGAATGCATTTCCAAGTGGTTTTATGGGTTGTCCATGAGTATTCACATTTTTTAAAATAAGAAATAAATAAATCCAAAAATAAAAAAATAAAAAAAATCAATAAACATTCAAAATGTGATGGATTGATCTATGGGAAGCATAGATCTATCATTTTGAATGCATTTTCAAGTGGTTTCATGGGTTGTCCATGAGTAATCACATTTTTTTTTTTCAAAAAAAAAAAAATCCGAAAATAAATAATAGCAAAAAATAAAAAAAATGTGTGCATGATCAGTGGGAAACATGGATCTCATCATATTACAAGACAAGGAAGCATTATCATATGATTTATAGTACTTAGAGAGAGATGAATGGATGAATAGATGATCTCTAAAGTCAAAACTAGAAAAAAATCCAAAAGAAAAAACATACCTAGAATCTTGATGAAGATGGAATGGAAGCTTAGATCTTGTAGTTGTGTTTGATTCCCTGTATTTGATGTTACTTGTGGTAAAATCTTGAAACTTTGGAGTTGGGAGGCACCTGGAAGCTTTCATAGCAGTAAAAAAGGAAGTAAAAATTGCAAAGAGAGTGAAAAGAGAGAACTAGGGCCGGCTGGGGGATTATTTAAACCCCCACCACCATGTATAAGTGGCGGCTGTATCGGTCGCTACGCATGCATAGTGGCCGACATGGGTACGACGGGCGCTTTTTTCCATTTAGTGCCACAACTGAGGCCGCCATAGCCGATATGCGTAATGGCCAATATTTTCATCCATGCTCTTGAACAAAATGGAGTGGCAGAAATGAAAATAAGCATCTCCTTCATGTTATTGGAGTTCTCTTGTTTGAAATGAATGTTCCAAAGTCTTATTTGTTGAATGGGGTGTTAAGTACAAACCATATGCCCTCACAAGTTTTGGTGGGTAAAGGTTTTATTCAATTTTGTTCCAATAGCCCATTATTTCATGGCGGACTCTCTAGCAAAGCTGGGGGTAGATCATTCTTGTAATTAGTCTGCACTTGTTGCTTGGTCTTGGGTTGGGTTTCGGTATATATCTCTTATACTGGTGCATTATTGTATTTTTCTTATGATGATGGTCGGTTGTATTCTCTTTTTTGTTTAACAAAAGTCACCATTACCAATCAAAAAGAAAACGCCCATTATTTCTTGTTCCACCTAAGGTATTTCAAGGTGTTTGTTTTGTTTATATAAAAAAATATCAAAGGGAAAGTTAGAACCTAAAGCAATCAAATGTATTTTTGTTGGATATGTAATTACCCAGAAGGGTTAGAAGCAAGGAAAAAAAAACTCAGACTCAGGGCCGACTCTGCTAAGTCCTAATTAAAAATAAAAATAGTTGTCCGAGACTCTGCCGACTCGGCCGAGAACCGAAGTTCGAGTGGGAGTCCCATAGGACCTGAATTGTTAAGGGCCGAAGCCAAGTTGACTTGCACTCGGCTGGTTTTTCAATCCATAGTTAGTAGTCTCACATGCTAGGAAAACCTGGAAAACAGTTTGTCACGATGGGTGTGTTGTTCTTTGAGAAAGTTACAGTCTATTCTTTTCAAAGCAAAAGTATTGATAACATACCTAGTTGGGGTGAGACTAAGAGTCCTTTAAACCAACATACTTTCCCACTTTCTTCTCAGCTGATGATCATGTAGAAAAGACACTGCAAAAAGCTTTAGAAAAAGGAAAACCTCTTCAAGTGTATTCTCATAAGTACGAAAGCGGGAGACCATTATCTGCATCGGATCCATCATTCGTGAACACTTTTATATCATTCTTTCTTTTGCATATAAAGCCTTTGTGTCATGACTATCTTTAGAATGCAATTTATGAGGTCTTTTTGATGCTTTATCTCTAGGGGAGGCAACCCTGACCTGACCCACTAATGCGCCCCATATTTGACCTGCATAAGCCTTTGATTAAATGGGTTGGCTTGAGTTTGGGGTCGACCCGCATAACCAGTCTAACCTAAATTAAATTATTAAAACTCTAACCCTGTCCTTTGATTGTCGCTGTAAAACACTGACCATGCCTTTGATTATCTTGTGTTGTGCACCCACTAGCTCCCTCAGGGCCATAACCCGTTGCGCTTCATTTTTTTGATTGGTGCCCCTTCCTCATTATATGTATTTCATGCGTGACGTGGCTAACCACAAGCAAGGGTGCTCCTCATTTGTTTTCCTCTTCGTTGACCTGTTTTTGTGGTGTGTCCAACAATCATTCTCTATCATCTCCTTACTCATCTCAATAATGGAATGAGATTGGCTTTTTGTTTGGTAGAAGAGAAAGGACCTCTTTTGCTTTACGTTTTATGTTTTTCCTCTTGACTTGAAAAGTCTTTTGCCAAGGAATTAAAAGAAGATAAAGTGCATATTTTGTCCATTTTGCCTCTCGAATCTAGAAGTCTTGCGTCCATTGTGGGTTTTCTGTTAGCAAGGACAATCAGTAGTAAGCAACCCTCCTTTTTCTGTAATGTAACGTGCCCCTGTGCCATGTTGCTTCACTTCTCCTTTTTTTTTTTTTTTTTCACCTCTATTGCCTTTTTCTTCTTTCTTTCTTCATCCGATCAGGGTTGGACGGGTGCGGGATGGGTTGAGATTTGGCTATGACACTGTCAAGTTGATCACACTTTATTTGTCAAAAGAACTCATGATAAGGTAACCATCCTTGTATTGTATATGGATGATACTCTTGTGTCAGTCAATCATGAAGTAAAAACTGGGTATTTAAAGGGCCATTTGAGTAAGGAATTTCAAATAAAAGATCTACAGTTGCCTGATGCTTTCTTGGTTTTGAAGTTGCTAGATCAATTTGTGATTTTCCAATGGAAATACACCTTTGATTAGCTAAATGAAATGGGAAAAACAGTGCAGAACTGTTTATTACACCAATAAAACAGAATCAAGGTTTTAGCTCTTGAAGCAGTGGATTTTGTTGCATAATCCTAATGCATTTGTGGGAAAACTGATTTACCTAACAATTACATGTCCAGATATTTCTTATTCTATCAGTGTGGTAAATCCATTCATGCACGCTCCTTGAACATATATGAATGCTGATAATTAGATTCTAAAGTACTAGAGAGATTCTTCTGGAAAAGGTATACAATTCTTTTGTTATAGTCATCTGAACATAGAAATCTTTACAGATGTAGATTGGGCAGGGTCAAAGGAAGAAAGGAAATCTACTCCAGCCATTATTCCTTGGTTGAAATCTGATTTTGTGGATAAGTTAAAAAACAACCTGTTCTGGTCCGGTCTGACACGGAAGAGACCCGTTGAAAATGAAAGAAGTTTTTGAGAGAGTTAATGGAGATGAGTGCTCATCCTTTTTGATGGCCTCCTCAATTTATTTATCATTACTAGCCACAATTGTAAAGATTACAATGGTACAAATCCCTGTTTGATTGGGGAAAATTACATCGAATTGCCTTTTTGAAAAGGAATGTACACTTGTCTACAAGATTTTGTCTACGGTGTCAAAACCTATCATAATAGGCACATGGCCCATGAATGGTGCTAATTGACCGCCCCCGCCCCACTCCAAATTGATGTTGGTGAGTCCATTAAAAATAACTTGTTTACTTGAAATTGATGATGAGGTCTTGGTAAAGCCTTGGTAAAGATATCTGCATTTTGAAGATCCGTTGAAGATCAATCATACTATCATCAAAGGCATCCCATATGAAATGACAATCCACTTCAATATGTTTAATACATTCATGGAAAATGGGATTTTCTGTTATCTGGATGACACTGGTATTATCAACATATAGAGAAGTGGGCTTTGCCTGAGGAAATTCTAATTTTGATAACACCCTTCGAAGCCAAATAATTTCTAAGCAGAAGACATAGCACGATATTTAACTTCAGTGGAGGATTTAGAAACACACCTTTGTTTTTTACACTTCAGGAAATTAGCGCATCGCCAAGATACATGCACCATCCTAGTTTACCTTCTATAAAGACAACCTGGCCAATCTGCATCATAGAAGCATTTGAGGTAAAGAGAAGATCTGATAGAGTAAAATAGTCCTTGATCCGGAGTTCCAAGTATGTATAGAATGATTTGTTTGACTGCAACTAAATGATGATGACGTGGTGCAGTCATGACTTGGCTCATTAAGTTAACAACATAGGAAATGTCCAGACGAGTGATGGTTAAGTAAACAAGATTGCAGACCAATTTTCTATAGTAAGTCGCATTAGAGAGATGATCACCATCCTCATGTCTATACTTTGCATTAATCTCCTATGGGGTATCAAGTGGAGTGGAATTCTCCAAGAGGGCCAATTTTATCAAATCTGTAGCATATTTATGTTAATTTATGAAGATTCCGCCTTTAGAGGTATGAACTTTTAGACCTAAGAAATATTGAATCATTCCCAGATCCTTCATATGAAATGAGGAATTAAGTGTATCCTTGATCTCTTGAATGCCAATCATATCAGATCCAGTGATAATAATGTCATCCACATAAACGAGAAGAACTGTAATCCTAGAAGAACTGTTATGAACAAACATAGATAGATCATTTTTACTTTGCACTAATTGAATCTTTCGTAAAGTTTTCCTGAATTTGTTGAACCACACACGAGGGGCTTGTTTCAATCCATAAAGTGACCCTCGCAACTTGCAAACCTCAGTGGCAGAAATATTCTGGAAACCAGGAGGAGGTTTCATTTATACATCTTCTTTAAGATTGCCATGAATGAATGCGTTTTTTACATCCATTTGATAAAGTGGCCATGTTTGTGAAGCAGCATTGGGAAGCAATCTTCGCACTGTGGTCATTTTAGCCAACGGGGCGAAGGTTTCTTCATAATTGATCCCATATTCTTGACGATTGCCCAATGCGACAAGACGTGCTTTATATCAATCTAACGATCCATCATATTTGAGCTTGACCGAGTAAACCCACTTGCATCCAATGGGCTTCTAGACAACTTACAATTTCCCAAGTGCCATTTGAGATCAAGGCATCAATTTCTTCCTGCATTGCATGTTGCCAACAAGGTTGCTGTGTAGCATGCGATTAGGAATTAGGTAAAGAGTTATATGACAAGGTGGCAAGTAAGGAGTTATTAGAGAACCTGTACCTATCAGGTGGTTTTGAGGGACGGGTGAACCTTCAAAGTGATTGAGGATCAGGTGCTAGAGATTGTTCCCGCCAGGACCCTCTTCTGTAGTTGTTGTAAGCGTCCCTCTTCGCCCTTAAACTACCCTTGGTTTGAATCTTATATTTTTAGAGGAATCATCAAAGTCATGTAAATTGGAATGTGTACACTGAGGCAAAGGCACACGGTGAAGTTGAACATAAAATTGTTTTTCAAAGAAGATGACATTCCTAGATGTGCGAATATGATGAATTTTAGGATCATAACACAGGTAACCTTTTTGATGTGCTGCATAACCCAGAATGACACATTTTACAAATTGCACAAACAATTTATGACGCTCATGTTATGACGCTCATGTGATGGAAGATGCACAAAACAAACACAACCAAATGGATGAAGGTGACTGTAGCTAGGTGGATGACCATACAAAAGAAAATTTAGAGATTGGTTTTGTAACTTAATTGAGGGAAGTCTGTTTATAAGATGAACTACGGTGGAAATTGCTTCTACCCAAAAGGAAGAAAGAACATAAGATTCAAGCGGTATGGTCCTTGTTACATCCAAGAGATGTCAATTTTTCCATTCCGCGACCCCATTTTGTTGAGGGGTATAAGGACATGAACATTGGGAAATAATTTCCCTGTGATTGGGAAATAATTTCCCGGTTACGAAGGAGTTCTTGAAAATCATGAGAAACATACTCTTCACCATAATCTGAACGAAGAATTTTAATGCTTTTTGAGAATTGATTTTCATTAAATGCTAAGAACTTTTTAAACACATTAAACACTTCAAATTTGGAATGCAAAAGATAAATCCACGTATACCTACTAAAATCATCGATGAATGTCAAAATATTTGTGATGCGAATGAGAAATAACGGGAGAAATTCCCCAGACATCATTATGAACTAAATCAAAACATTTAGTGGTGATATCATGTTGAGTAGGAAAAGACAAAATCTTACTTTTACCCATTTTATAGGTTGCACAATTGAAAGAAGCATCATGAAAAGAAACATTCTTTTTATTGAATAATAATCCAGAGTTTATCATAAACAATAATTTCTTGGTAGTTGGATGTCCAGAGCTTTGGGGAAAGTTTTGACAAAGGGTCCTAAAGGTGGTCTTATTGAAATGCGGAAGGTTGTTTCCTAAATTTAACATAAACCTTCCGCATTTAGGACCCTTCACCAAAATTTTCCCCTAGACTTGATCCTGCACAACACAGCCAAATTGAGAAAATGAGACCGTGCATTATCAATCAATTGCCCAACAAATGGTAAATTAGATAATAATTGTGGTAAATAAAACACTTGATTCAACGGCAAAGAATGAGAAAATTTTCCAATCGACTCAATGGAAAGACTTTCCCCATTTGCGGTGTGAATTTTTTAGTTCCTATGATATGGCTGAATATTAGTAAGAATGGATGAAGAAAAAGTCATATGGTTAGAGGCACCGGAATCTACATACCAAAGCTGCGATGTTGGTGTTTTTACTTGTAAGACCAAGGGCAGAAAATATAGACTGTAAAATCTGTTGGACAACATCAGGAGGAAGAGTATTGGCTGGAGTGGTAGGATTATCTGATGGAGCAGGCTGCTTGGCTAGCAGTTTCACAGTTGCATCAGAAGATCCTTCATGATGGGAAGTATGAAGTGCCCGATACCCTCTATTTTGCAGCCTCCTTTGGCATTCAGAAATTATATGCCCAGTTTTTTTGCAATAGTTGCATACCTTTTTCTTACACTGGTTAGCCACATGACCATACTCCTTGCAGCTATAACATTGAACTTTTCTTAAGTCCCTGGGCTTGGCTTGATTAGCAAAGGGAACATCCAGAGGAGTGCCTTTATTGTCAATCATAGCTTGAGTCGGAAGACGCTGCTCTTCATGAAGAAGCTCTCCAAGAAAATTATTCAAAGAGGGGGTTGGGACACGACTCAATACATTTGAGCAAAATGATTCATATTCCACTCTTAGTTTCATCAAAAACTGATCTCGTTGGCTGTCTGTCCCTATGTTCATTTTGAAAATAAGGGTGAGAAGCATCAGAAAGAGTGGAGTGAACCAGTTCCGTGTATTCTGTCCATAGATTGATAAGCCCTGAATAGTAGTCTTGAATCGACTTTTTCCCTTGTGAATATTCAGAAATATCACATTTCAATTGGTATTTTCTAGCAGAATTATCTTGGTCATAGATTGTGCTCAAATAGTTCCACATTTCTTTTTCTGTCTTATATGGATGTAAATTGAGCACAATCTGTTGGTCCACTGAGCTACTGATCCAACTCATGATCTTATAGCATCATTGGTCTCCCATTGACCCAATTTAGCATTATCTGTTGGTTTAATAAGAGTCCCATCTATGTGTCCCCAAAGATCCTTTCCCCTAAAAAGTAGACAAACTTGGAATTCCCAAGAGGAGTTTTTTCCATTAAAATTAACCGGAAAAACTTCCATTTCATTAGCCATTTTAATGTGAGCAAGATGATGGAAATTTCAGAAATCCAGATTCCACAGTTCCACAGAAAAGTTAGCAAAAAAAAAAAAAAAAAAATGCAGAAACCATTGAAAATGGCTTATGCGATCAAGAAAAACATCACTGTTGTGCTATTTGCGTTCGACCGAAATTCCAAACCTCTAATCTGATTTCCAGGATAAGTAGGTATTGAAATTATATAACTTGTGCTAAAGTTTGGTCCAGATCTGACCATCGATCACAGAATCCTATGGTCCAAATGAAAACTATTTCCCTAAACTGTTAAACGACAAAGTGGGGGTAAAACTAATCTTTCAGAGCTCAAAAAATTCTGAAAATTATAGTAAAGCACGAAAATATTGGTCAATGAACCTCAAAATGGTACAATCGAGTCCTTGAGTGGGCCCCACAGCAGATCAGCTTCAACTTCAGATCTGATGGAGACGATGACTGCTTCTAGATTTGTTGTCAGAATAGCCTTTTGATAGAAACAATCTTCCAGAATGATAAATCTGATCTTCTCATGCCAAGACTTGATCACCGTGATCAAAACCGATCACTGATAGGCCCCACAGATTGAAATGACACCTTCTATGTAGATCAATATCACCTAAGATATCAGCAGATCTGATTCACAGATCTCTGATATGAACAACCAGGTAATTCCACTGATGTTTGCCAGAAATCAGTAGATCTGAATGTCAGATCTCTGATATTGAACCAAGAAGACTCTCGACAGTCAACGAAAATAAATCCAATGCATGATTGAATTCTTTTAGGTAAGTGGCTTTGACACCATGACAGGGAAGATACCCTTTGAAAACAAAAGAAGTTTTTGAGAGAATTAAGCGGGATGAGTGCTCGTCCTTTGATGGCCTCAATTTATATATCATTAGTTGCCACAATTGTAAAGATTACAATCCCCTTTGATTGGGGTAAATTACATCAAATTGCTATCTAAAAAGGAATGTACGCTTGTCTACAAGATTTTGTTACGGTGTCAAAAACTACCATAATAGGCCCATGGCCTATGAATGGTGCCAGTTGACCAGAATTGATACGGTCTAGTTCAGAAGCTGAGCAAGCAATGGCTCAAGGAGATTCATGGTATAAAATATCGGCCGATACCGGTCCGATATTTTGGTGTGATATCGGTCTCGGTATCGCAGACCAAAATATCGCCAAAATATCGGTCCATCTAGGCCGATATTTTGAAAATATCAGTTTAACCGATATATCGGCCCATCTCGGTCAAAATATCGGCCAAGATGGAATAATGGTAAAAAAACCCCTAAATTTTTCACTTTTTCCAACATTCTTCCTCTCCACTCATCTCCTTAGAGCAACCCCTCCTCCTTAGCTCATTCTCTTCCATATTTCCAACACTATTTCTTGAAGAAATCATTTTATTTTGGTAAGAAAATCAACATACTCTCTTATTTTAACTATTATGTATTCTTTAACAATCCATTCCGAATAAATGATGATGATGATGATATCGAGCCTGGGCGACACTCCACTTGGAATTAGGCTGTCATGCTCATTAATCTCTCTCTCTCTAGTCTCCCCTAATTTTAGGTAAACCATAAACCTTTTGATGTCCAAGTGCCTTTTGATTTATTTATCTCACTATCATGTTTCAGATTTTAATATTTTATCTTCATGGTCTTGGATTTCACAACTTATTTGATGATTGAGTTAGTATTAAATGATACTTGATATATTATCTTTATTTTCTTATATTTTACACTAATAAATTGATAATAGGTTGCATTATATGAAATACTGGAGAAGACATCGAACTGCGACACAGACAGAACTCATAACTTAAGGTGACCGAGTTTTTGATTTATTGTGGTTACTAATGGAAAAAAAATATTGTTTTCCAGCATTTTCTAATATTCTTGATTTTTTGGATATTTTTGTGAATGTTTTTGGATTAAAAAGAAATTCACACCGTGACGACCGCGACGGACCGATACTGATATCATATCAGTTTTTCGGCCCAGCCGATACCGCGACCGAGACCGAGATTTTAAACCATGGAGAGATTGCGAGTTGTCAGATATGCTTTGGATTAAAAATCTGCTAGAGGAATTGGGATTTATCATGGGCTGTAAATCTGCTGGTCAGGGACACTAAATGCGGGGGATAGGGCTCAAAAGTGTGTGAGTTCGAGTCCTCCCTAGCCCAAAAAAAAGGTATAAAAGAAAAAAAGGAAAAAGCAAGGACCTCAAAATTGCAAAGAATGTGCCTACAATTTTACACTGAGATGATACAACTTAATGCATCTAATCTAGTATATTGTGAGCATAAGCAATATATTGAAGTTGATTGACACTTTATTCGTGAGATAGTAACAAAGAAAGGAATACAAATGCAACATATAGGTAACTAAGATCTAGTGGCAGACTTTCTTACAAAAGCTGTCACGAAAAAACGTAGTTGATCCATGTTTTCTCCAAGCTTCACATTTCAGACATTTATGCACCAGCTTGAGGGGATTGTTTTGAGCTTTTCATTTGTAATTTTTATGCCACAGGGATTGATTTGTAATTACTGAAAACAATTGTGAGAAGTTTTTTTTTTTTTTTTTTTCTAATTTTTCAAAATACTAAATCATATAAATAACATCATCTAGCTGATCGTCCAACCCTATTGGACATCCAGCAACTCTTTATCTCAAATTTCTCTCATTCTTCCTCAAAATCTTCTTGTTTCTTCCTTTTTCATCTTCTTGGTTTTAAAACTAATTTGTCTGAGTTGAAAAAGAGCAGAGTTTTTGGCATTAAAACAGTGGCTGAAAATGTTTTATTCTAGGGCTTCTCTATGTGGGTGTTTGTATGTGTGCGCTTCTTTTATCCTACAAGGAAATTGTATATTAAAAGCGAGAAAGAATAGAACATGGTCGTAATTGACTCTAAACCCCTTACAGTGATGGCCAAATATGGCAATACAAAAAAGAAATTCACTAAGACCACAACATGACGGAAAAAAGTCTCTGAGCTGCCCATCTGCTTCTTCGCTCTGGCTTTAAGACGTTGAAACTTTGGAAGATATAGCATCCAGATGGTATCCATGGAAGTGGGACTTAATTCTCTCAAGATAGTAGGGAAGCCCCCTCCTTAATTGCTGATTAAATGAGTTGAGGAGAGGCTGCTGGCCTTTAAAAAGAAAGGCATTTCTATTCTTCCAGATTTAGAAGCCACTGATGAGTGATGATCATGATTGCTCCAATTCCAAGCTTAGCCATTTTGTTGCTTTTGATTGAGTAGACCATGTCTCATAATTCCAAAAACGACTAGGCCATATGTGGTGAAGCAGAGAAAGGGGGCTGATGGTTTGCTTTAGCAGAATGGAGCCACCGCATTTTTGAGATGAAAAGGAACATCCAAGAAGAGTGAGAATCTCATTCCTCCTGTTAAGCACAATGGCAGGGGCCTGTGTTAATTGAATAGATTCCACTAATGTATTAAGATGGGCTCAATGGCGTTATAATCCCCAATGATTTTTCCTTCATTATACATTTGTTTACATCACATTTCAAGACAATGAAATGAGAAGGCTGATTTGTAAAGCAGGGTTGAATGGAGCCATGGTGATATATTGATAATTTATGTTTTTCTCCTCGATGGGCCGCAAGTTTTGTTGTATGCTTATTCATTCTCTAATGAAATTCCCTTTTGTTGCATCTCAAAAAAAAAAAAAAAAAAGTGAACATTGGTGTTTTTACTTTTGTTATGATAAATGGGAATTCTCTATTACTTTATAGCTGAAATGCTCACTCATTAATTTTTGAATTTTTATCTTCATATAGGTGGTGCACTGAGGGGACGAGGATGGAAATATGGTTCTGGATTTGTTGATGGTGTCTTCCCTGTATTGAGTCCTCGAGCCCAAGAAATTTTGAAATTCTTGCAAAAAGAAAGTGATGCTACCAAAACTTGGGCGTCTCTCGAGACACTTACTCCTACTCACAGTAGCTGGGATGACCTTATTAATGTAGCTATTCAACTTCGATGCAGCAAACACTGGGATTCAATTGTTTCAGTAAGAAGCACTTCTGCCATTTTGGTTACTAAAGTTAATTTCACATCTTCGGTGCAAAACACTTCATCACTTTTGATTACCCATACCTGTAAATTTCATGACTCTCTGTAGTCAGTCAAACCTTGAAATTATGCAGTGATATTTTATAGCAGTCAGTTTAATAAATGGGGAAAATAATTTATGTCATAATGAATCTTCATTTTCTAATAAATTCTCATGTCTGAAAACCCTTGTCAAACTAAAAGATCCATTGAGAAATTAAAAGAACATTGATGCATATTCACACTGATAAGGTTAGGATGATCTGTTTGGGATGAATTTTTCTCCATTGGAGGGGCACATGCAGATCTTCAAATCCCCCCAACCCCATCCCTATGTGGGCCCCACAATCTAGAGCAGATGGGTTCCCCCATCAGCTCGAGTTGAGGAGAGGGGCGTGTGTGACACACACACACATATATATATGGGAGATGCTCCTACAAGAGATATCTCTCACCTTATATGAGAGATAGGGGTGGGGGCCCTCACATTTAAGTTGTTGGCGTTGGATATAGATGTGAGGGCCCCCATCCAATCTCTCATTTAAGGTGAGAGATATCTCTCGTAGGAGCATCTCCTATATATATATATATACATATACATATATAGAGAGAGAGATGCTCATATCCTCATATTTAGGCTGTTGGCATTGGATATGGATCCAATGGGTCCGCCCCTCCCACTCTCATAGTAGTTTGAGAGTTACTCTAATATGAGCATTTCCCATATATATATTTATAAGGATTTATGCAAGTACATATTGTTGGCAACCGCTCACTCTAAAAGCTTAAGATGATAGGAGAACAACATAACAATGTGCACACCCTCTGTGGGGGAATACAGGGGCATCTAGGGGAGCTGATGCAAACTTTCCATTCTTGGCTCATGGAAAACTAATTTCCTTCACTATTAATTTTTTTTAATTAATAATTACTTATTTGGTTTTAGTTAGGAGTTGAAACTTAATAGGAGTTTTTGGTTTTCTTTTTTTACAACATTAGGATTTGTGCCTTTATGTCGCTCAATGGTTGGGTTTTAGTATTTCTATTCGATAGGGTTTTTGTACTTCTAATTGAACATTATGATGCAGTACAATTATGTTTTCCTTTTGAGAAATTTTTGAGTGTGAATATTTATTGCTAAGAAGGGAACTTGTCCTTTGTGTGTTTGACCCTACCACAAGGTTGTCTGATTTAGCCATTGCAGGTTTGATCATCACCTTCGATACCTTCTACAGCCTATTTATGTGTGAAGTGTTCTTTTTTTTTTTTTTTTTTTTTTTTTTTCTGTTTATCAAAAGATCTGATCAGGCTGGGCAAAAATAAAATAAAATAAAAAATCCGTTTTTTGATTTCTATTTTTATCTTTAAAAATATATTAAAACTGCTTTTATCTCTTGTGATGCAGGCCCTAGGGCTAGGGCTTGCTAGAAAGTGTCGAAGCACAATAGGGTGCTGAAGTACGTGTCCGCAGACACCTCAACTAGTCTCCGCAGAGACGATAACGAGGATGCACCTCAATGGGAAAACCCAAATTCAATTAATCTAACTCTGAAAATCTATCTTCTACAATGCCATATAAATAGGAAACATAACTTAGGCACTAAGAAAGCTAATTAAAATAGGAAACTAAGCAAACCTATCCTAATTACAATTCCTTAAATAAAACTAGAACTAATGACATATAATTAGTGAATAAAAATCCTAAATCTACTTGGGCAATACACATGTGGCCTGAGGTCTGTCCTGCACCATCTTGGTTCTAATTTCTGAAATTTGTGTATGCATGCAATGCATTTAATGTGCTGAAGCTGGGACCAATGAATTTTAATTCATAAAAAAGTAGGGTGATCTAGGATGTAGAGAGATTAATAGGAATTTCTAGGTTTCCTGTTTTATTGAAAACCAAGCCATGCTTAGGCTGACCCATGCACAAAAATTTACAAAACAATTCTGCTCCATTGGTGAATTTTACCTATCAAGAGTGGGCTGTATATTAGGCATAAGGGAGGCTATTGCTTTTATAGTTATTGCTGAATTTCATGCAATTGTTGGATTGTTTTACAGAGTGCTGTTTTAGCATGCACCCTTGGCCTAACCGTCATTGATTTGCACTTGTCATGACCCAAATCCCAGGGCCCTGTCGGATTTCCGGATTGTGATAATTTAGCAACGTTCACCACATATTCATCAAATAACTTCCTCAAGGAATTAGGCATTTAGATCAAACTTTAATTTCAATTAACTTATAAAAGTCAAATAACATCAATAATCACTGAATAAGCAAAATTCCCATGTTCTGACTCAAATCAATGATGTCCTAAAACATTGAATAAAATTTCCTAAACAAGGCTAATCCCTTTATCAACTATTTGAATTTTTTTCCCGCTCTCTCTCTTCAGCTATGCATGCCGTAGTCTATGGGCTAAATGTCGTTATGCTCTGACCCACCTGCAACATAATTACCTGAAGGGTCAATACAACATCAGTAACACTGGTGAATGAATCTTCCTAATTAACACAAGATAGAACATAGTATCACATAAACGTACAATTCTCAATTAACAAGTCAAGTACAATTAAAATTTCATCCAATTAGATATTCGTGCCCCATGCACCTTACCACGCCACCAAGGCTAATCATACACATGTCTACCGGCCACCACGGCCTTGGCTCATCATCCACGTCCACCAAGGACCAGCCAATGCATGGGCCTCCATGCCCACATGGTCTGAACACCATGTCTAACACAATGAATCTGTATACCAATCCATCCTTTCACGTGTACTAATAATTCCTAGTACACCAGTAATCATTCCATACATACCACATTAAATATAATACAGGACATCCACAAAGTCAACCTAAGTAGTGTGAGACCAGCCTCATACAAACCCCCATTAGATTTGTTGCCCCACTTTTGATCATGTCAGGTATGGGGTATTGTAGAAGTGGCCCACATTCATAGAAAATTACACAAGATGACTGGATCAGGTCAATACTTGTAAAACAGTCCATGCAATTTAATATAATTCACACAGAAACCTTAAATGACTTGGATGGAAGGTTTATATGGTAATTACCTACCAAGTATATGGCTGTCCCCCCCATCTATAAGTCTCACTCAGGCCTCAAATCCACATACAGAACATATACAGACATCAGAACAAATTTGTGTGTCATCCAGTGGGTCCTGCTTGACTGATACATGATCAGACCTGATCTCTAGGGTTGTCCAGTGCCCCACATTAAGTTCCATGGTTCTGATTCAACATCAGGTAGCCTTACTGGATTCTGGATTCCAGCCTCAAACCCTCTCTTATGTCAGATTTTCTTCTCAAGAAAGGAAAAATTGATACCAAAACTAATGGTTGATGGTTTGTTTATATACACACTAGAGTCATTATTCTTCTCAAACTACTCTTAGAATCCTATGCAAATTGAACATTTAGTCCTACTAATACAAGACATGCAGGACTCTCAATTGGAGTTGAGATACAACTCCTAAATCATCCTAATACCAACCCACGTGGGACTCTTCTAATAAAATAAAAAATATTCGAGGGTCCCACCTGGCCACACTAATAATGCTAATCCTGGGGCCCAAGTGACTCAGGATATTACAGCACTGGGGACAACTGGCTGCCGGTATTTTACTAATTTTGGCTGTTGATTGTACAAGAGTGTCTAAATCCAGTTTTGCAGATTTGGTTTTGGAGAATTTCCTCGCTAGGACAGACTTGAATCATGTTGGCCTAAGCTGATCATGACAAATTTGGTTCTGGCAGACACCCTCAGATTGCATGGTTAAATGTGATAATCATCCATATTCTCTTGTGTAAAAGATTTCACTTTTTCCTGCTAAATGAAGGATATTAAAAGTTTACTTCATGCCTTCCCATTCCATGTAGGCTTATAGATACATTGATCGCCATGGTATTTTTTTTTATCAGTAATTGATCTTTCATGGTATGCATAGGGTAAATTTAATTATGAATGACAACATAACGATTCTCTCCAGGTCTGTGAGTGGATACTGTACAAGAGTTCCTTCAAACCTGATATTATCTGCTACAATCTATTAATTGATGCCTTTGGGCAGAACTACCAGCACAAGAACGCAGAATCAATTTACTTAAAGCTTCTGGAAGATCGTTGTGTTCCTACGGATGATACTTACGCTCTACTTATATCAGCCTATTGCATGTCAGGATTGCTACACAAGGCAGAAGCTGTCTTTGCTGAGATGCGAAGAAGTGGTGTTCCTCCAAGTATGTTCCCTTACCACCATATAAAAAATTTGTGCCTTTCGGTTTGGCTTGAAATTGTACCAGGAGAGTAGATGGAGTAGGAAGCACTTGATCTCCCATCCTGTTAATTTTTAAATTTGGACTTTTTTTTCAGTTAAAAATGCATTTAGATTTATCTCAGATTGCAAGCAGTGGGATTAGTTTGGTAGAGTACATCCACGTTGCGTTTGGGATGATTGCATTAGGTTTTGTGTGCTCATTGCTTTTCCACTTCAACTCTTTATGAGGACCAATTGCTGGTATTGGCATAGGTTGGAAGTCTGGAAAACGAAAAAAAAAGAAAAAAAGAAAAGAAAAAAAGAAAAAATCCCAAAAAGAAAGAAACATTACAGTTTCTTTGATGTGATCATTGTTGTCAAAATCCTACAATTCATATAAATACTCCTTCATTTGGCATCGAATCACAAGGAAAAATAATTCTATCTATGCAATAAATTCTATTTACAGGTGAGTCTTAGGATTTATATGTGAATCTTATGATTCAATACTTGTTTCATCGAATCTTATGATTTAAGCGATTCTTTCTTCTTCTTCTTCTTCTTTTTTTCCGTTAGTGTTTCTATTTTTAAAAGGTTATTTAGTGGTACACGTAAAGGAACAAACATGTGACATAAGTGTTCGACTATACCAGGGGTTATGTGATTTGGATATTGTTTTTTGATTTAAAGAGAACAAAGGAAAACTATTGCTACTTTATTTGCTTCCCTAGCATTGATATCTTAGACATATTTAACTATTCACATAATATCGTCTATGATATATTAACATATGTCAATGATGTTCTTCATATGATTGTATCATAGTCTTATTTTTCATTGTATTTATGCTACTATGGGTGGAAAATTGGTGGATAATGAATAACTATTTTTTTAAACTTTTAATTATATTTTCATTTTATAAGAAAAACTAAAAATCCTATGATTCACGATACGATTCATGATAGGATTAGATTCATTCCCTTCAATGATTTGCAGTACAATTTCAATTCTCAGAACAATGGATGTGATATCTGATTCCCTTATCACTGCAGAGTCAAAATGAAACATATAACCATCTGTTCTGCCAAAATTCAAAGCGATTGTGACATGGGGTACCCGAAAAGTGGACCCTTATAATATTTTGTATCTTATCATATAACTAAATTAAATCAGGAATTCATCTAAAAAGAGCCTTGACTTTCCTCAGGTGTCGTTGTATACAATTCTTACATTGATGGGTTAATGAAGGGAAGAAACACTCAGAAGGCAGTGGAGACTTTTCAGAAGATGAAGAAAGACCAGTGTCAGCCAACTACTACTACTTATACAATGATGATCAATTTGTATGGAAAGGTGTTCCTTTGACATTTTCCACACTGCATGGGCATGTTGGATGCTTCTTACTTCACAAGATACTTGGCTGTGATCTGGATGTTGTCCTTTCTCCATGGCATATATCCCAATCTGGAAAGCAAAGTTTGCTTTATACTGGCTTCCGCCTTCCAACTTTTCTGTATCAAATGTACCTGATTGTTAGAGGTCTGACCTGAAATAATCTGACAGTTGCGATTGGAACAAATCAATCCAACTTTGCAAGATACTTCGTGATTTGCTGCAAATTAGTAGCTTGTCCATTCTCCATTGCATGTGTGCAGTTGTGAAAAGCAGGGACTGCTTTGTAGTTGTTTTTCCATCATTTTGTGTCAAATGTACTTGACTATAACAGGTCTGACCTGAAATGATACAGAAATTAATTGTCAATCATGCCTACCTGAGATATTAGAGGGACATTCCTTAAATCTTATATGGTTACTTACACATTCTCTCACCTGTTTATCTGTTGCAGGCAAATCAATCTAGTATGGCGCTTAAAATATTTCATGAAATGAAAAGTCAAAGGTGCAAGGCTAATATCTGCACTTACACTGCTTTGATCAATGCATTTGCAAGAGATGGACTTTGTGAGAAAGCTGAAGAGGTATTTGAGGAGTTACAAGAGGCAGGGCATGAGCCTGATGTCTATGCCTACAATGCACTTATGGAAGCCTACAGGTTTCATTTCTCTTTATGATCTTACTATTAAAAAAATAACCATCTAAAACTTAGTTTATGGTTAGAGATTTTTTACAAAATGGCCCCTATATTTTCACATAACCTAAAAAATGCCCTTGTGTTTTATCTTTTTACTAAAGTCCCCCTTGACTAACAGTAATAAACTTAAAAACAGCTCTTATGACTCTCCACATCTTCTGTTTTGGACCAATTTACCGTAGAGAAAAACTTGGTGTATCACAGAAGAGAGAAGATTACCAAGACCGGACATTTTCTTTCCTCTTTTGGCTCTTGTTTACAAAATCATAATAGCATTCATTAGAGAGGAAAACATCCCCCAATTACAAAACCACTTCCTCCCACTTTCTACTTTTTCTTTCATATACCCACCTACTTTTGAACTTTTCACTCCACACTCCCCCCTCCGCTCTTCTCTCAACATCGAACAAATTTACTAAAACTATTGACCCCGAACCATCATTCAAGAAAAAACTCATCATTATGCTCACTCCCAGTCATGAAAGTACCTGCACGAATACATCAAGCAAAACAGTTACAACTAAAATCCAAAGTTCAACCCAATGAATTCAGCCATGCATAAATACTCTCCAGACATGGAAAGATCCGATGTGGAAAGCACCAACTTAACTCATAGAATCGTCCAATAGAGAAGATCCTCATCAAGACATTATATAGCAGAGAAGATTTTCATCTAGAGAATCACCCAACTCAAAGATCTTCATCAGGTCATTGCATGGCTCAGTAGATAACTAGATATGCATCAAGCCAAAGAGAATCATGCTGAAGAGGAAATACGCCCTACTAGATAGGCATCTAGTCAAAGAGAATCATGAAGAAAAGGAAATTAGCCCTGGCTAGGATCTGGCCGAGTCATATGCCTTGAATCCATCCAAACAAACAGCTTGGCGATCCTGTATTTTCTTACCAGTTTTGACGATCCTATAGCATCTTTGTAGATTTAGCAACTCTCTGTAATCTAGCAAAATATAGATGAAAGAGAATAGCAATAAAGTGAAGAAAAACAGTAAGAAAAATAACAATTCTTCAACCAACCGTGACCCACTTTTTGTTCCGACATAAACCTACCCTAAGTTCTTGATATATTAGTGCAATCTCACTCAACCTAGCCTGCAGGAGATGGCATCATTGTCCTCAATGAACTTTTTCCTTTTCGAACAATGTCATCATTTGATGAACATTGTCTCAAACAAGTTTCATGCCACAACTGGACTGCACAAGCAGATTTATCAGCTGGGCTATGGGCCGAGCTAGTGTTGTTTTGTCCCGACTTATAATCTTCCTTATCAGTCCCATGTAACTTGGCTGACTTAGTCAACTTGAAGGTGACCAAGTCTTGGCACTGCACACATACCTGCAAATCCGCTGCCAACTTCAAATGCGTTGGATGCCGGCACAGACAATTGAGCTTTTGCAAGCTCAGCTTCAAGCTTATTGAGGACAGGTGAACTAAGTCCCTAAAATGAAGAGGAATAATATGCACTAGAAACTATGATGCCCGGATACGAACACGGGTACGGATACGGGACACGGGAATGAGCGTCCGATACGTCAACTTCAAAATTTTAGGATACGGATACGGATACGGGTACGGCATTTTAGAAATATCTAAATATAAATATTTAATTGGGATTTTATTTTAAATGAAATATATATATATATATAGATATTGCTGGAGCTGTCAATCTAGAGTAAAGAGATTTTTATTTTGCTGCTGTTTTTTTTTTTTTTTATTATTATTATAGCTGGGCTGAGCTTGACTCAATCTGAAGCCCACAAGATGGGCCCTCACTTGAAATTGGAGTGGGGAATACATGGGCCTTGGCTCACTTTTAAATAAGAGTGGGAGACACGGTTTTAAATAGTAATGGAAGACACTTGAAGAAGAGACCCACGTGAGAGATGAGAGGTAAAAGATAAAAAGACATTCATCTCTTATCTCTTTTCTGTTTTCTCTCTGCCCTAACGATAAGAGAGATGAGGGGAGAGAGAAGACAGCAGCAGCAGGCGACGACGATGGTGGAGGTCGCAACGATGATGGTGGAGGCGATGATGATGCTGTGGCGACGTCGGCGTAGGTACGCCCTTTTTTTTTTCCCTGTTCCTCTTCTCTTCTCTCGGTTTTTTTCTTTTTTCCTCTTCTTTGTGTCTGGGTGATGGAGGTGAAGGGGAAGGGGTTCGGCAGAGAGGGGGTGGGGTTGTGGGTGGTCGGGAATGTGGATTTTCACTATTTTCAATTTAAAAAAAAAATACAACACAGCCGTATCCCCATTTTTTTGCACCGTATCCCTACCGTATCTTGCGGTATCCCGTACCCGTACTCGTATCGTATCGTATCGTGTCTGCACGGGTACCATGGGTGAGTTGCCGTATCTGGGTATCATAGACTAGAAATATTCAGATGAGAACCCTCGACTACTACACCCCAGTTTTGAACTCCACGATTGACCATCCCCCAAAATACCTTGTGTCCCTCGCGGCCTCGCCACGCACTCCACACCCCAAAACCCGTTCTAGCTCCAGCTATAAAGATGTGCATTCAGTCCCTCCTTCGTGGGCGCATGCAACTCCACGATTCACGATAGCTACGTCGGCAGCTTTGTGGTATCGGGTGTCTCACAGGGAAGCAAAGAGTGCATGGAGCACACCTCAAAGACGTTGGTGGAGGTACTGCTACTCAACAACCACCTAATAGGCTACCTTCCTTAGTCCTTACAAATTACAAGGTGAGGCCATTAGGGAAGGCGACAGTATTGAACGTTGGCTAACTAGCTGATGGGGTAATTCACGGCCATACATTTCTCTCCACTGCTCCACTTGAGTTTTACTCAGAGGCAGATTGGTCCAAAATAAAAGATGAGGAGAGTCATAACTACTGTTTTAAAGTTTACCCTCAGTCAAGGGACCTTCTAGTGAAAGGATAAATACAGGGGCCTTTTTGAGGTTATGTGAAAATACAGGGGCCTTTATATAAACAACTCTTATGGTTATTTATAGTTCTACCTAAATACACAACTATTCAAGCCCTCCCTCGTCATTATGACATGTGATGTGAGACTTGCTTTTGGGTTTGATTAAAGAGGGGGCAAAAGTTAAAAGTTTATTACAGTGTTTCCGTAGAGAAAGCTAGTCAAGACAGACAAAAAAGGGCAAAAACTTGGTGTACTTACATTATTGCCATCTCAAAAGACCAGTTGAAACAAAAGGGCAAAAGTTTGATATATTTACAAGAGTGCCATCTAGGGAAAAAAGAAAGAATTAATGAACCTAGTGATCTCTCAAGTTGGTTATGTGGAAACCAAACCCATCAGCCCATCAAGCCCATCAAGAAAGGGCCCAAATCAAACAATAACTCATGTGGATTCTTGTGTAGATTTAGCCAAATCTCTTTATATAGTATATCCTTGTGTACATACCAATTTTGTAGTCATTAGATCTTATACTTAGGCTGTAATTACTAATTAGATTATAATTGATTGTAATTACAGCCCTTAATTGGGTCTTCAACTATTATATAAAGGGGTGTCTATTCTATCATGAGGATACGACCAATTTCTCATAATTCTCTCCTTTATCTTTCTGTCTCCACCTTTATAGGTCATGGCACTTTAAATTTGATCAATCCTTGCATGCTCCACACTTGTGCTCAAAAGTAGGAGTTAATCTGGGAAGCACGGACACCTCTCCGGCCGTGTCGGACACAGACACGCTCGGACAAGTGTCAGACACGCCAAAGAGAGTATCTTATTTATTTTTTTTATATTTTATATTCCGGACACGCTGGGGACACGTTAGGGACACACTGACCTCTTTTAATTGGAAAAAGAAAATTAAAATTAAAGTAAAAGAAGAAAAGAAAATGGGCCTGTTTGTAAAAAGTTATAACTTAAAGAGGAAAAGGGGGCTCTTTTAATTCGTCCATCTAGCTCCAGCCCTAAACGAATGAGAAAAGAAAAACCCCATTCGTCCATCTAGCCCTAACGAAAGAAGAAGAAGAGGAATATTTTCTACGGTACTGGTTCTGCTTCCCTTTTTTGCTCGTGGTACTGCTTCTGCTCATCAGGCATGCTAGTTTTTTGTTTTTGCCGTTGCTCATTTTTTCTTTCTCTGCTGCTGCTGCTGTTTTTTTTTCAGTTGTGGTACTACTTCTGCTCATAAGGTATGCTGTTTTTTTTTTTCTACTGCTCTTTCTTTCTTTCTTTCTTTCTCTGCTGCTGCTTCTTTTCTTTTCTTTTTTTTTTTTTTTTTAGTTTTTGCTGCGAAAAGCATTTTGTTGTTTTTTTTTAATTAGTTTTTGCTCATGTTGCTGCTTTTTTTTTTGGCTCATCAAATCTGTTTATTGTTTCTGTACCATTTTTTTGTAATTTGCTGCTGTTTTTCTGATCATTAGATGTTCTATTTTTTCTATTTTCTTCTTTATTGTGTTGTTGTTGCAAACCTCCTTGATGCTGTTTTTTTTTTTTCACTGCAAATATGAAAATCTGCAAATGTCCTTGCTGCTGATGTTCTTTATTTTTTTGCTGTTGTTCTGTATATCAAATAATTATTATTTTTATTTATCAGCTGCTTTTTCACCTCTGGAATTTAGGAATATAAGTTCTATTCTTGGCTTTAGCTCACACCCCTCCAATGAAGAAGATATAAATAAACCCCTGTGGAAATATGTAACCAAGTTTGAGAAACTTAATGAAGGAGGGGAAAATATTGCAGTGGTACACTGGTACTTGGATTTTTATTTATTTGATTGTTAAATTGATTACAAAGTTAAAATGATATTATCTTTTAGTATATGATTAGATTTATTATTATTATTATTAAATATTAACGTGTCCCCAACGTGTCCGTGTCCTACTATTTTGAGAAATGCCGTGTCGGAGTGTCCGTGTCGTGTCCTGTCGTGTCCGTGTCCTGTGTCCGTGCTTCTTAGGAGTTAGTCATTGAAATAATGGCAGATCAATCCAAAATCACATCTAATCCACAGCCAACAATGGTGGTTGAAAGATTGGTTGAGATGATCGTCGCAATGTGGACTAACATGAGGGAATTATAAAATTAGATTGCATCTATAAAACATCAATCATCCACGCCATTGGTTGGGCCAATGTCTGAAAATTATTTCATGCAATTGATGCAATTCAGCTAGGGTCATTGCTTTGGTGCAATGGTAAAAGTCTCGGGTGCCATGCATGATAGCTGCCTAGGGACGATTGAGTTTTGGATTTCAGCTAGGGTCATTTTTTTGGTTTGGGCCTTTGTTCAAACCGAACACCCCCCTATAAAATTTTGGGTGGATTTTGGTCCCTTTTAGCTAAATCCATAATTTCAGGTCAAAATCTTGGATTTCAGCCAGTATAACTAATTTTGTATCGTATGATTGTTTTTCTTAGAAAAAAAAAAGGTTATTTTCATCAGGTGGAGAGAAAAAAAAAAAAAAAAAAAAAAAGAAAAGAAAGAAAAAAAGAAGAAGAAGTGGAGGAGGAGGAATAGGAGCAGGATCACCGAGGATCCGCAACAACCTAGTAGGTAGCGATGAGCGTCGATGACGATTGACGAGCAACAACTAAAGGGTTTAGGGAAAAATGCAAGGGGTTAGGGAGAAATGAAAGAGGGCCAGGTTCTGGGGGGGATTTCTATAAGAGGGGGTGGGCCGGGACAATTGTAAAATTTTAAAGGGACCAGGCTGGGGTGAGTTTAAAGGGCTAAATTTTAAAAGGACCAGGCTGGGGGTGAGTTTAAAGGGGCTGGTCCTGGGGTGTCACGATCAAAATTCCTTGAATTCGAATCTTGGAGCATGAGTTTCAAAACTTAAGTCCACAATGTGAGATCCAAACACATTAAATCAAATGCAGTAGAACATTTATATACATTCAATTAACATTTGTCAGAGCATAAGGAAATTCTAAGAAACTTTTATTAAACTTTCAGTTAAATTACTAAGCAAGGATTCAAACTACAATTGTGCTAATAAGAAATAACATGGCAAACAAAAGAGCCTTCTTAACCATAATTTATCAACTAAATGAGCAAGTCTAAAATCCACATAATCCAAAGTAACTAATAAAAAAATAAAAACAAACAGTCCACGCCTAGACTATATCATTAGAGCTTCACTCTTGAGTTCCCTGAGGCCCGCCTTCTAATGCTATCTCATTTGAACTGTATTCTACCCCGGGATCTGGAAATTACCCCAAAAGAAAGGAGTAGGTTAAAGCACTTAACAAGATAGAAATTTTAGCTTAATAATTACACATGAATACAATTTTGAATACGGACAAGTATGATTTAAAGAAAATCCTAGACTAGCATCAATATTGAAGTGGATGAGAATATGTCACAAATGAATGAAACAGGAATTTCGAGGTAAGGAAATACAAAGTGGCATCAACATGAGCGAAGGCTAGTCCTTTGTTGTAGCCCTGCTAGGTTGAAATCTCGATAGTTTGTATTCCATCAGTAACAAACAAAATGGCACATCATTTCAGAGTTGTTAGCCAATAATCCCAAAACCAGTTAGTGATTGGAAACTGCACAAACAACTCTTAACACCCCCTCGGGTGGGACATCGTCCAGACCTGAAGCACACCCCCACACTATTGGGAAGTTCCACATCCCACATCACCCAAGTCCTGAGTTGGACATGGCTTCATATACCTGTTTGGGCTTTCAACCTATCAGCTTAAGCTTTTGGGTTGGTACATGGTTTTTTACATGGTATCAGAGCCGGTTCCGATCCCATCGTTCGTGTAGCCCAAGTGGTTGTTGTTGCTCTTGTGTAGCCCACGTGGTAACCCCGTCCATGAAATTTGTTGGGCCTGCACATGAGGGGGAGTGTTGGGAAGTCCCACATCCTACATCGCCTAAGTTCTGAGTTGGACATGGCTTCATATACTTGTTTGGGCATCTTACACGCACAAGACTACAACGAGGCATGGGGCCTTCTTGCCATACACACTTGCACCCGCATAAACACAAAATGCAACATGAGGCATATTTTTGCCATGCGTCGTTTCGAACCCAAGACATATTGGCTCTAATACCATCTTAAAACTCCTCAGCTAATCATTCCTACCAAAACCTTGAGGCGTTAGTACTGGCAGCATAAATACTTTTCAATACTCCCCCTCGGGTGGAGCCCACACCTAAACACTCCCCTTCGAGTGAAACCCACACCTAAACACTCCCCTTCGAGTGGAACCCAGTCGACACACTTTTTGGCGACGCGCATTTTTTAGCACCAAGTCGTTCCTCCTAGGATTTGAACTCGCAACCGGTTGGCTCTAATACCATCACAAAGTTGCTAGCAAGTAATCCCAAAATCAATTGGCGATGGGAAACTACAAAAACAACTACTTAACACATCATACTCCCTCTTTATAGGGTATGGCCATCAATTTACTTTTTTACATCAAGATGTACCATGGTTATCATCATCGCCCAAGACTAGACTATAACTAGATAATTAATAACCAAGAAAGTAACTATGTCACAGAGCATCCTCTCTTATGACCAATCACAAGCCTAGTGTAGCCAATCTCTTAATTGAGGGTGTTGACAAGGTATAAGTACATGGTCGTGCAAAAGTGATTGTCATTAGGTTACAAGTGCTAAGGAACTTGGGAAGCTACAATTAACAAGAGGTTATAATGAAACTATGATTTCTCAAACCACCAAATTTACTAAGCCTCCATAATCCACAACACTGATTAACTAAATTCTATTCTCAAGGTTACACGGTAAGAAAACACGAGCAATAGATTGCCCTAAATACAGCAGGATAGATTAATCACATTTATAAACAAGATTGAATAATATCCTATAATTTCCCTAATGTTGTGACATTTGAAGTTATCATAATTCCCAATCACATGTCAATATAATGTAAAAAGGTTCAAATCCACTACATTACCCCATCCCATGGACTGGTAACTGTCAAATACACAAATCCCCAATATTTAGGATTAAATTGATAACTGTCAAATACACAAATCCCCAATTTTTAGAATTTGATTGGTAACAGCCAAATACACGAGTCCACTATTTAGGATTAGATTGTTAACAGTCAAAAACACAAGTTAACTCCTTAGGATTAGATTGGTAACAGTCAACTACACAAATCCACTATTTAGGATTAAATTGGTAACAGGGTTATACACAAATCCACTATATAGGATTAAATTGGTCACAGTCGAATACACAAATCCACTTTTTAGGATTAAATTGGCAACATAGGAGTAACTCCTACCATACAGAATCCTTTAAACTCCCAAATACCGAACTTCATGATAGTTGAGGGACCAATCACCTAACATGGGTTTTGGCCAGCATATAGCTCCCCTCTCTTGCTTGTATTCGAATAATTTCCAGCCTCAATCTATCATACAAGTGTTATTTGAGTTCCCTATTGAGTCAATCTAACGACATTGTTTAATAGATCTTATTTTCACTATATTTTGATACTATCTAATCACTTTACTTATAAGTACGGATTTGGGTCATTACAGCTAGAGTCACCAAATTTAACTCCTTTGCTAATATGTATGTTGATCACAAAATCAGTGACATGTGCGCTAATGTGGACATAGGACAACGAGAGTGTCATCCATTTGCCAAATAACCCAAAATTAGCTCTTTGTCAATAGGAACAAGTTGCACGTTCCGTCCCACAAGTCTGAGGATCATGTCCTACCGGTCTCATTTTTTTCTCCATCAACAAGGCATATATCTTATCCCATGGTCCTGTTTTTTTGGCACTATGTAGGATGCTAATTTGTAATTTGAACCGTTCAACATTTTCATAGAACTGATAAACCTCAAAATGCGAAGTTTCTTATCTTACATCCCCATAGATTTAAAGAAATATGTGAAAATCACAAAATGACCTAAGCCTGTTTTTTCTCATTTTCTTCACTATTATGGCCCCCAAGTAATGATCCAAACCATGCATTATTCTCATAGAAATGATAACCCTATGGCGTAAAGTTTCATATCTTAGATCCTCATTTATTTTGAGAAACATGTAAAAGACACAAAAACAACTGAATCCCCTTCATGATTTTCTGATCTTTGGTGGGCCTCCAACTCCAATTCATGATCCAACCTATTCAAGAGTCTCATAGAAATTAAACCTAAGTGCATGAAGTTCCATACATTAGATCCTTATAGATTTTGAGAAATATGCGAAAAAAATCCCACATTTTGATTTCTGCACATTTGTCGGCCCCTGAACTGTTCAATTTATTTGAGACCCACTTTTTCATTTGTGAAAATGTGTTGGGGTCCTGGATCTCATTATATTGTACTGAAACTGAAATAGATCCTTTCTTCCTCTTCTTTTCACGTGCCTGTACTTTAACTTCTTAGTTTTTGTATATTTACACATCTAGTTGTAAAACGAATGTGGTAAAATGAACTGCACGTGAAATGGATATGAGAAGGGTGCTTCTAAACAAATGTTGTAATATGATCAACTTTTGTAAATTTTACATTTGAAAAACTTATATATGTAAGTTTTTACATATGTAATTTTCATTTTCATATCCCATGCATTAAAAACAAACGACCCTTTAGCTACACCATTTTTTATTCTCATTTTGGGAATAGTTATTCCAAACAAATGTGGAATAGATATTAACTCATTTCACCCCCATCACCTCATAACTAGGAATTTATTGGAAAGACATTTTATATAATGGTCTATGGTACCCGGACAAATACCAATGATGGTACTGGATACTGCAATGATACTTGTGGATAAGTAGCATATCCTATTGTGCGAACTCTGTCAGTTCATATGGTTTAATTAGTTTTTCATATGGTTTTCTGCAGCATAAAAATTCTAGAAAGCAATGCAAATAATGATAATTTCATGAATTTAGAATTTGTTTCAAAGATAATAATCAAACTTCATTTAAAGATCTCAGCATGAGATATAAAACTCATGTTATGGATAGGATAACCACATCTATTTCCATGCCTTGGATTTAGAAGTGCAGTGTTGATTCTCTGATCCTCGTATCTGTATGCACATCCACATCCATTTCTGGCCATCGTAGAAAGGAATGCATGGTCCAGCCTTAAATGTGGTAACTCATTGAATTGGTAGGGTCCATCATGGATGGGCCATATGCTCCAATATATGCTTATCAATGAAAGTGGTGAATTGAAACCAATTGTCCACATTTGAAGGGGATCAGATTGAACAGTTCGGAATCATGTGAATGACGTTTTCTGGCAGTTCGCAACCACCGTGGCCCAATTATATGAAGCTTTGAGAATCCTCTTTGATCGATTTAAACTCTACTCATGTTCTCACTTATGTAACAACATTCAGAGTTTTGCAAAAAGAGATGCTCCCAACTTTTATCATGCAACAGTCGTGCAGGTTTTCCACAAGGATCAGCAGAGATATTCTCACTGATGCAGCACATGGGATGTGAACCAGACAGGGCTTCATATAACATTATGGTAGACGCATATGGAAGAGCTGGTCTTCACGAAGGTAAAGCAGTTCGGATGATATTCTTGCAATATGTATCTTCTTCTTAGGGTCATCATTAGATGAATAGGTCTAATCTTATTATCATTTATGCAAGCATACACATGTAGTATTTTGCAAATTGAAATGAACTGGGATAGGGACCAGGCTTGACCAGAACCAGACACAATCACATTCACATGTCTTAACTTTGAACCATTTTTTTCGGAAAGACCCTGAACTTATCCGGTTTGCTAAACACCATTTTTCCAGTTAAAGCTGATGGTTCAATTGGCACTTCAATTACGCATTTTACATATGCTATGTATATTTTTATTTAAAAATACTTGACCTCTCAACCAGTACAAAACAATCGTTCAACCGATCATCATTGTCATCATCATCAAAGCCTTGTCTTGATTATATTGAGCCCACTAAATGAATTATGTTTCACCATTCTAGTCCATCTTGGGCCAAATCCTCGGATTGGTTGCCTTTCTTCATATCTATCCTTACTACTTTCATCCGTCTCCTCTTTGGCCTACCCTTTCATTCGTTCCACTAATAAAAGACTGAAATAACCACATTTCTCGTTAAGTATAATTTGCATCGTCACGCCCCCGAGATTAGGTCGGATCCTAACCCGATCTTAAGAGCGTGATAATCGAGGCCTGTTAACATTTTCTATCCAATTACCTTTGTGGCCCCAATTCCGGGTGGATCGAAGTCCTCGGTGAGGTTATGAATGATGATCGGTCACCAAAATCAAATTGCGGAAACATCAAAACATACAATCTGCGTAGATGGTAAGATAAACACAATACAAATAACCAGAGTGGAACACGTATCAAGAGTGCATTAAGTTCCATAAAGTTACCCAAGTAGTTTAAGTTAAGGTTTCTTGGCCAATGGTACATCCATGGCCCAAAACACATATCCAAAACATCAAAATAAACATAGTCCAAAAGGGGGTATGAAGGCTCTCCGGCGCACGCATGACATCCTCACACACTGTCATCATCGCTCCACTCATAATGTCTGCCATCCTGCAGAACCTTTGTGACCACCTCACCCTCCGGCTCTGCTGGGGGATTGGTACCTAAGCACCAAATGTAGTATCTCAAATAAACTGAAAAGTAAATAGATGTTAATAACAATATAATATGTGTCAAGTTGAATAAAGACAATATTAGATCATAGAGTGTCAACATAGTAAGGTAGGCATTTTAAGCATGAGTAGTACATGACCATACAAATCAAGTGGAGACATAACCCTAGCAACATACTTGAGCAAAATGGCAACCCTCGTAGGTTAAGCATGCAAACCTAGGCAAGCTCGGCAATCCAAAATGCAAACAGCGCAGCTGCACATTACCTCACATAATGTACATTGGTCTGATGGCGTACGACCACCTCCCGATCTACAGACCGTACCACACACACATACATACAACAACTTTATTCCATGGGTAGGAGCCCTAAACCGTGGGTGCCTATATCTACCTAGGGGTGCCGACTCAAAGAATCAGGGACCAAACCTCGTTGGGCATCACCTCATACACAGTAAACCAAACAGAGAAGACTACCCCATACGTACGTTTCAAACAACACACCCAGGCTCAATCGGGGTAGCCCTCGATGCCCAACCCCTCATTGAGCCCACACACATACACATCGAACTAATATAAGTCATAACGGACGGAATGGATACATGCTCACGTCATGTAGTATATGAAATCCCTAACCTAACGAATAGTTTGATTAAGGAACCGAAGGGGTAGAATACTAACCGACCTAGGTTTGGGTAGTCCATCACGGATAGAGTCCATATGGTCCATCATAGCGGACCCGTGGGCTCGGAATGCCTACAAGGTCATTTGGTGCTTCCGAAGTTATTGGTGCCCCGCGGTCCCGCTTGCCACTTACATGGCTCCATGTGGATTCCATTCGCAATTACGGACCACCCATGAAGAGGTGCCAAGCTCACACACACCTCACCAAAAGGCATTCCTAATCTATTAATTACCTAGGCCAATGGCCAATAATACAAAGCACTATTAAAACCATTGACACCATTAAACCCATTGAAACCATTGAAACCATTAGAACTCATTAAAACCATTGAAACCATTGAAACTTGAAACCATTAGAACCCATTGAAACCATTATAACCCATTAAAACCATTGAACCCATAATAACCATAGAAACCATTAAAACCCATTTTAACCTATGAAGCATCGACACAGATACGATACGAATATGTAGATACGTTATTTCTCAAAAAAGTAGGATACGATGCGTCGGGGATACGTTGAATTCTTTTTATAAATATTTTTTTATGACTATGTAATAAAAATTTAACATTATTTCAATCAAAATAGCCATAAAATATGCAGTTTCATTGATTTAATCATTATTAAACATTACATTCGATACTTCCAAGTTCAAAATCCCAGTTTCACCAACTACTACAGAAAACATAAGCATATAACCCAAGCAAACAGACAATGCATCTACTTAAACTTCAATGGCCTGACCACCAGGTCCACCATCACCACCTTTATCACAATCTTCACGAAAGAGCACGGCCTCCATTTCTGGTTCATCAATTGTTGGAAGTAGGTAGGCCTTTCAAATAGGTTTCAAAAACCTTTGACCCACTTGATGCAGGGATCAACTATCTAGAAGGCAACAAAACTCAATCCAGGATGCAATCCCTCAAATTCATAAATCATGTACAACAATATAACCTATCTAGAAGATAGAAACAACACCTAAACATGCAACCACGAAATCTACAACATACAAGGAAGTAGATTATACCTTTGGAGCTTAGTAGTGCTCTAATGGAGAAGTTGTGTCTTTCTTTGATGATGAAACTCTTTCACTAATCAAATCAGAATCTCCAAGACCTTTTGATCTTCCACGCTATGACCCGTATCAGATTCTCTTTCATCAAGAAGATGGGTGAGATCTCCAAGAGAAAGCTCTTAAGGAAACTAGAAGAGAACTAGAAGAGGGAAGGGAGGAAGAGATGCAACACTTGCACTCAAATAGGGGGCTGGTCGTGAATCCCTAGATGGAATAGCATGGAGGACGTCCAAGAGGGGATATATCTCCTATATATAGTCCTTCAAGCGACCTCTTTACCTATTTGAAATAGAAGTTTAACTCCCATTACAAAATAGTAACTTTCTCCCTTACTAGTTGCTATACAATCTCATTTCCACAACAATTAGTAACTTTCTCCTTTCTAATTAAAATAGAAGTCCTACTTCCATTAATAATTAGTAACTTACTATTACCACTATGAGAAGTCTCACTTCAAATAGAAATAGTAACCTTCCAATTCCTTCCTATTAGAGTTCAAGTAGAATTAGTATCTTTCTAATAACTTGGGCTAGCGTGTGGACCACTAGGGATTCCTTAGAAAGCTGGCTCCAACTGGGACACGCGACCCCACATCTCATGTGCAATCTGGGCCCACAGTTAATTGCAAATAACTCCACTATATAAATGCAGATTTGCAATACATGTCTCTTGTATGTGGATCTCATCCATACACATGTATTACATCTAGTATACTTGTGGACTCCGGTTCATTTCATGAACTATTATGTCATTCGTATTGGTTATGTGCAAGTATATAATTTATCATTCGTCTCATGAAAGGAAAGCATGATTGTATTGATAAATAAAGAAATTAATCAATTTATTACATCATATACTTGGTATTGAGACCATAAAACTAGCAATCTCCCACTTGGGCTCAATGCCAGTCAGGATTGCATCTCATGCCCATCCCGTCTACATGCTGCTCAAAGACTTTGGTGGTCAAAGGCTTAGTAAAGGGATCTGCCAGATTGTCCGCAGAAGCTATCTTGGTGATTGCAATATCACCTCTCTGCACAATCTCTCTAATCAAGTCATACTTCCTCTGTACATGCTTTTGGCTTTTATGGCTCCTGGGTTCCTTGGACTGAGCGACTGCCCCGCTACTGTCACAATAAACTGTGACCGGCTGTCGCGCTAAAGGTACCACTCCAAGTTCCAAAAGGAATTTTTTGAGCCATACTGCTTCCTTAGCTACTTCACAAGCCATTATATATTCAGCCTCTGAAGTGGAATCAGCGGTACATTCCTGTTTAATACTCCTCCAGCTGATAGCTCCTCCGCCAAGCATAAACACATAACCAGAGGTGGATTTCCTGGAATCATTGTCTGACATGAAGTCGGAATCTGTATATCCGACTGGAATCAGCTCATCACTGCCGTAAATCAACATGTAATCTCTAGTCCTTTTCAAGTACTTGAGGATACATTTTACAGCAGTCCAATGGTCAGGACCTGGGTTAGACTGATATCTGCTGACTAAGCCCACTGCATGACAGATATCCGGTCTAGTACATAGCCATAGCATACATGAGGCTACCAACAGCCGAAGCGTATGGAATTGCTCTCATCTTCTCCTTTTCCTCCGGGGTCTTGGGACCCTGATCCTTGGAAATGTGCACTCAATGCCTAAAAGGTGTGATACCCTTCTTGGAGTCCTGCATAGCAAACCGTACCAGTACCTTATCTATGTAAGCAGCTTGAGATAAGTCAATCATCCTATTTTTCTGGTCTCGATGGAGTTTGATCCCTAGGATGTAACTAGCTTCTCCCAAGTCCTTCATATCAAAAGTCTTTGCCAACCAAACTTTTACTGTTGACAACATTCCTATATCTTTCCCAAGGAGAAGGATGTCGTCGACGTATAAAATCAGAAAAACTACCCTGTCACCTTCATTTTTCATGTACACACATGACTCATCCGGATTTTGACTAAAACCAAATGATTTGATTGACCGGTCAAAACGGATGTTCCAGCTTCGGGATGCCTGCTTCAGTCCATAAATGGACTTCTGCAGCTTGCAAACTCTTTGCTTTTGGTTCCTAGCTATAAAACCGTCTGGCTGCATCATATAGATGTCTTCCTCAAGATGGCCGTTGAGAAATGCCGTCTTGACATCCATTTGCCAAATCTCGTAATCGAAATAAGTCGCTATGGATAAGAGTATCTGGATGGACTTGAGCATGGCTACCGGCGAGAAAGTTTACTCATAATCGATACACTCTTTCTGAGTATACCCTTTCGCAACAAGCCTGGCCTTAAAAGGTCTCAACTCTTCCATCTGGTCCTCTCTTTCTCTTGTAGACCCACTTGCACCCAATATGTTTGATATTGGCAGGCAAGTCCACAAGTGTCCAGACCTGATTAGAGTACATAGACTCCATCTCAGCTTTCATAGCATCTTGCCAACGTCCCGAATCTATGTCATTAATTGCTTCATCATAGTTACAGGGATCCTATTCCAGTTCTTCCTGGATTGCCTCATAAGACTCTCCCAAGAACGAGAACCTGTCAGGGGGCCTGACTATTCTCCCACTACGACGAGGCATTGGTGTAACTACTGGGTCTGGTAATGACGGTTCTTCTTCAAGTTCAGTCATACTTGGATTTGGAATTGATTGCTCTTGAATCTTTTCCAAGATCACCTTTTCTAAAGATTTCCGGTCCATCATATAATCTTCCTCCAGAAAAACCGCATTGGTGCTCACCAGCACTTTCTGCTCTCTGGGATTATAGAATAACCAACCTTTAGTTCCTTTAGGATATCCTACAAACGTGCATACTTCCGACTTTGTTTCCAACTTATCCGTCTTAACCTTTAGCACGTGTGCTGAACAACCCCAAATGTGTAAATATTGTAGACTAGGCTTTCGCCCAGACCACAACTCCCGGGGAGTCTTAGGTACAGACTTAGATGGTACGAGGTTTCGTATGTACATCGCAGTATCCAAGGCGTATCCCCAAAAGGATATAGGTAATCCTGAGAAACTCAACATAGACCTAATCATATTTAAAAGAGTCCGGTTACTACTTTCCGCTACTCCATTCTGTTGAGGCATACCAGGAGCAGACAACTGGGATAGAATCCCATTTTTTGATAAGTGTCCCATAAAATTACCAGAGAGATATTCCCCTCCTCGATCTGATCGAAGAGTCTTTATACTTTTACCTAATTGTTTTTCCGCTTCCGCTCGAAACTCTTTGAACTTTTCAAAAGCCTTGGACTTGCGGTGCATGAGTTTTATGTATTCATATCTTGAATAATCATCTGTGAAAGTGATGAAGTACTCATATCCTCCTCTGGCCCTGACATTAATGGGTCCACACACATAAGTATGCACTAATTCCAATAAATCTTTGGCCCTATTGCCCTTTGATGAAAATGGTCTTTTGGTCATTTTACCTTCCAGACAGGATTCGCAGACAGGTATTGGTTCTACCACTAATGAAGGCAAGATACCATCTTTGACTAGCGTGTCAATCAATCCTATTTAGGTTTATATAACCTAGCCTCAAGTGCCGAAGTTTTGTTGGATTAGATGAAGGTGATTTCCTCTTTAATGATGGTCTATTAATTGTTTCAGTATCATGTATCTCATACATTGTGGGAGTTAACAAATAAAGCCCATTGGTTACCTTGCCAGAACATACAAAAGTACCATTCCTCTTTATGACAACTTCAGTACCAAAAGTAACGGAATAACTTTTATTCACCAAACTAAAAACTGAAATTAAATTCTGCCATAAAGACGGTACATATAATGTGTCTGACAAAACCAATTTATTATTTGAGAAACATAAAGTAATGACTCCCACTAAAACAGCCTCCGCCTTAGCATCAGATCCTAGGTTGACAATGATTTCGCCGTCACTAAGCCTCCTGGTTTCCCGGAACCCCTGCAACGAATTACATATGTGATTAGTTGTACCGGAGTCAACACACCAGGATTCTGAAGTATCAGTTGCAAAACTAACTTCAGAAACAAGTGACTCAATCATACCTGAGGTCTTCTTCTTAGACAGAAAATATGGACAATTCCTTTTCCAATGTCCTGTCATACCACAATGGAAACACTTTCTTTTTGTCCTCGACCCTTTAGCTTTGCTAACACCACCATTAGGACCATTGTCCACCTTAGGACCCTTCGGAATTGATTTCTTCTTGCCTTTTCGCCCTTTGCCTTTCGGTTTGGACTTGGCAAATGACTTTTCTGTCATCAGGGCAGTTGGCTTCTTCTTTATAATCCCTTCAGTCACCACCAGCTGGCTAGAAAGCTCAGCTAAAGTCAAATTCATCTTATTCATATTATAATTGACCTTGAAATTGGTGAATGACTCTGGTAGTGACTCAAGAATTATGTCAATCTGTGATTCTACATCAATCGCAGCCCCCAGTACATCTAACTCATTCAATGAGTCCATCATTTTCAACATGTGGTCCTGTACACACGCCTTCAGCCATCTTGGTGCTTATAAGCACCCTCATAGCAGCCTGTCTAGCAAGCATGTCTTGTTCTGCAAACATTTCCTTTAAGTTTGATATAATATCATATGCAGTCTTATAGGATTGATGTTGGTGTTGCAAAACACTAGACATGGATGCCTGTGTGTAACATCTGACCATCTCATCGTTTTTGGCCCACTTGGTGTAAAGTTCATTTTCTTCCTGTAATGCTTCCGGCACTGGCTCATCAAGGGGGGGGGGGGGGGAAGGGGGGGGGGGTTGATTTGGTAAGGACATATTTATATCTTGAAGCTATCAGGACTATATCTAGGTTCCGTTTCCAGTCTACATAGTTGAATCCCACCAACTTATTCTGGTTGAGGATGGTCGCAAGTGGATTGAAAGTATTTGAATTCATGCTTGAAATACTGTAGCATAGAACCATACATTTAATTAATGAATTTAAATGACATTAGGGTTTAGTAGTCTACCAAATTTATATGGAATCCTCATAACCACTAAATTCAGAATACATCGGAATCCCAATCCCCGGGGTATGCCTCCTTGGGGAGTGCAAATACCACCTAGATTGGTGCGGATCAAAGTTGGTTAAAATTGGAATTAAGACTAACTATCCATGATCCCCATCATTCATTATTATCTAGGTATCTCATACCAAATAATGTATGACTCCCGATTAGCTTCGGTTTCTAAAATACATGAGGCAAATCCTTGGGGATACTACATCATTATTTTAGTTAAGTGTGATCCACCAACTAGCATTGCATGACAACCGTTGCGGGCAGCTCTTCCTTGGGAGTGGGTCCCCTCCCCGTCTCACCAACACTATCCATAGGAGATCCATATCTAGTAACAGGAGAAATAAAAGCCCTCCGTGGGGAACGTCATTCTCAAGATGGCGCGAGGCTAATACTTTCCTTACAATGGACCTATGATGGAAAACCATGGGGATTTCTCAATTTAAATGCCCCGCTCCCACTTAATATTTTATAATTGAGGATTTCCTTGTAAGGTATTAAGGCCCACATATATATATATATTATATGAACATCAAATCATCTCATGATATGATCAAAGATTGGTTCCAAGTCAAGTTATTTTAAGGAAAGTCCAGTTTCTTAAATTAGTGTTACCAATGTGTCCATCTCATGGGTCATCAACACTAATTAGAACTCTTTCCAAAAATTAATTTGATTTGACCAATTTTAGTAACTTGCTATGTTTGGATCAGATTTGGAAACATTCTAAATTAAGCATTCATCCATAAATAGAAAGTGCTAAAATTAGAAACTAGTCCTCTCCTCCACATGGCCCTAGCGGAATAATCTAGACTTTCCAAAACTTTGGAATTCCTCAAACTCTTTGGGCAACTCCAAAACACTTTTGGTATTCTTCAAGCTCTTTGATTAGGAGTCCAACATCGCTTTCCTTCTTCGTCTCGTACATCGCCAGAATTTACAAATTTAGAAAAATTACATAAATTCCTATGCCTCGATTATGAGACTTACATGGTAATCTGAACATGGAAATAAAAGGACTATAGGGAAATTCATCATGCCTTGCACTTTTACGGGAAACCAAGGAAACCATGATGCCCTTTACACTTAGCCTTAAATAAACCAATAACCATAAATAGAAAGCAAAAGACTTGTGGGTCATATGGAGAGGACATGATCATCTGCAAGTTAGTATCTCATACAACCATACAAATCACAAAATTAGGCTGCCAAATAATGCTGGAAAAATAGGATGTAAAAGAAGACCCGAAACTGAAAAATCCAATTTTTGCAACCTGCTGTGCAGTGTCCTCGGTCGACCGGCCAGAGGGCTCGGGGCTCGGTCGACCGACCTGCAGGTGCTCGGTTGACCGAACACGGGTCTCAGTCGACCGAGCTGACGGAAACCTGCAACTTGGGTTTCTGCAGTTCGTGTCCAATCTTCACCAAATCACTTCTAAAGTGTTCCAATGGCTTCCTACCATCCTTCCATCATTATTAAACCCTTTTGTGACTATCCAAACATGAATGTACTATTAAACCAAGTAAATTCATCAAAAAACGATCCTTACATAGCCCTTGCTCGATCCTCTTCGCATCTCATGCAAAGATTAGAACAAGCTTACTGATTTAACATGATTAGAGATGAGGTATGGCTCTAATACCAATTGTTGGAAGTAGGTAGGCCTTTCAGATAGGTTTCAAAAACTTTTGACCCACTCGATGCAGGGATCAACTATCTAGAAGGCAATAGAACCCAATCCAGGATACTTCCATTAATAATTAGTAACTTACTATTACCACTATGAGAAGTCTCACTTCAAATAGAAATAAAAACCTTCCAATTCCTTCCTATTAGAGTTCAAGTAAAATTAGTATCTTTCTAATAACTTGGGCTAGCGTGGGGACCACTAGGGATTCCTTAGAAAGCTGGCTCCAACAGGGACACGCGACCTCACATCTCATGTGCAATCCGGGCCCACAATTAATTGCAAATAACTCCACTATATAAATGCAATTGCACTCCAATCTTAGGAATATATTACAATGAGGACCTTAAACTTTCCAATTACCACAAGTAGGCCCCTCCATCTATATCGATGGATCATCAATTGGACCTATCCACCAAATTAGATCCATATCTTATTATCCTTGAGCCTCAATTAATTGTAGTGATCATTTGGTACCGATCCAATTAACTCTTAATTGGAATGGGTGCGCACTTACCAATGATAAATCCATTAATTGGTACAAGGGGATATTAAAGATGGATTCCATCTTGACCATTGAATGTTCCCACAGCTCTACTACCACGTACCCAAATCACCGAGGTGTTGACCTACAATTGGCCTCACTCATTCGTGACTCAAAGCAAATGAATAGATAGAAACTTGAGTTCATCAATGTCTCAGGATTATGAGCCTATTGCTAGGGAATTATGTGAGCAGACCTCAAAGTAAAAACAGTGTTCATAAGGTGCTTCTCATGGTCCTTCAATGCATCCAATGTACCAGCACCATGATCCAGAATCTTACATTCTGATGATCGAGACAAATCACATTATCTCATAGTGATCAAAGTGCTGCAACCTTGTCAGATGAGATGCCCAATCTCATCACTGGTTGTGAAGATATTTAAGTATAAGATTTGCAATACATGTCTCCTGTATGTGGATCTCATCCATACACATGTATTGTTAAATGGGTTAGTGCTAAATGGGTCAGTGGGTCAGCCCATGACAAATAAAGCCCAAACTTGGGAGATAATTTACTTCACATGTACAACTATGTAATTTATATCATTGTCATATTAGGAGATGTAATTTAGATTAAGATTAGATTGGCTATAATCTAGTGATTGCTACAATTATGTAACATGTATAGCAACTATATTCTATAAAGGAACATCGTGAGCCCTCAATGGGATCATCGAATTCACAAACATATTGTTTCTATTGTTTCTATCTTCTTCTCTCCATACTGGCTTTGACATGGTATCAGAGCCCTGAGTAAACACAACTCTATACAGAGTTTCTGAGTGATCTTCTTCATCTTTCAAACATTGGCAGTCATCGAGTGTCTTCTCTACTCAAGGAATCTTCATCCACTGGTCTGATCGAGGTGATCATACGTGGCCCACCCCAGATCCACACTACTGCATCTGGATATTGCAACCAATCTGGTCGGCCACTCCCTCTGGTATTTGTGGGCATTTTTTGAGGATTTTTAGCATCTCAGAGGTAGGCTTTCTACCATTTCTAGAGAAATTCCAATTTCTGCTGTATCTTTTCATCACAGCCGTCCAAGTTTTTGGATTTTGATCCTTTTTGTGAGCAATCTGGTTTGTTTAGTGCGAATTTTTGGTCTTCATCATCCTATGATCTCTGATTGATCATATATTACACTCGTTGGCTGCTGCACCCTCTTCTCTCTGAAAAATCCTGGTCGCCTGGGCCTATTTTTTGCTTTTTTTTGCTTGAAAGGTGCTGCTTTTGGAATCTGTCTTCTCTGATTTCTCTGTTGCACACTTGGACTTCTCTGTTGCACACTTGGAACTCTTTCTCTCATCTGGTTAGCCATTCTTTAAGATACAGTTGGATTTTCTTGCTCATACATCTACTGCCATGGAAAAGCATGACATTGCATTGATTAAATTTAATGGAAAGAATTATACTTCCTGGTCCTATCAATTTCAAGTCTATCTTGAGGGAAAGGAAATGTGGGGACTTGTTTCCGGATTAGATCCACGTCCTAAGGAAGATGAGAAAAAAATACTCTCTTGGAATACAAAGGATGCCAAAATAAAAACCTGGATTCTTGGTTCTGTTGAACCCCAATATATCCTGAATCTCAAACCTTACAAGACCTCTAAGGAGATGTGGGAATATCTGAAGCAAGTATATCACCAAGGGAACTCAGTCCGACAATACCAGCTTGAACTGGAGATCACTCAGTATACCCAAGGGACTTCCTCCATCCAGGATTATTATACAGGTTTTCTTAATTTATGGGCTGAATATGATGAAATCAAATACCTCAATGTCTCTGAGGCCGCTCTTTTTGAGATTCAAAAATTAACTTCTCACAGAGACCAGTTCCTCATGAAATTAAGATCTGAGTATGAGATCATTCGTTCCATTCTGATGTCGTATTTGCTGCCACTACCAATTACACCCCGGGAGGGATCGCTCATCATACTATTTCTGCTTCGAAAGGACAACCTCCAGCAAGAGATCTCAGCAAAATCCAATGCTTTGGCTGCAAAAATTATGGACACTATGCCTCACAGTGTAAGACCAAGTTTTGTAATTATTGCAAATCGAATGGTCATGTTATTACTGAATGCAAAAGGCGGCCGCAAAATCGCACTCCACGAGCCTATCATGTCAATACTGCAGATGCTACTTCTTCTAGTGCTAGTCCTTCGGCACCAGTCATGCCTTCACCACCTCCTGCCACCGATATTGTTCCTCAAATCACCCCTGAGCTTATTCAACAGATGATCATAAATGCCTTCTCTGCACTTGGCATTTCAGGTAACCACCACTCCTCTTCCTCCCTATGGTTTATTGATTCTGGAGCTTCCAATCATATGACCTCCTCCACCGCTCATCTATCTAACCTACAACCATACAATGGAAATTTACAAGTCCATACTGCTGATGGTCAAAAGCTTCCTATTACAGCTACTGGTGATATCATTCATTCATTACCTCTCACAAACGTCTTTCTTTCTCATCTCACTACAAATCTTCTGTCTGTTGGCCAATTGATTGATGATAATTGTAATGTTTCCTTCTCTCGCTCTGGTTGTGTTGTGCAAGGATCAAGTGTCGGGGACGGTGATCGTGAAGGGGTCTAAGTGTGGACGCCTGTTTCCTCTCGTTCTGCCTCCTTCTCAGAATAATCAGCTTTCTGCCTTTTCTTGTTTTTCTCCTCAGGTTGTTTGGAGGCTCTAGCATAATAGATTAGGCCATCCTCATTCAAAATTGTTATCTTTGATGTTAAACACTGGTAGTATTAATGAAAAAAAAACATCTTTTCGTCACATTTCTGATGAGTGTTCTGTTTGCAAACTTGGAAAAAGCAAAGTTCTTCCCTTTCCTTCCAAATCTACTATGGCTTCAAATTGCTTTGACATTATTCATAGTGACGTCTGGGGGATTACTCCGGTAATCTCTCATACAAATTTCAAATATTGTCACTTTCATTGATGATCATAATAGATTCACTTGGGTTTATTTCTTACACTCTAAATCTGAAGTCTTTGATGCTTTCCAAAAATTTATGGCATATGTTGAAAATCAGTTTTCTACTCGCATAAAAGTTCTTCGATCTGATTCCGCAGGGGAATATATGTCCCATCCATTTCAAACTTATTTGCAAAAATACGGGATTTTATCACAGCGATCGTGCCCTTACACTCCTCAACAGAATGGAGTTGCTGAATGAAAAAACAGACATCTCCTCGATACTGTTCGTTCTCTTCTCTTAGAATCATCAGTTCCCGCACGATTTTGGTCCGAAGCTTTAGCCACTGCAGTTCATTTAATCAATCGCTTACCATCCCATCGCCTCAACAATCAAACACCACACTTTCGTCTCTTTCATACCGAGCCTACTTACACCCACCTACGCATTTTTGGATGTGTGTGTTTTGTCCATCTACCCTCAACCGAACGTACCAAATTAACTGCTCAATCTGCCAAATGTGCGTTCCTTGGCTACGCATCTCAACAAAAGGGGTATCTCTGTTATGATCCTGTGCTCAACCGTCTTCGCATTTCTCGAAATGTCACATTTTTCGAAAATCAAATTTTTTTTTCTACCCATTCCTCTCCTTTACCTTCTTTTTCTAATCTACCAGATTTTTCTGACTCGACTTCTTCTCCACTCATTGTTTATGATCGACGTCGTCATAAGGATATTCCACTACTGCCTCCCCCTCCAGATCCCTCACCGGCACCTGATCTTGTCCCTGCTTCATCACAAGCTCCTTCCTCTCCAGTTCAGCTTCGACGCTCTACGCATATCTCCAAGCCTCCTGACAAATATGGGTTCACTCACACATCTTTGCTTGCTGCCCTCTCCTCCATTGCTATTCCGACTTCTTACTTGCAGGCGGTGAAGCATGACTGTTGGCAAAAGGCTATGCACGACGAATTAACAGCACTGCAGGAGAATCATACCTGGGATATTGTTCCATGTCCCTCATCTGCAAAACCTATTGGCTGCAAATGGGTTTTTTCTGTCAAACTTAAGGCTGATGGCTCTTTGGATCGTTATAAAGCACGGTTAGTTGCTCTCGGCAACTGACAGGAAAATGGCATCGACTATGAGGAAACCTTTGCTCCAGTTGCGAAAATGACTACAATCTGTACTGTTCTTGCCATTGCTGCTTCTTACTCCTGGCCTCTTTACCAATTTGTTGTCAAGAATGCTTTCCTTCAGGGTGATCTCAAAGAAGAAGTCTATATGCGACTTCCCCAAGGCATTACGGGTGCATCAGCAGGCGATTGTGCGTGCTTATGCTGCTCTCTATATGGTCTTAAGCAAGCTCCACGCGCCTGGTTCGAGAAATTTAGGGATGCTCTCATTCATCTACAGTTCACTTAGAGTGCTTCTGATCCTTCTATGTTCCTTCACCGCTCCTGAAATGGGCTTACTGTCCTATAGGTGTACGTAGATGATATCATCATCTCTTGGACAGACTCTGGCATGATCACACATCTACAAGCATCCTTACATGAATCTTTCCATATGAAAGATTTAGGGCCACTCACATACTTTCTAGGCCTTGAGGTTCATCAGTCAGCGAAAGGTCTCATCCTTGATCAACACAAATATGCTATGGATCTCATTGAGACAGCTGGTCTTCAAAACTCCACTCCTGTAGATACTTCTGTTGAGGCCAATCTTCAGCTCGTGCACGATACGGGCGATCTTCTTCCTGTTGCCACAATGTATCGCCGTTTAGTCGGAAGTTTGATCTACTTGACTATCACTCGGCCTGATATCTCCTATGCAGTAAATATGGTTAGTCAGTTCATGACACAACCACGACATCTCCATCTAGTTGTTGTTCGGCGCATTCTTCGATATGTTCTTCATACACCATCTCGTGGTCTTTTCTTTCCTGTGGGTAATTCGACGTCTCTCATTGCTTATTCAGATGCTGACTGGGCTGGCTGCCCTGATAGTCGCCGATCTACCACTGGTTGGTGCATGTTCCTGGGGGACTCCTTAATTTCCTGGAAATGTAAAAAACAAGATAAAGTCTCCAAATCTTCCACATAAGCAGAATATCGTGCTATGTCGGATGCCACTTCTGAAATTGTCTGGCTTCGGGGTCTTCTTTCTGAGCTTGGATTTTCCCAATCTGGTCCTACTCCTCTCTATGCCGACAACACCAGTGCCATACGGATTACTGAAAATCATGTCTTCCATGAACGTACAAAGCATATTGAGGTGGCTTGTCATTACATACGTAATGAATTTGTGCGTGGAGCAATTACTCTTCCTCATGTTTCTACTGGCCTTCAAATTGCAGATATCTTTACCAAGGGTCTTCCCCGGCCACGACACCAATTCTTAGTTGGCAAATTGATGCTCGTGGATTCACCCGCATCAATTTGCGAGGGGGGGGGGGGTGTTAAATGGGTTAGTGGGTTAGCCCATGACAAATAAAGCCCAAACTTGGGAGATAATTTACTTCACATGTACAGCTATGTAATTTATATCATTGCCATATTAGGAGATGTAATTTAGATTATGATTAGATTAGATTGGCTATAATCTAGTGATTGCTACAATTATGTAACATGTATAGCAACTATATTCTATAAAGGAACATCGTGAGCCCTCAATGGGATCATCGAATTCACAAACATATTGTTTCTATCTTCTTCTCTCCCTACTGGCTTTGACATGTATTACATCTAGTATACTTGTGGACTCTGGTTCATCTCATGAACCATTATGTCATTCGTATTGGTTATGTGCAAGTATATAATTAAACACCATTCATCTCATGAAAGGAAAGCATGATTGTATTAATAAATAAAGAAATTAATCAATTTATTATATCATATACTTGGTATTGAGACCATAAAACTAACACATCAAGGGTGAGTTGTGCAATCTCAAGCTCTCCAACATCCTCAAACGAATCAAAAGCTAGCAATATCCCACATCTTGGTTTCTCCTTTCATATATCGTGGAGTTCTTCTTGAAAGAAGGCGGAGATTGATATGAATGAAAACCAAGTCTTCAGCACCCTTTGGTGTCGTCTTATTCCTTCTCACTGAGTGCACAAAGGAATAAGTACTCCAATTCCTCTCCGCACATGACGGCGAAAAAGGTTGCACAAGTAGCTTGAAAGCTAGAGTTTGAAGGAAAGGTGCTCACGCACCATAGGTGACCCACCAACTTTTAAGGATTTTCATTCTTTCTCTAGCAACCTCCATATCTCTATGTGGAGCAACTTGACTAGGATCCTCATGAAGCCAATGCTCGCTATAGTACCTTGAATAGCAAAAAATAAAAAAAAAAATAAAAAAAAAATTTAAGAATAAGGTTATGATTAAGACTAAGAGGGAGAAAAAAAAGTTCAAGACTAGAAGTCACGTTGAATTTAGTGAATGAGCTAAGAAATGGAGGAGTGTTGTTCTTGTTCCAACGATCGACAAGAATTCTATGCACCACTTCATAAAAGGTAGATGTCTCATCGAGTCTCTTTCCTTCATGCCTAAATATTGCAACCTTCACTTTTTCTATCACTGTATCCCACATGTCACAAACCCTTAGCATATCATATATAGGAGCTATAAAAGAAAGTATGTAAGTCATTTTGTCCCACCAAATGTCATCTAACACAAACTCTTTCACAGCCTTGGCTCTCTCCTTATCATCCTGTCTGTAGGAATTCCACCTTTCACTAATAACCATGGCTTGAAGACTACATTTTACGAGCTTGAATCTCTTAAGCATGACAAGGACCAAAGAAAAACATGTATTTGCAACCGAAAGCAACTTCAAAGGGACAAATTCATTAAAAATAGCCAATCTCATGGAGTGATTCATGATAAAGTTCTTAGCAAACACAACATCCTCAGCCAAGTTCGTGATCCAATGACACTCCTCATATGTTAGTTGATTGTTTTCAATATTCCTTACCATAAAAATGTTTTGCGAGGCAAGGTTGAGTTTATGAACCACACATGGTGTCCAAACAATATTTTCAAATTGTGCTTCAATGAGATGCCCCGCACCTGCACAATTCTTAGCATTATCAGTTATCACTTGAATCACATTTTGGGGACCAACCTCTTCTATCACTTCTTTCAACCAACCATAAATGAAGTACTTATCTTTAATTTCACCTGAACATTCCACGGCTTTAAGGAACATAGGCCCACTTTCCGTCACCGCCATAAAATTAATCAAGGGCCTCCTTTGTGAGTCACTCCATCTATCACTCACAATGCTTATACCTTTTTCTTTCCATATGCCTTTAATTGGTTGTAACAATCTATCAACATGAGCCTTTTCTTGTTGGAGTAGACTTGTCCTCAGCTTATTATACCCCAATGGCACATAGCTTGCAAGAGCATTGTTTGCGGCAAATTGGATACAACTCACATAATAAGGGCTCCCTACTAGGTGAAATGGTAAGCCCGATGCATAGAACATCCTTGCAATCTCCGCATCCATTTGGTCATGCAACTTTAGGTTAAATGACTTCCCCAATAGCCATATTACTATCCCTTCCACTCCCACTCGCCTTCCTTTTTTTTTGAATCATAATCCACTGTAGAAGTTGGCATGATACTTTCTTGGGTGCATTTTTCCTCAATCTCTCGTTGCATTCGTCTTCTAACCTTTTCATGTCCGCAATATCACTGCTCTTAACTTTTGGACAGAGTACAACAACATGACCAGGCTCGTGTATCAAATGAGCCCTCACCCTTGTGTATGATCTTTTCTTGGTTTGATGGAAAAAGTTGCATTGCCACGACGCATTTCCTCCTCCATCACCAAGTTTTTGTTGTTTTGTAACATACCTCCAAAGAGGGTTGTGAGCATCTTCTTCAATAGCTAGAGAAGACACACTAGCACCTGTACTAGAATCCATATGACTAAACTTTAGTTGTTGGAAACACAAAATATTCACCCCATCGGGCTACCTAAACTAACTCCAAACAAACAAGAATAATCTAACAGTAAAAAAAGAAAAAAAAGATGGCGGAAGAGGGAAATAAAATCACATGAATCTGAGATGTCATGATCCGATCATTTCTCCTAATCACATTAATCTGAGATAGAAAAATCAGAAAACAACCATTGATAGTTTGATACAATCCAACATCAAGAATCAACAAACAGAAAAATGTTAGATTCGTTTTTTGTGTATCCCGGACGTATCTAGGGCGTATCCGGGCATATTCGTGTCCGCTACGCCTGGGATATAGATTCGTCCACCAATTTTACGTATCCGTGCTTCATAGATTAAAACCATTGAACCCATTGAAATCATTGAATCCATTAAAACCATTGAACCTATTATAAGTTAATACCATTGAAACCATTATAACCCATTAATGCTCAACATACCACCATTAACATACTAAGAGCTTGAAATAAAGGATATCTACACAATAATAGCAATGAATCAAGCATCATAGACATAAAATAGAGTTATGAGCATGTATTCACTTGCCTTCCCTTTGCTTGCTCAAAAACCCCTTTCTTAGAAGCCTAGGGTTGAGGCTTCTTTCCTACATGCCAAATGAGAAGAAAAACACCCACAAACTTGAATGCATGTTCCTATTAAAGAAAACAAGGGACTACATGCAAGGGGGTGGTGAAGTGGATACTTACTAGTTTGAAGAAGGAAGAAGAAGATGATGAGAGAGCCTTAGGAGCTTGAGGAAGCTTTGGAGACCTTGAGCTTGATGCTTGAGTGATGGAGAAGAGTAGAGAAAATTGGGGGGGAGTGGAGAGGAAAGAGGGGTCGATGGAATGGGAGTGGAAAGAGAGGTTTACATCTTTATTAAAGGTATCTTTGGGAAAATTATAAATAGGACCCTGTGGTTTTTGTGGGTTTATAACAAAGCCCCTAGTTAAATGGGTATGGGCTTATGGGTTGGTCTTGGGCAAAGGTGAGTTCATTTGTGGGTCCAATGCCATGAATGACAACCTACATCTAATGCAATCCACTAACTAATCCTAGCGATTAGGCTACTAAGCCCGATCTCACCCAACTAACCATTCAACTAGCCTAACACATAAAGACCACTAAACCCGATCAATTAGTCTAATCTCATTAATTAACGTCTAATCCCTATTTAAGGTCAGGGGCGTTACATGCATATCCTTGGATTTTGTATCGTATATTTACATAGGTCTATTACTGTTAAGGCAATGCCTACGTTGTTATTTCCAACAGGGAAAAGAGGGTTGTTATTGCCATCTTTATGTGATGAAAGATCACTGCACTGAACAACCGAAAGAGGTACTAAAGTTGAAAGTCTGTGGCCTTTGCATTCCTCTTCAAGAGAAAATGCATTGCATGAACGCTTCCGTATTCTTATTTCTTCTCTTCGTTCCTCCTCTTTTCCCCATGTCTTATATTAGATCTCTGTTTCCTTAAATTTGCTTGGTATCAGAGCCTTATGATGCAATGCCTATGGGCCGATGCAATTGGACCCTAGGCCCACATGTCGGACCCAAAGAAGTCTAGGTTTTGTTTCTTATGTCGGACCCAAAGAAGTCTAGGTTTTGTTTCTTATGTTATTTCCTTAATGAGTTGTATTTAGTATAAGTTTATAATTCCAATGAGAGTTTGATTTGTTTTCTAGTCTGGTTAGGTATCTTGGATTCTAGGATTTGTTTTCCTATATATACGAGCATTGTAGGACATTCGGTCGAGTTGAAGATTAATAAAAGTTCTCCTTCGTGGATTTATTTTCCCTTTGAGGTTTATTTCCTCTTTATGAGAGTTCATCTTTTCCCTTTTTCCCTTCATGCTTCGGCACATCCATCCACTGCGATCCATACCGTTCTCTAAGGTCTGCATCAATTTGGTTTTAGAGCAAGTTCAGATTGCGTGGATTTTAATTACAATTGATGGATTTGAAGGCGCCTTTGATCATCCAATAAGGAAGAAGAAACGGTGTGGTTCTTTTCAGGGTTCTCACTTCACACAAAAGAAGAAACAGAAGTGGCCTTCGTCTCCCCAGAAGACAAAGTGAGAAAGAGGAAGTAACAAGGATCCCCACCTTGGTACATAAGAATTTAGTGTTTCAATTGGAAAAAAGAGAAATTTATAGCCCATATAAAGAGAAAACGGAAAGTCCGTGAACCTCTCATTTTCCTTTTCTGAAAATGGCAAGAATAGAGGAGGAAGGAAGAGGAGGATCGAACGTAAGAAACCATAACATCCACTTCCTTTAACTCCCCAACCCCAAGTCCCATTACTGTCATCAAATTCCTCAACCCTCATCATCTCTCATTGAAAATCTAGTGGCCATTTTGAATGCTGAAGATTGGAATATGAAAAATAAAATAAAATATATATATATATATAAAGAAAAGAAAAAAAGAAGGCACCTTGTGCCGTACATGCACGCACCATCTGCTTTGATTATCTGTTCTTGTAACTTGATTCTTCGATAGCCTCATCTCCATCTTGTTGCAATCACGTCCGCAAACACTCCACCCCGGCCATTTTATGCAGTAAGGATCAATCATCTGATTTTCAGGAGTAGAAAGACAGAGGAGAGGAGAGGAGAGAAAGTAAGAAGAAAGAAAGGGAGAAAGCACTTGAGGAAAAAATACAAACAAAAGAAGGAAAAAACAAATGAGGAAAAGGAAAGAAAGAGTAGAGAGGAGAGTGGCGGAAAGAGAGAAAAGTAAAAGAGTAGAAATTGAAGAATGAAGGGCAGAGCTTTCCCTGTTTTGCACATACGGAGCACCGGGGTCCTGTGCTAGTTTCCTCAAGCAGGACAAGGTCCAGGTACAGATCAGGCCAGATTTGACCGAACTCGATGATGATGCCCAGCTCAGTGCCAACTCTGCCGAGAATGTCATCACTGACATTAATAGCCGGTCAAAGGCAAGTTTGACCAGATCAACGGCTTGAATTTAACTATAATTTTTGGCTCCATCCAGGCCTTGTTTGCAATCATTTTTGGCTTGAATGAGTTCGCTTGCAAGCCTATGACAGATGGCTAAAAAATGACACCATGTAGTTGGAAATGTGAAAGTGGAGTTGCTTTGACTGATTTGGACCACGCACTGAACTACATGATACATTTATTTCAGGATGCAAGTAACAGGTTCCATTACTATTTGGAATTCAGACCTTTGACCTTATTCTTCTTTCCCTATAAATGCCATCAACTTTCTGGTCAGTCAGTGATTCCTCAGGTTTTTCCATCTTGTACACACTTTGCATCTCCATCCTCTATATGAGTTTGTTCTGACATGCCATAGATTCAGGTGCTTCTGATCATATGACCAGTAAGAATTCTCAACTTCCTTACTATTCATCCACATACAATAGTAATTGAGGGAAAATTGCATACAACAACTCTAGAAATTGAGGGAACAGGGACTGAATCTTTCACTTTCTTTGTCACTAATATTTGATCATGTAACAAAACTTGCAATCAGTTTCTTATCTGTCAGTAGTCTTACAAAGTCCCTGAATTATATAATGGTTGTTCTATAATTTATTATCTTTATTCTTTCATCATTTATTTATTCATTATCTTTCTTTGATTATCCTTTTGTGCTTTCATTTTACAGATGCTGAAACCATGTTTGAAGAAATAAAACGGAAAGGGATGACTCCAACAATGAAGTCCCATATGCTACTCTTAACAGCCCATTCAAAGAATGGGAACCTCCAGAAATGCGAGGAAATTGTGAATCAGATGCATAAATCAGGCCTAAAACCAGATACGTTTGTCCTGAACTGCATGCTCAACACATATGGTCGGATGGGCCACTTTGAAAAAATGGAAGAGGTTTTGAGTGCAATGGAGAATGGTCCATATGATACGGATATCAGCACCTACAACATCATGATAAATATTTATGGACGAGCAGGCTTTCTTGACAAAATGGAAGAGATTTTCGATTCGCTTCCTAGAAAAAATCTAGAGTCTGATGTGGTGACATGGACATCTAGGCTTGGTGCCTACTCCAGGAAGAAACAGTACCAGAAATGCATTGAGATATTTGAAGAAATGGTTGATGCGGGTTGTTACCCAGATGGTGGAACTGCTAGAGTGCTTTTGTCAGCATGTTCAAATGATGATCAGATTGAGCAGGTTACTACAGTAATCAGAACAATGCACAAAGAAACCAAGACTATGTTTCCTATGTGATTCGCTACCTATTATCTTGTTGCATTCAGAAGAGGATGTTGATGCATTTCACTTCTGGATTAATATGTTGCTGTACTTCCTGGATAGAAGGGTGTTGATGGCCAATATGCAGTGCTGCAGGTGCATCGAGAGAGATGAAAGCCTTTTTGTACCAGAGCAATTGAAGGTCCAGATAAACTGTAAAGTTGTAGTGTCTCTAAGGTATGATTTGAACAGCTGACTAAATAGGCTATATGTGGATGGGAGTTGGCCCAGATCTTTCAAATTTGAAGATCTTAGCCATTGATATATCTGACAAATGGATGGTTATCTATATAAATTGTTGGGTTTTTTAGTTTCAAAAATTCTAAAGGATGTTTTTGTAAAAGTTGTTTTGTCTTTTCTCTTGTTGCTTTATGGGTTGTGTAGGCTTATGGAAAACAACACATCCCACATTGCTCAAGTTCAACTTTTGAGGTGGGTTTATATGTGTTTTCATTCCTTTACACTTTAAGAATAGTTGAAGGCTTTTGCCATGGGCCCTATGCGCGCACGCGAGCCAGGCCCAACCCGGGGTGCTGGGTCCGGAAAACGTTTAACCGGGCGTGCGTCCGCGACGCGCATCCTGCGTGTATATCGCGCGCAGGGGGGGGTGCAAATCCCGGTCGGCTGGCCTAGAAGAGGGACCCATATATTGATATAATATTTTTAATGATGATTTTAAACCTTCCTTTAATCGCTGTTAACGTTGTGAAATTAAACTGTTTTAAACCTGTTTTTTGATTAACGTTGTGGATTAATCTTTAAAACGTTGTGAATTAATGTGGATTAATCACTGTTTTAATGTGGATTAAATATGGCCCAACGGAATACTAATCCAATATATATTAGGGCCATCTGCGCATTTGAAAAATATAGAAAAAACCCGTTTTCCTCTTCTTCTACTTCTCTCTGTTTTTTCCCTCTATTGTTGAAAACTACTGGCTACAGAGCAGATGGTTCTGTAAAACAGAATGTAAATGGAACGAAAGTACCCGATTGGAGAAGGCTGCAACTGTGACTTGTAGGCGGAAAAAGAAGAGCGTAGATCAGCAACAGTAGAAGATCTGTGACCGAGGCACGTCTGATGACGCTCTCTTTTTCCGCCTACAAGTCACAGTTGCAGCCTTCTCCAATCGGGTACTTTCGTTCCATTTACATTCTGTTTTACAGAACCATCTGCTCTGTAGCCAGTAGTTTTCAACAATTTTAGGACGAGTTCCGCCCCCTGGATTCTATTCCCAGATGCGAAGGTTCTCAGCAGAACTGCCCCCAGGATACAACGGCCTTCTCGCTTCAGGCTCTGTTCGCAACTCAGGCCCGAATGTAGCAGACTCCCTTTTGTCAATGCTCAGAGGGAAAAAACAGAGAGAAGAAGAAGAAGAGGAAAACGGGTTTTTTCTATATTTTTCAAATGCGCAGATGGCCCTAATATATATTGGATTAGTATTCCGTTGGGCCATATTTAATCCACATTAAAACAGTGATTAATCCACATTAATTCACAACGTTTTAAAGATTAATCCACAACGTTAATCAACGTTTTAAAAACAGGTTTAAAACAGTTAATTTCACAACGTTAACAGCGATTAAAGGAAGGTTTAAAATCATCATTAAAAATAATGGCAAAAGGTTGCCATATCAATATATGGGTCCCTCTTCTAGGCCAGCCGACCGGGATTTGCACCCCCCCTGCGCGCGATATACACGCAGGATGCGCGTCGCGGACGCACGCCCGGTTAAACGTTTTCCGGACCCAGCACCCCGGGTTGGGCCTGGCTCGCGTGCGCGCATAGGGCCCATGGCAAAAGCCTTCAACTATTCTTAAAGTGTAAAGGAATGAAAACACATATAAACCCACCTCAAAAGTTGAACTTGAGCAATGTGGGATGTGTTGTTTTCCATAAGCCTACACAACCCATAAAGCAACAAGAGAAAAGACAAAACAACTTTTACAAAAACATCCTTTAGAATTTTTGAAACTAAAAAACCCAACAATCTCCCCCTTGTTTCAAAATATTTAATGAGCATTTCACTGGTAAGGTGACCAGGCTTGAACCTTACCGTCATGACATAATTTCAAACCTTTAGGAGTTGAAGTGAAAGAGTTCTTGAACTTCAACTTTTTATATCAGTTCAAAATTATGTCAAGTTTGATCTTGGAGTCATGAGGTCAGCACTTTACGGCCATGTGCTTAATCCCGGATTTCATGAGTGCTCTAGAGAATCTGCCCAAATTCTCATAGGAAGCGGCCCCACTTCCACACTCATATAGGTGAGTCTATCAAGAGTGCTCCTGCAGCTGTGCACCCCACCATATAGGCTATAGATCTCATTAAGAATTAAATTCAACCTAATTCGCTACAGGTTAAGTACCAACCATCAAATGAGTCAAACACAACAGGGATGAGTTCAGAGTAATCATACTCTATATGTCGGTACTTCACATCATCGAGATAGCTTGTTTTTCCCATTGAACCTAATTCTCGGGATCTCCGGTCATTAGGTTGGGTTCCCACTATTGATGATTTATGGGCTTAAGACCCATCCCTTTAGTTGTTTCTTTAATTTTTTCCCTTGCAAGGCCTTTTGTCAAAGGATCTGCTAAGTTATCCTTTGATCTCACATAATCAATTGAAATTACTCCTCCACTGAGTAATTGTCTCACATAGCTATGTTGTAGTCGCACTTGTCTAGACTTTCCATTATACGCGGTATTGTTAGCAGTAATAATTGCTGCAGTGTTATCACAATGAATAATAATAGGAGGAATAGGTTTAGTCCACAAAGGAATATCAAATAATAAATTTCTAATCCATTCAGATTCCATCGCAGCAGCTCCTAGAGCCAGAAATTCTGAATCTTTAGTGGAATGAGAAATTGCAGTTTGTTTCTTTGATTTCCAAGATACTGCAGCTCCTCCCAAAGTGAAAATATATCCACTTGTAGACTTAGAATCATCTAAGTCTGAATTCCAGTCAGCATCGCTGTAACACTCAACTACAGGTGGATAACCAGAATAATACAATGCATAGTCTATAGTATTCTTTAAATACTTAAGTACTCTAGATACAGCTTTCCAATGTTCTATACCAGGGTTACTGGTATATCTACTCAATTTACTGACTGCATAAGCTATATCAGGACGAGTACAATTCATAGCATACATTAAGCTACCAATTACACTTGCATAATCAAGTTGAGATACACATTGACCATCATTTTTTACTAATTTAATACTAGGATCAAAAGGAGTAGACACTGGTTTACAATCAAAATGATCATATTTCCTCAATATTTTTTCAATGTAATGTGATTGGGATAACTTGATTCCAGAATCATCTCTTATAATTTTAATTCCCAATATTACATTTGCTTCTCCCAAGTCTTTCATATCAAAGTTATGAGAGAGAAGTCTCTTTATATCTTTGATGCTTTCCATGTCAGAGCCAAATATAAGTAAATCATCAACATATAAGCATATTATAATTGTTGAACAACCATTAGATTTATAATAAATACATTTTTCAGCTTCGTTTATTTTGAAGCCATAAGATAGAATTACTTCATCAAATTTCATATGCCACTGTTTAGGTGCTTGTTTTAGTCCATATAGGGACTTTATTAATTTACACACCTTATGTTCTTGTCCTTTTATGACATAGCCTTCTGGTTGATCCATATAAATTTCCTCTTCCAAATCTCCATTTAGAAAAGCAGTTTTTACATCCATCTGATGTATAATCAAATTATGAACAGCAGCAATAGCAATCAAGAGTCTAATAGAACTGATTCTAGACACAGGGGAATAAGTATCAAAGAAGTCAATTCCTTCTTTTTGCCTAAAGCCTTTGGCTACTAGCCTGGCTTTATATTTCTCTATTGACCCATCTGGCCTAAGTTTTTTCTTGAGAACCCACTTGCACCCTAAAGGTTTAGTACCTAAAGGTAAGTCAGTTAATTCCCAGGTATTATTGGCTAAAATAGATTCAATTTCATCATCTAATGCTTCCTTCCAAAAGACAGCATCATGAGCAGTCATAGCCTCCTGGAAAGTAAATGGATCTTCCTCTACTAGATAGGTTTCAAAGTCAGGACCAAAACTAGTAGCTGTTCTTTGTCTCTTACTCCTTCTAGGTTGAGATTCCTCTTCCTCATGAGTTCCTAATACTCTATTCAATGAAGAAGGTTCTGATGTAAACTTAGTTTTAAAAGGAAAAAGGTCTTCAAAGAAGTCTGCATCTCTAGATTCAACTAGGCTTAGATCTTCTAATTTCATGAATCTGTAGGCAGCACTATCTTGTGCATAGCCAATGAAAACACACTCCCATGAGTGGGGTCCTAATTTAGGTCTTTTTGGATCTACTATCCTGACATGTGCTAAACACCCCCAAACTCTAAAGTATCTAAGGTTAGGCTTTCTCCCTTCCCAAATCTCAAAAGGTGTTCTATTAGTTTTAGAATGTAAAACTCTATTTAAGATGTAACAGGCAGTCAACAGTGCTTCACCCCATAAGTTTTTAGGACTCCCAGATGATATTAACATAGAATTAACCATTTCAATCAAAGTCCTATTTTTCCTTTCTGCTATACCATTTTGTTGGGGTGTATATGGGGCAGTACAAGTTCTCTTAATTCCTTTAGATTCACAATAGTCTAAAAAACCTTTTGAGGTGTATTCTCCACCTCTATCACTTCTTTTCAGTCACATAAACTTGAAATTTAGATAGTGCTTCATCTTTAGTTCTTCATAAGTATACATAAGAATACCTAGAACAATCATCAATAAAAGTAATAAAATAATATTTACCACCTCTAGTCATAGTTTTACTTAGATCAAATATATCAGAATGAACCAATTGAAGTAAGGCTTAAAATCATCATTAAAAATAATGGCCTAGGCCAGCCGACCGGGATTTGCACCCCCCCCTGCGCGCGATATACACGCAGGATGCGCGTCGCGGACGCACGCCCGGTTAAACGTTCTCCGGACCCAGCACCCCGGGTTGGGCCTGGCTCGCGTGCGCGCATAGGGCCCATGGCAAAAGCCTTCAACTATTCTTAAAGTGTAAAGGAATGAAAACACATATAAACCCACCTCAAAAGTTGAACTTGAGCAATGTGGGATGTGTTGTTTTCCATAAGCCTACACAACCCATAAAGCAACAAGAGAAAAGACAAAACAACTTTTACAAAAACATCCTTTAGAATTTTTGAAACTAAAAAACCCAACATAAATATGGAAGATTTTCTGGTGACTCCATATTGGAGGATTTAGATAGTATTTTCTGTGCGCCCTGAGGATTAATCCTGTCAGATTAAATACCATGGGGATACCCTTGTCAACTTAGAAAAAAAAAAAAAAGAATAATAAAAAGGAAAAAAAAAGATAGTATTCTTCTTGTATATTTGTGTTCCTATTAGGGTTTTTCCTTGATTTGTGATGCAACTTATGTAACTATTATTACTTGGTATCCCTAATTATAGAATAATCTTTCATCTTTGCACGAATCCTTTCTAAAACACGATATTGGACTGTGATTTAGAGTTTTTAACGGTGTTGCCTGGTATGTATGCGTGGGAGTGATAGCATTTGAATCATCCTATGATGTAGTTAAGTAAGGTCAAGTCAAATCTATACATGGGGTTCATCTTTCAAAGAAACAAACTGTTGTTGTAGGGATCTCACCCTAATTACCCATTTTGTCTGCCTCTCTACCCCAAAAAAAGGAAGATAAAAAAGGAGAGGAAAACAACAGTGATTAAAGAACTACTTGATTTCATTGATAAAATATTTTTTTGGGTCCAACACCTTTTGGCAAATAGAATTATCTGTTAAATGCACACTTTCCTCCTCATAACTGAATGAAGTTTTATCATTAGATTGGACAAATACTCTGTTTGGGAATTTTACTCGTGCGGTAGGAGGAAGTTATATTTTACATCATTTGAAATTTATGGTGATTTGAAAGTAGAGATGACTTTTTGGTTAAATGAAAAAAGTGTTTAGATGAATATGGTAAAGAAAACTGAGCTTTACTTCATAGCGTTTAGATCAAACAATAGCAGTAAAAGTAAAAAAAATAAAAAACTAAGAAGTGTAAAATCATAAATACCCAGAGGATATATATATTTTTTGGGCATTTGACCGATGACCTATGCTGGACTTGAGAATTTGATTCTAGTACTTAGGGTTCTTACCATATTTTTTAATCACTCGGTAATCTTAAAAAAAAAAAAAAAAAAAAAAAAACATTTTTTGTATCATATTCCTATCGTTCAAACTCAACCATTTTTTTTTTTTTTTTTTTTTTTGTGTCTTATATAGTACGAACTCAACCCAATCTTTTCTATACGAAGCCGCACAGACAATTTGTTGGGACAATTATCGTACGGACGGTTTTAATGCTGACAATAGTTTTAGAACAGCCCAAAAATGTATATTTATAGTAGAGCTGTTCGAGCCGTACGATATCGCAAGCTGCGATATCCTAGGGATGTAGGATATCCCACAATCACTTGAACAGTCAATGTATCTAATTTTCTTTCCCTTGATTGTGAGACCACCAATCCACCATCCAAACCGTTGGATAGCTGTATGAGTGTAAGAACTAATATCGCACCAAATTTAAACCGTTGATCTATCACGGTTATCAAGAAACTTGCAAAAAAAAATGCGGCATATAATTTATTCTTATAATTTGTAAAACAACGTGACTTTCTTGCAAAGTTCTCGATAACCGTGATAGATCAACGGTTCAAATTTGGCGTGATATTAGTTCTTACACTCATACAACTATCTAACGGTTTGGATGGTGGTTTGGTGGTCCCACAGTCATTGAAAAAAAAGAAAAAAATAGATTGTTCAAGTCTTCCGGCTTATGATTGTGGGATATCCTATATCCCTAAGCGATATCCTACATCCTTACCTGCGATATCCTACGGATCAAACAGCTCTGCAGTAAATATATATTTTCCGACTTTTCTGAGGCAATTATCAGCTTTAAGACCATCCGTACGGTAATTGTCCCTTTTTTTTCCATAAGATATCATACATGGCTAGAGTTGGACAAACTCAATTACCACCCTTTTTTTGTAAGCCCTCATTCTCTCGAGAAATGTTTTTAACACAAAAAGTTGGTAGAGATGCCACATTAAATTTAGTGCGTATTCACATTTCCAATATAAGAAAAATGTGAGCCTGGATTGAAACGGGGATTCCTGTTCCAACCAATCCCCACGCGCCAGGTGGGGAACTTGCCAACTCATCTTAAGACTGCTGGTATGATAGGATCCTGGAATGAATAAAACAAAGGGAAATTCTATATGCACCCCTTATATGTGCTGAGCACACCCACATCCATTGTGAACAGTTACAGTGTCACTGTTCACAATGGATGTGGGTGTGCTCAGCATAAGTGGAGGGTGCATATAGAATTTCCCTAAAACAAAAGGAGGTCTCTTTTACAAATAGAAAAAGTTCTATTTCAAATCAGAAAACATATTGCATAAATGAGTCTGGATCGCCCGTTCGTCTCCTCCAGTAAAAAGCCATTGGAAAGGTGCCTTCCTCTCACCCGTTCGTCTCATCCAAGCTAGCTCATCTCGCTCATCTCCTCTAGGGTAACCCATTAGAGTCTGGCCTTCCTCTTCTCATCATATAGAAGCACTAGCATGAGTTTCCCCTCAAAACTCTAATTTCTGTATGCTCTCCCGCGGTTCTGCTCCTGTTTTTTGGGTCGTTGTGAATTCTTTTAGGTGGTTTTCTTTCTGGGCTTTTTTTTTTAGATAATGCAATTCTTCATCAAATTCCTTTCCTTTTTTTTTTCTAGTGATATTGTTAGGTTTTTTTTTATTTTTTTATAGCAATTTCACTGTCAACATTCTATTTAAATGGGAATTTTTAGATTGTTGAGATACTGCTTGATGGGCAGTTTTTTTAAGATTTTTTATTTATTGTATACTCATTCTCCTTTGTTCTTGTTCAAGAGTTTAAAGTTTTTGATGATGGAGAAGTTTCTGCAACACACCATGGCATATGCTCTGGTCTGAACAAAAAAGTTCTCATGTTTCAATTTTGTGCGCTAAGATTAATAGAAAGAAGTTCTAACGGTTAATCTCATCCTATGACATTGTCTACTATGGTTTTGAATCATGATGTACTAAGGTTCACATCCGGTATGAGAAGGTTGTCTTAACAAAATACCGAGGTTACAGTATTTCGAAGGCCAAGAGTTCCCCTTGTATTCAATAAAAAATCTTGAATATTAAATGGCATATGCTTTGGTCTAAACAAAAAGGTTCTCAGGTTTCAATTCTGTGTGATAAGGTTATTAGAAAGAAGTTCTAAGGTTGCAGTCTCATCCTATAGCATCGTCCACTATGGTTTGAATCATGATGTGCTTAGGTTCACAACCAGTTTGAGAATGTTGTCTCAAGGAAATACTAAGGTTACACATTTCGAGGGCCAAGAGTCCCCCTTGTATTCGACAAAAAATCTTGGATATTAAATGGCATATGTTCTAGTCTAAAAAAAAAAAAAAAAGTTTGCAGGTTTTAATTCTGTGTGCTAAGGTTAGTAAAAAAGTTCTAAGGTTACTTTTCTCATCTTATACCATCGTCTACTATGGTTTGAATCATGATGTGCTAAGGTTCACATCCATTTTGAAAAAGTTGTATTAAGGAAATACTGAGGTTCCAGTATTTCGAGGTTCAAGAGTGCCCCTTGTATTTGATAAAAAAATCTTGAATATTAAATGCTAAGAGTCCCAATCTTAGCTTGAGCTTTTGACATCAATTGACAATCAATCAGCACTCAGCACCCGCATCCATTATCAATCTTTTGATGAACTAATATTAACATACAATCAACGAGATCCAACTCTGAGATTAGTGTGTTAACAGTTCCACATTCATTAACAAAATTCATTTTCTTCTTGAATTTAATTTGAACACTCACATTCAACATGAAGTTTCCCATCAAATTCAACTAATATAGTTAATATACAACATCTTCTTAACTAAAACAGTTGAACGACCTTAGCAAAATAATAATAATAATAATAATAATAATAGGGTTGAATGACTAAGGTTCTCAAAACCCAAAATATAACATTATCATTGTAATCGCTTGAACTCTCACATGTTTGCATATATATCGTCAAGAACTTATGTACACCACCTGCAATGAATATGAGATCAATGTTAGAAAATAGAAATAAATGATAAATCATTGGACAGCACAATAAAAACACCATATGGTAGGTTACCAGTCTTCATGAGATCAATGAAATCACCTTATAGTTTCAGCTTCTTCTGTACCCAATTATGAGGTGAATACTCTAGTGAGGCGATGAGCAGGAAGGCCATGTTTTACAAATCAACAAATAAGATGTTTCAGTCTCCAAAAATTTGGTTCTTCAAGAGTTGGACTTTGGTTTGATTGCAAAAAATTCTCTTCAAACTTTGGACTTTAGTTTTTGTGTTTTTTTTTATAAATTGTTTCTTCAAGAATGTGGTGAGGCCTCCTTGTTCAATTGGGTTTAAAATTCTCTTCTTTTTTAGCTTCGGTGTTATTCTGACAAATTCCTTTCCACTTTGATGGAACTAGACCCATGCCTTCATCCCTGAAGCTCTTAGACTTTGCCTCCCATCACAAAAAAAAAAAAAAAAAAAAGAAAGAAGAGGTCGAATATGATAGGAATTGAAAATGAAAATATAGTAAATTGTGCTTAATGTGAAAAAGAAAGGCAAGAGGTCAATGGTACTTGTCATCTTCTTTTGTTAGCACCAATCAATCAAGTACCCCACACATAATTTTAGGCTTTCAGAATAGTAAAAAAAAGTAGAGCATTAAGTACAAAATTAGAAAGACATGATGGTTGCATTAGTCAAAATACATGGGTGTATTTATAATTGAATCAATAAGGTGGGGTCCAAATATATTCTCAGATAAGTTAGGTGATGATGATCATATATATGCACATAATAAACATCCAGATCTGAGTAACAGGAACCACAAAGGGGATTGTTTAATGAAACAAGTCAATGGTTAGAATGCAACAGCGACAAGCACTATTAAATCCAAAAATCAGTAATCATTTTGGGTGAATATCATTTGGGGTCAATACAAAATTCCAAATTACATTAAACTATCAAATTACATTAGATCTAGCCGACCATTGTAACTACTTCCAGCAATACCTGAACTTAATGGGAAATGAAATCTTTGTAATGGATTGACAAAAGCAGTCGAAAAAAAGCTTTTGACAAGTGGGGAACTAAGGGATTTAAGCATCACACTTAATGCAGAACTCGATGCAACCACACTGTACAAGTGGGGTCCATAGCTCATGTTTTAATAACAATCTTAAACTTTGAGACTTTCAACCATTGATAGGCATGCATCTAATGATCTTGGCCATACAGGTTAAGGAAGATTGGAAAAAATTAACAACAAACAAATAAAGAGAGTGAAAAAATAAAAAAAAAATCAAATCTAAAGGTTATTCTCCAGATGTTACTGAAAAAAGTTACTAAAATTAAATATTCTATTTCTGCAAAAAAGTATTTCAATGCTATCATGGTAATTCCATCATATCTCACCTAGGCTGATGTGTTTGATTTATTATTTAGTATTTTTATTTAAGGAAGAAACTGTAAAGACATTCAATGATCGAAAACAGACTTGCAATTAGTCTATGCTACCCACTGGGCCTTTTAGATAAGAGTGATATTAATTACAAAAATCATATTGGGGGGATGTTGTCTCTAATAATATGATCTAAAGTCACAATAATCTTCATATCTTCAATGACTTTTGGTTTCTTCTCATTATAGAAAAATAAATGGAAACTCATTTCACATCAAATCCTCAACTCATGAGGGAGAATCCATAAAGATACTCGCTGAGGCATTTTTACAAACAATTGGTGACTAACAGGGAACCATCAAAGTAGTTGTGGCAAAACTACCATCAAAGCAAACGCCCATTAAAAGAAACTCATTAGAACTCTCATTTGGTGGATGTGACCATGTGGTAGGGCCAACCATTTTGGGGTGAGACCAAGTCACCAAACTTGAGACCAAGTCACCAAACTTATGAAACAATGGATTTAATTCACCATGATCATTGTCATCTTATTCTTACCCATTCAATCCGGGGTCAGCAAAATGCAAAATGCAGATTGCAAACATGTTGCTGTACTAATTGGAAACTATGAATTTTGGTATTAGGAAAAAACATTTAATGTGCTCAAATGCTCAAATGTACTTCTATAAAATATGCAAATTGCAAGCACAAAAATTTATAATCTGACTCACAGGCTAGAATTTCCAAGGTCTTTGCACAGTACCATCAAAGGTTAAATAAGAAAACATGCTGCAAATATTCTCTACTATGCGTAAAATATAGTTTTTTTTATTTTTATTTTTATTTTTTTTACTAAAAAGAGACAAAGAGATACCTCTGAAAGAGCTGAGAGGTTTGATTACCATACATGGAAGCGTTAGTAGAGATTGATGGTGTATTCTCCGGCAACAACTTCTTCATTCCTTCCCTTGGTCACTTTCTCCACAGTTTTGCAGCTTTGACTCTTTGGTGGGCAAATGGAGTGGTAGAGAGCCAGATTTTGTAGAAGTCGCAGGAAGGGAAAAAATGATGCAATGGCAGAGAGCAGGGAAGAAGGAAGAATAGAAGCAAGGGAAGAAGGAAGAAGAGACGCTTGGCAGAGAGTGGGAAAGAAGGGAGAATCAAAGGACAAGGGCGACGGAATCGTCTAGATGGAAGAGAGGCAAAAGGCGAATGAGATTGAGATTGAGACTGTGATAGAAAACGTTGTGGTCTTTAGGTATAGAAAACGATATCATCCGCATCATGTGGGGGGCATAATTGTCCAAAAAACTTGTATGAACCACAATATGGAGGTTTTAATGTATTAGTAACCTAATATGGCTAATCCAGGTCTAGCAACACTTTTTCGGTAAAAATCCGTAAATTATATGAACAAGAGAGGAAAACTAAAACTATATTGAAAGAACATAAGGCCCATAAAATAAAATTAAGACCATAAGAAAGATGAAACAACTCCATTTGATGATGATGATGATGTAACCCCACCAATCTTTAGTTTCAAATAGCTGGTCCAAGAGGATATTGATTCATGTATTAGTGAAACCTTGGCCCACAAAGGCCACACATGTATTATTGAACCATTTTCTTCAGGCCAAAGCATATGTCATTTAATATCTAATATTTTTCATTGAATAAAATGAGAACTATTGGCCTTCGAAATACTATAACCTAAGAATTTTGTTAAGACAACCTTCTCATACCGGATGTGAACATTAGTACATCATGATTCAGACCATAGTAGACGATGTCATAGGATGAGATCAACCTTAGAACTTCTTTCTATTAACCTTAGCATACAAAATTGAAACATGAGAACTTTTTTGTTCAGACTAGAGCATTTGTCATCTAATATTCAAGATTTTTTCTCGAACACAAGGGGGACTCTTGGCCCTCGAAATATTGAAATCTCATTATTTCCTTACGACAACCTTCTCAAACTGATTTAAATCTTAGTATATCATGATTCAGACCATAGTAGATGATCCATAAGATCATACATATCACCTATAAATGGTAGTGCATGATCCGTTAGTATATCATGATTCAGACCTTAGAAAAATCACCATTCAGATATATATAATGATCTGGCACAACATGAAATTCGCAATAATTACATTCATCACATTCATTTTCTATGATAGTTATACTTTTGAATGTTTTATATCCGTTCCATTCATATAGAAAAAAATTAAATGCCTTGGGCTGCACATTAGAGATTCAAATAAGAATGAACGTATGGATTGAAAAAATCATTTCTTGTCAAGCATATGCCACAGAACTTCTGAGGAATTTCCAAAAGTTTACTTTCATAAACTTCATCATGTGTCGCAGAAACTTCTCCATCATCAGAAACTTTAAACTCTGGAACAAGAACAAAGGAGAATGAGTATACAATAAATAAAAAATCCTAAACAACTGCCCATCAAGTAGTATCTCAACATTCTAAAAACTCCCATTTAAATAGAATATTGACAGTGAAATTGCTCGAAAAAATGACAGTATCACCAGAAAAAAGGACAAGACTCTGATGCATAATTAAATTATCTGGAAAACCCAGAAAGAAAATCACCTAAAAAGATTTGTAGCGACCAGAAAACAGGAGCAGAACCGCTGGAGGGTAGACACAAACTAGGGTTCTGAGGGGAAACTCACGCTAGTGCTATATGATGAGAAGATGAAGGCCGGACTTTGATGGGTTAGCCTGGAGGAGACGAACAAGAGGGGTTAGCTTGGATGAGACGAATCGGTGAAGGCACCTCTCCAATGGGTTTTTGCTAGAGGAGGAGAACGGGCGATCCAGACTCGTTTTCACATTTGGGTTTCTGATTTGAAACAATACTTTTCCTATTTGTAAAAGAGACGCCTCTTTTTGTTTTATTCATTCAAGGATCCTATCATACCTGGAGTCTTAAGATGAGTGGGCAAGTTCCCCACGTGGCACGTGGGGATTGGTCGTAATAGGGATCCCTTGTTTCGAAACAGGAGATCCGGACTAAAAAAATGTGGGCAGCAATGCCACATTAGTGCCTAGTCACATTTCCAATCATGTGCCCAGTCGGACAATGGGCCCCATTCCTATTGATTTGATATTTTAGCATATATCTTTTGAGAGTGAGATTCATCTTGAATGGTCCAAATTATATTTATATGAGCTCCAGATGAAGTCTTGAGTATGTGCTGCTTGGTTCATACTATTTTTCTAGACCTTTTTTTTTTTTTTTTAAAGAAGGCCGAGTTCATCCGTTTTTGTTTCTGGTGCATCCATGCGCACCCTATGCATCCATCATATATACTTTTTTGGTAGTTACTCTTCTTCATGAATTCCAAAAGGACCCACTCCTATTGAATGCATATGGATATATAGTAATTGAGAGTGCAAAAGCACTAGTCAAGAATAGGAGGAAAGAAATCCGTCCCCTTAGTGCTTTGTGTATGGCAAAAGGAGTTGTTGAGGAACTTCAAGCTTCGCTTGATATCCTAAACCATTCAAATAAAAAAGAAGAAGAGATAATGATCTTAAAATGAGGATAAAAGAAGACCTAGCCATCATTTGCTCGAATGCCGCCTTTAGATCCATGATGGGAACTGGGAAGGCCACCTTTGGTTATTCATTATGATTTAATAACTCGCTTTTGGATGTAACATTTTCCGAGGGCGAAAAGTCTATTCCTCTAAAGAAGCAGAAATGAGACCTATCCTTTTTGCGATGAAGGAAGCGAGAGCACGAGGGCTCTCAGACGTTATCTTTTTGTCGGATGCATTGGAAGTAATTCAAGCGATTAATGGTACCCGTGGTGGGCAATTGATTCTATTTTGCAAGACATTGATAGGCTAGAAAGTCTTTTGAAGTCATTGCCTTTTGCCATATCCCTAGGTCTCTTAATGGGGTTGCCTATAATTTTGCTAAAATGTCATATTTTCCTAGAACTTGTGCTGATTGGAACAAGAGGTAGTTGGGTAGTTGTTTGCTCTTTGGTGGTGGTGTTCCTTTTACCAAAAAAAAAAAAAAAACAAACAAAAAAAGAAAAGAAAAGGGCTGATAGTTTTACTTCAACTAAATTCAGGAAATGAAAAAACTCACTGTTGGAATTTGGATGTAGTTTAACCACCTCCAACTATACAAGTAAAATTCCCAAACTGCAATAAAAGAGGGGCCCACTGTGATGGATATTATTATTTTTCAGAATCCATTTTTCTATGGGCTTTAATCACTTCATATTTTGAAATGTGGTCCCCTTTTTTATTGTCCTTTTTTTATATAGAGGGGCCACCTTTGATCAATCTACCTTCACCCACCAACTCTCCCTGAGCGGGCACTAAGCCTTGTTACATATTGTTCTATACATTAATCAGTTTCAGACTATCATAATTAATTTGCATTATGTATAGCCATTTAACACCCAAGGCCTAAAATGGAGGGCTACGATCATTTTATCATTTTAATGCCAAAAATCCCATCATCCATGGAAAAGCTCATTCCCTTGCCATACCTCACTCTAATTGTCATGCATTAAGCTGGCCCTACTGTAGGTGGATATTTTTGTAAGGAAAAACGCCTAGCTGCTGTGGGATGATGGCCTAAAATAAAATTTGCTGGCCTATTTTATTTTTATACCTTAAAACTGTACTTTTCAATAAAAAAAGGTTAACTCTCTCTTCTCCTTAAAACATGTTGATAGCTAGCAAAACAAACCCGTGCTTAGCATTGGCAATCAATTCATAATATAGTATAAGCTTATCTATAATGAAAACACGGGATTGAGAACACAAAAGAGGACAATAATATTGTTGTAAGTCCCCAAATCTTACGGACTTGATTAGGTGAGTATGAAACTCATAATAATGTCGTTAAGCTTCTTTGGGAAGGATGGATTGCCTTAAAACCTGAAAGGAAAGGAGAAATAGAGATCAGAGACCCTGGCTGCAGTCAGCCGAAGGCTCTCTGATGCCTGAGTTAGTGCTATCACTGAACAAAGGATGGAGAAGAAAGGCAAAGTCTGGGTTGTATTGTATTACGTTGAGTGGCATAGCGTACCATTCTGGGATCTTTATCCTTGCATATATATAGGTGGAAGTTCCATCTGGCGCTCCCTTAGTGGGGGTAGGTGGAGATATTGTCCAGTCGGATCATAAATTGACTTCTCATATCATTGTGGATGTGATCGTCTGATAAAGACAACCCCTTATCATTATTCGGCGCCCATCTTTTCTGTCAGTATGTTCTGCAACGTAGCCGTAGCTTCATGGGAATACAATCATGGTCTAATACTCATCTCTGTTGGTCATACACCGAACTGAAGATGATATCGAGATCGGATATGGACGCATCCTGACACTGTTGCCGAGGTGCCTTATCCCGAGACCGAGGTGAGCCTAGCCGGTACTCTTACCGAAGCTAGCTGAAGCTTGGTGCTAGCTGGCACTGTTGCGGAGCTGGATGTGTCTTGGCACTATTGCCGAGCTTGGACACCGAGATTGGGATAAGCTAAGTCGGTACTGTTACCGAGACTAGCTCAATTCTGCTATTAGGGACTCGTCCCACACAATTGTCCCTAGCTCGTGACCTCTTAGAGTTCTCCAACTCTTTGAGGTCGGGAGTTAAGTAGTATGTCGGGAGAGTCTTGGGTATCAATTTGAACTTCGTCTCTGTGTTGGCTGATGACGTCTGATCTCTATAATGATGTCTGTTTGTCTGCCTGAGACAATGAATATTACGTCGGTGTCGCTTCGTCTGCCCGAGGCGATAAATAGCACGCTGTTGTTGCTTCGCCTGCCCGAGGCAATTAATAGAGCGTCTGAATCATAGCGGGAGATAAACTGGCAGTACCACGTGTCTCCATCTGGTTGGTCGTCAGGCGGATTCGAAGCGACACGTGCTTTTCGGAATTCGGATGGGCGCCATTCTTTCTATAAATAGGGTTTTTCCTTCTTCGTTTCTCTACTAAGGCATCCATCAGAGAGAGCGTTTCTGCTGCAAGAGAGAAGAAGCCCTGCCGGAGTTTTGTCCTTAGCGAGTCTGAGTCTGAAGTCGTCCTTCTCTCCCTTCTGTGAGTCTTTTTCCTCATCTCTTTCCTTTGCGTACCTTCCATTTCTGTTAGGGTTTCTGCATTAGGGCTTAGGGTTTCTGCCTTAGGGTTTAGCGTTTCTGCCCCCTACTCTTTTCAGTTTCTCCATTCTTAGGAAAATGGGAACCTCTAGGCATTGGCTGGACACCCTTGAGGCCATGGTTGGGTTCAGGGAGATGTATGAGATCCCAGACAACGTCCAGACCAAACTAGACAACCCAAAGAACCCTTTCGAGGGTTATTCCTTCTGCGATGGCTGGATGCCATTCCCTCTGGTCTCAGTAATCGAAGGCGGGGTTAGGTTTCCTATTCACCCTCTTCTTAGAGCCTGCTTGGCGACATGGTACCTTGGCCCCTTTCAACTGATGCCCAACAACTACAAAGTAATAATGGGTGCCGCCGAGCTCAATAAGATTTTGGGCATTAACCTCGGTGTCCATGACATCGAGGATGTATATGATGTCTGCAAGTTTGCGGGAGACGGTCATTGCTATTACCTCCGGGGGAAGCCAAAAATGGAGCCTTTTGTCTATGATTTGGAGGACTCGAACAGACATGCCGGGGACGATTGTCTGCACGTCTCCGGAAACTAGGAGTTTGGGGAGGCAGAGATCGAGGTGGAGAGATTATATAGGATCCCTCGTCACTTCGGTGTTCCCCCAAGTAATTATCGACCTCCTTAGAATGCTCATGTTATCCTTTTTTTGTTTTGCTGAGTTGAAGCTTTTCTCTTGTCGTGCAGAGGTTAGCCAGAGAAGGGGACCGAGCATGCAGGCTGGAAGAGAAACGACGGCGGGCTAAAGGCCGTGCGCGATTACCAGGGCCACCACGGGCGAGCTGCTTGGTCCTTACTTGGGTACGAGCCGAGGTACCATACGTACATCAAGAGGAAGGACCCCGTGCTCGCCTTGACCGACGTCGAGCGTCGAAGAGCTTCAGGCGCTGAGGCATCCAAATTGCCCGCCGGCTCGAAGACCGCCTACCGGTCCCAATTCGTCGAAGCCTACTCATCCCCCTCCAACCGAGAAGAAGAAAGGGGAGAGGATATGGAGAACCTTTTTTGAAGACAAGGGATCTTGGGACAAAACTTTTTGGAAGTTGAGCCCCTTCCATGCCTTCTGCTGCCGACCCCACTCCCGCCTCCGCAGCCTCGGGTAGCACCGGAGCTCCTTCTTTTGTTGCTTCGGGCACAGTTCGGCAGCGCTCTACCGAGACTGCAAGAGAAGGAGGTTGGGTGGAGAAAAGGCCCCGGTCCGAGGGCCAAGGCAAGGGAGCATGACAACGCTCTACTGAAGAGGCAAGGGGAGGGCTCCGAAGGAGAAAAGGCCCAGGGCCGAGGGCTCGGCAGAGAAGGGCCCTTGTCAAGCCTCGGCTCCTCAGCCTACGGGGCCGGCCCCGTGGAGCCCAAGCCTCCTACTCGGGCCTGGGAGGCTGATGACAGTGGAGGATCGTCTATCTAGCAGCCCCCTTGTTGTCGCTACTCTCGCCAATGCGTGTGCTCTTCCACTCGACATGTAGAGGAATAAGGTAGCAGACGATGCGTCGCTGCTGATTTCCTCTATGCAGTCGGCCTTCTCGGTAAGTCTTCATCATAGATCTTATGTAGTGTTTGATCCCTTTTTTTTCCCGAAGCGTTCTTTTCTTAGATTGCGTAGAGGGTTTAGGTGGTCCTGGATAGGACCCGTAAAAATGGCTCCAAGGTGGAAAAGTTGGAAGCAGAGAAGAAGAAATTTGCGAGGGCCTAGAAGGGGAGTAGCCAGAAGCTAAAAGAGGCGGAGGAGAAGAACAACAGCTAAGGGGCAGAGCTCGAGTTTGCACTAAGCGAAATCTTGAAGCTGAAGGTCAAGACCCACGAGCTGAAGGGCGCGGTTGAGGCTAAGGCGAAGATGGCACTCGAGCTTGAGGCTGAGCTGGCGAAACGGAATGCCTAGCTCGATCTGGCGCACAAGGAAAATGCCAAACTCCAAGCCTCAGTTCAAGCTGAAGTTGACACAGCTTTCCAGGACGGGGTGGATGCGGCAACAAAGTAATATGAGGCCCAAGTCGAGAAGATAAGCTCGGCTTTGTTCGAGCTTGGGTGTCGAGCTGCATTGAAAACGACAGGGAACCCTGAGGATCACCCTGTCTATCAGAACTTGCCCAAGTTCTCTAGCCCTGAGCCTGCGCCGAGTTCTGCCGCCACTCCCGAGGTTGCTCCAGAAGTTGTTTCGACTCCTCTGCCTGAGGTTACTCCCTAAGCTGCTACGACTGACCCTCCAGATGCCAATGCAGAAGCCCCTGCTTCTTGAAGCCTTTTGATGTATTTTTTCTCTTTCTCTTTTGTGATGGTGGAAAAAGTGTGAAGAATTTTGTAACTTCCTTTTTCAATCAATGAAATATAACTTCTTTCCCATACTTGTCTTGAATCTTTCTTTTTGAAAATAACATCCATGCGTTTGACCTCTATTCCATAACTAAGCCTTTAGCATAGATGTCTGATTCTTTGACCAAGTAGTTGAGTTCGAATCAGTAACTGGAACTGAGTAACCATTGGGCAAATGACTTCGGTTCCATAACCAGAAGTGACTTTGTCTAATCGAATTCGGTTCAACAACCGGAATTTGGTCAGCTCTTAAGTTCTATAACTCAAGAAGTATTTGCACCCTTGATGATAGAAAAACTTTAGTTGGTTCTGTAACCGAACTTAGTTTTCAGAAATAGCCAATGAGTTCTTCAACTGCATAGTTGGATTCACAACCGAACTAGGATAGCTGCCGAGTTCCATAACCTGGCGTGTTGTACATTTGGTCACGTGACTGAGCTGGCTGGTTCAGTAATCGAGCCGAGATTCTCGCCGAGTTTCGTAACTTGGCGTTTTGTATAGCTGGTTCCATAACCGAGCTAAAGTCACCAAGTTTCGTAACAAGGTGTTGTATAGCTGGTTTTGTAACCGAGCTGGTGCCGTCACCGAGTTCTGTAACAAGGTATTCTGCATAGTTGGTTATGTAACCGAGCTGGCTGGTTCCGTAACCATGCTGAGATCTCTGCCGAGTTCCGTAACTTGGCTAGAATTGGAGCTGCCATGACTGATGATGTCCGAGCCGTGGCTGGTGCTATCACCGAGGCCACTGCTGGAGTGTCATGATTAAAATTATCCGAGGTTTGGCTGGTGCTATCACCGAGGCCACTGCCGAAGCTTTGTAAGCCGAGGCTGGTGCTGCCATCGAGGCCAATGCTGAAGCTATGCAGTCGAGACTGGTGCTGCCACCGAGGTAACTACCGAAGCTTCGTAAGCTGAGGCTGGTGCTGCCACCGAGGCCAATGCTGAAGCTGATGATTGAAGAAGCTGAGCTGAGGCTGGTGCTGCCACCGAGGCCAATGCTGAAGCTTATGATTGAAGAAGCTGAGTTGAGGCTGGTGCTTGTTAGGGATTTTGTAGATTGCAATTTGATGGATGCATAATCATTCAAGCATCATTTGATTCACACACTTTCATTGATTTAGATAAACTTGAAATCTTGTTTTAAACATGCATGGCTTTTAAGATTTGTAAAAGTATCAATTTATGCATGATTTGCTTTTAAAACTTGGATGCATTTGTTTTTTAAAAGAGTTTTAGAAATCAAGCTAGCCTTTGGTTTTAAAGTTTTGAATCTTTTTAGGCTTTGTGTGTTTCATGTTTTTAAACCCCTTAGAATGTTTTAAAACATGTATTCAAGCTTGATTTAATGGCCCAAAAAGTTCCACCAAGAAAATATTTGAAATATGCAAAAATATGCAATTTTGGGAATTTTGGTCCCAGGCCAGAATCGCTGTGTTCCAGGTCGACCGGGAACACTGCAGGCAGAATTTGCCCTGGAGCACCAACGGTCATATTTCTGACCGTTGTGTGTTCCCGGTCGACCGAGACCTGTTTCCAGGTCGATCGGGGACTAGCCGTTGGACACTTTTTGCTATAAATATGAGTTCTTTCCTTTGCCAAAAGTTGGGAATTTTAAGGCCCTCCTTGAGGGGTTTTGAGGCAAATAGAAGGGAAATGAACTAAGGGATGAAGGGGATCATTAGGAAAGCTAAAGCTTGGATCAATGAAGTTAAATCACCAAGTAGGCTCTACTTTCCTTAATCATATGTTTTCATGCTTTGTTTTACTTTTGGTAAATCTTGTGTAGCATGATAAACTATGTATGAAGTGTTGTGTCCTTAACATGTTTTATGTTTTGAGTTGATTTATTGTTTTGGATACAACACCATTTGATTCAATCCAAGTAGTACTTTATCTTTGGTAAATCTAAGTAGATCATGTTAATGGAAACATCTTTGAAATTATATGTAACATGATTCATATACTTGGTTGAATCTATGGTTGTTGTTTTTCAACATAAGAAAATCACTTTCAAAACTATCTTATGTTTTGGATTCAACATCTTTACAAATCATATGTTTTCATGTTTTGTTTTATCTTTGGTAAATCTTTAATAGCATGTTAAAATATGATTTGTTGTATCCTTAACATATTTATGTTTTTGAATTGATCTATTGTTTTGGATGCATCACCATTTGATTCAATCCAAGTAGTACTTTATTTGGTAAATCTAAGTAGATCATGTTAATGAAAGAATCTTTGAAATCATATGTAACATGATTCATATACTTGGTTGAATCTTTGGTCGTTGTTTTTCCATCATAAGAAAATCTCTTTCAAATATATCTTATGTTTTGGATTCAACAAACTTTACAAATCATATGTATTATTATTGTTTTAAAGTTTCACAACTTGCTTTGCATTGATTGGTATATCATATTCAAGTTGTATTTATAATTACATATGATTTGTCCCCTAATTTCAATCAAATCTATTTTTTTATGTTTTGAGCTACATTGTTGATTTGATTGACATCCCTATGCATCACATGTTTAGAGCTAATTAATTTCATACAACTTGTGAATCTTTGACATCATTAACAAGTTGTTTCTTTTAACATGTGACTTACATTCTGTCACGCCCCCGAACCAGAACCCCGGGGGCGGGAGATGGGATTAAGCATAAATGTATTTTACTTCTCCCAGGATCCGCGTGTGTGAAGACAACACATTCTGAATATTTTGCGGAAGCATTTGTGGCGTTGCGACCCGAAGTCCGTGGCCATCGGATTCCGCGTCGCACTCAACCTTTAGCACAAAGCTATTATATCAAGAATCATATCAGACTGGAGTAACCATCACAATAAATTACAGAGCTGACAGTAACAGGATATTACATTCCCAAATATGTTCAAGTTACAATTATCAATGTACATTAATTAAGAATCCCAAGAAAAAGGCTAATAAAAGCCATACAACAAAAAGCTATAAACTACTACCCAAATGTGACGTAGCTCCGATGTCAAGCTCAATGTCCACATGACATAGCCGACAAAACAACCTGCAAGGCATGGCTCCACAGCCAACCAAAAACACTCAACTCGGGGCGAAGAAATCTGAACCTGAGTACCAAAAGTAGTGGGTCAGACACGACGGTCTGGCAGGTGGATGAAAAGATAACAAATATACTGAAGAGTAAAATATAAGATAAATCATGATACTCGATCAAATGCTGCATATAATTAAACGGGTGCAAAAGTCGGGAATCTCGGGGAAAACCTGTATTCATTTCAAGCATGGGTAAAACATGAATATCTAATAAAACATGTGTTCATTTACATCATCTACAATCATATATATTTGACAATCGGGTGTTCGTCTAAAACATGTATAAATATAGTGGTATGGCAAAACAACGTTCATTTGAAACTTAAGTAAAAACATAAATATACAACAAACCAGACATTCATAGCAGTCTAGCAAAACCAAAGTCCATTTGAAACATATGTGAAAATACGGATATTTAACAAACCGGGTGTTCGTTTAAAACAGGTGTAACCAAAGAAATCTGACAAGACTAATGTTCATTTAAAACATATCTCAAAGCAGGGATATTTAACAAATCGGATATTCATTTGAAACCGGTATAAACATAGTGATCTGGCAAAACAAGTGTCATTTGAAACATATTTCAAAGCATGGGTATTTAACAATTCGGGTATTCATTTAAAAACAGATATAAACATAGATATCTGACAAACCAAATGTCCTTTAAAACAAGGCACGGATATTTAACAATTCGGTTATTCCTTTAAAACACGTGTAATCATATAAATCTAGCAAAATCATTGATCGTATGGAACATATGTAAAAGCATGGTTCTTCACCCAACCGGCATTCATTTAAAACATGTGCGGGTACAAAGGACAGAAAACAATATAATAATAACTGAATTTACATTGGAGAATATTAGCACTTGTTTAAATAACAACTTTCATAAAGGAAACGAATCATTTATCGGAAAGCAAGTAAACAATATAAAACATGTCGGGTATCCAAGGAATCGGGAACTGGCAAGATGGCAATCACAAGAAGCTAAGTCCTCTATCACCGAAGTGACAAGAGTATAACGGGACGTTGGTCTCAGTCACACAAGGTGAGGAGACTCAACGTAAATCATATATACAATATAAATATACGGGAACGGGACCACGGTAGCGAACCGGGTATCGGGACGGGACCACGGCAATAACCGGGTATCGGGATCCAAACTGCAGCTGGCGGGACGGGAGGGGATCTCCAAGTCGGTGGATCAAACCGACAAGGTATCCAAGCTTAGTGATGCCGACTCATAGGTCAAAACCAATCGAGACGTATGCAAGTAAATCAAGTACAGTAAGTAAACGGGTAAAACGGGGGTGCTCAAGGGCACACTGTCACTTCATATCGGGCAATACATTTCGGGACAAATAACTGTTACTAGTGTAACTTCAATGCTTTCAGGGAAACAAGTAAATCAAGTACAATAAATAAACGGGTAAAACGGGGTGCTCAAGGGCACACTGTCGTATCATGTGATGCAATGCACTTCGGGACAAATGACTGTTACTAGAGTAACTCCAATGCTTTCGGGAAAACAAGTCATGTAATGCAAATCTCGGGAAAAGAGGTGAAACAATGAGCTATAACAATTTCGGGTAAAAATATCGGTTTCAAGATCTATTTAAGTGAATAGGGGTCCCGTATGTCGATTATAACAATTACTTGGTACTCCTTGAGTTTGAAGACATTCCGGGCTCCTTATGCACTTTTACTACTTTCAAAACTTAAAATGAGCTTATGGGTAGTACTAAATGTTACAATAGCAAGAATCAATCTTATAAACGGTCCATCCTAGGCATGACATTAATCCGGAAACATCGAGCAACCGATTCAGTCATCGAAAAGAATAGAATTAGCGATAACAAGGAAATAGACTTGTGTTTAGATATAAAGAAGATATCGCGTCGTTCCATCCCGTTCAAGATTGAAATGGATTGAACTTCGATGCCACCGAACCAACCGTGAGGCGTGTCGGCTCAAGACATTCTCACACTTGGTCAAGTGAGTCCAAGGAGGGTAGCCAAGGTCCACAAAAAAAATAAATCTCAAAACCCACCTGAAGGGCCGATCGATCGGCCGAAATTTCTGTACCAGAAATACACAGGGTCCGATCGATCGGCCCAAAAAGCCTTACTGTTAAAAGACAGGCCGATCGATCGGCCTGTAGGCCCGATCGATCGGACCTGGGCGTGCAGCAGGTCCGGGACACTGATTTTTTTCTCCTCTTTTCCTTTCCTTTCCAACACTTAAACCACTAGCATTTCTCTTCCATAATCACTTCAAAACCTCATTAAAACTCCAATGAACAATTAAATTCAAACACCTCTTTAAACGGGTATCAATTTCAAGTCAATGTAACTTATAAACATAACCATGAATAGCCAATCCAACCTCATTCCTTTTAAAATCATATGAACAAACTTGACCAAATGAAAGCACATTTTTCCAAGAGATTAACAAGAGAGAAACCACCATTAATATGCAATTTCGAAATCAATAGAAATATGACAAGAAGCATGTGTAGAAACATATATCACATTATCAAGAACAAGTAATAAAACTTAGGATTTTCTCATAAAACTTTGATAACATTGAAACCATCCATTCATCCACTTGCCTTTGACTCTAATCAAGCAAATCAAGCTCCTAATCACCTCTCAAGCTCAAGATCCACAATCTCTACAAAAACCCCCAAAACAAACCCTAAAATGGGTTAAACAATGAAATGACAAGGAAACTTTTCAATAATCAAGGTGGAGCTTCTCTAAGGCTAGAAGATTACAAATCTAGAAGATGAAGAAGAACACTTACTTGCAAGGTCCTCTAATGGACAAGGTAAGCTCAATGAAGTCTTGTGATGGAGGGTTCTCTTCACAAATGGTATCAAGGGAAAACTTGCAAGATGAGGAAGAAGAAGGTGGTCTCCATTGCTTGATTGATGAACTATTGGTGTGGCTTGGAGATGAAGAAGCAAGAAGAAGGAGAGAAGCACAAGGGAAAACCCTAGGTTCAGCTGGAACAATGGTGAATGAAATGAATGAAGGAGATGTGTTCCTCTTATAAGCAAGGGAGGTTTGGGTCCCACAACTTAAAGAACTTGGGTGGCTGAAATCATCTAATTCGGGATCTCAGATGGATTCGACGAAGAAGGAAGAAATGATCGTCGAAATATCTAGTTTCCAAAAAGTGTATGTTTCACGGATTTCGAGAATATCGAGTTTTGGGTACAGATTTGGTGTGAAAAGACTGTTTTGCCCTCAAGGCCAAGAAATCGGGTTTCGGGTTCTCAAATGGATACGGGATCAACATGAAAGTTGTAGGATTCCTCAAGATGAATGCAAAGGGCCAAAAACACAATACGAAACAAATCGGGAAAATCTCACAAGTAAATGCAAAGCCGAAAAGGGAACCCCCAAAGGGCCCCACAAGCTACCAAAGCACTCAAAAGCCCAAAACTAGAAGAAAACCATTCTAGCTCACAAACTCAACCCAACAAATACTAATCCCTCTAAAAGAAACTAATCCTAAAAAAAAAACAACACTAATCCAAGAGATTAGGGGTCGGGTTCTCACACATTCTTTCCTTAATCATAAATGTTTTATGAGCTAAAACTTTCAAAAGCCTTAGGCTTACATTTATGAGCTTTCATTTTCAAAATGATTGAGGACATCACACACACACATCATGTACTTTCATCTTTGCATTCATAGTGTGTGTGTGTATTAGATTTTCATTTTCATATCCGCCTATTTTAGAGGCAAATGTAATGAGCTTAATTGAATCTCCATCAAGTGTATTATAGACACTAACTTAGTGAGATAACCAACCTTGTGGTTGAAGAGGTTATTGCTTAGCCTATAAAAGCATAGTGTATAGGTTGATGTTGAGCATTGAAAAACATCATTGTAAAGGTTATTGCTAAGCCTTGAAAAGCAGATTGTAAAGGTTATTACTTAGCCTATTGAAAAGCATAAATAGTGGAAATCCGGTGGGGTGTTGGATCACAAGCCGGTAGTGGATGTAGGCATTGAGGCCGAACCACTATAAATCCTTGTGTGATGGTGCTTGCTTTGTGGTGATTGTTTTTATTAAGCTTCCGCATTTTATTTGATAATCATCACTTATGACTAGTTTAATTTAAAGAAGTTAAAATTTGTCTTAATTGGTCATAATTGGAGCTCACCCTATTCACCCCCCCCTCTAGGGTTCGGATCCCCGGACTTTCAGTGCTGTCACCGAGGCCGCAGCTAGAGCTTCTACCGAGTTTGTGCTTCTACCTAGCTGGTGCTATCACCGAGCTGGGACTCGAGGATGAAGACTTTGTATGTGAGTCAAGGAACTGTTTCCAAGATTGCTGTTTTTCTGCCTTGGTGGCTTCGTCTTCAACCAGTTTGCTCCTTAGTCCGGTATCGGGCCGGCTTTGTATAGTAATAAGGGCCTTTAAGTGGATGTTCCATAACAACCACCATGCCTCCTTGACGAGCTCGGTCGCATGTCCTTGGGGAGCTAGTTGGTAGTGCTTACCGGTTCATTGCTGTTCTGACCATTGTCAGTTCGGCGCAAATAAGTTTAGTACTTTTTGGTGTAGTCCTCCGAGTGCCAGTCCTTGATGAGTTTTTCAAGGTGAGACTTGAAGGCCTTACAGTTCTCGTCCCTGTGTCCATTCATCTTGTGATAGGCTCAGAACTTGTTTTGATAGCGGGTGGAAGGACCACCTTCATTGGCAGCGGCCATTAGAAGAATGGTTGTGAGTTGATCTTGCCAAGGAGCATGTAGATTGGCTCTTGGAAGACCGTGTCGACAGCCTTGCAAGAGGCAACAGCTGACGCGGACTTCTTGCCGCTCCTTGAGGACGCTGCTGAGCTCAATGGGGCTTCGTTTCGGTCCGCGTCCTGTTTCCGAGATGTCCATTCTACTCTGAGGGATCTGTCCTGCCAGAGGCCGAAGCTTTCCCGAGCTCGAGCCCCGTCTTCTTGTTCGATAAACTAGTTCACCCTGGCCATCAGTGCCTTCACCTTGATCACGAGGAACTAAACTAGGCCCTTTCGAAGCTCGTTGCCTTGCAGCAGAGCTTGTTTGAAGGATATGAGGACCATTTTGTCAGTGGTATCTTCCACTTGGCTGTAGACGGTCTAGCATCTTTTGGCGAACTGAGTAATGTTTTCAACCCATCTCATTCTGATCGCCATGAGGTCGTCGTGGCAGTCTAATTGATGGGGGGACTGATGAAATCTAGCTGCTGTTGGAGCTTTACCTCGTGGGGAAGGTTCTAACAGGGGAACACTCTGCTGGGGAGGAGCCGTTAGAAGGTTGTTCGCCGAGGGGTTCCATCACCCCTTTCAACGATGAACCTGACTGAGTAACAGGTCCCTCTACGCTTATCGCATCAGACCTTCCCCCTGATCTCCTCTGGCGGGGGACCGCTGGTAGTAGTGACAGGGCTTTTGATCGTCCTTCGCCATTTCTGATTTTTGGAGGCATGGTTTTTGTGAATGTGGTTTGATATCCCTTTCTTCCCCATACACGGTGCCAATTGTAAGTGCCTAAATCTTTACGGACTTGATTAGGTGAGTATGAAACTCATAATAATGTTGTTAAGCTTCTTTAGGAAGGATGGATTGCCTAAGACCAGAAAGGGAATGAGAAATAGAGATCAAAGACCCTGACTGCAGTCAGCCGAAGGCTCTTCAATGCCTGAGTTAGTGCTATCACTGATCAAAGGATGGAGAAAAAAGGCAAAGTCTGGGTTGTATTGTATTGTGTTGAGTGGCGTAGCGTACCTTTCTGGGATATTTACCCTTGCATATATATAGGTGGAAGTTCCATCTGGTGCTCCCTTAGTGGGGGCAGGTGGAGATATTGTCCAGTCAGATCATGAACTGACTTCTCGTATCATTGTGGATGTGATCGTCTGATAAAGACAACCCCTTATCATTATCTGGCACCCATCTTTTCTGTCAGTACGTTCTGCAACGTAGCCGTAGCTTCATGGGAGTACAATCATGGTCTAATATTCATCTTTGTTGGTCATACCGAATTGAAGAGGATACCGAGACCGGATATGGACACATTCTGGCACTGTTGCCGAGGTGCCTTATTCCGAGACCGAGGTGAGCCTGGCCGGTACTCTTACCGAAGCTAGCTGAAGCTTGGTGCTGGCTGGCACTGTTGCCGAGCTGGATGTGTCTTGGCACTATTGCCGAGCTTGGACACCGAGATCGGGATAAGCTAAGTCGGTATTGTTACCGAGACTGGCTCAATTATGCTATTAGGGAATCATCCCACACAATAATATTTCTTCTTTGCTAATAATAAAATATAATAATTCTTACAACAAATACTCAAAACACCTAAGAGATTTAGACTCTTATCTCGATACTTTCATTGTAATAAAAGACAATAACATTTTTAAAACAATAAAGAATATTCATATCTTTAGTTACTGTCAATTACTTCACCATCTTGTCCATGGCCATCAATTCAATGCTTGCAAAACCGTAAAAGCAAATGCAATAGCCACTTATTTCTATAATGCAAACAAGATTGTCTACCATCAGAAAAACAAAAGGCACAAGATTACCTAACATGAATTAAGTGTACAAGATCACTCCATAGTTTTCATATATTTTCAACATCTACCAATGATTTAAAATTATCAACTTAAAAAACAAAGCCACCTGCAACATGTTTTCAACAACAATTAGGAAAAATGATAACCAAGAACAACCATTATCAAAAGATAATGATGAGTCATGGCCCAAATCTACTCCTATTGTCGGTTCCAATAAATGCAATCTCTATTTAATATAATTAAACATAATTTATTTTTACTAGTAATAAGAAATTTTTCGATAATAAAAAAAGGCATTAAAACGTGACAGATTTCAATAATAAAAGGTAGCAGGATATAAAACCTTCGCACAAAAATTAAAAAATTTAAAAAATTTATTTTTCAATTTAAATTGATATAAATCCGAAAGAGAGCCTGGGAGTTTTTATATGCCTGTAACTTTTTATTGATACTATTGCTAAACCGATACATGGGAGTTTTCACATGGCAAACTTTTTATTGATACAATTGTACACCTTCCACTAGGTAATTAACATTAATTTCAATCTTCAACCAACTAATATATACCATTAGATTAATCAGTTGCACCTCCAATTGGTGCCTAGAAAGAGAGTGGATACATGCCAATCACAGGGGAAGGGAACTTTATGTTTATTTTTCGATTTTGGCAAAGGGGGGTGTAAGTGCCTAAATCTTACGGACTTGATTAGGTGAGTATGAAACTCATAATAATGCTGTTAAGCTTCTTTGGGAAGGATGGATTGCCTTGAAATCTGAAAGGGAAAGAGAAACAAAGATTAGAACCATGGCTGCAATCAGCCGAAGGCTCTCCGATGCCTGAGCCAGTGCTATCACTAAACAAAGGATGTATGGAGAAGAGAGGCAAGTATGCTAGTATTGTAATGCACTGTGTGGCATAGCATGGCCTACTGTTTAGGGATCTTTATCCTTGTATATATAGGTGGAAGCTTCATCTGGCGCTCCCTTAGTGGGGGTAGGTGGAGATATTGTTCAGTCGGATCATGAGATAACTTCTTGTATCATTGCGGATGTGATCGTCTGATAAAGACAACTCCTTATCATTATCCGACGCCCATCTTGTCTATCAGTACGTTCTGCAATGTAGCTGTAGCTTTATGGGAGTACAATCTGAAAGTCCAGGATCCAAACCCTAGAGGGGGGGGGGGGGGGGGGGGGGGAGGGGTGAATAGGGTGAGCTACAAGATAGTGACCAATTAAGATCAAATTTTAATTTCTTTAAAATTAACTAGCCACTAGTGATGATTTATCAAACAAGATGCGGAAGCTAGTAAAAACAATCACCACAAGCATACACCATCACACAATGATTTATAGTGGTTCGGCCTCAATGCCTACATCCACTACCGGCTTGTGATCCAACACCCCACCGGATTTCCACTATTTATCCTTTTCAAAAAGGCTAAGCCATAACCTTTACAACGATGTTTTTCTAGGCTAAACAACAACCTATCAATGTGCTTTTCTAGCTAAGCAATAACCTTTACAAGATTATTTTCCAAGGCTAAGCAATAACCTCTACAATGTGCTTTTCTTAGGCTAAGCAATAACCTTTACAATAGAAAGATTTCTCTCAAAGAAGTGTCTACACAAACACTCAATGAGATACAATTTAAGTTCAATACAATTGCCTCTTAAATAGGCTGATATGAAAGTTTAAATCAAGATACAAACATGCACAAACAATTAGCAAAGGTGTGTGTCCAAAGTGTATGAATGTTTGCTTCAATCAATTTCTAAAATGAAGCTCTTAAATGAATGCTTGATGCATTTGAAAATCTAAACTCAGAAAATGATGATTAAAGTTATAAGCTAATCACATGAAAAGTTCAAACAACTTGAAAGAATATACTACACAAGTTGTAAGAAGTTTAAAGACTAAAAACACATGTGATTGAGACAAGAATCTTAGCAAAACAATCTAATATGCCAAAGTGATTTGGTGTTTGCAAAACATCTCAATTAAAACTAGAAATCATGCAAATATGAAATTACAAGGAATTAAACATGCATGGTTTTTAAATGGAATGGAAATCAATATTAACTTGAAAGATATACCTTTTAAATCTCAAACATTTTGATTTCCAATAGCCCTCTAGCTTTCTCAGCTTATTCCTTTTCTTTAGGCTTCAATATGGTTCAAAAGTTTCACTCAACAAGCCTCTCAAACGAAGGGAATGAAATTGACTTTTATACAAAAAAATAGTCCAACGGCTAGTTTGCCCGGTCGACTAAATGACCCCCGGGTCGACCTGGCCCAACGGTCATATTGGCCCAACGGCTATTTCCCCGGTCGACCTGGACAGGGCTTGGTCGACCGGGTGCAGGGGTCCGTCGACCGGGTCAACTGGCCTAGGATGAGTTCCTGCAGATTTTTCAATTTTCTAAAGATGAAATTTGGAACTCATGGCCAGAGTGATTTAAGCATAATAATATGATTCTAAAAATGAGGAATGTATGCAAAAATGACAAACCTAGATACTTAACTTGAATTTCCAAAAATATGCACAAGGAACTAGGTTTACAAAGGTGCATTTTAGTTCTAAAACTTGCATGAATAAATCATTTGAAAATCAAATGCAAATGCAAGCAAGGAACTTAGATTCCAAAGTCAAAACTAAGATGCATGAGTGTGTGATCATTTGACAGTGAAAGTGATTGTGAATCCATCAAATTAGCAACAAAAAAAACCTAACACAATCATGGTCTAGTGTTCATCTCTGTTGGTTGTACCGAACTGAAAATGATACCGAAACCGAATATGGACGCATCCTGGCACTGTTGCCGAGGTGTCTAATGCCGAGACCGAGGTGAGCCTAGCCAGTACTGATAAGTCCACAAAACTAGGTCATTAGGTCATCATTTCATTAGCATTTGCGGACTTAATTAGGTTTAATTGCATAAAATTACACTTAATTTAATGATTACATGCATTTGGGGTTATTTTTGGAAACATGGCCAAAATAGGTCAAGATTCATTGAATTGCATGACTTTTGTGAAATTATGGTTTTTCATCTCATTTATCACCCCAAAGTTAGTTTTTTTTTTCATCAATATATACCTACTATTTTTGGCACCATGTGCTATTTTTGGAAAGTTTGTCATTTGGGTGCATCATTAGGCATGTAGGGTCCCATGCATGATTCAAGTTTATTTTCTTACACGTAATTTATGTTAAATTTATTTCTTTCAACTTGTAGGAGAAATCAACATGGGACCTACAATGAAGAAATTTGAGAAGAGAGGCCAAAGGAAAGTCTAATAAGCAAGCAAGGAAAGAGTCCAAGCATGCCTTGGACGTCCAACATGGGTCCCACACACCCCATTGCATGCCAACATAGAAGCTTCCATTTGTGCACAATTATTCCCGGATTTTTCAGGGGAAGCAACTTAAAATGGCCATAATTCTCAAACCAAGTGTCGGATTGGGGTAATTTAGCCACCGTTGGAAAGCTCTTTTCAAGTAGATATCCGTGGAGCCCAAGATTGCGTAAATCAGAGCTATATTGAGGGAGATATGACCTCGGAAAGTTGTCTGCTACAATTTTTGGTGGGAATTGCAAGAAATCTCAATATTTGGAAAGTTTCTTCCCTCTACATCATCATGCAATTTTTAGAGATATTCTTGGAATTATACAAGGAAGGTGTGTGCATCAAGAAACCTAATAATGCAAAGGGATCTCTCAAATTTAAAAGTCTTTCCAAAGAAAGAAGTTAGCTTGGAGCCTAAGCAAGAATATCTACATATAAGGAAACAAGAGCCCTAAAGATGAGGGATTCTTTACTAAAAAAGGATTTGCAAAAATCATAAAAGGGAGTCATGGGAAGGGCTGGACGTCCAATGCCTTGTAGTTGAAAAATCTTGGAAGTTTTCTCTCCCTCTCCACACCCATCCACCCTTTCTCTCTAAGTCCCTTTCTTCTTCTTCTCCATTCTAATTCTTTAGACATAGATTGAGAGATCATGTTGAGAGAATGATGAAGAGAGAAGAATCATAATTTTTTTTGTACTTCAAGATCAAGGAATAAAGACACTAATTGGATTGATTCTGCGTATTCTTTATGTAAGTGGTTTAATTTTCTATTTCTAGTTCTTTTATGTGTTTTGATTGGAGTTAATATTTCACATGATTAGATCTAGGGATTTGAAAATAAAATAAAAGGATCAAAAGTCGAGAGACAACAAGTAATCACTTGCATTAATTTTTTCCTACTTTGAGAAGAGAGGATTTCATCATCGCATTGTCAATACTTGTATGATCGTCTAGTTTCTAGATCTTTGGTACAACTTTTCCGCTTTTTATTTTTTCCACCCTTTTGTTTTTATTTTTTAGTTAATATTCTGATCATTTTTTTATTTGCAAATTCTTGATTTAGAAACCCAATTTACATCTTTCTATGTTTAGTAGAAACTGTCTTTTATTTTTACTTGCATAATCTATGGTTGGAAAGTGTTTCTGTGCATACTTCATATTTAGAAATTGTACTCGAACAAGTTTTTGTTGCTGAAATCACAAGATTATCAACTGATTAGAAAGACTAAATTCGGACCTGGTATGTGAATAGTGAAAAATCCTGCACAGTTTCAGCAGAATTGAACCAACTGTGTTGCAAAAGTGCGTGATTTAAAAACCAGTTAAACGTAAATTTTTTGATCCAAAAAATAGCAGATTTAAAGTATGGTAATTGGACTTTGAAATCCCAGAATTTCAGCCAAAAATAAACTTGGGAACCGTGTGAACCAGAGGCTCAAACGGGGGTAGTTGGTAAGCATGCGTTCAGATTTCAGCAGCTTAACTAGGTCAAGTAGGCATTTTAGGAGATCATATCTTTTTCGTTTTAAGTCCTTTTTCCATTCTTTTTTTTTTTTTTTGTGTTCATGCATCATCAGAGTATTGATTGCAGCCATTATATTTAGGTTTATATCATCTTAGATTAGTCGTACAGTCCAACGAAATTGGACATGTGCAAGAGTTTCCATACTTGGAATGTTTTTACAGCATGCATCATATTTTTAGAAACTTACATAAAATTGCTTTTGGGCATTATAGATCGTTCATATTTGCATAAAACCTGATTTTGGTAATTAGGATCTAATTTAGGAAATTTTATTTTGATTTATTTTATATTAAATTGGTTGTTTGATTTGTGTATTCTTTTGCAGGTTTTTGTTTAATTAGTATTATCTAGATTAGGTTTCCTTATTTAAATTAGTGTTTTTAGTTTGTTTTGAAAGTTGATGTAATTTAAATAGTTTCCTTTTAGGCTAGATTCCGTATTTATTTAGGATATGCCAAAGTTGGAAAGACTTTCAAAACGCATTGCTCCTTGTGGATCGACCTGGACTCACCAGATTATTACTACAATTGCACCCTATACTTGGGGTCCGATCAAGTTTTTGGCGCCGTTGCCGGGGAGCGCCATTAAAGGTGACTTTCTGACTTTCCTATTTACATTGAGCATTACTTTTGGCATCTTTCTAGAAATAGGAGGTGCATGCATGGAATGTTAAAACTGCCCTAATTTGGATTAGGAAAGTGCATGGAATGTTAGCAACTCACATTTTTTATTTTTAGAGAATTCCATAAAGTTACCAAAATTTTCGAACTTTTAATTTTTTTTATTTAGGATTTATTTTTAGTAGGACACTCTATTGGAAGGAAAGCCCACCCAAGGTTGCACCAATTGCGCTCTTTGATCACCTCAGTATCTAGGAAAGCCTTGTCCCATTGAAGGGAGACATTTTATGTTCGAGGAAAGTAATTTTTAAGCGGGACCGTTGTGACCTCACCACTTTCCTGGGGGCTTACTTGGTTGAGTTGGTTTGATAGGACCGGATTGGAGGCCTAGGTGTACTGTACAACCTTAAGGGTGATTACGTGTTTGTTCTAGGTTAGTTATTTTTCATTAAATTTTTTTAAATAAAAAAAACTTGGCCACCCTACCCGCTTGATTCCATAATTGAACCATGTTCCAAGAGAGGGAATCGAAAATCAACAAGGCACTTGAAAATCTCAATTTCTCAAAATCTTCAGGTTCATCTAATGCCACCATGGAATATGAAAGATGCGAGAATTTGATTGGGACCCAACCGTCTAAGAGCCTACATGATAATCTCCAGCCAAATAGGCAAGTAATGAAAGATGACCAACCCAAAAGGTCTTTGGGTGATTACCTATACCCCACACATGCAAACACTTCTTCATCTATGAACGTGTGGGGAGGATGTGGATACAACACCCAATTTTCATGGACTTGTTCGACAAGATCCGATTATTATACAGAGGTGTTGCAAGAACTCGAGGATGAAGCCAACACATATCAATGGCCTTGTTCCAATAACATAGGTAACATGCATAGTTCACAATGGGATGATCATTATGATTACAACTGGGAAAATGGGCACATGGATGATTTTTCCAATCTCCCCCAAGAACCTACTCCGGATGGGTCATATGTGAAGGATTCGACAAATGTACTCCCATCAATTGAATGGTCATACGAAACACCATCCGAGTGCTCATATGTACCCCCACCACCACCCCCGGAGGTGCAGTCTTTGGAGGATATGATCACTAAATTTATTCAGAATCAAAATGAATTTATTCAGAGCCAAAATGAATACAACCAAACCATCAAGCAAGAACTACGAGACCTGACAACTTCAATTTGCCATATGATACAAGAGGACATCACCCTTAGTAGTGAAAATGATTTTCAAGTAGATGATCCGAAAAACCTTGACCACTTTTTATTACCGGATCACACAAATGCACAATCCATATCTAAGGGTGGAGATGAGAGTAGTGCTGGTGATATGATAGAAAAACAATTTGACTCTAAACCATATAAGCACGCAATCCTTTTGTCCCAATGGTTGAGATGGTCCCACCAAGAGATTTTGGAGAAAGATTCCCAGGAGTCCCTCGTAGATTCTGATTCTTTCCCAACAATGGATTCAAGTATTGCTGATTTCCAAGAATTTGATGTTCCAGTTTTAAAGGAAATAAAAAAATATACATTTTGATCCTCCTCATGGGTTTGAAACTTTCATGGATGTTTTTCAAATTCCCGACTCTGATAATTTGAAATCATTGGACTCATGCATTACTCATTCCCTAGCTTTTAATGATCAATCATTATGGGAAATATAAAATGCGTTCATTGTGGGCCCTAAGGAGGACCCTGCTGCCAAATTTGAGGAAAATGGCCTTCTTCAGACCTTCAAGTCTGAATTCTCAGAATCATGTGTGGCACCTTACAAAAATTCAGTTGTCGACATTGCCACCGCATGTTCCGCACCTGTGCTAGAGGAATTTGCGAAATTCAATTTTGATGGATTACATGCACGGGAATCACTTGAACCACCTTGTTCATCAATCCAATGTCTTCCTTCAAGCTTACATGGTTCATTTTTAAAGGAAGAGACTTTAATGGTGGTTACCTTCTGACCATTGGACAAGAAATGTGTGGTCCACATTGCTGAAAATTCTCATCTAGTCATTGTCCAATGTGTAGAGGAAAATTTTGTTTGGGATCCATGTGGATTCCTTGTTGAGTACCTAGTAGTGTAGCTTCTATTTTTTTCGTTTCTTTTTTTGTTTTTTGTGTATTTTGTCTAACCATGGACACGGTTTCTAAAAAGTCTCAAATTCTCAGGTGACTTCTTCACTTTACCCTTCGATACTTTTAATCCTCATGTTTTATATGTTTCATTGCATTTCATTCATTTTAACATCGAGGACGATGTTCACGCTAGGTTGGGGGGTGGGGACAAGCACACTTGTCTATTGTCAGACATAATTTTTACAAATTTGTTTTTTGGTTTTTAGTTTTTTTTTTAGGAAAAATTTCTAAATTTTTTTCAAAATTTTATTTCTGTTGGTTTTAGAGTTTTTGAAAGAATATGGAAATTTCGAGAGAATTTTTATAAAACGAAGATACCTCAAATTTCGGAATTTTCAATGCTTTGGGTGAGAAAAAATAAAATAAAATGGTTCACTATTTTGTTTAAGGAAAGAGTTTTTGGAAAAGTGCTGAATTTTGATCCCTCAATTTTGATCCCTCACGTTTTCAAGGTTTTGAATGTGAAGCTATGATTTCCGTTTTCTTTGACGATTGGATTGAAAATATGATGGAAAACCGACCCTTAGTTTCACGGTCTCCTGGTTCATATCGGTGGTCTGATCAGCCACAAACCATTGAATTAATTCGGGCACATGGAAATGGCTGCCTATTGTTGGAGACCGTAAAAAAAAAAAGAAAAAGAATTATTTAAAAAAAAGCTCGTGACTAGCTAGTTTGGGTTCGTAGCCTTTTTAAGTACTCGAGCCAGTAAGCCCATAGGGGTATTTTCATACCTAGTGCCCTAAAGACATCTGTTTTAGGAGTCATTGGCTGAATGCTCGTTATATGGGTTAATTAGAAAGCTTAAGGGACCTGGACATTGCACAGTCACATGTCTATGTAAAAAAAGAAAAAAGAAAAAAAGGGAGATATATATAAAAAAATTGTGGCCTTTGAAAAAACAGTAGTGCGAAAGCCATCATGGTCGCCTTGAGAGGAAGGCTATTTTTCTTTGCTAAGGTTAGGTGGCCCAGAATTTTGAATAAAAAATCGTTTTCACGGAAATTTTTAGTGGATCATTTGATGCCTATGTTTTTTTGTATATGCACTTATCACCGTGCACGATCAATTTAGCATGATTTCGAGAATTTTTGACCAAAAGATGAGAATTGTGAACCTAATTTAAGATTTTCCTTTGAAAAATTCCAAGAATCAAGAATATCCGGTGTTTGTAAATTTTCTTTTGGAAAAGTTCCCATGGTTATGTTTTCTACATTAGTTTATTTTCTTTAGGATTAGTTTATGTGTTTTTATTCCTTGTCGCTTATTTTGCTAAGGGACAAGCAAAAAGCTGGTTGGGGGGTGTGATAAGTCCACAAAACTAGGTCATTAGGTCATCATTTTATTAGCATTTGTGGACTTAATTAGGTTTAATCGCATAAAATTACACTTAATTTCATGATTACATGCATTTGAGGTTATTTTTGGAAACATGGTCAAAATAGGTCAAAATTCATTGAATTGCATGACTTTTGTGAAATTAAGGTTTTTCATCTCATTTATCACCCCAAAGTAAGTTTTTTTTTTCATCAATATATACCTACTATTTTTGGCACCATGTGCTACTTTTGGAAAGTTTGTCATTTGGGTGCATCATTAGGCATGTAGGGTCCCATGCATGATTCATGTTTATTTTCTTACACGTAATTTATGTTAAATTTATTTCTTTCAACTTGTAGGAGAAATCAACATGGGACCTACAATGAAGAAATTTGAGGAGAGAGGCCAAAGGAAAGTCTAATAAGCAAGCAAGGAAAGAGTCCAAGCATGCCTTGGACGTCCAACATGGGTCCCACACACCCCATTGCATGCCAACATAGAAGCTTCCATTTGTGCACAATTATTCCCGGATTTTTCAGGGGAAGCAACCTAAAATGGCTATAATTCTCAAACCAAGTGTCGGATTGGGGTAATTTAGCCACCGTTGGAAAGCTCTTTTCAAGTAGATATCCGTGGAGCCCAAGATTGCGTAAATCAGAGCTATATTGAGGGAGATATGACCTCGGAAAGTTGTCTGCTACAATTTTTGGTGGGAATTGCAAGAAATCTCAATATTTGGAAAGTTTCTTCCCTCTACATCATCATGCAATTTTTAGAGATATTCTTGGAATTATACAAGGAAGGTGTGTGCATCAAGAAACCTAATAAGGCAAGGGGATCTCTCAAATTTAAAAGTCTTTCCAAAGAAAGAAGTTAGCTTGGAGCCTAAGCAAGAATATCTACATATAAGGAAACAAGAGCCCTAAAGATGAGGGATTCTTTACTAGAAAAGGATTTGCAAAAATCATAAAAGGGAGTCATGGGAAGGGCTGGACGTCCAATGCCTTGTAGTTGAAAAATCTTGGAAGTTTTCTCTCCCTCTCCACACCCATCCACCCTTTCTCTCTAAGTCCCTTTCTTCTTCTTCTCTATTCTAATTCTTTAGACATAGATTGAGAGATCATGTTGAGAGAATGATGAAGAGAGAAGAATCTTAATTTGTTTTGTACTTCAAGATCAAGGAATAAAGACACTAATTGGATTGATTCTGCGTATTCTTTATGTAAGTGGTTTAATTTTCTATTTCTAGTTCTTTTATATGTTTTGATTGGAGTCAATATTTCACATGATTAGATCTAGGGATTTGAAAATAAAAGAAAAGGATCAAAAGTTGAGAGACAACAAGTAATCACTTGCATTAATTTTTTCCTACTTTGAGAAGAGAGGATTTCATCATCGCATTGTCAATACTTGTATGATCATCTAGTTTCTAGATCTTTGGTACATCTTTTCCGCTTTTTATTTTTCCACCCTTTTGTTTTTATTTTTTAGTTAATATTCTGATCATTTTTTATTTGCAAATTCTTGACTTAGAAACCCAATTTACATCTTTCTATGTTTAGTAGAAACTTTCTTTTATTTTTACTTGTATAATCTATGGTTGGAAAGTGTTTTTTTTTGCATACTTCATATTTAGAAATTGCACTCGAACAGGTTTTTGTTGCTGAAATCACAAGATTATCAACTGATTAGAAACACTAAATTCGGACCTGGTATGTGAATAGTGAAAAGTCCTGCACAGTTTCACCAGAATTGAACCAACTGTGTTGCAAAAGTGCATGATTTAAAAACCAGTTAAACGTAAATTTTTTGATCCAAAAAATAGCAGATTTAAAAGTATGGTAATTGGACTTTGAAACCCTAGAATTTCAGCCAAAAATAGACTTGGGAACCGTGTCAACCAGAGGCTCAAACAGAGGTAGTTGGTAAGCCTGCGTTCAGATTTCAGCAGCATAACTGGGTCAAGTAGGCATCTTTAGGAGATCATATCTTTTTCGTTTTAAGTCCTTTTTTCATTCTTCTTTTTTTGTTGTGTTCATGCATCATCAGAGTATTGATTCAGCCATCAAGTGGGTTTATATCATCTTAGACTAGTCGTACAGTCCAGCAAAATTGGGCATGTGCAAGAGTTTCCATACTTGAAATTTTTTTACAGCATGCATCATATTTTTAGAAACTTACATAAAATTGCTTTAGGGCATTATAGATCATTCATATTTGCATAAAAACTGATTTTGGTAATTAGTATCTAATTTAGGAAATTTTATTTTGATTTATTTTATATTAAATTGGTTGTTTGATTTGTGTATTCTTTTGCAGGTTTTAGTTTAATTAGTATTATCTAGATTAGGTTTCCTTATTTAAATTAGTGTTTTTAGTTTTTTTTGGAAAGTTGATGTAATTTAATTAGTTTCCATTTAGGCCAGATTCAATATTTATTTAGAATAGGCGAAAGTTGGAAAGACTTTCAAACGGCATTGCTCCCTGTGGATCGACCTGGACTCACCAGATTATTACTACAATTGCACCCTATACTTGGGGTCCGATCAGGTACTCTTACCGAAGCTAGCTCAAGCTTGGTGCTAGCTGGCATTGTTGTCGAGCTGGATGTATCTTGGCACTATTGCTGAGCTTAGATACAGAGATAAGGATAAGCTAAGTCGGTACTATTACCGAGTCTAGCTCAATTCTTGATATTAGGGAATCATCCCACGGAATTGCCCCCTAGCTCATGTCCTCTTAGAGTTCTCCAACTCTTTGAGGTCGGGAGTGCCGGAGATGAACTGGCAGTACCACGTGTCTCCATCTGGTTGGTCCTCCAGCGAATTCAAAGCGACGCGTGCTTTTTGGAATTTGAATGGGCACCAATCTTTCTATAAATAGGGTTTTTCTTTCTTCATTTCTCTACTTTGGCATTCACCAGAGAGAGTTCCTGCTGCAAGAGAGAAGAAGCCCTGCTGGAGTTCTGTCCTTAGCGAGTCTGAATCTGAAGTTGTCCTTCTCTCCCCTTCGTGAGTCTTCTTCCTCATTTCTTTCCTTTGCCCACCTTCCATTTCTTTTAGGGTTTTTGCCTTAGGGCTTAGGGTTTCTTCCTTAGGGTTTAGGGTTTCTGCACCCTGTTCTTTTCGGTTTCTTCATTCTTAGGAGAATGGGATCATATAGGAATTGGCTGGACACCCTTGAGGCCATGGCTGGGTTCAGGGAGATGTATGGGATCCCAAATAGCGTCCAGACCAAACTAGACAACCCAAAGAACCCTTTCGAGGGTTATTCCTTCCGCGATGACTGGATGCCATTCCCTCTGGTCTCAGTAATCGAAGGAGGGGTTAGGTTTCCTGTTCACCCTCTTCTTAGAGCCTGCTTGGCGACATGGCACCTTGGCCCCTTTTAGCTGATGCCCAACAGCTACAAAGTAATAATGGGTGTCGCCGAGCTCAATAAGATTTTGGGTATTAACCTCGGTGTCCATGACATCGAGGATGTATATGAAATCTATAAGTCTGCGGGAGACGGTCACTGCTATTACCTCCAGGGGAAGCCAAAAATGGAGCCTTTTGTCTACGACCTGGAGGACTTTAACAGACATGCCGGGCACGATCGTCTGCTCGTCTCGGTAACTAGGAGTTTGGTGAGGCAGGGACCAAGGAGAAGAGATTATATAGGATCCTTCATCACTTCGGGGTTCCCCTAAGTAAATACCGATCTCCTCTGAGTGCTCTTACTTTCTTTTCTTGATTTGTCTAGCTGACGCTTTCTCTTTTCGTGCAGAGGTCAGCTAGAGAAGACAGGGGGCCGAGCACACCCGCTGGAAGAGAAACGAGAGCTGGTTGAAAGTCGTGTGCGACTACCAGGGCCACCACAGGCGAGCTGCTTGGTCCTTGCTTGGGTACGAGCCAAGGTACCATACGTACATCAATAGGAAGGAGCCTGTGCTCATCCTGACTGACGCCGAGTGTCGAAGAGCTTCAAGCGCCGAGGCATCCAAACCGCCCGCAGGCTTGGAGACCGCCAATCTTTCCTAGCTCATCGAAGCCTACTCGTCCCCCTCCAACCGAGAAGAAGAAAGGGGAGAGGATATGGAGCAACGATGCCCTGTTTTGAAGACAAAAGATCTTGGGGTGAAACTTTTTGGCAGCCGAGCCCCTTCCACGCCTTCTACAGCTGACCCCACTCCCGCCTCCGTGGCCTCGGGTAGCGCCGGAGCTCCTTCTTCTGTTGCTTCGGGTGCAGTTCAACAGTGCTCCGCCGAGACTGCAAGGGAAAGGGTTGGGTGGAGAAGAGGCCCCGGTCTGAGGGCCAAGGCACGGGAGCTCGGCAGTGCTCTGCCAAAGAGGCGAGGGAGAGGGCTCTGAAGGAGAAAAGGCCTAGGGCTGAGGGCTTGGCAGAGAAGGGCCTTGGTCAAGCCTCGGCTCCCCAGCCTACGGGGCTGGCCCCTTGGAGACCACGCCTCATATTCGGGCCTGGGAGGCCGATGACGGTGGAGGACCGTCTATTTAGCAGCCCTCTCATTGTCGTTGCTCTCGCCAACGCATGTGCTCTTCCACTCGACATGCAGAGGCAGAAGGGAGCAGACGATGCATCGTTGCTGATTTCCTCTTTACAGTCGGCCTTCTCGGTAAGTCTTCATCATAGATCTTATGTAGTGTTTGATCCCCATTTTTTTTCTCTGACGCGTTCTTTTCTCAGATTGGGCAGAGGGTTCAGGTGGTCCTGGACAGGACCTGTGAAAATGGCTCCAAGGTCGAAAAGTTGGAAGCAGAGAAGAAGAAACTTTCGAGGGCCTTGGAGGGGAGTAGCCAGAAGCTGAAAGAGGCGAAGGAGAATAACAATAGCAAAGGTGCAGAGCTCGAGTTTGCACTTTGTGAAATCTTGAAGCTGAAGGTTCTAGACCCATGAGCTGAAGATGTGGCCGAGGCTAAGGCCAAGAGGGCATTCGAACTTGAGGCCGAACTGGCGAAACGGAATGCCAAGCTCGAATTGGCGCATAAAGAGAAGGCCGAATTCCAAACCTTAGTCCAAGCTGAACCCGATGCAGCTTTCCTGGAAGGGGAGGATGCGGTGACTAAAGAATACGAGGCCCAAGTCGAGAAGATAAACTCAACTTTGTTCGAGCTTGGGTGTCGAGCTACATGGAAGAAGGCAGGGATCCTCGAGGATCACCTATTTATAAGGATCTGCCCAAGTTCTCTAGCCCTAAGCCTAAGCCGAGTTTCGCCCCCATTCCTGAGGTCGCTCCGGAGGCTGTTTCAACTTCTCTGCCCGAGGTTACTCCCTAAGCACCGTGACTGACCCTCCAGATGTTAATGCAGAGGCCCCTGCTTCTTAAAGCTTTTTTGATGCATTTTTCTCCTTTTCTTTTGTAATGGAGAAAATGTAATGAAAATTTGTAATCTCTTCTTGGATCAATGAATACAATTTCTTCTCCATACTTGCCTTCGATCTTTCTTTTGAAAATAACATCCATGCATTTGACCTCTGTTCCATAACTGGGCCTTTGGCATAAACGTCTAATTCTTTGACCAAGTAGTTGAGTTCGGTTCAGTAATCGGAACGAGTAACCGTTGGGTAAGTGACTTTGGTTCCACAACCAGAAGTGACTTAGCAGAATCGAATTCGGTTAAAAAACCGGAATCCCAATTGTTCTTAAGTTTTGAAACTCAAGAAATACTTGCAACTTTGGAGATAGAAAACTTTACTTGATTCTCAGAGGAAGCCATCGTGTTCTTCAACTGCATAGTTGGTTCTGTAACCGAACTAGGAAAACCGCCGAGTTCCATAACCTGGCGTATTGTACATTTGGTCCCGTGACGGAGCCGGCTAGTTCTGTAACCGAGCCGAGATCTTTGCCGAGTTCCGTAACTTGGCACTTTGTATAGCTGGTTCCATAACTGAGCTAAAGTCACCGAGTTCCGTAACAAGGTGTTGTATAACTGGTTCTGTAACCGAGCTGAAGTTTCTACTGAGTTGGTGCCGTCACCGAACTGGTGTCACCGAGTTCTATAACAAGGTATTCTGTATAGCTGGTTCCATAACCGAGCCGAGATCTTCGCCGAGTTCCGTAACTTGGCTAGAATTGGAGCTGCCATGACTGATGCTGTCCGAGCAGTGGTTGATGCTATCACCGAGGTCACTGCTGGAGTGTCATGATTAAAATTGTTTGAGTTGTGGCTGGTGCTATCACCGAGGCCATTGCTGGAGCTGTGCAGTTGAGGCTGGTGCTGCCACAGAGGCCTATGCTGAAGCTATACAGCCAAGGCTGGTGCTGCCACCGAGGCCATTGTTGAAGCTTTGTAAGTCGAGGCTGGTGTTGCCACTGAGGCCTATGCTGATGCTGTGCAGCTGATCGACACTTAGATGTGTAATGCTTAACCGCAAGACTATGGTGTCGTCAAGTAGTAAAGGACAAAAAGAGTCTGAATTATCATTCCCACGAGGAGAGGATGAAGAAGCAATGAACCTAATTTAACTGAGGGTTGAACTAAGATATAGCTAATATAAAAATTGAAGTGAGCAATTTAAAACTACTAAACTATGAGTGAAAAATGGAATTAAACTAATTTGAATGTGAAACAAAACTAAAATAATAACTAAACTACTCTAACTAACAATCAAAAGTATGAAATTAATGAGATCTAACAAATTACACTAAACTAGTGGATGAGTGGTGGTGGAAATGGAAGATTTGATATGAAGATGTGGTGTGAAATGTGTAGGGTTTTAAAACAAGTGATTTGAAATGTGGATCTAACAATCTAAAAGTGAAAATAACAAATAAAACAAGGATTTAAATTAACAACAATAAAAAGAAGAGATTAGGCAATCCAAAATCCACTAAGTAATTAATTCAAACAGTGCATGTTCTAATTCAATTCCCAAATCTACAGTCCAATTAGCAATCTCTTGCCTAATTAGATTGGATGATATAGAAATGAAGATCAAAGTAAAGAAAATAAAAAGGCCAAGATTCTAAATCATAACCTAACTACCCTAACAATTAATCATCAAAATCAAGCTACAAAATATAAAAGATAAGGGCTCTAGAGCATGCTATGTGAGTGAACTTAATCCAACTACAAAGCATTAATTGAGATTATCAAGGCATCAAGTGTGTAGAGATAGAGCACGAGAAATAAGAGAGATTAGCACAATTAGATCTAAAATCTACTGATAAATTAAGGCACAAGTAGGGAATTTAAACTAAAACATGCTTGAAATTGAACTAATCACATTACTTAGCTTCAAAAGGAGAGCCTAATCCAAGAGCCTTAGCCACTAAACATCAAGAAAGAGCTCCAAATCTTCATTAATGATCTTCAATTATACACTCTCTCTAGATTAGTTACAAAGAAGGTCCTAATTACAATCTAAAAGTAAAAAAAAAAAAAAAATTGCAAAAACACTAACTTGTCAAAAGATCTCCCTTCACTCTGCAAAAACATTCTAAGTTATAGGAAACATTGAAGACATTTGATTGGCTTATTTCATTTCACAAGGATTGCTTCCATTTGATTATTTGCAACTTGAAGGCTTTTGATTGGCTTATTTGCCTTCACATGGATTGCTTATATTTGATTTGGAGGCTTTTCATTGGCTCTTTTGTTTTCACATGGATAGCTTCAATTTGATTGGTTGCAACAAACTTTCCTTCCAAAAGCATATGTGCCTTTTGCTTTATGTGGTCCTTCAACTTGGAGGCTTTTGATTGGCTCATATCCTTTCACATGGATTTGTGCCATGACAAGCTTTGATTGACTCATATCCTTTCACATGGAGAAGTGAGTTGGAAGGAAAAAAAATAATATGCAATTGTTAGGATTTGAACCCATAACCTATTCCATACCAACCCAAGCTCCAACCAATACACCAACCAATCCTTTGTGTTAGAAAATGACTTCTTTTATCCATAAAATCTTCTCCTCTTATTTTGGAATTCTTCAACACTTCCTAAGATTTCTTCATGTAATTTCTTTATTGAAATATCTTCTTGATGGCTTGGGACACTAACTGGAATGTTGGGATAGTCGCGGGGTCCACCTACACAAGAGAAATTACCTAAAAATGCGCTACAAATAATCGGATTTATACATGATAATCCGATAATGTGATAGAATGATAAAGTCTCTGTGTATGGTAAAAGATATGCATATGAGATGCCGATAAAATTCGGACTAATGAGGGGTACAATATGCAATATTTAACACTCATCAGCAGTCGAGGTTGGTGCTGCCACTGAGGCCATTGCTGAAACTTTGTAAGTCAAGGCTGGTGCTGCCACCGAGGCCTATGCTGAAGCTAGGCCTATGCTGAAGTTGTGCAGCCGAGGCCAGTGCTGCCACCAAGGCCATTGCTGAAGCTTTGTAAGTTGAGGCTGGTGCTGCCACCGATGCCTATGCTGAAGCTGTGCAGTCGAGGTTGGTGCTGCCACCGAGGCCATTGCTGAAGCTTTGTAAGTCAAGGCTGGTGTTGCCACCGAGGCCTACGCTGAACCTGTGCAGCTAAGGTTGGTGCTGCCACCGAGGCCACTACTGAAGCTTGTGATTGAAGAACCTGAGCTGAGGCTGGTGCTATCACCGAGGTCACAGCTGGAGCTTCTACTGAGCTTGTGCTTCTACCCAGCTAGTGCTATCACCGAGTTGAGACTTGAGGATGAAGGCTTTGTAGTCTTTGGTCCTATGCCCATTTTGCTTGCGATAGGCACAAAACTCGTTTCGATCATGGGTGAAAGGATTACCCTTCATCAGTTTTGGAATTGCTGCCAGCTCGAAATGAATCCCGCTGGGAGACGCGCCTTTTGAGTTGGCGAATCAGCTCATCTTGTTCCTGGATGGTAAGGTTTTGAACCCTGATATCCACAAGGAATGGACCTTCGTCATTATCACCGTCGTAGTCCACCTGGTGGGGGGAATGACGAGATCTGGTAATAGCTAGAGTTTTGCCTCGTGGGGGAGGCTCCAACAGAGGAACACTCTGCCGGGGAGGAGCCGTTGGAAGGTTGTTTCACTGGGGAGGTGCCGTCACCCCTTTCGACGATGAACCTGACTGAGTAACGGGTCCCTCTACGCTTGACGCATCAGATCTTCCACAGATCCCCTTCGACGGGGGACCGTTCGTTGGTGATAGTGATGGGGCTTTTGATCGTGCTTTGCCATTTCTGGTTTTTTTTTTAGGCATGGTTTTTGTGAACGTGGCTTGATATCCTTTTCTCACAGACGACGCCAATTGTAAGTGCCTAAATCTTACGGACATGATTAGGTGAGTATGAAAATCATAATAATGCTGTTAAGCTTCTTTGGGAAGGATGGATTGCCTTGAAACCTAAAAAGGAAGGAGAAACAAAGATCGGAGACCCTGGCTGCAATCAACCGAAGGCTCTCCGATGCCTGAGTTAGTGCTAACACTGAACAAAGGATGCATGGAGAAGAGAGGCAAGTATGCTAGTATTGTAATGCACTGTGTGGCGTAGCATGGCCTACCATTTTGAGATCTTTATCCTTGTATATATAGGTGGAAGCTTCATTTGGCGCTCCCTTAGTGGGGGTAGGTGGAGATACTGTCCAGTCGGATCATGAGATGACTTCTCG